>OZ036001.1:8486614-8601614 GCA_964035015.1 Corallium rubrum
GTTTTGTCAACATTTAAATGAATCATAAATGACGTCAGATTAAACAAAGTAGTTCCCAGTACTTTATCTTCATCCTCCTCCAAACGTTTCTGTTCAAGACGACCAAGCGAGCGATACCTAAATCATGCGAGAATAAACAAAATAAACTAAGAGGCATTCACACCTATTACCTTTCAATCATCTCACACCTGCCTTTCAATCATCTCACACCTACCTTTCAATCATCTCACACCTACCTTTCAATCATCTCACACCTACCTTTCAATCATCTCACACCTACCTTTCAATCATCCCACACCTACCTTTCAATCATCTCACACCTACCTTTCAATCATCTCACACCTACCTTTCAATCATCTCACACCTACCTTTCAATCATCTCACACCTACCTTTCAATCATCTCACACCTGCCTTTCAATCATCTCACACCTACCTTTCAATCATCTCACACCTACCTTTCAATAATCACACACCTACCTTTCAATCATCTCACACCTACCTTTCAATCATCTCACACCTACCTTTCAATAATCACACACCTACCTTTCAATCATCTCACACCTACCTTTCAATTATCTCACACCTGCCTTTCAATCATCTCACACCTACCTTTCAATCATCTCACACCTACCTTTCAATCATCTCACACCTCCCTTTCAATTATCTCACACCTACCTTTCAATCATCACACACCTGCCTTTCAATCATCACACACCTGCCTTTCAATCATCTCACACCTACCTTTCAATCATCTCACACCTGCCTTTCAATCATCTCACACCTACCTTTCAATCATCACACACCTACCTTTCAATCATCTCACACCTACCTTTCAATCATCACACCTACCTTTCAATCATCACAGCTACCTTTCAATTATCTCACACCTACCTTTCAATCATCTCACACCTACCTTTCAATCATCACACACCTTTCAATTATCTCACACCTACCTTTCAATTATCTCACACCTACCTTTCAATCATCTCACACCTACCTTTCAATCATCTCACACCTACCTTTCAATCATCTCACACCTACCTTTCAATCATCACACCTACCTTTCAATCATCACACCTACCTTTCAATTATCTCACACCTACCTTTCAATAATCACCCACCTACCTTTCAATCATCACACACCTACCTTTCAATCATCTCACACCTACCTTTCAATCATCTCTCCGAGATTCTGATTCATTCCCAGGGCTTCTCGTTCAGCAGCTACGACGTCCATAAACAGATACTCCCAAAACTCCATATTATCCCACAAAGAATCCCGTTCACCAAGTAAACCTTGAAACATGTACTTTCTGCCGGTACTCGTGCCAGGCTTCGTAAATGTTCCATCACTCACGTCAATCAACTCACCATTGTAATAACGGCAACCTTTACTCAGATCGCTCTTTGTTGTTAAGTGATCAACATTCGGCAGACATGCGCACGAGTTAGTTAACGAAGTACTTTGGTGATATGACGTCATCTTCATATGAGCTAGTCGAGGACTTCCAGGCGGATACTTTGTCCCGTTAGCGCCAGGAACATCGAGGTGGGTCTCTAAATTCGACATTGTTCTGGAAAGATTTAGTTTTTGATGTGAAGTCATTTCACTGCCGTTGTTAAGATCCGAGACATCACTTCTGCTTCGAGTTAAGTTAATATGTCGGTATGAGTTCTCATCCACTGTACGATGAAATAGAGGAACCATAACGGAATCAATGTCACTGCACATTTCACTGGCTTCACAATGCCCACTGTCCAAGTCACTATCACTGTTAACTAAAGTCGAACGATCTAATAATAAATGGTTTTTAAGTCATATGTATTCTTACTTCTCTCGTTTTTTTAATAAATGAAAGAACTCTTAAAACTTAACATCTTTTGCAGATCTTCGTTTCCGTGCTTCCTTCGTGTTGAGATATTTCAGTTTCTTCGATATGCAAATTAAACACATTGACATCACACGTGTATATAATGAGTTATCGGAGAAAGTTCTATATCTTTGCTATTATCAAACGAAATCACTTCGAAGCCGATCCTGTGCGTCTATTTCGCATACAGCATTAGACATACAGATTTTTAATTGATTTCGTTTGATAACAGCAAAGATACCGAACCTTCTCTGATAACTCATTATACACATGTGACGTCAAAGTGTTTAATTTGCATATCAAAAAAATTGAAATATCTCAACAACGAGGCACGGAAACGAAGATCTGCAAAAGATGTTACTTTGTCGTTTTGAGAGTTCTTTCATTTAAGACAATAATAATTTTCGCTTCATAGACACTTTAACTCTGACTCCTCTAATTTCTATATGTGGCTAAATGTAATTTAGGCAAGGTAAAAAAGGAGACAATGGTAGTCAGCAGACACTCACTATAATATATGGGGTTTATCTCAGCGCTCATCAAAGTCTTGTCAGCGTGGTCTGAGCTTGACTGGTTTGCGCGCGCTTATAATACGTGGTATTATCTCAGCACTCATCAAAGTCTTGTCAGCGTGGTCTGAGCTTGACTGGTTTGCGCGCTATCTATGTAATAGATACTTGGTCAGCGGTCACTCATATATAATATGTGGTGATTACATCAGCGCTCATCAGTCTTGTCAGCGTGGTCTGAACTCGGCTGATTTTGCGCGCGCTGTTTATTGACTTAATACGTGGGGATTCTTGCTTTGCTTTGTGTTGACCCACCCACCCACTCCTGATAGATTGCAAGGTAAGTATATATATTTCCACTGCTTGACAGTGTGACTGGTGCCTGGTGGTGGGCTGCGGCGGGGTTGCCATGGTTACCTCTGAGCAGGGGGTGGCATCCCCCTGGGGCTTGGCACCAATCCTCCAATAACGTCTATTGGCAAATTATTTTTAACTGTTCTCCATAGAGGTCTAGTAAAAACCATCCCTCATTGGTCCAGTACTAGAAGATTATCAATGTATCCCGAGGAAACTATGGTGTTTGGTAGAGTCAAACTGCAAGCAGTTTTCTCTCACATAATGAGGTCAAGGTAACATTTTGATAATTGTACTAAGTAGGAATGGAACCTTCAGGTGAAAAGTACATGCGCTAACCACTGTGTAACCAACATGTCTTGCTCCTTTATCATAATGGTAAACAATATTATTACTCTAATAATTTTGCTTACGCACGACAACAATTCAGCTATATTGCTGCGCAAGCAGGTTTAGATTCGGCACGAGTCCCCTCGTGATGGATCCAAACCTCTCTAATAAGATTGGAATAATTGACTATTATTTTCTTACCTCCACTTTCATTCACAGAGACAGCTGAAACTGTAGTGTCTGAAGTATCTGATAAGTTCGAAATACTTTCCGCAGGTGAAATGCGTAAATTTTCTTCCATATCCGTTTCCAGGACCTTGATCTCTCGGCCGTAATAATGAGTATGCGCAATGCGTAAGAAATGATAAGCTGACGTCACTCGTCCCAGGCCAAAATTTGAAATACTCATGTTTAGACCAAACACAACACTTCGCAATATTTCAAGCATGCCTCGAAGAACATTCTTACTGACACGCTGAGAAAAAATATAAGTAACATAAAAACAATGCTCAATTCCTCGTTTTCAGAAATAATTTACATAAATAATTGACAAAATTAACCGCTATCAAAGACAGTACATGTGGGACATTAGAGGATAGATGGTAGTAAAAGGAGACATATGACACTTACCACGTCCGAGACAACGTTACTTTTCTTGTCATCTGAAATTTCTAACAATAATTTATTCACAACTTTCTGTCGGCAAGTTTCATTCGCCATTAGATCTCGTAGTCGCTTCTTCTTGAACATACCAACACCTCCTGAGTTTAAGACAGAAGTGACGACTTCATGAAGAAATTGCTGATCATCACTGCAAGAAAATATAAGAGATATACGCTTCATAAAACATGTGTATAATCATACTTAGTGGAGGCATAGTCAATCGAGAAATGATCTGGAAACTCGGCAAACTTCAAAGCGCCTATAATGAGCTGTGATTTTATGTTGAACCGTACCTTACACCGTGCACATCCTTTGTTTTAGGTTTATTAATATTTAAATAGCACGGTTGAGTGATTGAACTGAAACGTTGCTATTGGACAATTCGTTCATTATACTAAAATACAATGTGTTCAGTGACCGTGCACCGTGCACAAAAATGCATAAAGGCGAACAAAAAGATAGACCAAAGACTTTAGCTGAGTTTCCAGACCATCTCTCGATTGACTATGGGGAGGGGGATGGTTATGTGGTTTGGAAACTCGGCAAAAGTCATCGTTCCATGCTTTTGTTCAATCTGTCTAATTTCACGGTCACTGAACGTATTGTATTTTCTGTATAATGAAGCAGTCATCCAATACCAACGTTCGGGGTTAACTACTCTAGTCCTTCGTCGTCACGTGCTGTAAGTCCTTTGTTCGTAGTGTAGTCCTTCGTCGTCACGTGTCCATAGAATTTCCTTTCTTCAACCAACTGCCTTCCTCCAACATGAACTATTGTGTTCATCAACATGACCATTGCATAATCATGAAAGACAGTAGAGCTTCCAAACCATCCCCCTCCACTATGGTATAATTCAGGGGGAAATTCTCCAATAATAAAGACTATTATCCATAATTACAGTAGACTTAATGATCCAATGAAATGACAGAAACGCCGCGATAAGAACAATAACATATTTTATTTGTACACGAACAACACCCAGTTCCGATAACTACCTTGAGATAGGCTTTCCTTCTTTGCTAAAAGGTTTAAATAATGCGTTTGCTTGCAAGCTAGCTAACTTGGCATCCATTGAAGGAGTGTTTCTTGCTCGAGGAGCACCTTAAAAACAACAGAAGATACGACAATAGTAAATACAAATTTTGTTACTGACATTATTCTAATTATAACAAACATTTTTAAAGCAGTTACTACCAACAGTAGAGTGTCTTTTCCGGAAGAAAAAAGGTTGTCTGGAAGGCGGCCAAACGTTTATGTTTTGTGACGTCAACGGCTCGCGAATGCCGCGTGGCGTGTGAACGAATACAAGAAAATAGACGAATTCAGTTGAATAAGATGTTAATTTTGAACGTAGTGTAAAATGAATGTGATACTGTAGTACACGCCATTCAAAAAACATCTTGTTCAGCAGAATTCGTTGATTTCGTTGAATTTGTTCACACAACCACGCTGCATTCCTGAGCCGTTGACGTCACAAAACATAAACGTTTGGCCGCCTTCCAGACAACCTTTCTTCTTCCGGAAAAGACACTCTACTGATTTTGGTAGTATAAGCTGTAGTTTATTTAGAACTGGACTAACAAAACTTCAGACTTACTGTTTGTCCTAAATAAGTTAGCTTTGGCAAATTCATTATTCTGAGCACTATCAAACAGACCATTACCATTTGCTAAACAAGAAAAACGGATTTTCGTTGCACGTTAGCCACCATCAGTAAATGAAATTATTTTTATAAAGTTCTCAGGTTCTATAACCTCACTTATATCAAGTCATATTACAAATATTGGATATAGACTGATAATACGGCCGAACATACTAGAGCATATTAAACCATTTAAAGCGAGATTTACAGTGCCTATGAAGCGAAAATTATTATTGTCTTAAATGAAAGAACTCTTAAAACTACAACGTAACATCTTTTGCAGATCTTCGTTTCCGTGCCTCGTTGTTGAGATATTTCAGTTTCTTTGATATGCAAATTAAACACTTTGTCATCACACGTGTACAATGAGTTATCAGAGAAAGTTCTATATAAGCCGATCCTGTTCGTCTATTTCGCATACAGCATTAGACATACAGATTTTTAATTGATTTCATTTGATAACAGCAAAGATACCGAACCTTCTCTGATAACTCATTATACACGTGTGACGTCAAAGTGTTAAATTTGCATATAAAAAAAATTGAAATATCTCAACAACGAGGCACGGAAACGAAGTTCTGCAAAAGATGTTACTTTGTTGTTTTGAGAGTTCTTTCATTGAAGACAACAATAATTTTCGCTTCATAGGCACTTTAATACGATATCTCACACAGTCCAAACTTAGATTATTCATCTCTATGTCTAGGTTTATCGTTTTACCGTTCAGTAAATTGACGAACCTTCAGAATTACTTTGCAACGTCATATCTGACTTAGCGACAGGATCACTCACGACACTTGAGTTCGAAGAACATCTTCGACTATCCAATAATGGAGACGGGGGGTTGGAAACCGAGTACACGACCTCGTCAAGATCATCAACACCATTGAGTGAATAAGAATCTATTTCCAGGACTCTACATAAACAAGAATTTAAGCAATTAGTTATTATAATTAGCAACAACATCCCATGTATTGGTTTGAATGTATTGAATGAATACCCAGCCCACTGCTAAGGAAATTATATTAGACAAGTACACGGAAATCAATTTGGCATTTGTTTTTGTTTTTTAAATAACAACAGTGTTACCCGGGTCCCAGGGTACAACAGCGTAAAAGAATGGATGAAGTTTGCAATTCTTCTAAACTTTATTTGGCGGGAAATTTTCCGTGTGGGATACTCCGCGCAGTTATTGACCAATCAGAGCTCGCGTAGTATTAATGTTATTTTAAACTACTCCTCGTGTAGGTAAGGTAACATCAAAACTTTGTAATTTAATGCAACGTTAAATTATGAAAATTTTAAAATTATACAACAGCCAATGGGACTTACTTATCTTTGAATACATCTAATGTTTCTTCGTCAATCGTCCAAAAGTTTGGACTATTCTGAAGATTCGCCATGCAGTTAGGAGTAGGAGATGATGTATCTGGAGGAGTAAAGGGTGGTAAATGGGAACCTGAGGGTGTTTCACCATGAATATCTCCTCGAAACATATCAGCTACAGTATCACTGACTGATGAATAACAACTACTGCTGTCGTCATCTTCAATACTTTTCTGTCTTTCACTATCATCACTTTCATAAATCTCATTAAAAAGTTCTGCCTCGTACTCGATCCATTCTTCATTGCACAGTTTAGAATCTGGGTCAAACGTTTTGAAGTTCAACTTATCAAGTTTGTAGTTGTACCACCTGGGTTTATCACCAATCAAATGAGGATCTGTTATCCCTGTTAGAGACGAATGAGAGAGAGAAACACAACTATTCATTTATTTTCGAGGTTTTTAGGAAAGAAATACTGATGTTTTGACTTGTGAGCGGAGTCCATCTGCAGGTTTTTTACTGTGACCAAGGGCTCGATCAAAACGTCATTATTTCGTTATCAAAACTATTCTCAGCAGTTCACCACCTTTTCAGGTTGCTCTAACCCACCTGATCAACATATAGCTCAGTAGAGTAGAGTAGAGTAGAGTAGAGTAGAGTAGAGTGGAGTGGAGTGGAGTGGAGTGGAGTGGAGTGGAGTGGAGTGGAGTGGAGTGGAGTGGAGTGGAGTGGAGTGGAGTGGAGTGGAGTGGAGTGGAGTGGAGTGGAGTGGAGCGGAGGGGAGCGGAGTGGAGCGGAGAGCGGAGTGGAGCGGAGCGGAGCGGAGCGGAGCGGAGTCGGAGCGGAGAGTAGAGCGGAGAGTAGAGTAGAGCGGAGTAGAGTAGAGTAGAGTAGAGTAGAGTAGAGTAGAGTAGAGTAGAGTAGAGTAGAGTAGAGTAGAGTAGAGTAGAGTAGAGTAGAGTAGAGAGTTTATTTTTTGTATTAATAAAACTGTGAAAAGCTACAACAGCACTGAGAAAGTCTTTTGAGTCGTCCCTTTCAACCACCTCATTAGCCAAGCAGAAAGCGTGATTTATGAGTGCGGAATTATATGGAAAGACGCACATGAGAGAAATGAATAGAGTGCTGTATAGGCAGCGTTTATCCAGGTAATAGGAACCTTACGAAGTACGACGGCTTCTATTCTAGTTGCAAAACAAAGAGAATGAATAATTTTCGTCCCTAGAGTAATCTCAACACCGTCCTTGTTCTTTATACACCACCACTTAGAGCATTTTCACGTCTTCAGAACGACGTCAACGGCCAAAAGATGAGAACTGTTGTTTGAGATTGACTTCAATACTGACACTACAATCATTTTAGCAATACTGGGGCGTTTTGGAAGTCATTAAACTAGCTTCAAATATTAAATATAATAGTCTGTTAGCCGTGACTTTTTTAACTATAAAGTTTACGTTTTTAACCACCGTCGTCGTCTTAGCATCGTAAGGTCCCTATTGCCTGTCTACGTCCTCTACAATTTTACTTCACTTTTTACTTTCATATGAAGGGCTCCGATCAAGACGTCAGTATTTCGTTATCAAAACCAGCAGTTTAGTACCTTTTCACTTTGCTCTATCACTTACCCATTTGTATTCTTGTGTAAACTATGTTACTTGGATAGACTAACCATTCAGCAAAATACTCAACATTCTAAACAAAATTCAAGAAAGAATGAAAACAACAAAATTCATGTTGAATGTTGTTTGCGAGAAACACGATTGCCGTATCCGATAAATTATTGGCTTCATTTCACAGCTCACACCATAAGGTCAATCTTACGTCAATGAAATTACGAAATAGTAAGCTCAGATTCGTTTTTAAAGACGTTTACGCAGTTCGCGTTTTATACTGGTGCACATTTAATAACTGGTGACTGTATTCTTTGGAATAGGATGGCATGACATGAAATGTACCTGTGTGTCTGCGAGTGCCATGACAAATTTTGAAACGTTGGGTAAAGATTGCAGAAAAGCGTCTTTCTGAACAGCAACAACAGGTCGTGGAAACAATCGTAATGTTCTTGTATGTTCTTGAAGACTGCCTAAAACATTCTGAGCCAAGAAAAATGATGTCATAGCAACGCGTACACCAACGTCAACGGTATCTACGTCATTTCCATACACAACTTGATTAGTTGTCAGACCAAGAGGCACTTTGCCAACTGAATCAGCAGCTCCATTAGCTAAAGAGAAGTGTCCATCCAGTGTTGGTATGGTCTGAGGTGGTATAGAAAGTGACGCTAAAGCCTGGTGAGAAAATAGAGAAACTAGTTTAGTCTGCGAGGCAGAATGGCAGATCATCAGAAAACATTGTGAGTGCAAGTATGGCAACGCGAGCAAGTTCATGAGTGATTGAGCGCAACGGGCTACGAGATAAGGGGGTGGAAAAAGAGGTGGGAAAAGAGGTGAACTGCAAGTTAAAGTAATACCAAAGTAAAACATTACCCGTTTAAGGTTTCCTTTCAAAATACTAGCTTCTGGTTCAGGTAAATCAGGTAGTTCATCAGCTTGAAATGGAACGGTGATCTTTTAAAGAAAACGATTACTGATTACATCAAGTTGATTTATCAAGATTTCAAGAATATTTAATCCAGAAATAGAAATCAAAGTGAAATTCAATACCATTCACAGTGTGATAGTTTGAAATCTTCCTTCCCTCCCTCCCTTCTCATTTCCTTCCCTCCTTTCTTCTTTCCTTCCTACTCCCTTCCTTCCTTTCTTTTTTCCTTCCTTCTTTCCTCTCTCCTTCCTTCCCTCCTTTCTTTCCCTCCTTTCCTCCCTACTCCTTCATTCATACTCCCTCCTTCCTACCTTCTTTTCTCCTTTCCCTCCATCTTTCCTCTCTCCTTCCTTCCTTCTCCTTTCCTTTCCTCCTTCCTTCTTTCGTCCCTACTCTCTCCTTCCTTCATACTCTCTCCTTCATTCAAACTCCCTCCTTCCTTCCTTCCTTTCCCTCCATCTTTCCTCTCTCCTTCCTTCCTTTTTTCGCTTCCTCCTTTCTTTCGTTCTCCCCTCCTTCCTTCCCTCTTTCCTTGCTTGCTTCCCTCTTTCCTTGCTTGCTTCCCTCTTTCCTTGCTTGCTTCCCTCTTTCCTTGCTTGCTTCCCTCTTTCCTTGCTTACTTCTTTCTAGTTTTATCTCTTCCTTTCTTTCTTTCTCCATTTCTTTCTTTCTTTCTTTCTTTCTTTCTTTCTTTCTTTCTTTCTTTCTTTCTTTCTTTCTTTCTTTCTTTCCTTCCTTCCTTCCTCCCTTCCTTCTTTCCTTCCTTCCTTCCTCCCTCCTTCCTTCCTTCCTCTTTCTTTCTTTCTTTCTTTCTTTCTTTCTTTCTTTCTTTCTTTCTTTCTTTCTTTCTTTCTTTCTTTCTTTCTTTCTTTCTTTCCTTCCTTCCTTCTTTCCTTCCTCCCTCCTCCCTTTCCTCCCTCCCTCCCTCCTCCTTACCTCTCTGCCTTCATTACTTGCTTCTCTCTTTCCTTCTTTTCCTTCCTATCTCCCTTCCCTCCTTTCCTTCGTTGTTTAGTATATTATAAATATTATACAGTACCTTGTTTGAATCAAGATCAACCACCCATAAGTCTTGTGGGTTCTTAAACTCGTGGTTCTTGTACTTGAAGAAGCTTGCTGGTACTCCAATGATGTAAGGTGTAGGAGCCAAGAGCAGCTAAACACAGGACAATAACATCTGTTACATATTAACTGTGTTTAACTTAGAGCTGCCCCCAATTAATTGATTATTTTTTCAGGGTTTTTTTCCACAATCAATTATACTTAACAATAATCAGATCATCTATAACAACCCTGCACAGCATGATGCCGGAATGATTTAATCTTGTTTTGTTAAACAGATACAGTGTAAGTAATGACCGATTACGAACATGCCTTTAAACCAATTATTCATGAACAGATTAGCTAATAGTATCGCAGTATCATTTAGGAGTGTCAAGTGTAAACTAAACATCATCTCTGTCTTGTCATGTCTCTTGTGTGAACTGTGAGAGCGTGAGAAATTGCACAATCTATAACTGTGATTAAACAGTGATTAAAAACATGAATCTCCAACAAATTTAGTAAAAACTTCATAAAAGCACCCCCTTCCTTTGAATGAACAAACTACCATGGACATGTCGTATTTAGTTCATGACATATTTAATCAATACAATTAATCGATATTAATCGATTGTTGACAATGATTAATCGATTACAAAAATAAACTGATGGGAGCAGCTCTAGATAACTTGCTACAAGTGTGCTGTACAGTATGACAAATAAATTGACAAGTTTTTCCTTTCTCTGTATCAAGATACAATTTGTTAAGAAGAAAACTACAGTACTTGGTGTAGGGAATGCTGGTCTTAAAAATCAACAAACCTGCTCAGCATTGTTCATACAACTTGGAAGCAATGGAATAATAGGAAACATGTACTCGAGAGGATATAACAATGATGACATAGCAAGTATTGTCATTGTTAATGCATTATAATCTCTTGACTGAAACACAACCTGCAAAGAATACAAGGCAAATTGTAAGATTATCTATAGTTTAATTAATACACCTTTCATGGCATTACAAAAATAGGGATTTTAACTCATTCCTGCCTGTGTTGGCCAAAAATGGTCCCTTTTATTGTTTTACGCTGTCTAACTCGCATGTTTCTCTGGAAAAAATGAAAACTGGATGTACATGTACATGTAGGTGCAGTCCAGTTTGTCTTTTCCAGTATTCCTTTATTTAAAACATTAACTGTCAACGTTTTTGTTGTCATTTGAAACTTGATATCTCTAACAATACTTATTTAATAATGCAGTGTTACTCCAAGTGACAAACCATACCCAGTGGTGTAGCGTGACTATTCTGAGCGGGGCACAGAATAGTAAGACAACCAGAAGTCCGACTTGCGTTGGAGCCTTTGAAGTTTATGTCCTCACACATGTCGCCTCGCGCATCTTGATTCCTCGCCATCCTACACCATCTTATGCAATCCTGGCAAGTTCCCCCAGCAGTTTGGACCTTTAAAACTGCTGGGGGAACTTGCCAGGATAATGCGTAGGAATTTGCGTAGGATCACGTAGGATGGTGTAAAATATCGTGCCTGCGCATTGAAGAAATGCGGACAAGTTTTCACTTGAGTCGGACTTCTGGTTGTATTACTATTTTGTGGCAGGAGGGGTACCTCTATTGCACTTCCTCAATTATCGACCAACTCGCTTTTATGACCAATTTACCAGCCAATTTCCTATCAATTTACTGACAAATCACATTTTTCTCTGCTAAATTTCTGTTTTACCAACAAGTTTTCCAAAAAGTGGGGGGTATCACACCCCCATACACCCCACACACACTACGTCCCTGACCATACCAGACAAGTAGAGAAAACTCTAAGTTTGCCCAGCTGGGATAGAGTTTTCTCTACTTGTCCCAGTATGGTTTGTCACTTGTAAATCTTGGCCACTCCAAATTAAACTTTAGTTTCCTGTCCACCACCTGTGTTCCCTAGAAGGGGCTGCGTGATTTGTCCATTATTTCCATTATTGACCTTTTGTTTCCATTATTGATTAATCTACCAATAAATTGTTTACATATCAATATAACATTCAGTATAAAATTGTTAGAAAGCAAAAAACTGAAAAAGTGGGCAATCCTTTGGGTACGAGATTGGTATTAACCGCTGGGATTAAGAAATGTGCGACGGCACACATTTGTACCAGAAGTGTGATTTCAGGGATATTGCATACATATCAAATAATGGATAATGGTATTGAGCCACCTGCCCGTGTGCAATTCTCAGGAAGGAGTGGATGGGAAACTAAAGTCGAATTTGGAGTGGCCTAACACATTATTATTCTCCATCTGAGTAGTGTCACTGTCCCACAATAATAAGAAAAAAAGACAAGACAAAAAACTTTATTCATACCTTACATGCAAAAAATTAAATATGACAAAAGAATGAATGTATTGGTTGCCTAGAATAACTGAAAAGCTAATCGAGCTAGAAATACTTATTTACTTCTCAAGCACTCGTTCTTACCCTCAACTTTACCTTGGGGTTAATAATGATCATGGTCTTGGGGCCACAAAACACACTGTTTCCCTCAATGACAGTAAGTAAGTGTATGTATTACTGTGGCATGATGTTGCCTCCTTATATTGTACAGATCAAAGGACAGTATAATCATTTGAAGAAATTGTTATAATTATTAACAACTTACCTTCTGTTCTAATAAAATACAAGTAAGAACTTTAAGAAATATTTCAACACCAAGGAGTTCGAGAGGAAGATGAATAGGAAAATCAACCAAAGAAAATCGTTTAGCATCAGGAAAAGCAAATGATATTGCTGGATGTAATTCTTGTGGCAATAATTCTAATTCCACTTCAGTTCTCCCAGGGATTGGAACAGGGGTGACAAGTAATCTTTGAATCCAAGCCTCAATCTCTCTCATGTCATCTTGTAATGGACTTAACTTGGGATCTTCATTACAGAGAAATAACGACCAACAGTCCAATCCTTGATTACTTTGTTTATTATTTGAAATAGAGTTATTATTCCAAGTACTGGCTCTTGATTCGATCATTCTGCGAAGTACATAAAGACATTCACGAAAAGACGAGAAGAAAGGATGATGTGATAAAATACATAAAGAAGTTAACGACATACAACGACATGAACATTGTGCTTTTGAACTTTCGCTATCTTCCTTTGATTTGCCATTACTTGATTCCTTCGCGAACGATCCAAAACATTGTCTATAAAAGTTCATACATATTCCATATCGTGTCTTGCCACTTTCTTTATCAGTCAACGTAAAAACAAATGATGTAGCTTGTCTTAAAGATATTTTCTTTGTCACAGTACAACATCCTTCTGGTTGACAAAAGAAAACAACATCTGGTGGAAAATAGAAATCGTCGTAGTCATCTTTAGGAAATTTTCTCAAAGTCTGAGGAGTCTCTGTGAGACCAAGAGTCGGATTTCGTACGCCAACAACAACAATATAATCAATCAATCTTTTACAAATCTCAGGTTGGTTGATATATTCTGCCATTTCTTCTTAACTCTTCGAGTGGATAGATGTCCAGTGGAAAATCATGACGAAGAGAATGTGAGCAGAATAAATAATAATTCTGAATATAAATGGCTGCTCAAAGCGACAATGAATTTACATCGCTAAAATAGACGGCGTGAAAAATACGGCGACAAAATTAACGAAGCTTAGGAATGCCGAGCAAAGGACCTGAGGCTGGTCACCATCTTTGGAGAAATCAAAATTTTCCAGGGGGAGGAATGCTTTTTAACCATTTTGGAAGTCCTGCACTTATATTACCCTTGGGCTATATAAGCATCTCTCAGTTACAATAATGTATGATGAAATCAGCCCACTTTGAATTAAGTCATTACTGTGTAGTACAGCCTGGCCTGTTTCGCAGACTTTTCACCATACGTGCAAGCAAAATATACACACAACAGGGGCGCAACTGGGAGGGGGGGTTGAGGGGGTTGCAACCCCTGCCCTTTTTAACCCCTTCCCTTTTTAACACCTTCCCTTTTTAACCCCTGCCCTTTTTAACCCCTGCCCTTTTTAACCCCCTCCCTTTTTAACCCCTTCCCTTTTTAACCCCTGCCCTTTTTAACCCCTGCCCTTTTTAACCCCTTCCCTTTTTAACCCCTTCCCTTTTTAACCCCTGCCCTTTTTAACCCCTGCCCTTTTTAACCCCTTCCCTTTTTAACCCCTTCCCTTTTTAACCCCTTCCCTTTTTAACCCCTGTCCTTTTTACCCCCTGCCCTTTTTGTGAGACCTCTAATACTAGGTTAGACATTAGATAAACAAATAAGTAATCGTCTGTTGTAGTACGCAATACAATTCTCCGCAAATCTGGCGAGACTCAGAGGCTTCTAGTTCGGCTTCAGTCTCGTACCCAGTTTGTAATTTGCTACACCAAGTGTTTCCTAAAAACAACCGCTTTTCTGAATTTGTGGGCTCAGCTTTCGAATATGGAGCGCTGGCTGGATTTTGGCACCCTGTAGGGTATGTTGGTGTGATAATTTCTTCGTTTTTACAGTAAAATTTCAACTATACTCGCTGTAGAATTAGATGAAAAAGTTCGCTCAAATTGCTGCAAATGGTGTTTCCGAGGTTCTAGATTTCAAAAATTTCCGGGGGAGGACCCCCGGACCCCCTACAAATGGGGTCACTAATTGCTACTACTGCCGCCCCCCCCCCCCTCCCCCACTTTTTGACACCTTGCTACGGCACTGATTGTTGTTGTGGTTGTTGAGTGTTCTCCAGGAAGCTTAGCATAACGAGGATAGCTAGTATCCCAAATTGTTTAGAATACTGAACGACTTTGCCCTTTTTTGCGTTCAACCCCTGCCCTCAAAATGTTCTAGTTGTTGAAAGCAAGGAGTAAAGGTTCTGCGTGAGTACAAGGGTCAATACATGTATTTTTTTCATCAGTAAAAGTACAAATTAGATCTAAACCACAACTATTTATAACAAGAGGATACTGGCGTCACATGAGTGAATGTGCATTGGACTGTGTACTATTATATCGTGATTGCTGTCTGTCTGTTTTAAATTCTCATAATTACTGACCGATTTCGCGATCTGTCTAAAAAGAGTTTGAATGGGAATGACCTGGTTAATTGTATCATTGTCGGCTTATTTAGAAGCCTGCTTATTTATCTTACGGCTTAGTTTATATATTGTTTGTTTTTTTATGTAGATCTAATTTATTATCTGCGAATGAGACGAGAGTAATGGCGGCGAGGAAGAAAGGGAAGGCGGGCAAGCTTTTTAGTGTGAAGTGATGTTTTCAAGAAAGGACAGGAGAGCTTCATTGTTGTTATACAATCACTAGCTTCAACATAAAACTTACAAGACAACGAAAACTTTTTTCTCTTTCAATATATGTTCTCGGAGACAAATTTTCCTGAGTGAAAACTAGCCTTAAGCGTTTTTTACTCTGATCAAAAGGACTCTATATATTGACGACAGTTAGAATGCTGTAATATTCTAAACGTCACGGTATTTCGTAATCAAAATTTCCACGAAGTTTACAACCTTTTCACTGACTCAGGGACGTAGCCAGGGGGGGAGCCGTGGGAGCCGCGGCTCCCCCCTTTTGATATAAAACAACAGACATGTAACTACAAAACTGATGCAATATGCCATTGTGTCAGGAAATAAACTGTAAACAGTGTATTCAATCTACTGAGTGTATGCATTTTGAGTATCTATGTGACGTTTACGTGTTTTGAGTATTTTATATGACGTTTTTTAACCTTTAGAGTCTGTAAAATCTTCCTCCAAAAGCCAGGAAATGGCATTTCAGCGACTCTCGATTTCAAAATTTCCCGGGGGAGCATGCCCCCGGACCCCCCTAAAAATTTATTTTGACTTCGGCTCCCCCCCCTTTCAAAATCCTGCCTGCACTGAATTAGCTCTAGCTGAGACACTGCCTACAGCCTACGCAGCACTTTACTTACTATAAGGCACTTGCACTAGAATGAGTAGAATCGCAAGGTCGTGGATTCAATTCCTGCCGGAAGGCCTGTGTAGTTGCATTTTTCGCAACTGGTCCCGGTTTGGTCTTAAAATGTATATATTCTACACTCGAATTTTCCTTCACCCAAAATCCTTAGAATATGCTATGTAATCGAGTGAAATGCCCAATATTACTTCACTTACTAGTTAAGCATTGCAGTTACCTAAAGTTAGTCAGAAGATTTTGTATTAAAGTTAATAACGTGCATTAATTTAAGATATTTACACAAACACTTGAAGTTCCGTTGTTATTGGAATATACCACCACACTGTTTATGATCACGGCATCTTATACCTATACTTTCTGATCAGAGAGTGCAAAAATTAACCATTACTGATTAGGTAAAGTGGCTCTGCACTACCAAGAACAATATGAGTTTGATTTCAACTTGGGATTTTTTTGCAGTGTAAAAAACTTTGATCTGGCTAGCGTGCGTGTTCATATTTCAGTGACAAAGTGCATCAAGACTTTTAAAATAAAACCACTTCACCTTGGCAGTTGACTAATATTTCACAATCAACTGCTTGGCAAGCTCGTTTTATCGCGGCGATCCCTTCTTTTATAAAACGCGATTCCTTCTTTATAAAACGTTTTCCTTCTTTATAAAACGCGATCCCTTCTTTATAAAACGTGATTCCTTCCTTATAAAACGTTTTATTGCGATTCCTTCTTTATAAAACGCGATCCCTTCTTTATAAAACGCGATTCCTTCTTTATAAAACGTTTTATTGCGATTCCTTCTTTATAAAACGCGATCCCTTCTTTATAAAACGCGATTCCTTCTTTATAAAACGTTTTATTGCGATTCCTTCTTTATAAAACGCGATTCCTTCTTTATAAAACGCGATTCCTTCTTTATAAAACGTTTTATTGCGATCTCTTCTTTATAAAACGTTTTATTGCGATTCCTTCTTTATAAAACGCGATTCCTTCTTTATAAAACGTTTTATTGCGATTCCTTCTTTAAAACGCGATTCCTTCTTTATAAAACGTTTTATTGCGATTCCTTCTTTAAAACGCGATTCCTTCTTTATAAAACGTTTTATTGCGATTCCTTCTTTATAAAACGCGAACCCTTCTTTATACTGAAAACGTTTTATTGCGATTGCTTCTTTATAAAACGCGAACCCTTCTTTATAAAACGTTTTATTGCGATTCCTTCTTTATAAAACGCGAACCCTTCTTTATAAAACGTTTTATTGCGATTCCTTCTTTATAAAACGCGATTCCTTATTTATAAAACGTTTTATTGCGATTCCTTCTTTATAAAACGCGAACCCTTCTTTATAAAACGTTTTATTGCGATTCCTTCTTTATAAAACGCGATCCCTTCTTTATAAAACGTTTTATCGCGATTCCTTCTTTACATGCTGAAATACAAAGTTATACTAAGTAAAACAGTTTGACTGACTAAAAATACTTGAACTTAGCAATAAAAATATCGGACAAAACATGTTGTTCTAGCTATATATGCGCTTTTGATTTCAACGGGAGTGGCTCCTGCAATACTTAGATTGCGTTCTCATACTTTTGGGGTTTGCTAGATTTTCAAGCTAAAAGACGAACTGGTTTAGTTTAGATGCAAACAAATTCCAACACTGAATCAAATTTTTTTTTGTGACCGAGGAAAGAATCTCGTGACACCAGTTAGTCCTGCGCTGTTTATATAAAAGAAATAAGTCAAGTAATTGTTTTTGCGCAGTCGAGATGCGTATTAGACTGCTCTTTAATTCAAGTGTGTATTCATTGCCACGCCTTGTAACAATATTTATTCAAAGATCTTAAAAAGGTATTTTGGTCCGATTTTAAATTAAAAGCTTTTAGTCGGGAGACTTTAGTTAGGAGACTTTAGCAATGAGTCTTTGTAATTTGAAGTAACGATTCTTTATTACAATGCATACTTTTTATGAGATAATGATTTTTTGAATTGTAAAGATTATTTGTAACGGTGTTATCAGTCTAAATATATTACTCAGTTAGTTCAGGCATGCGGCCCAACTTTAATTTCGTGACACGAGTTAATTATATCAGGTCATATATAAAAGCTGAGCATCCCAGGCTCATGTACAAGAAGCAACTCTATATCTGCGCAATTAAGACGTATGCATATTAGACCGCGAGACCGCGCGCTCTTCAATAAATCAAATGCATGTGCATTAGGCTGTAACATTGCCACGCCTTCTAACTTTATTAAAGAGCGTGACTCTTACTCGTCTGTACATTGTTGTTCAACCATCGAAGTACAGTGTTTGCGCCAAAGGTCTTTTCAGAGAAATTTACTTTTGCCAAAGAATTAAAAACGGTAAGTGAATAGTAGTTATGTTTTACAATATTAATAACTAGACAATGCACTCGCTACGACCGAAATGCATTATTTCGGGCAACTTCAATTTTCAGATTTAACATGTAATATACGAACATGCATATACAGTCAGGTTTTTTGGAGATAGTTTTTATCATCTCTTGCAAAAATATACTTTTGTCTAGTCTATGAAAAGATGTTTATAGATTCTAGTCACTATCTAATTGAAAGATGGTCTTTGCACTCCGTTGCTCTTCGATCCGATAACCTTCTAGATTTCTGACTTGAAAATTAGTATGTATTTACAGAACGACAAGTAAAGTCACAACCAATGTTAGCTTTATTATTATAAGTAATAGCATGGCATTGAGGTTGATTAGTGATTAAACTGTACTCGAAAGCCGAGGGAGGTTTAGTAAAAGTCCCGAGGGCGAAGCCCGAGGGTCTTTTACTAAACCTCCCGAGGCTTGAGGGACATTTAATCACTAATCAACCGAAATGCCATGGGAAAAAGCTTAATACTTCAAAAGTAAAGTTATGATTTAATTTTACTCCATTTATAGATCTTAAACTGTAATTGCTGATCACAATAATGCAGCTGTATACTGGAATTGTACTGGTTCTTTTCGTGCAAGCAGGTAGGTGCACTTTCAAAAACGCATCCCAATTAATGAGCAGTTTAAAAGCACATTGCAGTAACTAAGGGGCTAGAAAGTTTTATTATGTTTATATAAACTCACCACGTTTTTTGTATTGTTAGTTGGTAAGATTTAGAATGAACAAAGAGTCGAAGGTAGCTACTCTCATAATGGGCGAGAATGGTCAGAATAGAAAAACACTCATGCAGGCATAGATATAGCCTGCGAGCAGACGTTCTTTGTAATGGAAGGGGAACTGGATAGGAAACTTAACGAAACCGGAAACGATGTTTGCACAACTTGCTATGGTAATTATACGCTTATTAGCGGGCAATGCACTAACGAGTGGTCCCACATGGCTAAAATCAGACACTGCTGAACTTAAGTGATATTACACTTTTGTCTGATTTCAGCAATAGGTGTATTAGCTGCTTTTAAGTGTGTAATTACCATAGCAAGTTGTGCAAACAACGTTTCCGGTTCTTTAACCTCGTTTGAAGTTTCCTATCCAGTTCCCCTTCCATTATCTATGATGCAGGGGAGGACGTTGGCTACGGAATCATCATCACTTATAGCCATGTACTATAAAGAAAGTTTCTGATTGGTTTAAATTCAAACAAAATCCCTAATTAATCAGTAACGAGTGGTCAACATCGATATCAGGAACAATTTAGATTAGAACCTGAGAGAGCCTCCTGCTCAAAACCTTTAAGGTATCACTTGAGGAATATTTGCTCCCTTTGGAAAGCCCCTAATGCTTCAATTTGGACTTATTTTAGACTTTGTAGTAACCAGTAGGTTTAGAAATACATTTTATATTTAACTAGCATATATTTTACTTACAATTTGTAAATAATTTTGTGAAATTCATTACTAATTCATGAGTTTTGCAGCCAATCCAATTTCAGAAATTACGTCACATGTTACCCCTGTAAACCCCATACAAACTAAAACCAATGATGCTAATTAGTTACAACCACTGGTGGATATATACTCTTCTGATACAACCACTAGTGCTTGTAGCTAATTAGCATCTCAATATCCCAAAGGGATTTTTACTATTCATTCATTTCACAAGTTGTTTACAACACTCGCGTCCTTGTTGTATTGAATATACAATCACTCGCCTTCGGCTCGTGATTGTATATTCAATACAACACGGCCGCTCGTGTTGTAAACATTACGTAAATGATTGTAAATAGTTTCTTGAAAAGCCCTTTGGGCAGTTAACTATTAAAGTACTATCTATCTATCTATCTATCTATCTATCTATCTATCCATCTAACGAGCATGCCGGGGACGAATCTATAATTAACAATGTCATTGGTTACTTATAGCCAATGAGAAACCACATTTATATTAGGCGCGACTTACCGCAGCTGAAATTTCACATGCATACATACTTTATTGAGCAATTCCCAACTGGGCTTTTCAATGCCATTACAGTTTAAAATTTTGTAATAAAAATATGAATAACTATATAAAGTTTTTATAAATTATATAAATATATGTACGGTTAATGTTCAAATGTAGATTACTAAATATTAATAAAATTATCTAACAAATAGCTCTTCATTAAGTTCTTAAATTACTAATAGACGTTTCATGTTTAATGTTATCTTCTAAATTATTCCAAAGCGTTACAGCTCTGTAGTGGAATGATCGTTGTCCAGAAGCAGTTCGGTAAAAAGGAATTTGTACGTCATTTCTGTTACGTGTGACACGGTTGTGTATGGAAGAGCGTTTATTAAATTTGCTGCATAGATATGGTGGAGCGAGCGAGTTCATACATTTATACTTCATGATCGGGTCGCGTAGCAGCAGTTGTTCACGGATAGGCAGCCAACCAATTTGGCGTAGCGCAGGAGTGATATGCTCATACTTTCTTATGTTTGTAATTATCCTGCATGCGAAGTTCTGTACAGCTTGGAGTTTATTAATGTTTTTGGCAGAAGTATTTGACCACACTGACGAACAATAGATGCATTTTTTTTATACAACACATGCATTTTTTTATTATTATTTTAGGATGGGTGTGCCATGCCAGAGTGCAGCTCCTTCGTTCAGATATGGCAAGGCCTGCAAACGAGGGATGCGAGTACTTACTAGAGGAATCAACTTACCATACAACAACACTGTATAATTTGTATTTTAAAGATAACTGCTTGCCAAAGGGTTGGGAAGATTTCTTTAATGCTCACAAAGACATGATTAAAGAGATTTCTGATCAATTAGACTTAGATAAAGAACACGGACTGAATCCAAAAATAGGTTGGGTATTTCGAGCATTTCATATGGTTTCTCCCGACCAGACTAAGGTAATAGTGTTAGGTCAAGATCCTGCACCTCAACCAGGTCTAGCTACTGGTCTTTCATTCAGTCTTGATCCTAGTGTACCATCTTACAAAGTACCCAGTGTACAAAGAGTAATTCTTGAAGCAATGAATGAAGGTTATTGTGTAAGTCTAACCAATGGCGAGCTCATTCATTGGGCCAATCAGGGTGTGTTACTGCTTAATACGGCATTAACCCTCATTTCGGGACAAATAGGTTCTCATATTAAGCTTTGGAGAGAGTTTACTAAAGCCATTTTAAAATATATCAATGACGAAGCAAAACCTTCAGTTTGGATTTTGTGGGGAAGTAAAGCGAAATATTTTGAAAAGTATGTTCGTGAAAACAAGCATTACGTCATCAAAGGAGGACACCCTTCTCCCAGAGCTGACCCGTTAAAGTTTTTCTGCAAAAATTATTTTTATTGCGCTAACGAGTTTCTTTGCTCTGAAGGGCGCGGTTATATAGACTGGAACCTAGAACCGTTGCCTTGTTATAAGAACGCCAGTCAGATTTTTGGTCGCAGATTTAATTACCCTGGATTTTATGTAAAGGGGGTTTGTATGATGCAACCATGCCCTAAACGAGTGGTCACTATAATTGCTTAAACTGCAGGGGAACAGTATTAATTCTATTGTCTAATTTGAAGGGTTAAATTTTAAAAGCATTTTGATTTTCGGTGTGTAATTTTAAATTAAGAGGTTTTAGTTGGGAGATTTTAAATAATAATTCCTTGCATTGTAATAACTAGTGGTTTTTATAATAATGATTCTTTGTAATAATTAGGACTTTGTAATAACGATTCTTTATATAACAATATTTCTTTGTGATAAGAATTCTTTGTAATCAGAATAATTTTTTGCAACATTGATTTTCTGTCAATAATGCATGATTTTTTGTAACGCTGATTTTTATGTCTAATTCATATCGTCTTTGCTAATCAGAAGATAAAAAGATGATATTAATAAAAAGATTGCTTTTAGGAGCCCAATAGATTGGTGTTCCCACTACATTAAGTTGCTGCTGTTGTGCTGCTGTTAACAAAAAATGATAGCTGACTTTCTCCCGCGCTGTGTTCGACCAATAAATACCCGGATCTCCCAGATAGCTAGTGTGGTAACCAACCTCGTCCCCAGGGCATTTTTCCTCCACGTTGGGAGGTCGGCGAAAATGGCCCTGGCATCGGCTGGTCGATTCTATAATCGGATTGGCCGGTTTAAAAACTTGATTAATTCAGATACAGTGTAATTTATTCATCAAAATATGAATTGCAATAAATCCACTCTGCGAAGTTCATCCAAAGAATTGTAACGATAGCTTTGGTTAAAGTCAAGAACAACATTAGATATATGTTTCTTCCCGACATTTAAATGTATCCTGGATAATCGTGGGGAGTATCATGATGAATAATGCTAGCCAGTTGCATTTATGATAAAGGTTCACATGAGTGATTCGGCAGAGCGTTAAATATTTATTATTTATTATTCATGTATACGTATTATACAAAAACGAAACACAAAGACCGCATAAATTTTCTTGCCAAAACACCCCAAAATTCTGGGTGTCACGTGACCAGCCGATGCCAGGGCCATTTTCGCCGACTCCCAACATGGAGGCAAAATGCCCTGGGGACGAGGTTGGTGTGGTAACCATTGGATCACAGATCACTACGGCTGGTTAGATTCTTACTCGGGCTACTGTGGTAGCCGAGTCTAGGTTTTGCATGGCTCTGTTATTTTTTTTTGTGTCGACAAATTGCAATTCTTGCACAACATTTCCCAAAAGCCTTTGCGAATGGCTGCCAAATCAATGTTTTGGTACGCCAGTATACCCGCCATGATTTTCTCTATGATAGAGGAAGTTGCATCAAATTCAACCATTAACTCCAAACAGCACTGCTCTTGTTATATTGTTTTGCAAGGCGCCAGCCCACAGTAGCCCGAGTTCACGCCTAGCGGGCGTCTTGTTGGAATTAAGATCGATAATTAAGTTCATGTCCAAGATAAGCCAGATACTTTATGAAGACCTGACCTCAACCCAAACTCTAACCCTATTGGTGCATATATTGGACATGAAATTATTGAATTAAATATTGCAAAAAATCGCGAGAGATCTTGGGACGAGGTCACGTTCCGGAAATCTTGGACTTGAAGTACTGTCTGCTGTCAGCTAGTGTCGCAGGCTCAAAGCTTACGCAGCATTATTAACCGAAGTCATGTTGAAACATTGATGGTTGCAAATTAATATGGCTTCCAGTTCTTTCAGTCACGCTGGTAAAACTAATGGTAATGTTGATTATTTTACTTTTGAGACTGCCTGGGAGGTAGCTAATAAAGGTAAGATATTCATAATAAAATACAAAGTTATAAATTTTCCTTCCAAATATTGCAAAGTTCTCTTTCATTCAGACTTTACACTGCAAACTGTGTTAATTGTTTGTCTTTTGATCTCAATACTTTCAAGTCATTTAGTCTGTTCACTCTGCACTGCTTGATGCATTTCTTTAAGTGAAATTTCCTCTTGTGTTTCAAAGTAATTCAAATTGTGAAATGATATTAGTTCTAGTTGACGCGGCGTATTTTCGTCGCTACATAATTGTAAAAATAATGCAGTCATGTATATAGTCGTGCCGTGCCCAAGTTCATGCCTTCCAAATATGATCTGCAATAAAACTGCTACCTTCGTATTGAAGGACAGGAATTGTTTGACTTTTTAGAAACTATGTTGTGTAGTATAATCTCACCTCATCGCGTGCATGACAACTGTTGTTTACGTGTCATTTTTGTGGTACATAATATATGCATAATGTAATTGGGTTTTGATTTGATTTCTTCAATCTTCAATCTTCAGATGCAGCAATTTTGACGTTGATCATTTGGGACTAGTGAGGTCCTTCATTGGTTTTGCTTGCTCGTACAAATGATTAATTACTTGATTTAGTAGCTAGATTTGAAAGAGTTATATAATTAGATTGCAAATCTTGTCCAGACTAATGTTATATATACAGTATAATATCAGTATGTCCATCAGTCCATTTCTGTTATTCTCGCCAGGAGATATTGTGGTGCCTGGATAAGATTAAAGAAATACCAAATGGTTTTCCGTGTTTGGATACTCTGATCCAAACACGCGGGAAATTGCGAGACTGGAGAAAAGCGTAACAAAACACGAGCCGTAGGCGAGTGTTTTTAGCTTTTCAAAAGTCGAGCAATTTCCCAAGTGTTTGGATAAGAGTCTCCAAACACGAAAAAAAACATTTGGTATTTCTTTTAGATAATAATCACAAGTGAATGTGATATACTGTCCGACAATTTCAAAAAATTGTTTTGGTGGGAATTTTCCATGTTTGGATACTCTCATCCAAACACGGCAATTGACCAATCAGGGCTCACTTAGTATACATGTTATTTTATGAAGGTGTATGCAGCCACAGTATATAATATTCAGGCAGCCCTGTATTTTCTGCATGTAAGTTTGTTTGTTTGTGCAGAATCGATATATAATAAGTGATATATGCTCTGTAGCAAAAAATGGACTTGATAGTTCAGCTAGCCTATACTGTAGGTATTGGGACATCTTGTTTTCTAAAAAAAAATTCTTGATAATCTGCTGGTGGAGGTATGCAGTTTATTAAAGGACAGAGGACTGGTGGCTAATCATCCTTACTTGCAGCCAGCAGCTGAATTGCAAGGATGCAGATCAACATGGCTGTGTTAAGGCGTATTAAAGGTGCTTCAGGCAGCTGCCATTAGGCCACAGTTCAGCCCATGGGTTACAGCTAAGATGTTAGGTGTTGATTTTATGGAGGGAGGAAAACCAGAGAACCCCGTGAAAAACCCTCGAAGCACAGGAGAGATCAACTACAACTCTACTCACATGAGTTCCAAGCTTGACAACGGGGTCATTCCCAAGCGGTCACCCATCCAAGTACTAACCCCATCTAACCAGGCTTAACATTTGGTGAGAGGCAGTGCGCAAACAGCACATGCCACCAGCCATGCTCCTTAGTGATATTTAGTTATGTATATTTTTCAATGTAGTTGGAGGAATTTACACAGTCATTCGATCTAAAGCTCCTGTAACTGTTGAAGAATTAAAGAACCATTATTGTCTTGTTGGACCATATAAAGAGCATTATGTTAATTTGGAAGTTGAAGTATGTGAACCACAGTTTCCAGCTATCAAACAAGCAATGGATGTTATGCAAACAGAAGGGGTTAAGGTCAGCAAGAAAGTAAAAAAAAAGTAAAATAATTGACGTTTTATGGCGTAGCGCAACGTCTTACAACGTAGTGGAATGTTTTATAGCGTGATGGAACGGCTTACAACGTAGTGGAACGTTTTATAGCGTAGCGCAACGTCTTACAACGTAGTGGAATGTTTTATAGCGTAGCGCAACGTCTTACAACGTAGTGGAACGTTTTATAGCATAGCGCAACGTCTTACAACGTAGTGGAATGTTTTATAGCGTAGCGCAACGTCTTACAACGTAGTGGAACGTTTTATAGCGTAGCGCAACGTCTTACAACTTAGTGGAACGTTTTATAGCGTAGCGCAACGTCTTACAACGTAGTGGAACGTTTTATAGCGTAGCGCAACATCTTACAACGTAGTGGAACGTTTTATAGCGTAGCGCAACGTTTTACAACGTGGTGGAACGTTTTATAGCATAGCGCAACGTCTTACAACGTAGTGGAACGTTTTATAGCATAGCGCAACATCTTACAACGTAGTGGAACGTTTTATAGCGTAGCGCAACGTCTTACAACCTAACGTAACGGTTTATACCCTGGCTACAGTACAGTACAGTACAGTACAGTACAGTACAGTACAGTACAGTACAGTACAGTACAGTAACAGTAACAGTAACAGTACAGTACAGTACAGTACAGTACAGTACAGTACAGTACGGTACAGTACAGTACAATACAATTGTTTTATACAATGAAGCAAATATTTTGGTCTAACTAAACTAAGAATAATTTTAGGTTGTGTTTGGGAGATGGTTAATTGATGGTTATCCACAAGTAAGTCAAATAAAGTATATCTTTATTTATTCTGCAGTTTCATTCATGCATCAACCTATTATTATAATAAGTACAGTAATATGAGAAAATTATAGTAATTGAAATACATACTTACTTATGGCACAGATATATATTGGACGAATAATATGTAAGTCGTTAGTCGTGAACCACAAGGGACACACAGATGTCCTTGTGCCAGCTTCTCTCAGACATGCAGATCAATGATTAAGGAAATTTAGTCTATTAAATACTTCCAAGTGAAACAGGGCTTTTAATATTTCACATACTGTAGGTGTTATTGCTTGATATTGGATCTGGTTCAAAATTTATGAATACTTGGAAACAAGAACTCTGGGACAAGTGTCATATTGGTATCCCTCATCTTGATAGTGAAGCTAATGACGCAATAATATTTGGATATCTCGTGTGCTGGTTTATAACAGAGGTCGGTTGGTATACCGTAAATGGTCGATTTAGCGCCGCTCTCGATTAAGCGCCGCATCCAGAAGCAGGATAATTTAATAAGGGCCGCTCTCGATTAAGCGCCGCATCCAGAAGCAGGATAATTTAATAAGGGCCGCTCTCGATTAAGCGCCGCATCCAGAAGCAGGATAATTTAATAAGGGCCGCTCTCGATTAAGCGCCGCATCCAGAAGCAGGATAATTTAATAAGCGCCGCTCTCGATTAAGCGCCGCTCTCGATTAAGCGCCGCACCTTCGAAAAAGATGAATCAGCAATAAAACACAAACCGATACGCTAACATATCTTTAATACATCACTGGAGTTTTTCGCCGGTCAAGGTCGCGAGGTACTTCGATCGCAGCTGTCCATCCTAAAAGAGCCGGACACAAATCCCTTTGAAGTCTCTGATTCAGATGTCGAAGATGCCTCTGATGTGCTCTGATCCACATCTATGGATAGACGACGATGAAGAAGGCGATGACCAGGACGTTGACGCTCTTTTTTGAATTTATTGTGATATTGGGTATTATGAAAATTATTGGGTTAAATTTATTGGGTTTTTCTATGGATAATTAAAGTTGTATTATGAGCATTTTTTCAACTTTTTTAATAAGCGCCGCTCTCGATTAAGCGCCGCACCAAAAGATTGCAACTTCTAATAAACGCCGCGGCGCTAAATCGAACATTTACGGGTAAGTTTTTCATATTTTTCAAATGATATTTTTTTAACTTGAATATATCAAGTCTGACATTATATACTGTAAGCTTGTATTTTTGTTCTTAGTTTAAGAAGATTGTTGGTGATTCCCTCCCAGTCATCGCTCATTTTCATGAATGGTTGTCTGGAGTTGGTTTGATTGCTCTTAGAACAAGACGTATTAACGTGACTACTATTTTTACAACTCATGCAACACTTTTGGGAAGGCATCTTTGTGCTGCAAATGTTGATTTTTATAATAATCTTAGTAGTGTGAGTGCCTATATTTACTTAACATTTTTTCGTATATCGTTATTTGCACTTCCTTATGCTAATTATTGTATAATTTTTTATGTATTTTGTGTACCTTCCTGAACAGTTTAACATAGATAAGGTAAGATACTTTATTGAGAAAAGATATATTAAGGACTAATACACCTTTTTCCAATTTCTTCTTCAATAATTTATTTTCAAATTTTTCCATAATAATAATCGGTGTTGTTCTTTCGAACTGTCTTATCGATCGTTTACATACACGTGACTTTGGACACCATCTTGGTTGATTCCCAATCCCCATGCGGCCGTGCAAAACAAACATAGTGATCAGCAGTTTGCCAACAGAAAAATCAACCAAGATGTCGGACGTCACGTCATGCGCAAATCATTTAACCAATCATAATTGGCGTCTACTTTTTATATCTAAGAAACTTAGCAGGGGGGAGAGGGTCGACAAGCTATATCACGCCAGTTTTTACAGAGTGAATTCTTACAGAGTACCCAGGCTAGCTAACTGTAGTAAAGATTGTAGAACTTTTATTTTGTAATTTTAGGAAGCTGGTGATCGTGGTATATATCATCGTTATTGTTTGGAAAGATCCGCTGTACATACTGCTCATGTGTTCACAACTGTCTCACTTATTACTGCTGACGAGGCAGAACATTTGTTAAGACGCAGACCAGGTAATCTCCCGCTGACCACCAGATATGGCTTGCTCAAAGTTGGGTTATTTTTATTTTATATTTTCGTTTCAGAATGCATTTTGCCGAATGGTTTAAATGTTGTGAAATACACGTAAGTGACGAGAAAAATTTTTTTTATTCAATTCTTAGCTTGCATTGACTAACAATTATAATTGGATGAGTTTAGTTGTAGATTTAGTTGTATTTGCTGCTGTGGTTGGCAAATGAATATCTGCTCCAATAATCTGCCTCGTACCCAGTCGCGATTAAAAACCGGAGCGCGCAAAGGAGCGATGGGATTGGAGTCCCATCAGCCCCTTCGCGCGACGTACAATAATAGTTTATTATAATGCTTATGGTTTCAGAATGATTGCGTCGAATGTACAAATTTCGATCTCGATGACTCCAGAGCCATTATGGTTCTTGTGTGTCAGCGGTAATTAGTATATGGCTATGACGGCTGTTATGACGTAGTTAACGCTTTTAGCTTTGCTGCAAAAACTGACTCGCATTGAGTACAAAGCACTGCGAGTTAATTCGTTATACCAGGCGCCCGATGTGAAGCGGCTGTATTCGCAGGCTAGTTAATTTGAAGTCCTCACCAAGTATCTGTTGTTTTTTAGTGCGTTGCACGAATTTCAAAATCTTCACGGTATCGCAAAGGACAAGATTCATAATTTTGTACGAGGACATTTTTATGGGTAGGAAATATATATTTATTTATTATTATACAATATCCTGGTTGCTATGCGTGTTTTCATTGGTTGTTGCCCATGATCTATTGGAGGATAGACACATGGATCACGTCAGAGCACGTCATCTGACTTGCTTTTTTCTTTCTTCATGCCCCAAAATCCGGCAAGAAGTATTGTGTAATTTTTATATTGTATAAAACAAATGGATTCCATTTTTTTGTTGTCTATTCAGTTATAGATGCACAGAAGACGTCACAACGTGGTACTTGGATGGCCACTTTTTTGTTCTTACCACGTTGTGACGTCATCTATGCATCTATAACTGAACAGACAACGGCAAAATGGAATCTATTTGTTAATTAATTGGCACTAAAAATTAATTTCTTTTGTTTTGCGAAAAAATTTATTTTCTTTTAAAATGAAATTTTTATATTTCTTTTTTCATTGCAGCCATACGTTTGATTTGGACAATACGCTATATTTCTTTTCTGCTGGAAGGTAAAATGTTCTTTCACAGAGTTTAAACTAAAGTGATGCTGAATAGTCTACATGCAAATAAAGTATTGTAATGCGTGGGTGCTTATTATTTTGTAATTACACATTTTGTGTTCATGTTTGTTTGTTTTTTCTTCAGATATGAATATTTTAACAAGGGGGTAGATCTGTATATCGAAGCTTTAGCTCGACTAAACCATTTCCTGAAGGTACACTGCAACTACTTCTCACTATTCTCCATTCCTTTTGACTTTTACGGAGGGGAACATCCAGGCTTACAGCTCCGAATGCTTCCGAGGATTTCCGAGGATGGCGTCCATCCTGCCACAGAATAGTAAGTCAACCAGAAGTCCGACTCGAGTGAAAGTGGCAAGTTTCCCCGGCAGTTTTAACCTTCTTTTAAAGGTTCAAACTTCCGGGGGAACTTGCCAGGATGGCGTAGGATGGCGAGGAATGTAGATGCGCGAGGCGACATGCGCGAGGACATAAACTTCAAAGGTTCCGACGCGAGTCGGACTTCTGGTTGTATTTACTATTCTGTGATCCTGCATCACAGACGCTATATGACGTAGGCTCCATTGAATCTTGAGTCAGGAAGTGTAAAACTTGATTATTCTCGAGGCTAAAAGAATTATATACCTCAAAATATTAAATTACAAAATAAGAAAAGTCAAAAGTGAAAAACATTTTCAAGACTAACAAAATAAAGAAAAACAATTTGACTTTGAATCATGGATTAACTAAGTCTGTTCTCAGTATATGTTTATGACCATGAGTTGGATTGCAGCGTATTAATAATTTTAAAAGGTTCCCTTCAATTTTTGTATTTTATTGCAGTCAACCAACAGTAAAACAACGGTAGTTGCTTTCTTGATCTTTCCAACCAAAACAAACAATTTTAATGTCGACTCTCTCAAAGGTCAAGCTGTTGTAAAACAACTACGGTATGTAATGGGATTATTTCGTTTGATTTTAAAAACTTGTTATCCGTAACGATGTACCGAAGCTACGTTTAGTCATTTGACTAGATCAACGGTTAGTACTACTACAGAAACTTTAATCAAACTCACTGAATACAATACAATACAATACAATACAATACAATACAATACAATACAATACAATACAATACAATACAATACAATACAATACAATACAATACAATACAATACAATACAATACAATACAATACAATACAATACAATACAATACAATACAATACAATACAATACAATACAATACAATACAATACAATACAATACAATACAATACAATACAATACAATACAATACAATACAATACAATACAATACAATACAATACAATACATTACAATACAATACAACACAACACAATACAATACAATACAATACAATACAATACAATACAATACAATACAATACAATACAATACAATACAATAAAAAAGACAAGTTACAAATACGTTACAAACAACAAAAGTGTTAAGTGAGTTAGATAAGGGGCTAGCGAACGGACTCTAAGTCCCAACTAGGCCAACCCCCCCTATCGAAATATAGTAAGGTTAGATATACTGCCGAAACAGAGAACGTAGGAATCTAACGTTTCGAGCGAAGGCCTTCGCTCGAAAGGCCTGACGAAGGGCCTTCGCTCGAAACGTTAGACTCCTACGTTCTCTGTTTCGGCAGTATATCTAACCTTACTATATTTCGACTGTTGTTTCTGCACTGCCTACGCAGCACACTACTTTTATTACAACCCCCGTATACACTACTAAAATAAAGAAACTGACATAAAATTAGAGATTTGCGAGAATACAGAGCACCTCACTGATGAGCAGTGGATTGTACATGTCCAGCCAACGTTGAACCATGTTGCCGATCTGTCGTTTCTAAATACAGCTTCGTCTCATTAGTGATCAAACTCTATCCGACTATAACTTTGACAATTCTGTTATGAATTATCTAGCGATGTGGTTGATGAAATCCAGAATAAGATTGGTAAGAAGATATTTGAGTCTGCTCTTGGGTAAGATCTACCATCTTCATAACACATACACATTCACTCTGTCTAAATTTTGAGGGGCATTACACAAACTTCTGTTTTTATATTGATTAAAGCTGTGAAAAAAAGTTCAAATCAGTGTTTTGTTTGTTGTTAGTGGCGAAATTCCTTCGGCAGAAAGCTTACTTGCTCCTAGTGATGTTATCAAATTAAAAAGATGTATTTACTCTGCCCAGGTAAGTTGAAAACATGAAGTTCTTTAGAGGATGAATATTCAATAATCTTGTAGTTATTCAATCTCTTTCTCTTCTCCGAGATCCTCCATACTCGACCGCAGTATTATTTTGTATTATTTTTCTAGCGAGGTAATCTTCCTCCAGTTGTGACACACAACGTCATTAATGATTCTACTGACCAAATATTAAATCATGTCCGCCGTTGTCTCTTGTTTAATAGCGATGAAGACAGAGTAAAGGTAACTGCTTAATTTTCTCTATAGTATGCATGCATGAACTTTTTTTTAATTGATGTTCTGGGGCTCCACGGATGGCGAAAAGTAGCTGCAGGAATATTTCTAAAACTATTGCATGAAATTTTCACAGGTTGATATGATGCTAAATCTTAATGTTTGTTACACTGTTGTTGCTATGGCAACAAATTCCGAAGTTATGACGTCATCAGTAAAACGTCGGATTTTAAGAAAGTAAAATTTTTTATGAGGATTACGAATCTCAGGTATTCTGTCAATTTTTTTCCTTTGTTTTGTTTTGTTCTGTCTTGTTTTTAAGATCATTTTTCATCCCGAATTTTTATCTGCCACCAATCCACTGATTGGTATGGAGTACGAAGAATTTGTCCGTGGATGCCATTTGGGAGTGTTCCCATCTTACTATGAACCATGGGGCTACACACCTGGTATGTAATTATGACGTAATTTAGTAGTGTTTCCATCTTACTATGAACCATGGGGCTACACACCTGGTATGTAGTTATGACGTCATTTAGGAGTGTTCCCATCTTACTATGAACCATGGGGCTACACACCTGGTATGTAATTATGACGTAATTTAGTAGTGTTTCCATCTTACTATGAACCATGGGGCTACACACCTGGTATGTAATTATGACGTCATTTAGTAGTGTTCCCATCTTACTATGAACCATGGGGCTACACACCTGGTATGTAATTATGACATCATTTAGGAGTGTTCCCATCTTACTATGAACCATGGGGCTACACACCTGGTATGTAATTATGACATCATTTAAGAGTGCTCCCATCTTGCTATGAACCATGGGGCTACACACCTGGTATGTAATTATGATGTCATTTCGTAGTGTCCCCATCTTACTATGAACCATGGGGCTACACACCTGATATGTAATTATGACGTCATTTAGGAGTGTCCCCATCTTACTATGAACCATGGGCTACACACCTGGTATGTAATTATGACATCATTTAGGAGTGTTCCCATCTTACTATGAACCATGGGGCTACACACCTGGTATGTAATTATGACATCATTTAGGAGTGTTCCCATCTTGCTATGAACCATGGGGCTACACACCTGGTATGTAATTATGACGTCATTTAGGAGTGTCCCCATCTTACTATGAACCATGGGGCTACACACCTGATATGTAATTATGACGTCATTTAGGAGTGTTCCCATCTTACTATGAACCATGGGGCTACACACCTGGTATGTAGTTATGACGTCATGTAGGTGTGTTTCTATGACGTCATGGACTAATTTGGGGAACTATGATGTCTATGATGTTTTGAGGGAAGAAAACCGCAGAACCCAATTGAGTACTAACCTTTTTCTACCGGTCTTAACGTCAACTTCCCATTTTGCTGCATTTTTTTTTTTGTACATACTACTTTGGTGATTCAATGCTTGTGTGTTCTAATTATAGCTGAATGTACTGTGATGGGAATTCCTTCAGTGTCGACAAACTTGTCAGGATTTGGTCGATTTATGGCTGAACACATCGCTGATCCTTCTTCGTATGGCATTTATCTTCTCGACAGGAGATTTAAGAATGTAGAAGAATCAATTGTACAGTTAACTGAGGTATATTTCAACACAGTTCACTTGAGAGGTACAGTAGGGGTAGCATGCAAGTTTTGTTAACAGAATGGAATAGAATGCTCCTGCAAAAGTCGTTGTCATCTAGCTCTGACTTTTCCATTTAAATACCATTGCACATTATTTTGCAGCACATGAAATCGTTTTGTTTACTGAGTCGGCGACAAAGAATTATTCAAAGAAATCGAACTGAAAGACTTAGTGAATTATTAGATTGGAAAAGTCTTGGCAGGGTGAGCTTTATTTTTATATTTAACATTTCCAACAGTTTTGTCGGAACTGTTTATTGAACATAACCTTTCCATTGCAATTGTTGTTTTATTATTTTCAGAATTACGTCAAAGCTAGGCATATGGCGTTGTCTGTCATTTGTCCTGACAAATTTAAAGACGAAACTGACTATGAGGTCCAGGAACAGGTTGGTGTGCTTGCCTCTAATTAGCTCGCGTCATCAGAGCTAAATCCCTTGATGACGAGTGCAGTTATATTCATAGCCAATGAAAACGCGCGAAAATTTTTACCAATAGGAAAGCAGAAGTCTTTAGTGGTTACCTGGCCAATCCCGTTCTCAGAGCCTTCTCACGTTACCCAATCTCGTTCCCAGAGCCTTCTCACGTTACCCAATCTCGTTCCCAGGGCCTTCTCACGTCGACGGGCACGGCCCGCGAATCTCGTACCCAGTCCATTTTGTTAGCTCCTCTAATCTTGTACCCAGTCCATTCTGCCGCATTTCAGACAATACAATTCCAGGAATTATAGAAATTCTAATTCATGTTTGTTTTTTTGTGCTTCAGTATTTTAGATTTCCTCGCCCTGGTTCCCAACCTCCCTCTCCTGCTCCGTCAAGTTATGGTTCAGATGATGAAGAAGATGAACGTCACAGATTGTTCAGTGATTAACTTGCTGGGACAGCGTGCCTGCTAAATATAATCGTGGGCTCAGCAAATCTCACTGAGCCTAAAAAATGTTCTGCCGCGCGCAGGTAGAATGCTAGTGACTAATATTTTGGAACCGCCCGCGCAAATTAAGATAGAAAAATACTCGGCAGGAGGACAGTGATCACGTGGGATAGGTGTAGCGAATAACTCGTTTCGTTTAGACAATTCTCGATTGACTTTTATCGGCCCTATCTCTGATTGGATGAATCCTATTGACATCAGAGGAACAAGGCCAACATGAATACAATTTTAATGGGTGGGTTGAATTTTGACTAATTTCATGTGTTATAATTTTTTTTTAAAAAATGACTTCGTATGATGAATTGATGCAAATGGTAGTTGTTCGATAAAATTCTACAGGTTTGTTCGTTTGTATGATTATACTGTAAAATGTTATGAATAAATTACAATTTCTCGTCAGGCTAAGGGCGTTATAGGCGAGGGAGAAGCGGACTGATGTTTCAGCCAATCATGGTTCTTTAAAGTGATCATGTGATGACTTTGCAAGCGGCATCGGTGAGTGTCGTTCAGCCAATCACAGCTCAATGATTGATCATGTGATGACTTTAGAAAGAAGCTTGCTGAGGATCGTTCAGCCAATGACAGCTCAATGATTGATCATGTGATGCCTAGTGGTGGCGTGATCATGGCCATGGAGAAGCTGCTCAGGATTGTTCTTCCCGGCGTTCATCACTAAAAACCATCGTGCCTTGCGAAATATTTTCACGGTAAGACAACATTAGAACATTGCTGCAGTGGTTGGACTACCTTTTAACTCACTATTCTGACTCTTTACTCGACTAGTTTTTGATGATTTATCTTTCTTGCTATTTGTAAAGCATTGTGCTTGTAGCGGTTTTGACTTGTTTATTGATGTGCTTCAAACGACTTTTATATTCTTTAATTTCGATTCTCTTCGTTGATGTTGTCAAAGTGTTTCATATGTGCCTTCTTCAGCTTGTCTTGTCCGCTCTCGATTTAGTTTAGCTCGTTATTTTCCCAACTTTAACATCGTTTAGCTTCTCTGTGTATGTGTGTTTAGAAACTACAGGTTTGAAAAGGTTTATTCTACGTCAGTCAGTTGTGGGGAAATAGAAATGTAGTTTCGTCCACACTCTTGTTTCTGGTCGAAGTACTCGGAAACCACGGAGATAGAAATGACCATTTTAACACAACGCTCTAGCTAGTTAGCTTTTAATGTTTAATAGAATCGAAAATATAAACAAAAAATTATTAAGTCGTAAATAGTGTCGTATGCATTGTCAGTTTCGTAAACGTATAAATGGCATTTTGTTAATATTTATGCGTCAATTCTTGCTTGGTATGAAGCTATTAATTTAAACTGAAGAAATTTACTGCAGTAACTTCGATATATAATTGTTGGTAATTCCTGGTCCAAAGGGAAGAGAACTGCATTCATTTTAATACTCTAGCTCAAATAGTTGGATAAATACTTAATTTTGTATTGGATAAGATATAGGCGTCTGCAGGGGAGTGGGGTTAGGGGAGGGAAGGAAACTGATCTTGGTCTGAAAAGTGTTACCCAGGCATGTTTTTTCAACTGACCATCTTTAATTGCAGCATAACTGAGTGAGAGCCTATGGGAAACAGTTGTCCTTCTCGGCCATCTAAAACCACTAAAACTATTAACCCTGCCCCCATGTTACCAACCAACCATGTAACTGTCCATTGCCAGATGATATTACTCGTCAAGTGAGAATGGGTTAAACCATCTGAAATGTATAAGTTCACACACAAAAAAAATTCCTTAATTCTCATCACCCTCGACTGCATTTTCATTCCTGCATGGACATATTTTTGTATTTTGTTTAAGAAATAGGAAATGGCCATTCGTGTTTATATTAAGCCTGATGTGAACACGAGAGAGTGAGTAGTCAGAATTTGAGAATTTGTGTGATCCCGAGACCTGTGATGTAGGCATAATTATTTTCCAATTCTCCTAAACTCACTTCGAGTGTATGCATCATGCTATATGAACACAATTCCTTTAATTTATAAAATTAAGAAATGTGCTGTGATGTCATAACCATGTTTGCATGGCCTGATATAAACATGGTAACTGACCAATCACAGCAAGTGTTACATGCCATATATTTTACAAATATTTATTAATTTTATAAATGTGCAGCCTGACTGAAAATTTGAAGAAAGATAATCTTTTTATATTTGATTTTTGAAGTCAGGAATTTCTGTTTGTAGTTTGACAAACCAGCTTTGACTGTGTGCCGCACCCATGTACCACATTAGATAGAGTTTGTTGAGAGCTTTCATGTGAATGGTGACACACAATAGTTCTGAGTTATGGTTCATATTTTTGGGGGTGCCACACCCTCATGAAAGGCCAGATCACCACCACTTGTGAAATCTTTATAATTATACATGTGTTAATTCTTTGAATGTTTTCATGGCAATAAAGTAATATAATTTTAATAAGTTTTGTGGAAACACCACGTAAAATATTTCTTTGCAAAGAAATATTTTACATGGTGTTTCCACAAAACTTATTTATATTATACATGTGTTATTTAGACTAGAAATATTTTCTAATGTAATTTACAATTAGCTCACTGTATTTATATTTAAGAAATGGATGAAGCTCACATTGACACAACAGTTGACAATCATAATAATGAGATTGAAAAAACACATGGTAAGTAAGCTCTAGTAACTTTATATTAATGAAGAAGAAATTAATGTCAGTTTCCCATTAAATGTTTTCAATGTAATAGTTTCCAATATTTCAAGTACATGTAATAATTTCAATTATTTTTCTAGAAAATGATGAAGTAACAGAAGATTATTCGACTGGTCATCATGCTAGTCTAAGCAACAGTAATTTAGTTTCATCAGCTGTTGTTGTTAGTTCTGATCCAGGCACTGTGTATTTAGAACAAGGTGGTGTTGCATTAGCTGAACTACTACCAGGTTCTGTTAATATTCCAACACCTGGAACTGGAGAAGGTCAGCATTCTAATTGATCATGGCCTGACTTGGGGGGGGGGGGGGTGCAGGGAGTGGTACATGGTGACGAGCGAGCAACGTGTACCCCAAGCACCAGTGGCATTGCTAGGGGGGTGGCCTGGGGGGATGCATCCCCCCAGTTCTCTTCAAGACCAATTTTGAGATTCTTCCAAATCCAGTGAGAAACATTGGAGGGGGGGGGGGGGGGGTATGAAATGGTCAAGTAGTTTACAAGTGTGTGAATGTGTTTTTCATATCTTTTCTTTCACATAATAATTTGGGTTAGGTTTAGGAATGTTTGGGGGTTGAATGTTAGTGTTGGGTTAGCACTACAGGAAACAACCAGAAACCATCATACATATTTTAAAATCACAATTATCTATATAAAAACTATTATGTAGAATTAACATGAGGTACCAACAATTATGACGTCATATACCGATGACAGGCCCACTCTCCCAGGTCTGGCGACGCCAATGCCAAGCGCTGCTAGGCAGGATAAATTGATCACATGAAAAAGATTGCAACTTGTACATTTAACGACAATTTTCTTTGCATACAGTAGACATCAGGGCTGTTTATACCGGAGCGGATAAAACACAACTTACATAAGACGCGAATTGATCCATTTATACGGCGTTTTTGAACAAGGAATATATTATACGAATGTTTTGCGCCTTATGAAACCACGTCTTATTAGCTCTTGTATAAAGGGTAGGAAAAGGTCAACTTAGTAGGAATAGGCGAGTTTCAGGGTGTTGCGCAGGCTTCGAAATAAGTGCCGGTCACCGGTCACTGACTGGTAAAATTTTACAGTTTGACCGGCAAATACCATCGCTTGGCGGACATGCATGACCGGTGAATTTTTGAATCCAAGTGAGAGCGAATGTGTCAAATTGTAATACGATATGCTGGCGTTGTGGCGTTGTGCCTAAAGCGTGCTTAAACAATGTTCATATACAAATATAATTCATAATCTATATTATAATACCTTTATCTGTCTGTGTGTGCGTGTTTGTTTGTCTCACCGTCGTTACCTAAAACTCGAAAACGGTTACGCCGTTGGCCCGTTGTATATTATTGTTTCTAAACTCACGAGTCACGCGAACGACGAGCGCAAATAAGTATAACTAAAAATGACCGGTAAAATTCCGCTGTGACCGGCAAATTTATTGAGCCGCCGGTCATAGTGACCGGTATACGTTTCAAATTTATTTCGAAGCCTGGTGTTGCGCACACATCGTTTTGCAAAGGAATTGGCGGGCTCCCCACCAAATTAAGCAATATGGCAAACAAACTTGCTAGCGAGCCAACAACAGCAGAATAACAGTGTTAAACATCCAGAAACTGTATCTATACTTTGTTTATCTTCAACAGTATGTTTACTTTGAGTGGAGATTGCCAGTTTCTTTGAAAAATGATGCGCGCGCAACACCCTGAAACTCGCCTATTAAGGCCTTGCCTTACTCAATGTTCTCCTAAGAATGTTCTCCTAAGAAGCAATAGCTGTTAATCTACAACTGTGCCATCTTTCAGGCTACCGTCAATTGCGTCTTGTAAACGTTAAATTTTATGATAATTTCATCTCTAGCAACCTACGTTCATTATGGGAATGATGGTAACGTTGTCATAGCAACTGAATCTGGTTCCTACGATGGCAACGGTATCTCCATGGCGACATTAACTCACTCTTCTCCCACTATGGCGACAGATCAGCAACTGGCAGCATTATCTCAATTTACGTCACATATTGAGCATCATTCTGATCACGTGACAGGTCACGACCAATCAACGCTGTATGTTATAAGTGAAGATTCATCGGCCACGCAACATGGTGATGACGTAGAACACCACCAGGTGAGACAACTTGCAGTCTAGACCCACTCTGCAGCTCAGACCAGTGGCGTAGCCAGGGGGGAGCTGTAGGAGACGCGGCTCCCTCCTTCAGATATAAAACAACAGGCATGTAACTACAAAACTGATGCAATATGAATTGTGTCAGGAAATAAACTGTAAACAGTGTATTCAATCTACTGAGTGTATGCATTTTGAGTATCTATGTGACGTTTGCGTGTTTTAGTATTTTATATGACGTTTTTTAACCTTTAAGCCATAACTTGCAAGTCATCGCAAGTTGGCAGACTTTGGCAGACACAAGGTTTCGTGAGTGTTTTAAACAAGTTTTAACTTTGTCACGGTCATGATATTTTCGGGAAATCATTCAGAGCGGCTGACTGAGATAGCGTGACCGCCAACTTGCGACTTGCGTTCTCGTTTGATTAGGGCTTTAGAGTTTGTAAGATCTTCCTCCAAAAGCCAGGAAATGGCATTTCAACGACTCTCGATTTCAAAATTTCCTGGGGGAGCATGCCCCCGGATCCCCTAAAAACTTATTTTGATTTCGGCTCCCTCCCTTTCAAAATCCTGGCTACGTCCGTGACATGTACTACTCTTAACACGACTGTAACTTATTATTTTAGGATGGTGGTCATTTAAAGAAATCTTATCCTTGTGATGTGGATGGATGTTCGAAACAGTTCTCCACTCCATACAGACTGAAAGCACATACTCGTAGTCACACTGGAGATATGTTTGAGTGTGATACTCAAGGTTGTGAGAAATCATTTATAACTCAAAGTGATTTAAATAAACATTCCAAAACTCATTCTGGGATGAAACCATTTCATTGTGGTCAAGAGGGATGTGGTAAAGTTTATACCACAGCTCATCATCTCAAGGTGCGTATATACGTCATGAATATATGCCGCTGCGGAGTGGAGGAGTGGATAGTGGAGTGGGGTGGAGACTGGAGTGGAATGGAGTGCGATGGAGTGGAGTGGATAGTGGAGTGGAAACTGGAGTGGAAGCTGGAGTGGAGTGCAATGGAGTAGAGGAGTGGAGTGGATAATGGAGTTTAATGGAGAATGGAGTGGAGTGCAATGGAGTAGAGTAGAGGAGTGGAGTGGATGGTGGAGTGTAATGGAGACTGGAGTGGAATGGAGTGGTGTGGATAATGGAGTGGAGTGGTGTGGATAATGGAGTGGAGTGGTGTGGATAATGGAGTGGAGTAGAGGAGTGGTGTGGATAATGGAGTGGTGTGGATAATAGAGTGGTGTGAATAATGGAGTGGTGTGGATAATGGAGTGGTGTGGATAATGGAGTGGAGTGGTGTGGATAATGGAGTGGAGTACCATGGAGTGGAGTAGAGGAGTGGTGTGGATAATGGAATGGAGTGGTGTGGATAATGGAGTGGAGTAGAGTGTGCTACGAAGAATGGTGGAGTGTGCTACGCTTTGCTATGCTATGTCAGATTGTGTTTCTTTTGTGCGCTGTCCTATCGTGTTGTGCTAAGATATTCTTGTTTTATACCTTATATATTTAGGTTCATGAACGTGCCCACAGTGGTGAAAAACCTTACAAATGTAATTTTGATAATTGTGGCAAGGCGTTCGCGACTGGATATGGTTTGAAAAGTCATACAAGGACCCACACAGGAGAAAAGCCTTACACTTGCCCGGATCATGAGTGTGACAAAGCTTTTAAAACTTCAGGAGATTTACAAAAGCATATCAGAACACATACAGGTGAACTAAATTATTTTATTATTTTCTTTTTCTTTTCAACCCCCTGGTTTATAATTGATCAGAAACTAATTGTAATTGCAGCTGATTGATTGATTGATTGATTGATTGATTGATTGATTGATTGATTGATTGATTGATTGATTGACAGGTGAACGGCCGTTCAAGTGTCCTTTCGAAAGCTGCAATCGAGCATTTACTACTTCAAATATTCGTAAAGTTCACATGAGGACGCATACTGGAGAACGACCCTATGTTTGTGAGTATGAAGGGTGTCCGAAATCATTTGCAAGCGCCACAAACTACAAGAATCACACAAGAATACATACAGGTATTGAAACATTCAGTTTTTTATGAATAAATATTAATAAATTACAAACGGAGATGACCTATAGTGCTTAATTTTGCTAACACTGATAGTGTCTGTTGTTATCTAGGTGAAAGGCCTTATGTATGTCAAGTGGAGGGTTGTGAAAAAAGATTTACAGAATATTCAAGTCTGTATAAACACCATGTTGTACATACCCATAACAAACCATACACGTGTAATATCTGTAATAAGACTTACAGGCAGGCGTCGACATTGGCTATGCATAAGAGAACATCACATGGTGATATGAGTGCAATAATATCTGATGGTAGGTGTTTCAATATCGTTATTATGAAGTAATAGGCAATGTTCTTCCTCTGGTTTCTAAATACAGCGTATAGCAAGTTGAAAATACGAGGCGATTAAATCAAGTTTAATTGTCAGTTGTTTGCTGTACAAGCTGTGTTAGTTAGTGATACTCAGAAAAACTCTGAGCTCTAAGCGGGACTCGAACCCACAACCTTCTGAATGCTAGCCAGACGCTCTAACCATTGAGCCACTAGAACTCAGATAGCGGAGCAAGGTTAATTAAGGTACTTATACCTTAGACTGTTTAACTAACACAGCTTGTACAGCAAACAACTGACAATTATTACTAACATCAAGCTGCAATTTCTGAAACTAACTAAATCAAGTTTTTTTAACCAGCTTGGCTGTATTTAGACATTAGAGGACGAACACTGACGTGAGTGTTGGATAGAGCTTTTTCAACGAAGATGTTTTTTAAATGTGGTCAAGAATCAAGATAATTAGATTTATGATGTATAACGACTTTTAAGGACCAACATTTACTGTAAATTTTTCTTTTCTTTCTGGAATTCAAAACTATTTCCAGAAACTTGATGTGTTCCGTGTTGATTTCTAGAAACTGGAGCATAATTAGATTTATAAGGCTGATGTATAACGACTTTTAAGGACCAACATTTACTGTAAATTTTTCTTTTCTTTCTGGAATTCAAAACTATTTCCAGAAACTTGATGTGTTCCGTGTTGATTTCTAGAAACTGGAGCATAATTAGATTTATAAGGCTGATGTATAACGACTTTTAAGGACCAACATTTACTGTAAATTTTTCTTTTCCTTCTGGAATTCAAAACTATTTCCAGAAACTTGATGTGTTCCGTGTTGATTTCTAGAAACTGTAGCATTTGTGTCAAGTTCTGATGGTGAACCCGAGTTAAAACGACAACGAGTCGAATATACCACGGCTGTTTCCGATGGTCACACGTACTCCGTTGTCATGTCTGATGATTCGTCAGCAGTGGCTGCTATGCAAGCCATTAATCACAGCTTAGGAAACATGACTCATCAAATGACTGATGCTACTGGAGTGTCTGGACATATTACTATTCCAGTTACCATAACAACAGATAGTCAACTTCAGGTACGTTTTATAAAGTCATTTTTTCTTCTCTGATTTCTCTTGTTTTCCTCCTTCTCTACATTTAATCTGCATTGACCACAATTAATTCTCCAGGCTAGATACAGTTGACACTTGATCTTCTTCGAGATGCGTGTTGTATTGGACGAGGAGTACTACTGTTCTATTATTATCCTTGCTCTTTATATTTTTGCCTCATTTCAATCATGATTTATTTTAGGGTGTCCCAGTTGTACTAACTGAAACTCCTCCGAACACAATCATGGAGTCTGGAAACGAGCATGAAATAACGACCGCTGGCCAGTGTATGACGTCACAATCTAATGTCGCCGTCAGTCGTCTTGACTCTGTGAGTATCGTACCTGCGACCCTGGTGAACTCTGGGTATAACACCATGTCGAGGTTCATTCCAGCCGAGAACGTGACGTACGTGTATGCTACAATGACGTCAGAGGACGATGCCGAGAACCACCCGGACGTGACGTCAAATAATGGAGTGGAAACTGGTTATGATGCTACACAAGCTGAGCATGCGTACGACGAAATATCGCACACCATTGAGAATGCGGACTCAACTATACACGTGGTCAAAAGTAGCGTGGAGCATTGTACTAGTCCCAGGGACATGACAGAGCAAGGTAAGATACACTTGTTAAATAGTTCTTCTTTGGAACCATTACAAGTTTGAACCTTCTTTACAATGTAATGTCATTTAATACATGTATTAAGTTTGAATTCCGTTAATAATTCTTCGCTGCGTCAAAGTGTTTATTCAGAAGAAAACGTTTTAGTTTTCAACTGAGCTAACGTTTTTCGTCTGGTTCTTACAAAACATGTCTGGATATACATTAATGTATTTGTTTCAATAGTAAAAATAACCTTCGCCTCCATTCTTCATGTGAATTTATATATAAGATGCAGATCACGCTTGTTCATTTCTTTAAATTGATCAAACTCAGATGGTCCTGAATTTGTTAACAACTCATTGTTTCTCTCCTAGTTTTACAACAAGACTTCGTGCAAGATCACACCACTTCCGGTTCTCGAGATAAACAATTAGACCACGTGGACGTTGTCCTCACCAGGTCCTCGGAAGAACACGCTATTTCAAGTAGCTCTTTTTGATATGAGAAAGGTTTGGTGTTTAGCTAGATTACGTAATGACATTTGAGTATTTAGCCATGACATTGTATTTACTATTTAGCTACATTACGTAATGACATTGTATTACTATTTAGCTACATTATGTAATGACATTGTGGTACTATTTAGCTACATTACGTAATGACATTGTAGTACTATTTAGCTACATTACGTAATGACATTGTAGTACTTATTTAGCTACATTTATCTACATTATGATAAGCGTGATTGAACTGAAGTTTGTATAATAGAAAGGAACGTGACGTTACTAAATGATAACATATTATACACCTGCATTTTACGCGATAATATTTGACGCAGCTTGCCAAGTTGGAGCAGTAGAACATATTAACAGTTCTACAAGTGTCGCCTGTCATCGTTTGTTTTGTCAATATTACGTTGCGGCATGTTTAGTTGCTCCGTATAGTTTAGTTTGTTCTCTGTGTCGTCGATCACCATATTTTTTAAAAAATTCTTCCCGTCGTCTTCTTCGATCTTCTCTTCCCGCTTCAAATGCTATTCTTCTTTTTTCACGTTCTAATTTTCTCTGCTGTCTTTTCGCTTCCGCTTCTTCATCACGTGTACTAGTAGAAAGAAAAAATCTGTCTGCGTGGAATTGAAGTGTGCATGAAGTGAAAATTAAGTCTCTTGTTTGAAAGAGAAACCAAAGTCTAGTCCAAAATCCAGTCCAAAGTCCACTTCAAAGTTCAGTCCAAACTTCAGAACAAATCTAAAGTCTAGTCCAAAGTCCAGTCCAAAGTCTAGTCCAAAGTCCAGTCCAAAGTCTAGTCCAAAGTCTAGTCCAACGTCCACTTCAAAGTTCAGTCCAAAGTTCAGAACAAATCTAAAGTCCAGTCCAAAGTCCAGTCCAAAGTCCAGTCCAAAGTCCAGTCCAAAGTCCAGTCCAAAGTCCAGTCCAAAGTCTAGTCCAAAGTCCAGTCCAAAGTCTAGTCCAAAGTCCAGTTCAAAGTCCAGTTCAAAGTCCAGTTCAAAGCCCAGTTCAGTTCAAAGTCTAGTCCAACGTCTAGTCCATTGTTATACAATATAGCCGTGTTATGAAAATACTCACGTTTGTGCAAAAGGTTTAGGTTGGTCTTCATGATTATTGAAGAGGGCTACCTCTTTTCCAATATATTTACCACTCTCAAAGAAACCTTCTTTTCTGCAGGGAATGAAAGTACGCATAATGAGGGTGGTGGGGAAGGGGCTTAAAGCAAGGCAAATACAGTGACTATAAAGATTCCGGTATTGTGATTGGTCCATTGAGCTGCAACTGTGACTATAACGTCACTAAACGTCACTTAGTGGTCTCGCTCCAGTCTCCTCTGGCGGGGTTGTTACTGCCTCCTCCGCAGGCCCTCGTGACCTGTCCATGATGCAACGAGGGCCTGCGGAGGAGGCAGGGGTTGTTATTTTGAATGTGATTTTCGAATTTAATTGTCAATTTAGATTTCAAAATGGCGTCTGTAGTTTTTGTTGAAACATACTTTAACATACCTATTGGAAAAGCGAGCCTACGAATGGACCAAATACTGAAGAAATTCGTCACTGAGACGCTGTACGCATCAAATATAAAATACAATTTTATAAAGGTGAGGAAGTATATTTTTTAAGATATTCTTGTATTTAATTATGTTTTAACGATGTAAGAAAACTAGATGTTTTCGAGTTTTGAAACAAACGTTGTCCAATGACAACAGTTCACTATCAACACAGAATAAAGACTATACAGAAGGGCCACTCGGGTCGGAACCTTTGAAGTTTTTGTCTCCGCGCATGTCGCATTACGCATGTTGCTCAGCCAGTAAACTGCATGTTCTGGCCAATAAGCACGCTGAACTGGCTGTCCTAGCCAGTAAACTGCATATTTTTGCATAAAAATACGAGGACATGTTGTACCGCTAAGTGGCCCTTCTGTATAGTCTTTATTCTGTGTTATCAATGACGAATAGGGGGTGTAACTTTCCGTCACAGAAACAACCAGAAGTCCAACTCGCGTCGGAATCTTTGAAGTTTATGTCCTCGCGCATGTCATCTTGATTCCTCGCCATCCTAGGCAAGAAGGTTAAAACTGCCGGGGGAACTTGCCGGATTGCGTAGGATGGCGTCGAATGGTAAAATATCGCGCCTGCGCATTGAAGAAATACGGAGAAGTCGACTTCTGGTTGATCTCTATTCTGTGTTTCCGTTGTCAATACTTGTCATCGTTCTTTTCACACGGCAGCGCTGCTTGGCATAACTTGTGTTTGGCTTTATAATTGTGGGAATTGGAATAATCCACGAACGCAGGTCGTCTGATAAGGGTATAGTTCACTTCGATATGACCTGCTAAACGCATTTATTTTGTATATGTGAACATTCAAACCAACATACACAGCATTGTCGACGATACTTCCGGTTCGTTTACACGATATTGATAACTTTGTGTGTTGTTGTTTTTGATGAAAAACATTGCAGTTTACAAGATGCCAACTATAGAATAACAGCTTCAACTTAGTCTATCTTATAACCAAAAGAAAATGATTGTGTAGCTGACAAATATCTGTTTCAAAATATACTTCCGGTCGATCGACGCAATGTATGGAAATAAGAGAATCAGGACGATATTTCATTTTGTTTTTAAACGGTGTGATATTTTATTGCTAAGTTATTAAAATAAAGCGCAATTAAGATCAAAATAATGACTCACTTTTCTCCCGATGTGTAAGTATAGACACCATAACCATGCATTTTATTATATCTCCAACATCCTTCGTAAAGATCACCATTATTTAACATATAAGAACCATAACCATGTTTTTGACCTAAACAATTCTTTTCTCCTTGATATCGACTGACAACTGCAGTTTGATCGTCCAGTATATCACCCGATATCATACAAGGACACAGTTTTCTCAATGGTGTACCCATGTTAATAAGACATTGCCCACATGACTGTAGTTTAATATCAACAATATAATTAAAGCTTGTCTCGTGATCATTTAAATCTACGCAATATTACATAATAACCAAACAGCTGATCAATGACACTGATTAAGCAATACTCTTATAATTTTTTTAATATATGCAACATTACATAATATCAGTGACAAGCAATACTCAGAAGAGCTGTAGTAAGCTTCAATGTTAGAAATCGTTTTAAGTTCAACTCATATGGTGTTAATGAGACGGTCAACTTGTCACGAGTGTTTAACGTAAATCCAAGCCCATTATCACCTACGCCACTGGGGGAGCTGGGGGAGCCCCCCCCTTAGATATAAAACAACAGACATGTAACTACAAAACTGATGCAATATGAATTATGTCAGGAAATAAACTGTAAACAGTGTATTCAATCTACTGAGTGTATGCATTTTGGGTATCTATGTGACGTTTGAGTATTTCATATGACGTTTTTTAACCTTTAGAGTCTGTAAAATCTTCCTCCAAAAGCCAGGAAATGGCATTTCAGCTACTCTCGATTTCAAAATTTCCCAGGGAAGCATGCCCCCGGACCCCCCTAAAAATTTATTTTGATTTGGGCTCCCTCCCCCTTTCAAAATCCTGGCTAAGCCACTGGTTATCACAAGTATATATGATGCAATTTTTAATATACAATATAAGCGAGTGAACTGTATGAGCATTTAATACTTCACAAGACGACCTGTTTACGAAATCCCATAATAGTTCGGACGCGAATATTGTATAAAATTGTTAAATTCACGGACACATCTAATTGTTCAGATATTTATCAACAATAACGGATTACCCATGGGGCAAAGGGGGCGTTTGCCCCCGGCCCCAGATTCTGACCGGCCCATAAAAATGAGTGAATAAAAAAATTATGTAGTTTCTCTTTGAAAGTCCGAACTAGCCTGAGAAAATCACACGTTATCTCAGCGAGGCCCCCTTCTGTTTGAAAGCGGGAGGGGAGTGGCGCCTGAGGCAGCCTAAGTATGAACCTCCGATGATCCGATCAAGCTACGTTTTCAGTTCACCGTACTTCGGGGATGGCTCTCTATTTGTGACTGGCCATAAAATATTTTGCCCCCCGCCCTGGTGAGGTTAATCCGGCACTGAAGCTGAATAAATCGATCTGTACGTGCATATATAAATATATGTATATTGTGCACGTTTTAAATATAGTCTTCCAGTATGTAACTCAGTCTCTGAACCTTTTGCCGTTGCTGTATGCTATGAAAGTTTCTAAAGCAGACAAAATATTATCATGACAAATAACTGACTCAGCTGCCAAATGACGTAAACTGTTGCTGCGCACGCACGCGCAAAGAGTATGATAATTTCTAGACTCAATAATCTGTAATTACTTCTTCAAACTCATTAATAATTCACGAGGAAAACACAAAGGAAATCAGTAACATGTCCGTGGTTTTATATATACCTGATAAAACTTCTTGACGTATGGTATTTATCTTTATAAAATAACATGTATACTACGCGAGCCCTGATTGGTCAATCGCCGTGTTTGGATCAGAGTCAATCTCGTTCCCAGAGCCCACGTTCCCCACCCGGGAAACGAGAGACTCTGGGATAATCCGTTTCACATCGATATTTCATTGGCTGATGAACATGATTAACTCTTCTTAAAGATGACAAGAATCCTGAGATGGCGCGGGTGGGGAATGTGGGCCATGGGAACGAGATTGGATCAGAGTATCCAAGCATGGAATATTCCCGCCAAAACGATATTTTGAAAATGTCGGACAGTAGATCATATTCACTTGTGATTATTCTATAAAAGAAATACCAAATGGTTCTTTCCGTGTTTGGAGACTCTTATCCAAACACTTGGGAAATTGCTCGACTTTCGAAAACCTATAAACACTCGCCTACGGCTTGTGTTTTGTTACGCTTTCCTCCAGTCTCGCAATTTCCCGTGTGTTTGGATCAGAGTATCCAAACACGGAAAACCATTTAACAAATAGATTCCATTTTGCCGTTGTCTGTTCAGTTATAGATGCACAGATGACGTCACAACGTGGTAAGAACAAAAAAGTGGCCGACGAGACGCAGTCGACGTCTTCTGTGCATCTATAACTGAACAGACAACAAAAAAATGGAATCTATTTGTTTTATACAATATAAAAATTACACAATACTTCTTGCCGGATTGTGGGGCATGAAGAAAGAAAAAAGCAATCAGCTGACGTGATCTGACGTGATCCATGTGTCTGTCCTCTAATAGATCATGGGCAACAACCAATGAAAACACGCATATCAACCAGGGTATTGTATAATAGTATTTCTTTAATACTAGGCTATCGCTGATGTTATGGAAGACTGCAGTAGCTTTAACAACTAACCGACTTTTTTTGAGAATTATCAAAATATTGTGGATAATGTTCAAGGCTAAGGTAGGTTTTTCACTATGATACTAAAATGGAGGTAACTCGCTTCAAGTGCTCGTACATGCATGTCAATGTCCAGTATACTCCATTTTTTTCGATCCGAAAACTAATTAATTTCCGAATCGTTAACTGAAGTAGAGGATGTTTTCACTTGGAAATCAATTTGTTCAACTGAATGTCACAAACATGTCTCTAATATGTCACAGGAATATTTTCTAGTAAAGTACTCGCATCTATATAATAATAACATATATATATATATATATATATATATATATATATATATATATATATATATATATATATATATATATAGCCCTGACTGTTCATTATTAATAAAATATCCAAGCCAGGAGTAAGAAGAGAACCTTCTTTAAGATACATGCGTCAATCAACAAAATAACTATACATGAATAACATTGCACAGAGAATCCCTGTGGGTAATATTTGTTCAGATTTATTGTTTAAAAACCGCCGTAATGACTAAGTTCTCCACCGCAACTATGTTTTTCACACCTAGCAAAATCAATCATATCTCTCATAAACTAAATTTACAAAGAAGAATTGGTTTAGTTTAGATGTAAACAAATCTAAACGTTAATTCGAACCTTTTACGGCCGAGGAAAAATTTCGTGACACAAGTCATCCCAGTTGGACGGGCAAGCCCGAGGTCTTAGACAATTCAATTCAATTCAATTCAGTTCGTATGGGTGATAAAGACTTATGAATAACAAAGAATGCTGGTTGGTAGGTTCCTACCAAGCAACGGCCATCTAATAAATCTCAGGGGGATTGATTGGCAACCTACCAATAGTAACCTGCGTACATGTTATAAAACATCATATCAGCAACTTTTTGTCAACAACCGACTTTCTGTCACGAAAAGTTTACAAGCCGCTTGTTGCTTAATGGTGAAAATTCTTAAAACATTGTGAATGATGTTGAATGCTAAGGTGGGTTTTTCACTATGTTTCTTGCTAGAATAAATATAATTTACAATAAACGTAACGCTTCGATTGTCGCGTATGTCATGTTTGTCGTGCAGGAATATTATACAGATATCATTAGATATTATTACCAGCAAATAGTTATAGATATCGTTTCTAAAAAACGTTCTACAGCAAATATTAGATATTACTTGTCAAAAGCAAATATTCAACAAATTGCTCTGTCCAAAAGAAGCGGCTGAAACGCTTGTGGCTATACACAATGGCGTAACGCTCATTAGGTAGGGTTAGGGCGACCCCAACACCGCCAAAATTATAATACGGTATTATAACGACTAAACATAAAAAATGCAGCTTAACATTTAACAGCAAGATTAAATTTATTGAGAGCTAAAAAATTTGGCCTCCATGACTCCATCGAAGGATGGCAGCTAGGTGCGGGCCTGTTGGCTTCTTATTACATGAAGTTCTTTACCTTTCAATTGATGAATGCAAAACGAAATAGTTTAATGTGGTTTCTTGATATATATATATATATATAAAGTAAAAAGACTATATAAGTAATATAAGTAATATTGGCCGGCATTTCACTCGATTACATGGCGTGTACTAAGGATTTAGGGTGAAGGAAAATTCGAGTGTAGAATATATACATTTTAAGACCAAACCGGGACCAGTTGCGAAAAATGCAACTACACAGGCCTTCCGGCAGCAATGCTCTGACCACTGAGCCACGGAGGCCGTTGCCGAGAGCTTAGATAAGTAATAAATATTCTCTTCATCTAAAAACACATGTATCAAGTAATACATGCACCTTTCAAATCATGTCAGTCATGACAACAGGGACAACAGGGGGCCAGACACCAAATGTGCCTAAGGGCCCCGTCTTCCTCCGTTACGCCACTGGCTATACAGTACTTTACTTCTTTTTAACAGCACACATGCATCCGTATATAGTATCGTTTACAAAAACCTAACGAGGTCTTTGATTCTAGAGGATTTCTAAATTGCAATGAATAAAATGAATTGAATGAAGGTTTGGGTGGGCCGGAAGCATCGGAATTTCGTTCAATTAAAATATCTGGCTCTAGCTCATGATCATAAACATCACTCGAGCTCAGTTATTTTTGTTAAGCCTGGTTTTCATATGTCGCCGATCGTCGGCGATTTGTGATTTAGATGCATGTTAAAACGGGAAGTGTAGCAGCCTGTTAAGTAATAAAGAACAATGCAGAAAAACAGTGTTTTTATTCTTTTACTTAACATGCATCTAAATCATGGGTCGGCGACGATCGGCGATGTTTTCGTGCAACTTGTCTCGTAACGCTACTGAACAACATTATTGATTCCGGGGGCGTCGGAGCGACACTAAAAGGGGGGGGGGGGGCAAAGTTTTCAGGGTTATAAATCCATGTCCTATTTTCACGAAATTTTGGCCTTAGGTTAGGGTGTGTGTTGGGGTCAGGCTTTCATGAAGTACCTGGGTTATTTAGAACATGGAATTATTACCGTTTTCAGGGTCTGGGGGCATGCTTCTCCGCGAAATTTTGAAACTAGAGTCTCTGAAATGCCATTTCCTGCATTTTAGGACAAGGATTTACAGAATTCTAAAGGTCCAAAAACGTCATAAAATACTCAAAAGACAACACTTTTCTGGACATTGAATATCTGCATTCAAATTTCTTTATTATATCTTTATTCAAAGTCGTGGGTTAGCTAGGGTTAGTGTATTGTATTGTGTTGGGTCAGGCTTACAAGAGGTACATTTAAGAACAGAATAGACCACTTTCATAATAGCGACTAATTTGAATATTCTTTTATGTGAATCTTAATAAGCCTTTCTGGCCTCGTTTGTGTGTCTGCAATACAAAAGAATCTTTGCTTCATAACGAGGCTAGGAAAGCTCATTTAGATGCACATAAAAGAATATTTAAAGTGTGGCCCATTATGAAAGTGGTCTATTCAATGTATAAAATATATGGTACGTATAAAAATTGTTTTCTTGTTGATTTTGTTAATCATAACTTTATTACTGACCTTGTTAAAAAGTAGGGGAGCCCAAACATATTCTGCCCCTCCACCACCAAAAAAGGGGGCCATCCCCCCCCCCCCCCCCCCGCATCCGACGCCCCTGATTGATTCTAATCATCTAATCAACAGAATTAATTTCGTGAACCATTGTAGCGTAATAAACATTAGAAGACGTGCTTTCGCCTTTGTCAGGATTGTTGCCAATCATAAAATTAACAATATACAATAACAAAATCAATAATGAGATGATAATTTTTATAATAATAATAATAATAAGAAGAAGAAGAAGAAGAAGAAGAAGAAGAAGAAGAAGAAGAAGAAGAAGAAGAAGAAGAAGAAGAAGAAGAAGAAGAAGAAGAAGAAGAAGAAGAAGAAGAAGAAGAAGAAGAAGAAGAAGAAGAAGAAGAAGAAGAAGAAGAAGAAGAAGAAGAAGAAGAAGAAGAAAAATAGTTAATAATAATACTACTACTACTACTACTACTAATAATAATAATAATAAAGACCTATAAATGTTCCTTTTTTCGTACCAAACAACCTTTTGTTTACAAGATACGGGCATACCATGAGGAGGAGTTCAAAGTTCTAGCGGGCAACAATTGAGAACTTATTACCCGAGCAGGCAATAAGTTCTCAATTGTTGCCCGCTCGGTCTACATTGAAATTTAGCTAAGGTCATGTGACCACAAACCAAGCAATGACAGTCATCGTTGTATCCAGCGAAACTCTAGCTATATAACAATAAACACTTATTTACTGGCGCCGAGGGAAACAGTGTGTTTTGTCGACCCGAGACTGCTGTTGTTTCCCGAGGCGAAGCCGAGGGCAACAACGAGTGGTCGAGGGGCCACAAAACACACTGTTTTCGTGAGGGACCAGTAAATACGTGTTTTGTTATATATCAAGTGTCAAATGACAACAAAAATGTTGAGTAAAATCTTCAGACATTGTTTTTAATGAAAGAAAATTGGAGAAAACAAAGACAAACTGAACCAGACCATCTATTTCCGGTTTTGATATTTTTCCCTAGGGAAAAATAAATGTAATGATACCGGCTGCCATGTGTTATGCGGGAAACATCACGATTTCCGGACCACCACGCGAGGACCACTCGCCCAATCAGAGAGCTAGAAAAACGGACTTTGACACTTGATATATAACAATATCATTTAGTTAAGCACGATAGTTATACACTGCAGCAAAGAACTGATGCAACTTTATTTTTGTTTTTAGATTGCCCTTATTCAAAATGTTTTATAATTTGTTGTAACATGGGCTGTACTGATACCTAATGTTATTTCAACAGTGTCGTTACCAGGTAATTACTTCAATTCTCCTAGAAGCTATTGTTAGATATATACCAAGTCAGTTTTTCTTGCTTTTTGATTGGGCAAACGCGGTCGTAGTGCACGCTACTGAAACATTTTTAATTAATCTAAATAGTTAAAATGTTAATGAATATTTTGTGGTTGTAATGTTTTAGTTGTTCGTATGGAAAGATCAGAAGTTCACGTTGACGAAGATATAGGGGAACTCAAGTTGGGCATCTTACTTACTGGTAACGCTTCAACCGTCATTACTGTTTCGGTGTAAGTTGATAAATTTATTGATTGAAATATTTATAGATCTTATCTTGCTTTGTTCTTCCTTTTCCTCTTTTTTTTCTTCCTCCTCTTCTCCTTTCTTTTCTTTGTCTTCTTCGATCCTTTTTGGTTTTTTCTTTTTCTAGCTCTTATTTTTCTCCTTTGTTTGTGTCGACTCCTTCAATTCATGTTTAAATTCAAGAGCTCTATCAAACTTAACCTTTTGGCGCCCGAGAACTATTTCTTGGATGCTTTGTCAGTTATTTTTTCGTTTGTTTTAACTTTTAAGTATTGTTTTACTGTACAATATTTATTTGTAGGTTTAGTCCTTCTCCTGGAACTGCAGTAATTTTAGGTGATTATGTGTTTCCCCCTACGATTGTGGTCTTCAATGGAACACACAGAGAAGAAGTTGTTGTTATAATATTTGATGATAATGTTGTTGAAGCAAATGAAACCTTTACGGTATCCTTAATAATGGCAATGGGAGCAAATGTTGTTTCACCTGACAATACTACAATTTACATTGTGGATAACGATGGTATGTATTGTACCAGGGATTATTTTAACGTGCAGTGATAACCAATTTGTGCAGTGATAAATGAGATTTGTGCAGTGATAAGTGCAATTTTGTGCAGTAATAAATTTTTCTTTAATAAGGATTGCTTCAGAATTTGTGTTCCAAGGCACAGTACATACTACATTCCAACATATACTATTTAATATCAATATTTAAGTTAGCAAATACACAAATAAGACGATAAGTTAAAGGACCCTGGTCCACTACCTTCTGATAACGTTAAGCGTACCGTAGACTAACAGCCTTATGCCCTTAATTTCAACTTTCAAGATACATGAGTATAGCTACTATAGCAGGCCTTACCGCCCTAATAAACAAAACGCTAGTGTTCTTACACTACTCAACGGTGCCAACCAGCCAACCCCACATAACATGCTTGAGGCTTCTCTCAGGTCGATGCGTCTGTGCCCGTGTGCTACTGTTTGACCATTGTAATTTTGAAAATTAATGCGAATGTATGCTGTGCGAAAGAGATTAAATCATTAAAAATTGGGAAAAGGAGGGCCGCTTATGTATACCATGACAGTATGACTAGTTGATTACTGACGAGCTACCGAGCTACTCAGTGCTCCATCGCTGTTTAACGTGCTACTGAAGTTAGATTTTATGCCTTTTTCAGCTCTTTGTGCAGTGATAAAAATTCCTTAAAGTAATCCCTGTGTTGTACTGAAAAAGTGAACTAATACTTGCATGAACGTCAAGCTTAAGTTCTGCCATCCAATGTTGACGCTAATAAAAAACAGGCTTTCTGACAGGAATGCGTTTACTATTTTCGTTTCACGTTTGCATCATTTAAACTTAAGAAATGGTTCATGGTTTGACCTGCTCCACCGACTTATGGATGCACGCGGGAAGTTCGGAGAGCACAAAAAATAGAGCGTAAGAGTTGGTCATGGCAATAGCCGAGAGTGCTCTTCCAACTTCTCAAGTGCATCCCTAACTTAATGGAGCTTGCCAAACCATGAACCATTTCTTTTATAACAGAAAATTAGTCAGACACAAAACAACGTAAAAACAATATTTATTTCGCTGATTAAAAATGAGTTTCTCATTACGTTTCAAATTATCGTGCTCCATCGAGTTATGGAGCACACACGGTAGCCAATCAGAAACGCCGTTGTATTACATCTGTTCTCTATGTTATCCACGCGTAAAAACGCACAACTTGTTCACGGTTGTCAACAGGCGTGAACAATGTTGTGCTTCTCGCCGTGAACAAGTTGTCAACAAGGTATTCACTTATGGTTCGAACAACTTGTTCACGGATAAATCAACAGTTATGAACAAGTTGGTCCAACAGCACATTTTTTATAGCCAACAACGTTGTTCGCAAAGGTTACAACATGTTGTAACAGCATGACGAAATAACAACGATGAACAACAATGTTACAACGACAGTGGTGAACATGGTTGATGTATCAACACGTTCTTCGGTTGTTACATCATGCGTGAACAACGGTTGTTTCATCAAGCAGTAACAACTTGTTGAAACAATCATGAACAATGTTGTTCATTTATCAATGTTGTTCACATATGTCAACAAGTTGTTACAGCATTGTTGCAAGTTGTTACAGCATTGTTGCAAGTTGTTACAGCATTGTTGCAAGTTGTTACAGCATGGTTCAGGCAACAATGCTGTAACAACTTGCGAGATTTTTACGCGTGTACAAGAGAACAGAAATAGACCTTTCAGCATGAAGTCCGTGGACAACGCCTTGAGTGATTTGATTGGCTCTCGCAAAACTTCGGACATCCAAAACTTCCCACAAGCATATTGAACATTAAGACCACGTAATACATTCACTTCGTGCGGAAAGGTAAATTATTAGGTCATTGTACAGCATGCTACACACTGCAATGGTTCGTCCAACTGTGATACAATTTGTAAATGTGTTGCAACAATATTGTTCATTGTACAGCATGCTACACACTGCAATGGTTCGTGCACTGCACTGCACTGCACTGCACTGTAGTGCAATTTGTACATGTCTTGCAACAATATTGATCATTGTACAACATGCTACACACTGCAATGGTTCGTGCACTGCACTGTAGTGCAATTTGTACATGTGTTGCAACAATATTGGTCATTGTACAGCATCCTACATACTGCAATGGTTCGTGCAACTGTGGTGCAATTGTCTTGCAACAATATTGGTCATTGTACAACATGCTACACATATAAAATAACATGCAATAATTCTGTTTATTGTGACAAAGCATACTCTCAAGGTCTTGATAGCTTTCTGAATGTCAAATATTAAAAACTTTTACATCAAAATCTTAATTTTTTATGCTCAATCATTTTATTTTTTGGAACAATATTTTTTACTGTATTTTAATGTAGCAAAAGAAATGCTAAACGATTTGCTGCCACATAACACATTATTTTTTTTACAGCTGCTTTTGTCAAATTTGAAAGAAGTACATACGACATTAGTGAATCAGACAGATGGGTTAATTTGACTGTTGTCCTGACTGCTCTTGAGTCATTACAAAGAAATATTACTGTCAGGTACTGTATAGAGAGGTTTCTTAGTTAAAACAGGAAAGGGGGAAGCGAGAGAGGAAGAGAGGGACGTCGAGGGAGGAAGGAAGGAAGGAAGAGAAGGAGGGGAAAGGAAGGGGGGAAGAGAAGGAGGGAGGGAGGGAGGGAGGAATGAAGAGAAGGCGGGAAGGAGGGAGGAAGGAAGAGAAGGAGGGAGGGAGGGAGCAGGGAAGAGAAGGAGGGAGGGAGCAGGGAAGAGAAGGAGGGAGGGAGCAAGAAAGAGAAGGAGGGAGGGAGCAGGGAAGAGAAGGAGGGAGGGAGGGAGGGAGGAAGGAAGAGAAGGAGGGAGGGAGGAAGGAAGAGAAGGAGGGAGGGAGGGAGAGGAAGAGAAGGAGGGAGGGAGGGAGCAGGGAAGAGAAGGAGGGAGGGAGGGAGCAAGGAAGAGAAGGAGGGAGGGAGGGAGCAAGGAAGAGAAGGAGGGAGGGAGGGAGCAAGGAAGAGAAGGAGGGAGGGAGGAAGGAAGGAAGAGAAGGAGGGAGGGAGGGAGCAAGGAAGAGAAGGAGGGAGGGAAGGAAGGAAGGAAGGAGGGAGGGAGGGAGCAAGGAAGAGAAGGAGGGAGGAAGGAAGGAAGAGAAGGAGGGAGGGAAGCAAGGAAGAGAAGGAGGGAGGGAGGGAGCAAGGAAGAGAAGGAGGGAGGAAGGAAGGAAGAGAAGGAAGGAGGGAGCAAGGAAGAGAAGGAGGGAGGAAGGAAGGAAGAGAAGGAGGGAGGAAGGAAGGAAGAGAAGGAGGGAGGGAGCAAGGAAGAGAAGGAGGGAGGAAGGAAGGAAGAGAAGGAGGGAGGGAGGGAGGAGGAAGGAAGAGAAGGAGGGAGGGAGGAAGGAAGGAAGAGAAGGAGGGAGGGAGGGAGGAAGGAAGAGAAGGAGGGAGGGAGGGAGCAAGGAAGAGAAGGAAGGAGGGAGCAAGGAAGAGAAGGAGGGAGGGAGGGAGCAAGGAAGAGAAGGAGGGAGGGAGCAAGGAGGAGAAAGAGGGAGGGCTGAGGGAGGTATGAATGAACGAACGAACGAACGAACGAACGAACGAACGAACGAACGAACGAACGAACGAACGAACGAACGAACGAACGAACGAACGAACGAACGAACGAACGATTGAATGAAGGCGCAGTACTAGTAGTAATCAAAATATGGAACGAAATTGAGTGAAAATACGTTTTAAAATACGTTTTGTAAATATTAGGCACGTGTACCAAGCTGTATAATAATATTGTTTATTAATACATATTATTACATTTCCACATATCATTACATAATTAAGGTTCTCAACAGAAGACGGAACTGCTGTATCACCCGCGGATTTTTCCAAAGTTGTTGCTTCTGATATTATATTTTTGAAAGGCGAAGGTCATGGTGCAAAAAAAGAAATAGCAATCTCTGTGCACGACGATTTAATAACGGAGTCAACTGAAACTTTTAAAGTAAAACTTTTTATGGTGGATTCTGGTTTAACTTTATCAGACCCATCTACAGCAACTGTCAGCATTTCTGATAATGATGTTGGTGAGTTCGAGTGGTTTGTTTTGTCGTTTTTTTGAAATTTAAAATTAATAATTTATACTACTGAAGTTTTTGGTTGATATAAATTAATAGTTTAATGCTAATAAAAAATCAAGTCCCTATCTTAAGTAAAATAAACATATAATTTGCTAAAATGCGTCTTGTACTCTTCTTCTCTTATACTAATCTTTTTTCTCTCTTTCTCTCTTTTTATAATCCATTTAATTAAACTGTTCAGCTCAATTAATATATACTTGTTGACTGGCGCCGAGGGAAACATCGAGTTTTACGGACCCGAAGGCTTCAATGTCACCCGAGGGCTTTAGCCCGAGGGTGACATTGAAGCCTGAGGGACCGTAAAAGTCGATGTTTCTCGAGGCAAAAGTCAAGAAGCGTTTTGTTATATACCAAAGACTTTTAAAATACAAAATAGAAAACTGCCTTGAAACTTGCAAACGGCGAAAAGACTTACCAAAACACTTTCACTTTGTCTTCGTAATTTCAATTCAAGTCATTCAACTAAACAAATACACCAGACTCAACACTAAGAACAGCTTTAAATTTCTCCAGGTGTTTTTCAGATATTCTTTGAAGATATGTATAGATATTCTTCTTTCGGAAAATGGACTATTTCGTACCAAACAAGCTCGAAACAAGCTCTTGTTTTGAAAATGCCCGAAGAGTCCAAAGTTCTTGATCTGATGCAATAATCGTGTATTCACGTGAACAACGCATGATTAAAGCGACGTCAGAGGGAAACATTGCACTGTTTCCCTCTTCATTGTTGACGTCAGAGGGAAACAGTGCAATGTTTCCCTCGGCAGAAAGAAACATTGAGTTTGTTGAACCACACGTGACCATGATTTGACCAATAGGATTTCATTATTAGCAAACGAAAGTCTTTGGTATATAACAACGGTATATAAAACCCCCCAGATATACAGGTCCCTAATGGGTAGCCTATATCTGTTATCCACACAAACCGAAGAAAACTATTTACAAATCATATAATATTTACATAATTAAAAATTATAATAATTTTTTTTTCTTATTGTCATAAAATAAGATAAAATAGAAGAAAGTTTAAGAAACAGATGCGGCGACAGTTGTTTTGAACAAGTTCTTGATCCTTATCGATCCGAACAAGACAGACCTTTGCATCATCTTTAAAACTTTAATTGCTTCTTGTTTTCCGAGGAGGCACACGAGGTTATCTTGTAGTTCCTTTGAGTACCCACCGAGGGCATCAACAATCACATTAATTTGATTTACTTTATAGTCGACTGATATCTTCTCTTTAGTTCAGTGCGGACCTCTTGGTATTTCTCTTGTTTTTCTAAGACTTTGCTTCTGTCTATTCGAAATCCATGAGCAGCTAAACTCCACAACCACTATTTCTTTATTTTCATGATCGTTAACGACAACGTCAGGCCTGTTTCCTTGTTCCTGGGCGTAGAGAACTTGGCTTCCTGTTGATAGTATAGGGACGTCCCAGTAGATGCTTACTTTGTTGTTCTCTAAAATCGGCTTTGGGTTTGTAATGTTGTTCCATGAAGGGACTTTCCTGACAAGTTTGTAGTGCTTTTGCAAGGAATAGTAGAGGCATTTCATCGCGTTGTTATGGCGATACAAATACTCTGACTGTGTCGTCACCAGGTAATTACTTCAATTCTCCTAGAAGCTATTGTTAGATATATATCAAGTCAGTTTTTCTAGCTTTTTGATTGGGCAAACGCGGTCGTAGTGCACGCTGATGAAACATTTTTAATTAATCTAAATAGTTAAAATGTTGATGAATATTTTGTGGTTGTAATGTTTTAGCTGTTCGTATGGAAAGATCAGAAGTTCACGTTGACGAAGATATAGGGGAACTCAAGTTGGGCATCTTACTTACTGGTAACGCTTCAACCGTCATTACTGTTTCGGTGTAAGTTGATAAATTTATTGATTGAAATATATATAGATCTTATCTTGCTTTGTTCTTCCTTTTCCTCTTTTTTTCCCTCCTCCTCTTCTCCTTTCTTTTCTTTTTCTTCTTCCTTTTTGTTTTTTTCTTTTTCTAGCTCTTTTTTTTCTCCTTTGTTTGTGTCGACTCCTTCAATTCATGTTTAAATTCAAGAGCTCTATCAAACTTAACCTTTTGGCGCCCGAGAACTCTTTCTTGGATGCTTTGTCAGTTATTTTTTCGTTTGTTTTAACTTTTAAGTATTGATTTACTGTACAATATTTATTTGTAGCTCTACTTCTTCTCCTGGAACTGCAGTAATTTTAGGTGATTATGTGTTTCCCCCTACGATTGTGGTCTTCAACGGAACACAGAGAGAAGAAGTTGTTATTATAATATTTGATGATAATGTTGTTGAAGCAAATGAAACCTTTACGGTATCCTTAATAATGGCAACGGGGGCAAATGTTGTTTCACCTGACAATACTACAATTTATATTGTGGATAACGATGGTATGTATTGTATATACCAGGGATTATTTTAACGTGCAGTGATAACCAATTTGTGCAGTGATAAATGAGATTTGTGCAGTGATAAGTGCAATTTTGTGCAGTGATAAATTTTTCTTTAATAAGGATTGCTTCAGAATTTATGTTCCAAGGCACAGTACATACTACATTCCAACATATACTATTTAATATCAATATTTAAGTTAGCAAATACACAAATAAGACGATAAGTTAAAGGACCCTGGTCCACTACCTTCTGATAATGTTAAGCGTACCGTAGACTAACAGCCTTATGTCCTTAATTTCAACTTTCAAGATACATGAGTATAGCTACTATAGCAGGCCTTACCGCCCTAATAAACAAAACGCTAGTGTTCTTACTATTTAGCCAGACTACCCAACGGTGCCAACCAGCCAACCCCACATAACATGCTTGAGGCTTCTCTCAGGTCGATGCGTCTGTGCCCGTGTGCTACTGTTTGACCATTGTTATTTTGAAAATGCGAATGTATGCTGTGCGAAAGAGATTAAAGCATTAAAAATTGGGAAAAGGAGGGCCGCTTATGTATACTATGACAGTATGACTAGTTGATTACTGATAATAATGATAATGGTCTTTAATTAGAATAGATCAAACGTCTATCTTTACAATCAAATTACTCCTAAGGATTTTTCAATGTGGCCGTGTCGAGGCATATCAAAGGCGCTTTAAGCAGCCCCATTCGACACAGTTCAGATCACGGATCACAGCTAATATAAGTCCTAGGTGTTGATTTTACGGAGGGAGGAAAACCGGAGAACCCGGCGAAAAACCCTCGGAGCACAGGAGAGACCAACTAAACTCTACTCACATGAGTCCCAAACTCGAGAACGGGGTTGTTCCCAGACGGTCACCCATCCAAGTACTAGCCCTGTTCAACCGGGCTTAACTATTGGTGAGAGGCAACGCCCTAACAGCACACGCCATCCGTGCTCCTGCTACTGACGAGCTACCGAGCTACTCAGTGCTCCATCGCTGTTTAACGTGTTACTGAAGTTAGATTTTATGCCTTTTTCAGCTCTTTGTGCAGTGATAAAAATTCCTTAAAATAATCCCTGTGTTGTACTGAAAAAGTGAACTAATACTTGCATGAACGTCAAGCTTAAATTCTGCCATCCAATGTTGACGCTAATAAAAAACAGGCTTTCTGACAGGAATGCGTTTACTATTTTCGTTTCACGCGTTTGCGTCATTTAAACTTAAGAAATGGTTCATGGTTTGACCTGCTCCATCGACTTATGGGTACACGCGGGAAGTTAGGAGAGCCCAAAAAATAGAGCGTAAGAGTTGGTCATGGCAATAGCCGAGAGTGCTCTCCCAACTTCTCAAGTGCATCCCTAACTTAATGGAGCTTGCCAAACCATGAACCATTTATTTTATAACAGAGAATTAGTCAGACACATAACAACGTAAAAACAATATTTATTTCGCTGATTAAAAATGAGTTTCTCATTACGTTTGAAATTATCGTGCTCCATCGAGTTATGGAGCACACACGGTAGCCAATCAGAAACGCCGTTGTATTACATCTGTTCTCTATGTTATACCAGCGTAAAAACGCACAACGTGTTCACGGTTGTCAACAGGCGTGAACATTGTTGTGCTGCTCGCCGTGAACAATGTTGTGCTGCTCGCCGTGAACAAGTTGTCAACAAGTTGTTCACTTATGGTTCGAACAACTTGTTCACGGATAAATCAACAGTCATGAACAAGTTGTTCCAACAGCACATTTTTTATATCCAACAACGTTGTTCGCACATGCTACAACATCTTGTAACAGCATGACGAAATAACAACGATGAACAACAATGTTACAACAATGGTGAACATGGTTGATGTATCAACACGTTCTTCGGTTGTTACAACATACGTGAACAACGGTTGTTGTTTCATCAAGCAGTAACAACTTGTTGAAACAATGATGAACAATGTTGTTCATTTATCAATGTTGTTCACATATGTCAACAAGTTGTTACAGCATTGTTGCAAGTTGTTACAGCATGGTTCAGGCAACAATGCTGTAACAACTTGCGAGATTTTTACGCGTGTACAAGAGAACAGAAATAGACCTTTCAGCATGAAGTCCGTGGACAACGCCTTGAGTGATTTGATTGGCTCTCGCAAAACTTCGGACATCCAAAACTTCCCACAAGCATATTGAACATTAAGACCACGTAATACATTCACTTCGTGCGGAAAGGTAAATTATTAGGTCATTGTACAGCATGCTACACACTGCAATGGTTCGTCCAACTGTGATACAATTTGTAAATGTGTTGCAACAATATTGTTCATTGTACAGCATGCTACACACTGCAATGGTTCGTGCACTGCACTGCACTGCACTGTAGTGCAATTTGTATATGTCTTGCAACAATATTGATCATTGTACAACATGCTACACACTGCAATGGTTCGTGCACTGCACTGTAGTGCAATTTGTACATGTGTTGCAACAATATTGGTCATTGTACAGCATCCTACATACTGCAATGGTTCGTGCAACTGTGGTGCAATTGTCTTGCAACAATATTGATCATTGTACAACATGCTACACATATAAAATAACATGCAATAATTCTGTTTATTGTGACAAAGCATACTCTCAAGGTCTTGATAGCTTTCTGAATGTCAAATATTAAAAACTTTTACATCAAAATCTTAATTTTTTATGCTCAATCATTTTATTTTTTGGAACAATATTTTTTACTGTATTTTAATGTAGCAAAAGAAATGCTAAACGATTTGCTGCTACATAACACATTATTTTTTTTACAGCTGCTTTTGTCAAATTTGAAAGAAGTACATACGACATTAGTGAATCAGACAGATGGGTTAATTTGACTGTTGTCCTGACTGCTCTTGAGTCATTACAAAGAAATATTACTGTCAGGTACTGTATAGAGAGGTTTCTTAGTTAAAACAGGAAAGGGGGAAGCGAGAGAGGAAGAGAGGGACGTCGAGGGAGGAAGGAAGGAAGGAAGAGAAGGAGGGGAAAGGAAGGGGGGAAGAGAAGGAGGGAGGGAGGGAGGGAGGAATGAAGAGAAGGCGGGAGGGAGGAAGGAAGAGAAGGAGGGAGGGAGGGAGCAGGGAAGAGAAGGAGGGAGGGAGGGAGCAGGGAAGAGAAGGAGGGAGGGAGCAGGGAAGAGAAGGAGGGAGGGAGGGAGGGAGGAATGAAGAGAAGGAGGGAGGGAGGAAGGAAGAGAAGGAGGGAGGGAGGGAGCAGGGAAGAGAAGGAGGGAGGGAGGGAGCAGGGAAGAGAAGGAGGGAGAGAGGGAGCAAGGAAGAGAAGGAGGGAGGGAGGGAGCAAGGAAGAGAAGGAGGGAGGGAGGGAGCAAGGAAGAGAAGGAGGGAGGGAGGAAGGAAGGAAGAGAAGGAGGGAGGGAGGGAGCAAGGAAGAGAAGGAGGGAGGGAGGAAGGAAGAGAAGGAGGGAGGGAGGGAGCAAGGAAGAGAAGGAGGGAGGAAGGAAGGAAGAGAAGGAAGGAGGGAGCAAGGAAGAGAAGGAGGGAGGGAGGGAGCAAGGAAGAGAAGGAGGGAGGAAGGAAGGAAGAGAAGGAAGGAGGGAGCAAGGAAGAGAAGGAGGGAGGAAGGAAGGAAGAGAAGGAGGGAGGGAGGAAGGAAGAGAAGGAGGGAGGGAGCAAGGAAGAGAAGGAGGGAGGAAGGAAGGAAGAGAAGGAGGGAGGGAGGGAGGAAGGAAGAGAAGGAGGGAGGGAGGGAGCAAGGAAGAGAAGGAAGGAGGGAGCAAGGAAGAGAAGGAGGGAGGGAGGGAGCAAGGAAGAGAAGGAGGGAGGGAGCAAGGAGGAGAAAGAGGGAGGGCTGAGGGAGGTATGAATGAACGAACGAACGAACGAACGAACGAACGAACGAACGAACGAACGAACGAACGAACGAACGAACGAACGAACGAACGAACGAACGAACGAACGAACGAACGAACGAACGAACGAACGAACGAACGAACGAACGAACGATTGAATGAAGGCGCAGTACTAGTAGTAATCAAAATATGGAACGAAATTGAGTGAAAATACGTTTTAAAATACGTTTTGTAAATATTAGGCACGTGTACCAAGCTGTATAATAATATTGTTTATTAATACATATTATTACATTTCCACATATCATTACATAATTAAGGTTCTCAACAGAAGACGGAACTGCTGTATCACCTGCGGATTTTTCCAAAGTTGTTGCTTCTGATATTATATTTTTGAAAGGCGAAGGTCATGGTGCAAAAAAAGAAATAGCAATCTCTGTGCACGACGATTTAATAACGGAGTCAACTGAAACTTTTAAAGTAAAACTTTTTATGGTGGATTCTGGTTTAACTTTATCAGACCCATCTACAGCAACTGTCAGCATTTCTGATGATGTTGGTGAGTTCGAGTGGTTTGTTTTGTCGTTTTTTTGAAATTTAAAATTAATAATTTATACTACTGAAGTTTTTGGTTGATATAAATTAATAGTTTAATGCTAATAAAAAATCAAGTCCCTATCTTAAGTAAAATAAACATATAATTTGCTAAAATGCGTCTTGTACTCTTCTTCTCTTATACTAATCTTTTTTCTCTCTTTCTCTCTTTTTATAATCCATTTAATTAAACTGTTCAGCTCAATTAATATATACTTGTTGACTGGCGCCGAGGGAAACATCGAGTTTTACGGACCCGAAGGCTTCAATGTCACCCGAGGGCTTTAGCCCGAGGGTGACATTGAAGCCTGAGGGACCGTAAAAGTCGATGTTTCTCGAGGCAAAAGTCAAGAAGCGTTTTGTTATATACCAAAGACTTTTAAAATACAAAATAGAAAACTGCCTTGAAACTTGCAAACGGCGAAAAGACTTACCAAAACACTTTCACTTTGTCTTCGTAATTTCAATTCAAGTCATTCAACTAAACAAATACACCAGACTCAACACTAAGAACAGCTTTAAATTTCTCCAGGTGTTTTTCAGATATTCTTTGAAGATATGTATAGATATTCTTCTTTCGGAAAATGGACTATTTCGTACCAAACAAGCTCGAAACAAGCTCTTGTTTTGAAAATGCCCGAAGAGTCCAAAGTTCTTGATCTGATGCAATAATCGTGTATTCACGTGAACAACGCATGATTAAAGCGACGTCAGAGGGAAACATTGCACTGTTTCCCTCTTCATTGTTGACGTCAGAGGGAAACAGTGCAATGTTTCCCTCGGCAGAAAGAAACATTGAGTTTGTTGAACCACACGTGACCATGATTTGACCAATAGGATTTCATTATTAGCAAACGAAAGTCTTTGGTATGTAACAACGGTATATAAAACCCCCCAGATATACAGGTCCCTAATGGGTAGCCTATATCTGTTATCCACACAAACCGAAGAAAACTATTTACAAATCATATAATATTTACATAATTAAAAATTATAATAATTTTTTTTTCTTATTGTCATAAAATAAGATAAAATAGAAGAAAGTTTAAGAAACAGATGCGGCGACAGTTGTTTTGAACAAGTTCTTGATCCTTATCGATCCGAATAAGACAGACCTTTGCATTATCTTTAAAACTCTAATTGCTTCTTGTTTTCCGAGGAGGCACACGAGGTTATCTTGTAGTTCCTTTGAGTACCCACCGAGGGCATCAACAATCACATTAATTTGATTTACTTTATAGTCGACTGATATCTTCTCTTTAGTTCAGTGCGGACCTCTTGGTATTTCTCTTGTTTTTCTAAGACTTTGCTTCTGTCTATTCGAAATCCATGGGCAGCTAAACTCCACAACCACTATTTCTTTATTTTCATGATCGTTAACGACAACGTCAGGCCTGTTTCCTTGTTCCTGGGCGTAGAGAACTTGGCTTCCTGTTGATAGTATAGGGACGTCCCAGTAGATGCTTACTTTGTTGTTCTCTAAAATCGGCTTTGGGTTTGTAATGTTGTTCCATGAAGGGACTTTCCTGACAAGTTTGTAGTGCTTTTGCAAGGAATAGTAGAGGCATTTCATCGCGTTGTTATGGCGATACAAATACTCTGACTGTGTCGTCACCAGGTAATTACTTCAATTCTCCTAGAAGCTATTGTTAGATATATATCAAGTCAGTTTTTCTAGCTTTTTGATTGGGCAAACGCGGTCGTAGTGCACGCTGATGAAACATTTTTAATTAATCTAAATAGTTAAAATGTTGATGAATATTTTGTGGTTGTAATGTTTTAGCTGTTCGTATGGAAAGATCAGAAGTTCACGTTGACGAAGATATAGGGGAACTCAAGTTGGGCATCTTACTTACTGGTAACGCTTCAACCGTCATTACTGTTTCGGTGTAAGTTGATAAATTTATTGATTGAAATATATATAGATCTTATCTTGCTTTGTTCTTCCTTTTCCTCTTTTTTTCCCTCCTCCTCTTCTCCTTTCTTTTCTTTTTCTTCTTCCTTTTTGTTTTTTTCTTTTTCTAGCTCTTTTTTTTTCTCCTTTGTTTGTGTCGACTCCTTCAATTCATGTTTAAATTCAAGAGCTCTATCAAACTTAACCTTTTGGCGCCCGAGAACTCTTTCTTGGATGCTTTGTCAGTTATTTTTTCGTTTGTTTTAACTTTTAAGTATTGATTTACTGTACAATATTTATTTGTAGCTCTACTTCTTCTCCTGGAACTGCAGTAATTTTAGGTGATTATGTGTTTCCCCCTACGATTGTGGTCTTCAACGGAACACAGAGAGAAGAAGTTGTTATTATAATATTTGATGATAATGTTGTTGAAGCAAATGAAACCTTTACGGTATCCTTAATAATGGCAACGGGGGCAAATGTTGTTTCACCTGACAATACTACAATTTATATTGTGGATAACGATGGTATGTATTGTATATACCAGGGATTATTTTAACGTGCAGTGATAACCAATTTGTGCAGTGATAAATGAGATTTGTGCAGTGATAAGTGCAATTTTGTGCAGTGATAAATTTTTCTTTAATAAGGATTGCTTCAGAATTTATGTTCCAAGGCACAGTACATACTACATTCCAACATATACTATTTAATATCAATATTTAAGTTAGCAAATACACAAATAAGACGATAAGTTAAAGGACCCTGGTCCACTACCTTCTGATAATGTTAAGCGTACCGTAGACTAACAGCCTTATGTCCTTAATTTAAACTTTCAAGATACATGAGTATAGCTACTATAGCAGGCCTTACCGCCCTAATAAACAAAACGCTAGTGTTCTTACTATTTAGCCAGACTACCCAACGGTGCCAACCAGCCAACCCCACATAACATGCTTGAGGCTTCTCTCAGGTCGATGCGTCTGTGCCCGTGTGCTACTGTTTGACCATTGTTATTTTGAAAATGCGAATGTATGCTGTGCGAAAGAGATTAAAGCATTAAAAATTGGGAAAAGGAGGGCCGCTTATGTATACTATGACAGTATGACTAGTTGATTACTGATAATAATGATAATGGTCTTTAATTAGAATAGATCAAACGTCTATCTTTACAATCAAATTACTCCTAAGGATTTTTCAATGTGGCCGTGTCGAGGCATATCAAAGGCGCTTTAAGCAGCCCCATTCGACACAGTTCAGATCACGGATCACAGCTAATATAAGTCCTAGGTGTTGATTTTACGGAGGGAGGAAAACCGGAGAACCCGGCGAAAAACCCTCGGAGCACAGGAGAGACCAACTAAACTCTACTCACATGAGTCCCAAGCTCGAGAACGGGGTTGTTCCCAGACGGTCACCCATCCAAGTACTAGCCCTGTTCAACCGGGCTTAACTATTGGTGAGAGGCAACGCCCTAACAGCACACGCCATCCGTGCTCCTGCTACTGACGAGCTACCGAGCTACTCAGTGCTCCATCGCTGTTTAACGTGTTACTGAAGTTAGATTTTATGCCTTTTTCAGCTCTTTGTGCAGTGATAAAAATTCCTTAAAATAATCCCTGTGTTGTACTGAAAAAGTGAACTAATACTTGCATGAACGTCAAGCTTAAGTTCTGCCATCCAATGTTGACGCTAATAAAAAACAGGCTTTCTGACAGGAATGCGTTTACTATTTTCGTTTCACGTTTGCATCATTTAAACTTAAGAAATGGTTCATGGTTTGACCTGCTCCATCGATTTATGGGTACACACGGGAAGTTCGGAGAGCCCAAAAAATAGAGCGTAAGAGATGGTCCTGGCAATAGCCGAGAGTGCTCTCCCAACTTCTCAAGGGCATCCCTAACTTAATGGAGCTTGCCAAACCATGAACCATTTATTTTATAACAGAGAATTAGTCAGACACATAACAACGTAAAAACAATATTTATTTCGCTGATTAAAAATGAGTTTCTCATTACGTTTGAAATTATCGTGCTCCATCGAGTTATGGAGCACACACGGTAGCCAATCAGAAACGCCGTTGTATTACATCTGTTCTCTATGTTATACCAGCGTAAAAACGCACAACGTGTTCACGGTTGTCAACAGGCGTGAACATTGTTGTGCTGCTCGCCGTGAACAATGTTGTGCTGCTCGCCGTGAACAATGTTGTGCTACTCGCCGTGAACAAGTTGTCAACAAGCTGTTCACTTATGGTTCGAACAACTTGTTCACGGATAAATCAACAGTCATGAACAAGTTGTTCCAACAGCACATTTTTTATAGCCTACAACGTTGTTCGCACATGATACAACATGTTGTAACAGCATGACGAAATAACAACAATGAACAACAATGTTACAACGACAATGGTGAACATGGTTGATGTATCAAAACGTTCTTCGGTTGTTACAACATGCGCGAACAACGGTTGTTGTTTCATCAAGCAGTAACAACTTGTTGAAACAATCATGAACAATGTTGTTCATTTATCAATGTTGTTCACATATGTCAACAAATTGTTACAGCATTGTTGCAAGTTGTTACAGCATTGTCGCAAGTTGTTACAGCATTGTTGCAAGTTGTTACAGCATTGTCGCAAGTTGTTACAGCATTGTTGCAAGTTGTTACAGCATTGTCGCAAGTTGTTGTAGCATGGTTCAGGCAACAATGCTGTAACAACTTGCGAGATTTTTACGCGTGTACAAGAGAACAGCAATAGACCTTTCAGCATGAAGTGCGTGGACAACGCGTTGAGTGATTGATTGGCTCTCGCAAAACTTCGGACATCCAAAACTTCCGACAAGCATATTGAACATTAAGACCACGTAATACATTCACTTCGTGCGGAAAGGTAAATTATTGGTCATTGTACAACATGCTACAAACTCAAATGGTTCGTGCAACTTGTACATGTGTTGCAACAATATTGGTCATTGTACAACATGCTACACACTGCAATGGTTCGTGCACTGTAGTGCAATTTGTACATGTCTTGCAACAATATTGGTCATTGTACAGCATGCTACACACTGCAATGGTTCGTGCACTGTGGTGCAATTTGTAAATGTGTTGCAGCAATATTGGTCATTGTACAGCATGCTACACACTGCAGTGGTTCGTGCACTGTGGTGCAATTTGTACATGTCTTCCAACAATATTGGTCATTGTACAGCATGCTACACACTGCAATGGTTCGTGCAACTTGTACTGTATTGCGGAAAACTGAATACTGTAACAAAGGCTGCGGAGTATATAAAATAACATGCAATAATTCTGTTTATTGTGACAAAGCATACTCTCAAGGTCTTGATGGCTTTCTGAATGTCAAATATTAAAAACTTTTACATCAAAATCTTAATTTTTTATGCTCAATCATTTTATTTTTTGGAACAATATTTTTTACTGTATTTTAATGTAGCAAAAGAAATGCTAAACGATTTGCTGCTACATAACGCATTATTTTTTTTACAGCTGCTTTTGTCAAATTTGAAAGAAGTACATACGACATTAGTGAATCAGACAGATGGGTTAATTTGACTGCTGTCCTGACTGCTCTTGAGTCATTACAAAGAAATATTACTGTCAGGTTCGGTATAGAGAGGTTTCTTAAAACAAGAAAGGGGGGAGCGAGAGAGGAAGAGAGGGACCTCGAGGGAGGAAGGAAGGAAGGAAGGAAGGAAGGAAGAGAAGGAGGGGAAAGGAAGGGGGGAGAGAAGGAGGGAGGGAGGGAGGGAGGAAGGAAGGAAGAGAAGGAGGGAGGGAGGAAGGAAGAGTAGGAGGGAGGGAGGAAGGAAGAGAAGGAGCGAGGGAGGAAGAGAGGGAGGGAGCAAGGAAGAGAAGGGGGGAGGGAGGGAGGAAGGAAGAGAAGGAGGGAGGGAGGGAGCAAGGGAGAGAGGGAGGGAGGGAGGGAGGGAGGGAGGAAGGAAGAGAAAGGGGGAGGGAGGAAGGAAGAGAAGGAGGGGAGAGGAAGGGGGAAGAGAAGGAGGGAGGGAGGGAGGAAGGAAGAGAAGGGGGGAGGGAGGAAGGAAGAGACGGAGGGAGGGAGGGAGCAAGGAAGAGAAGGGGGGAGGGAGGGGGAAGAGAAGGAGGGAGGGAGGGAGGAAGGAAGAGAAGGAGGGAGGGAGGAAGGAAGAGAAGGAGGGAGGGAGGGAGGGAGCAAGGAAGAGAAGGGGGGAGGGAGGGAGCAAGGAAGAGAAGGAGGGAGGGAGGGAGCAAGGAAGAGAGAGAGGGAGGGCTGAGGGAGGTATGAATGAACGAACGAACGAACGAACGAACGAACGAACGAACGAACGAACGAACGAACGAACGAACGAACGAACGAACGAACGAACGAACGAACGAACGAACGAACGAACGAACGAACGAACGAACGAACGAACGAACGAACGAACGAACGAACGAACGAACGAACGAACGAACGAACGAACGAACGAACGAACGAACGAACGAACGAACGAACGAACGAACGAACGAACGAACGAACGAACGAACGAACGAACGAATGAACGAACGATGGAAAGAAGGCGGAGTACTAGTAGTAATCAAAATATGGAACGAAATTGAGTGCAAATACGTTTTAAAATACGTTTTGTAAATATTAGGCACGTGTACAAAGCTGTATAAGAATATTGTTTATTAATACATATTACATTTCTACATATTATTACATATTAATTAAGGTTCTCAACAGAAGACGGAACTGCTGTATCACCCGCGGATTTTTCCGAAGTTGTTGCTTCTGATATTATATTTTTGAAAGGCGAAGGTCATGGTGCAAAAAAAGAAATAGCTATCTCTGTGCACGACGATTTAATAACGGAGTCAACTGAAACTTTTAAAGTAAAACTTTTTATGGTGGATTCTGGTTTAATATACAGCAACTGTCAGCATTTCTGATAATGATGTTGGTGAGTTCGAGTGGTTTGTTTTGTCGTTTTTTTTGAAATTTAAAATTATTAATTTATACTACAGAAAGTTTTGGTTGATATAAATTAATAGTTTAATGCTAATAAAAAATCAAGTCCCTATCTTAAGTAAAATAAACACATAATTTGCTAAAATGCGTCTTGTACTCTTCTTCTATGCTAATCTTTTTTCTTTCTTTCTTTTTATAATCCATTTAATTAAACTGTTCAGCTCAATTAACAATATATAAAAAAACCCAGATATATAGGGCCCTTATCCACACAAACCGAAGAAAACTCAGTTTACAAATCATATAATATTTACATAATTAAAAATTATAATAATTTTTTTTTTGTTATTGTCATAAAATAAGATAAAATAGAAGAAAGTTTAAGAAACAGATGCGGCGACAGTTGTTTTGAACAAGTTCTTGATCCTTATCGATCCGGACAAGACAGACCTTTGCATCATCTTTAAAACTCTAATTGTTTCTTGTTTTCCGAGGAGACACAGGAGGTTATCTTGTAGTTCCTTTGAGTACCCACCGAGGGCATCAACAATCACATTAATTTATTTACTTTATAGTCGACATATCTTCCCTTTAGTTCAGTGCGGACCTCTTGGTATTTCTCTTGTTTTTCTAAGACTTTCTTCTGTCTATTCGAAATCCACCGGCAGCTAAACTCCACAACCACTATTTATTTATTTTCATGATCGTTAACAACAACAACGTCAGGCCTGTTTCCTTGTTCATGTGCGTAGAGAACTTGGCTTCCTGTTGATAGTATAGGGACGTCCCAGTAGATGCTTACTTTGTTGTTCTCTACAATCGGCTTTGGGTTTGTAATGTTGTTCCATGAAGGGACTTTCCTGACAAGTTTGTAATGCTTTAGCAAGGAATAGTAGAGGCATTTCATCGCGTTGTTATGTACTGTATAATAAACGAGCAGGAGTGTTTTATCAGATATAAAGACACGAGGCGAAGCCGAGTGTTTTTATATCTGATAAAACACGAACTGCGACGTCTCTATATATTCATCCTCTACAGGTTTCATACCACGGCCTCCCATGGATCTTGGCATGTAGAGAAGTGGTACAGACGCCCCAGGGTGTCTTGCGCCAGCATCGGTGAGAATTTTTCTGACTTCTCTATCTAACTCTTGTAGGTCATGCACAGTCCATTCAGTAGTGCACATGTAGTACGTAAGTGCTGGGATGGCAAACGTATTAGTGGCATGGATCTTTAATGGCTCGGACATAGGAGAGGACCATTATATTAACCACATTCTTTGCAGGAACTCTTTACTGACTTCATTACGAATTAATTTCGAATCATGACAAGTATATATATGCTCATAAATGCCAAGAAATTTATATGGTCTCCGTCTGTCCTTGCTTATTGCTCTAGTTTTTGTAGTTTCATTCAGGTGTAAATCTGGCTGCTCTTCCAGTTTCCCTCTCTTCACATTCATAATGGCACATTTCTTTGCTCCCTATTCCATGTTCAGATCTTTCATACAGTTTTGTGTTAACTTTAAAACCAGGTGAAGTTTTTTTTCTCATTTGTAGCAAAGACTTTCAAATCGTCAATAAACATCAACTGAGTGATTTTAAGCCTTATTGATTTACTTAAGATATAGCCATCGGTAGCTCTTATTTTCCAGGCAGCTGGATTGATGTAAATGGTAAAGAGTTTGGTAGAGAGTCACCTTGCAGTAAGCCTTTTCTAATGGTTACTTTGCTTGATTCTTGCATACCTGCTTTTGTTTTAACTACCAGCGTTATTATGCACTTGGTTACCAATTTCATAATGATGGATATCAAATATTTGGGGAAGCTATGGATTTCTAGAACTTTTCCAAGGATGGTATGATCTACGCTGTCGTAGGCGGCTTTTCGTACATCCACACAAGCGCATGCCATGTTGCGTTTCTTCTCAAGAACAATCTTATCTATTAGAAGATTGTCAAGGCAGCCCGAGACCTCTTCCTTCGCCCCTCTTTGGGCCTGTTGGAGAAATTTATGACGCTTTAGGTGGTTGTCAACAATGGGGAGAGTTATTGATGTTGTAATGAGTTTGTATGTGGTGTTTAGGCACGTTATAGGTCTATGATTTTCGGAACTCCATTCACCGTCTTTAGGGAAAAGTGTTGTTCGCCCCATATTTAGCCATTCTGGTAATGCTTCATTTTCGTTGATAACAGATTCAATAACTTTTGCCAAACGTGTTATCAGAATTCTCTCGTACGCAGCTTGCCATGACTTCTTCAATTTCTTTTAACCATGCACGGAGCACTCGAATTTCCATTTCCCTCAGTTTCCCATATATAGGTCGCCAAAACTCCTCAGCCTGTTCTAAGCTTTCAAAGCACATTGAATCAGAGTCTTCACTACGATTACAATCATCCATCAGTAGATTAGGTTTCAGGTTGTTGGGGTCTTTCCGGATAGATTCTCGCATAATGTTATGTACCTTGGTTTGGGTGTTGATATACATCTTATTCCATTTTTTTGATTCGTATCACTTTATCTTTCTTCTTCTTTTTCTTGCCATTCGTTTCAGTGTTGATTTCTGCTTTTCAATAAAGTTAATTATGCTTACACATGATATTTTGACACCTCTATTGTTTATTAAGTGCTCTCTATTTTTCTTTCCTTTCTTTGTTAGTTTCCCGTTTATTTGCAATCGTTTTAGTTCTGCTGTTGCAATCGATATATCTCTTCTTATCTCCTTTATTTCTCTCTCAATCTTGCTTACACACGGCGGCGTCCACTTTCTCTGCGTTTCATTGCCGCTCGATGCATGTTGGATTCTTTAGCCAAGCCTTGGCTCATTAACCACGCTATCGCTAATGCATATATTATGCAATTATAGTACCACAAAAGGTGACAATCATTTGCATTTCTTCTGGTCGTCCATAGATTTTCGGCTACTTTATTTATTATCTGTAGATTTCTTTGGGAAGGAACTGTTTTAGTTCTAGTATTCTATATCCGATTTTTTCCCATGATGTTTGTAGCTTCATCTTCAATTTTCTTAGCTGTTTCTCTCTCCTTGGGTGTAAAAACAATTTCTGCATATTCAAATTCGTCGGTCTCAAGGGATTCGGCTTCTTCTTGCACGTTTGGTAAAATTTCTTCGCTTCCTTCTTCTTGTTGATTTTGTTGAGATATAACTTCTTGCCTAATCTGATTCTTCGATGCTAGGTTTTGTACGTTTAACTGATTTGCCCTCACTCGCAAATTGTCCTTGGAAAGCCTCAGATGTCCATAACCTTTCTCGTTCCATAGCTCTAACAATATGTCAACATATTTTTTCTTCTTACCGTTGGCAATCTAATGGCGGATTTTCCCCGTTTTTTATCTCGAGTGCTTTGCTCCTACAGTCCTGTAGATCCGAGAGCATCGTAGCTGTCCACCTGACCATTTTCTGATGTTATTCTGTATTTCCATATCTCGAGTCTTTTAAGAAGATGATGGTTTGTTCTTCTCGTCTGTTCCGATCGAAATAACACAAAATTATTAAAGGTTTGTGATCGTTCAACACGCAACCTACTTATCTCGAAAGATAAGAGCTCAGTACGTCACCATACTTTAGTTCTTGAGGCCCGGTGCGTTGTCGCAAGGCTGGTTTTCGAGTCAAACATGCGGAGCTCATCCGAACACGTCTGCTCTACTAGCCGCCATGTTTGTTCGTTTGTTTGTTTGTTTGTTTGTTTGTTTGTTTGTTTGTTTGTTTGTTTGTTTGTTTGTTTGTTTGTTTGTTTGTTTGTTTGTTTGTTTGTTTGTTTGTTTGTTTGTTTGTTTGTTTGTTTGTTTGTTTGTTTGTTTGTTTGTTTGTTTGTTTGTTTGTTTGTTTGTTTGTTTGTTTGTTTGTTTGTTTGTTTGTTTGTTTGTTTGTTTGTTTGTTTGTTTGTTTGTTTGTTTGTTTGTTTGTTTGTTTGTTTGTTTGTTTGTTTGTTTGTTTGTTTGTTTGTTTGTTTGTTTGTTTGTTTGTTTGTTTGTTTGTTTGTTTGTTTGTTTGTTTGTTTGTTTGTTTGTTTGTTTGTTTGTTTGTTTGTTTGTTTGTTTGTTTGTTTGTTTGTTTGTTTGTTTGTTTGTTTGTTTGTTTGTTTGTTTGTTTGTTTGTTTGTTTGTTTGTTTGTTTGTTTGTTTGTTTGTTTGTTTGTTTGTTTGTTTGTTTGTTTGTTTGTTTGTTTGTTTGTTTGTTTGTTTGTTTGTTTGTTTGTTTGTTTGTTTGTTTGTTTGTTTGTTTGTTTGTTTGTTTGTTTGTTTGTTTGTTTGTTTGTTTGTTTGTTTGTTTGTTTGTTTGTTTGTTTGTTTGTTTGTTTGTTTGTTTGTTTGTTTGTTTGTTTGTTTGTTTGTTTGTTTGTTTGTTTGTTTGTTTGTTTGTTTGTTTGTTTGTTTGTTTGTTTGTTTGTTTGTTTGTTTGTTTGTTTGTTTGTTTGTTTGTTTGTTTGTTTGTTTGTTTGTTTGTTTGTTTGTTTGTTTGTTTGTTTGTTTGTTTGTTTGTTTGTTTGTTTGTTTGTTTGTTTGTTTGTTTGTTTGTTTGTTTGTTTGTTTGTTTGTTTGTTTGTTTGTTTGTTTGTTTGTTTGTTTGTTTGTTTGTTTGTTTGTTTGTTTGTTTGTTTGTTTGTTTGTTTGTTTGTTTGTTTGTTTGTTTGTTTGTTTGTTTGTTTGTTTGTTTGTTTGTTTGTTTGTTTGTTTGTTTGTTTGTTTGTTTGTTTGTTTGTTTGTTTGTTTGTTTGTTTGTTTGTTTGTTTGTTTGTTTGTTTGTTTGTTTGTTTGTTTGTTTGTTTGTTTGTTTGTTTGTTTGTTTGTTTGTTTGTTTGTTTGTTTGTTTGTTTGTTTGTTTGTTTGTTTGTTTGTTTGTTTGTTTGTTTGTTTGTTTGTTTGTTTGTTTGTTTGTTTGTTTGTTTGTTTGTTTGTTTGTTTGTTTGTTTGTTTGTTTGTTTGTTTGTTTGTTTGTTTGTTTGTTTGTTTGTTTGTTTGTTTGTTTGTTTGTTTGTTTGTTTGTTTGTTTGTTTGTTTGTTTGTTTGTTTGTTTGTTTGTTTGTTTGTTTGTTTGTTTGTTTGTTTGTTTGTTTGTTTGTTTGTTTGTTTGTTTGTTTGTTTGTTTGTTTGTTTGTTTGTTTGTTTGTTTGTTTGTTTGTTTGTTTGTTTGTTTGTTTGTTTGTTTGTTTGTTTGTTTGTTTGTTTGTTTGTTTGTTTGTTTGTTTGTTTGTTTGTTTGTTTGTTTGTTTGTTTGTTTGTTTGTTTGTTTGTTTGTTTGTTTGTTTGTTAAAATTATTATTATTATTATTACTATTCTTATTATTATCAATTTTATTATTATTATATTATCATTTAATTGTATTAGCTTCAAATGTATTAGAAAGCAAGCAAATTTATGGAAAATCGATGTCATTATTTACTTTATAGATATTGATGAATGTAGTCGTGGATTACATAATTGCAGCAATAATGCTACATGTACTAATAATAATGGATCATACAGTTGCCAATGTAATAATGGCTTTGAAGGCGATGGAGTTGTTTGTGCTGGTAGGTATCAAGTATTATTATTATTATTACTGTTATTAGCTTATTATTATTGTTATTATCATTATTATTATTATTATTATTATTTCAACTCCTGTTGTGTAACACTGGTTAGCAAGCAATTACTTATTGAAAATCCATCTCATTATATTTACTGTATAGATATTGATGAATGTAATCTTGCAACTGATAATTGTAGCAATAATGCTACATGTACTAATAATAATGGATCATATAGTTGTCAATGTAATAATGGCTTTGAAGGTGATGGAGTTGTGTGTGCTGGTAAGTATCAAGTATTAATTATTATTATTATTATTATTATTATTATTATTATTATTATTATTATTATTATTATTATTATCGGTATTATTTATTTATTTTCATTTCAATCGTGTTAAGTGTTAACACTCCAGTAGCACGCAACTTATTGAAAATCTATCTCATTATTTACCTTATAGATATTGATGAATGTAATCTTGCAACTGATAATTGCAGCAATAATGCTACATGTACTAATAATATTGGATCATACAGTTGTCAATGTAATAAAGGCTTTGAAGGTGATGGAGTTGAGTGTGCTGGTAAGTATCATTAAAGTATTATTACGGGTAGCTTGAAATGTATTAGCAAGCAAGTTACTGATTACTGAAAATCCATCTCATTATTTACCTTATAGATATTGATGAATGTAGTCGTGGATTACATAATTGTAGCAATAATGCTACATGTACTAATAATATTGGATCATACAGTTGCCAATGTAATAATGGCTTTGAAGGTGATGGAGTTACTTGTGCTGGTAAGTATCAAGTATTATTACGGGTAGCTTGAAATGTATTAGCAAGCAAGTTACTGATTACTGAAAATCCATCTCATTATTTACCTTATAGATATTGATGAATGTAGTCGTGGATTACATAATTGTAGCAATAATGCTACATGTACTAATAATATTGGATCATACAGTTGCCAATGTAATAATGGCTTTGAAGGTGATGGAGTCACTTGTGCTGGTAAGTATCAAGTATTATTACGGGTAGCTTGAAATGTATTAGCATGCAAGTTACTGATTAAAAATCCATCTCATTATTTACTTTATAGATATTGATGAATGTAGTCGTGGATTACATAATTGTAGCAATAATGCTACATGTACTAATACTATTGGATCATTCAGTTGTCAATGTAATAATGGCTTTGAAGGTGATGGAGTTGTGTGTACTGGTAAGTATCAAGTATTATTACGAGTAGCTTGAAGTGTATTATTAGCAAGCAAGTTACTGAAAATCCATCTCATTATTTACCTTATAGATATTGATGAATGTAATCTTGCAACTGATAATTGCAGCAATAATGCTACATGTACTAATAATATTGGATCATTCAGTTGTCAATGTAATAATGGCTTTGAAGGTGATGGAGTTACTTGTGCTGGTAGGTATCAAGTATTATTAGGTAGCTTCAAATCTATTAGCACGCAAGTTACTGAAAATCCATCTCATTATTCTCTTTATAGATATTGATGAATGTAATCTTGCAACTGATAATTGCAGCAATAATGCTACATGTACTAATAATAATGGATCATTCAGTTGTCAATGTAATAATGGCTTTGAAGGTGATGGAGTTGTGTGTACTGGTAAGTATCAAGTATTATTACGGGTAGCTTGAAATGTATTATTAGTAAGCAAGCTACTGAAAATCCATCGCATTATTTACCTTATAGATATTGATGAATGTAGTCGCGGATTACATAATTGTAGCAATAATGCTACATGTACTAATAATATTGGATCATACAGTTGTCAATGTAATAATGGCTTTGAAGGTGATGGAGTTACTTGTGCTGGTAAGTATAAATTGTTATTTAAAATTGGTCTATTACAGCGTTAAATTTAAAAACTCATTAAAATAATTCATGAAGAAAACACAAAAGAAATCAGTCTCATGTGCGTGATTTTATATCTGATAAAAAATCATCCTCATTTACATAAACTTTAGCTTTCAGTTTGATTTTCGAGAAAATCAAACTGAAAGCTAAAGTTTATGTAAATGAGGATGATATTTTGTAAATTGAGGCTTGGACACCGCTTCAAAATTACTACGCTAATGGACTTTACCAAACGGGTCGTTTTCAAAGCTATTCGGAACATTCGGCTATTGCTTCGTGTTCTAAATCTGATGAACCACTGCTGCTCATGTTTTAAATATTACATAAAATAAGAGATAATAAAATAAAATCTCGAGCTACTGCTTTGAAAAAGTTGTTGAAAACTTTTTGCTTTCTTAAAAAGGTAACTTTGCTACAACTACAAGATTAACTAGACTTCGCTACGACCCTCTCTTGAAATTTGATCGTTGCTTTCCACAACTTTTTCTTTTTTTTGTTTTTAATTTAGATATAAACGAGTGTAGTAGAGGGAACAATGATTGTTCAGCAAATGCCAAGTGTAACAACCAACCAGGATCATTTTATTGTGTTTGTAACAATGGATATAGTGGAAATGGAAAAACTTGCTGTATGTTTTTAAATCACGTATTTTTTAGAAACTTCCCGCCTGACCTGCACGTGGGCTTTATTAAAGTATACAATACAACATAAGATAAAGACTTAAGACAAAATTAAACGATAAAAATATTTTATTAAAAAAGTGACAACGTTTCGAAGAACCTATAACGTCATTTTCAAGTCAAAATAAAAATCAAAGTGTTCAGAATATTTATAGTGATTACAATAATTAAATTCAGAGCTGAAAGTATAAATTAATAAAACATTAAAAGATAAAACAATTAAAAACATACACTAATCACAAAAGGGCAAGCTCTTCCATTGCAAAGCACCTGCGGGATGGTCATGACAATAGCACAGCTCAGTTATCTAGTAAAAACTTTAACATCTTACGTAAATGTAGAAGGAAATTTGAATGTTTACTTTACGAGACGTTTTACATTAGGGATATCAAGCCTTCACTTAATGTACAATCGGACTCGATTAGCGCCAAACCTTTTATATAATTGACTTAATTAGTGTATGTTTTTAATTGTTTTATCTTAGTTTTAATGTTTTGTTAATTTATACTTTTAGCTCTGAATTTAATTATTGTAATTACTATAAATATTCTGAACTCTTTGATTTTTATTTTGACTTGAAAATGACGTTATAGGTTCGTCGAAACGTTGTCACTTTTTTAATAAAATGTTTTTATCGTTTAATTTTGTCTTAAGTCTCTTAAAGAAACCGTTATTTATAAGATAAAGAATTAAATAAAAATACCATCATTTCACGACCTGCTCCCAACTTGACCATGCAACTCAGTTGGTAGTGCGTCAGTGGACTATATATATAAACACTTAACATTACTAATACCAGGGGGCGTAGGAAGCTTGATAAAGTTAGGGGGGCCGACTCCCACGAGGCGCCACCATGGTTGGCGCCGAGCGGAAAATTTTTGAAAATTTGGAGTCTCTAGATCGTCGGAAATGGCATTTTCAGAGTCTCCTCTACCTCTTTCGTTAGGCCCTTTCATTAATTCTTTCATTATAATTTGTGAGTCTATGCTATCCGTGAGTCAGGATGGATTATTATTATTAATTGGCCGATCAGCGCAATCGAAGTCGCACTTATAATGCAATTTTTTTAAATTCAATTATTTTTTGGGGGGGCCGAAAGCTATTCCGGCCCCCCTTTATAAAATATTGGGGGGGCCGCGGCCCCCCTGCCCCCCCGCTTCCTACGCCCCTGACTAATACCATGCATGATCGCCTCGGATTCTTTTGTTCTCCGAGAGAATGTAAACCTCGTATTTCCCTCATCGCTCATGGAAGAGGGAAATTTATCCTTTGTTTTCTAATTTTCCCGTGCATGTTGATGAGGGAAAATTAGAAGACAAAGAAATCCTTTGTCTTCTGCACGGGAAAATTAGATGCAACTTCTCTGATCAACCGTGTAAATTTCCTGTCGGTAAGATTCTCAAAGTTTTCCTCGGCGATCATAATATTACAAACTAATAACATGACTTTTCGGGAAATTAGCGATTAAATTTACCCTTTGCCTCGGGAAGATTTCTAAAAGTTTTCTTTCACAAATCTTCCTTCGGCGGCGGGGAAATTTAATTACTTATAATTACATTTATCATTACATCAGTTGTTATATAACTATCTTTTTATTTTAGCTGATATCAACGAGTGTTTAAGAAGTCCTTCAGCTTGTAATACTGAACAGAAATGTGTAAATTATCCTGGCACACATCGTTGCTTCTGTAACAGTCCTAGGAAACAGATTGTCAATGGAGAATGCACAACTGGTATACACAATATTGATTAAGATGGTTATTCAAGTCACTCTATTCATTCATTCATTCATTCATTCATTCATTCATTCATTCATTCATTCATTCATTCATTCATTCATTCATTCATTCATCCATTCATCCATTCATCCATTCATCCATTCATTCCATTCATTCCATTCATTCCATTTATTCCATTTATTCCACTTATTCCATTTATTCCATTTATTCCATTTATTCCATTTATTCCATTTATTCCATTTATTCCATTTATTCCATTTATTCCATTTATTCCATTTATTCCATTTATTCCATTTATTCCATTTATTCCATTTATTCCATTTATTCCATTTATTCCATTTATTCCATTTATTCCATTTATTCATTCCACTCATTCCATTTATTCATTCCATTTATTCCATTTATACTTTCCATTTATTCCATTTATTCCATTTATACTTTCCATTCATTCATTCATTCATTCATTCTATTTATTCCATTTATTCATTCCATTCATTCCATTTATTCCATTTATACTTTCCATTTATTCCATTTATACTTTCCATTCATTCATTCCATTTATGCCATTTATTCATTCCGTTTAATCATTCCTTTTATACATTCCGTTTAATCATTCCTTTTATTCATTTATTTTCTTATTTTTCTTATTTTTCTTATTTTTCTTAGATGTAATTTCATTCAAAGGACGTCTAACAATTACCAACAGAATATATATCGCATCCTATGCCGACCGCACCAGTTTGGAATATTTGCAGTTTACTGAGGATTTTGCAGCAGAAGTAAGTATTCTGGTCAATAATATAGTAAAAACAAAGATCTTGTCGCTGGTTGAGATTAGTTAATATCCCCGTGGTTGGACCGCCGGAATTTTTAGATCATTCTTAGCCTTATCTTCAGAGATATTCGGGGCCTATAGCCACTCCCCTATGTCACTTTTGCCATTGCTCCCGAGTGCTATGTAAAAAACGTGCGTTAAAACAACGTGATATTTCTGAAAGGGAAAAGCATATTAGAGTTTGTTACAAATAGTGCGTAACTTTTGAGGTTTTCTTCTGTTGAATAAAATCGTCTTGCGTCAGTCAAAATAAAATTATAGACTTAAATATCTCGTTGATAAATCATGGTTATAGAAATTACGTTCTCGATTTGAATATAAAATAGTAGTTTATACTTTATTGAAAACTAAAGGATTCTCAGTTATTTTTATGCAATAATGTTTAACCTTTATTTTTATTTTGTTTTGTTTTTTTACAGCTAAATAAATACTACAAAAGAACAAAGTTTGCACAATATTTAATTAAGATAATCGTAACAGAACTACTGTAAGTTTCAGTGGCTTTATTTACTTAAAATTACTAAGATCTAATTTGTCTGTGGTGAATTAATAGTTCATATATTACCCGGCAAAACCAATGATGCGCGGCGGCATGGTCCAAAATAAACATGTCATGTTTATCCACCAAAACATTCATGAACCGTCTGCATTCCTTAGCGGGCTAGCCCGGTTTGCCGGGATGAAAATGTCCATGTAATCGTTTTCACGGCCCGGCAAACCGGGCTGAAAAACTGTTGAACTCGCTTCGATATGCGTTCGTTTGCTTGACTGTGTATTGAATAAATAGTGCTGAAAGGAACTGAAATATAACGTCAACGTTGTTTGTGTGTTTCGTGACCAAAAGCGAAGATTTAATAAATTAATTAGTCTTCGTGAAGATGCTTTCCTGGGTTAGCGAAGACTTTAACAATCTTTTTATTAACGATGGGCTTACAAAATAAATAATAGACTAATTAGTGTAAAACTGAAGTAAAACTAACGTAACGTTGCCCTTATTTACTTGATAATTGTGAATTTCGGCCTGAAATCATCCTGGCTTACCGGGCTAGCCCACTCCATGTAATCGTTTCGTAAACTCATCCCGGTTAACTGGGTCAGCCCGGTCCATGTAATGTCCCCTTAGTCTTCGAAATTGACACTGTGAGATCACTGCAATATGATTGGTCCATTTGCTACATTTGATACGTTTAAGAATGCGGACGGATTCGTCAATTGTCTTGTTTTGGACAGAAATCATGACGTGTTTTTTTGGGGGGCCATGTTGCGCATCATCGGTTTTGGTAATAAGTGTGTGCGAAACACGAGTGTTTTTGCGTTGAATAATAACCGAACTCGTGGCTTTTAACTTCTATAAGTACTTATCTGTCTTATCAGATCATATTCTTGTTTTAAGAAGGTTTCAAAGTTGTTCTTGAAGTAAATATCGAGGAATAATCCGAAAAGTACTGTGTTTACTTTCGTAATGAGATCTTTACAGCTCCAGTTAATAACCGACTAAAAACATAAGAACATGCTCTGACGAGTTTTTATGTACTGTTTAATAAACGAGCAGGAGTGTTTTATCAGATATAAAGACACGAGGCGAAGCCGAGTGTTTTTATATCTGATAAAACACGAACTGCGAGTTTATTATACGGCTTCAAAAACGAACCGCATGGTAAGTTGATTGGTGGAGTTAGTTTGAAAAATAACCTTGTCTAAGCCGAGAAAATCAAAACTAAAGTTTATGTAAATCAGGAGAAATCTTTATCACATATAAAGATACGATACGGTCATGATTTTCTTTTGTGTTTTCCTCATGAATTATTAATGAGCTTTTGAAAGTAATTTAAATATACACTATATACTTTTGTGTGTTTTTTTTCAATATATTTTAGTACTGGTTCTATACGTGTTGAGTACATAGCAACATTCAGTAATGAGTCACAAGGAATTACTTCTCAAAGTTTAAATACAGCATTATCAACAACGTTGGACACAACGTCCAATGGTACATTTGTAGGTGCATTTCAGCTACAAGGGAATTCATCTGTAGCACTGACTATTGAAGGTAATATTTCTTAAAACCATATGTCAGCTTAACTAAAGCTAACTTAAAACACTACTTTAAGCTTAAGTGGACGTGAGGTTTTTCATTGACTTTGCATGCACTATTATTAAAAATAATCATGGGCTTTGCCGATTTTCTTGGCAGTATTTCCAAATTTTCGACTGAAACGTTGTCTGTTCGATACTTCTTTCTGGAATCCGATTCTACTGATTCTGTTAAAAATTTTATTTTTGAGCTATTAACGTTTAATTCTGCCTTTGCAAAAGTACAAAACATGTATGGATATGAAAGCCATTTAAAGGCTTGCTAAAAATATTAAACCCTTTTGAAACCTCCTAAAAACAATATATTTTTTACAACAAGAATTTAATGAAATCTAAGTTTTGCTTTGATATCCTATCTATAAATTTTATAATTATCCTGAGGTTTATATCTGTTTGTTTTTATCTTGGCTGTATATCAAGGGTGCTTATTTCAATCAGGGGGTGGGTGGGTGGTTGTTTAAAAAAGTGGGCGAGGGGTTGTTGCGTTGATGTATTTCTAGTAGCAATATATTAATAACTGATATTAATATTAGATTTAGGGTTTTATCTGGTAGTCCTTTGCAACTCACTTTTCACCCAAATCTTCGGAGGTTCGTTCCGAAGTTCGCAAGTTCGTTGGGATGTTCGTAGTTCGTTTTGAACTACGTATTTGATTGGTTGATTGGTTCCTAACAGCCAATCAGATGCGTAGTTGAAAACGAACTTTGAAGTTTGAACTTCCCAACGAACTTGCGAACTTTGGAACAAATTTAAACTTCCAAAAGTTTGGGTGAGAAGTGAGTTGCAGTAATGACTAACGATTTTACTCGTCACTGACAGGGTAAAGCAATTAACTGATCAGAAAGAGATATTTAAGAAATGGCTCATGGTTTAGCGTGCTCCATCGAGTTATGGATGCACGCGGGAAATTGGGAGAGCACGAAAAAATCGTAAGAGTTGGTCGAGGCGTATCCGAGACCAACTCTAGATTTTTGAGTGCTCTCCAAATTTCCCAAGTGCATCCATAACTCGATGGAGCACACTAAACCATGAGCCATTTCTTTTATAACATAGCATTAAATCCTCTCACAAGCCGGCGAATCGTTTTGGTTGTTGTGTTTTTCTACTTTCGTAACCAAGTCTTTTTTGTTCACTAAAATCCAACCAAAAGGACAGTTTAAACTCGGTTACGCAGACCCAGTTTATGTCTTCTGGGTCGTTGTTCTTTATTACTCAATAAAATTAAATGACTCGATATTTTGATAATAAAAAAGGTCGATTTAAAACTCAGTTTGCTCACGTTGCTATATCAAAGCTATGTTATAAAATAAATTGTACTTGTTGCAAGATTTTTACCCAGTAATCTTATTTTATTCAGTACATTGTATTATTTTATATATATATATATATATATATATATATATATATATATATATATATATATATATCTTTAATTAAGATTATGATGAATGCAATCCAGAACAAACAATACATATTCCTGATTGTGGTCTTAATGCTACATGTCAGAATCAAGAAGGCACATACACTTGCTCTTGTGTGGAGGGATTCTTTAGAAATGGAACAATTTGCTCAGGTATTTATATGCTTAAACTAAACAACTTTTTTCAGTTGATATATTAGCGCTTAATTTTTAAAACCCTTCGTGCTTTCTTATATACGTCAAAGATTTAAATCTCAAAAATCTCAAATTGGGGCCTAATTAAGAGGCAACTTGATTCCATTGACCCTCTTTCTTCCCAGCGACCTTGTTTTTAAAACATTCCCTATTTGATTGGACTGACTTAAAAGTGTTTTTATTTTGGTAGATGGATGTGCGGTTTGGCCTGTGCTTGATGTGTGTTTTTGTGTTTGTTTGTTTGTGTGTGTGTGTGTGTGTGTGTGTGTGTGTGTGTGTGTGTGTGTGTGTGTGTGTGTGTGTGTGTGTGTGTATGTGTGTGTGTGTGTGTGTGTGTGTGTGTGTGTGTGTGTGTGTGTGTGTGTGTGTGTGTATGTGTGTGTGTTTATGTGTGTGTGCGTGTTTGTTTCTGTGTGTGTGTGTGTGTGTGTGTGTGTGTGTGCGCTTGATGTGTGCTTGATGTGTGTTTTTGTGTGTTTCTGTGTGTGTGTGTGTGTGTGTGTTTCTGTGTGTGTGTGTGTGTGTGTGTGTGTGTGTGTGTGTGTGTGTGCTTCTGATAATTCAATAATTATCGCTGTTTAAATTTCTTAGAACTGTTAAAAATCATTGATAAATGTTACTGTTCAATTTAATTGTTTATATCATTGTTGTATTCTTTCAGCTAAACTCGCTGGAACGCTTGGTAAGTTTAAGTTCGTTTCTACTGCACTAACGAGTACACTTGTATTGCCTTGTATTGCGTTAAACATTTTACTGTGGGATGTTTTCCATTAGAAGTTTAAAAATAGCCAAAGCAGAATTGTAAAATAAACGAACGAACGAACGAACGAACGAACGAACGAACGAACGAACGAACGAACGAACGAACGAACGAACGAACGAACGAACGAACGAACGAACGAACGAACGAACGAACGAACGAACGAACGAACGAACGAACGAACGAACGAACGAACGAACGAACGAACGAACGAACGAACGAACGAACGAACGAACGAACGAACGAACGAACGAACGAACGAACGAACGAACGAACGAACGAACGAACGAACGAACGAACGAACGAACGAACGAACGAACGAACGAACGAACGAACGAACGAACGAACGAACGAACGAACGAACGAACGAACGAACGAACGAACGAACGAACGAACGAACGAACGAACGAACGAACGAACGAACGAACGAACGAACGAACGAACGAACGAACGAACGAACGAACGAACGAACGAACGAACGAACGAACGAACGAACGAACGAACGAACGAACGAACGATTGATCGATTGATCGATCGATTATATGCTTTGTAATATTTTAGTGTTGGTTTGACAATGACTTTGAAATATTAGTCTAAAGTATTTTGCTTTGCAATTGTTCTCTGTTACTTAAATCTTGCGTTTGGCAAAATAACTTTTTGGACTCTGTTTTATTATATTTAATTCTTTTTGTAATATTTTTTTCTGAAGTGGAAAAAGATGATGTGGATGATGTCAGGATTATTTCAATAGCTGTTCTGGTCTTCTTAGGAGTTTGTTTCTTTACTACATCAATTTTGATCATTTTGGCTGTATTGACGTAAGTACTATATTTTCACCACACCATAACATGCACACCATAATTTTTGACCGATTTTGGTCACTTTTGAAACTTTTGAGTTGGGGTCAAAAACGGTTAAATAAAGTCGTTTTAAACCTTCTGTGAAAACCAGAAGGCTGTATTTTGGTGAATAATATTTTTTTTGATTTTTTGAAAAATATCCGGAAAAAAAAAGTAAAGGGGTTAGCCTTTACTTTTTGACCGATTTTGGTCACTTTTGAAGCTTTTGAGTTGGGGTCAAAAACGGTTAAATAAAGTCGTTTTAAACCTTCTGTGAAAACCAGAAGGCTGTATTTTGGTTAATAATATTTTTTTTGATTTTTTGAAAAATATCCGGAAAAAAAAGTAAAGGGGTTAGCCTTTACTTTTTGACCGATTTTGGTCACTTTTGAAACTTTTGAGTTAGGGTCAATAACGGTTAAACAAAGTCGTTTCAGACCTTCTGTAAAAAGCAGAAGGCTGTATTTTGGCTAAAAATGTTCTGTTTTGATTTTTTGAAAAATATCCGGAAAAAAAAAGAAAAGGGGTTAGCCTTTACTTTTTGACCGATTTTGGTCACTTTTGAAACTATTGAGTTAGGGGTCAAAAATGGTTAAATAAAGTCGTTTTGGACATTCTGTGAAAAGGAGAAGGCTGTATTTTGGCTAAAATTAGTTTTTTTTTATTTTTTGAAAAATATCCAGAATATTTTTCAAAAAATAAAAAAGACATTTTTAGCCAAAATAAGGCCTTCTCCTTTTCACAGAAGCCTAAAACGACTTTATTTAACTGTTTTTGACCTTAACTCAAAAGTGTCAAATGTGACCAAAATCGGTCAAAAAGTAAAGGTTAACCCCTTTACTTTTTTTCCCGGACATTTTTCAAAAAATAAAAAAAAAAATTTTTTAACCAAAATACGGGCTTCTCCTTTTCACAGAAGGTCTAAAACGCCTTTACTTAACCGCTTTTGACCCTAACTCAAAAGTTTCAAATGCGACCAAATTCGGTCAAAAAGTAAAGGCTAACCCCTTTACTTTTTTTTTCCAGATATTTTTCAAAAAATCAAAAAAAATATTTTTAGCCAAAATACGGCCTTCTCCTTTTCACAGAATGTCTAAAACGACTTTATTTAACCGTTTTTGATCCTAACTCAAAAGTTTCAAATGTGACCAAAATCGGTCAAAAAGTAAAGGCTAACCCCCTTACTTTTTTTTCCGTATATTTTTCAAAAAATAAAAAAACAACTTTTTAACCAAAATACGGGCTTCTCCTTTTCACAGAAGGTCTAAAATGACTTTATTTAACCATTTTTGACCCTAACTCAAAAGTTTCAAATGTGACCAAAATCGGTCAAAAAGCAAAGGCTAACCCCTTTACTTTCTTTTTTCGGGATATTTTTGAAAAAATAAAAAAATAATAATTTTTTAGCCAAAATACAGCCTTCTCCTTTTCACAGAAGGTCTAAACGACTTCTTTTAACCGTTTTTGACCCTAACTAAAAAGTTTCAAATGTGACCAAAATCGGTCAAAAAGTAAAGGTTAACCCCTTTACTTTTTTTCCCGGACATATTTTTCAAAAAATCCCCCAAAAAATTTTTTAGTCAAAATATATACGGCCTTCTCCTTTTCACAGACCGTCTAAAATGACTTTATTTGACCGTTTTTGACCCTAACTAAAAAGTTTCAAATGTGACCAAAATCGGTCAAAAAGTAAAGGTTAACCCCATTACTTTTCTTCCCGGGACATTTTTCAAAAAATGCAAAAAAATTTTTTAGCCAAAATACGGCCTTCTCTTTTTCACAGACTGTCTAAAATGACTTTATTTAACCGTTTTTGACCCTAACTAAAAAGTTTCAAATGTGACCAAAATCGGTCAAAAAGTAAAGGTTAACCCCATTACTTTTCTTCCCGGGACATTTTTCAAAAAATCAAAAAAAACATTTTTTTGCCAAAATATGGGCTTCTCGTTTTCACAGAATGTCTATAACGACTTTATTTAACCGTTTTTGACCCTAACTCAAAAGTTTCAAAAGTGACAAAAATTGGTCAAAAAGTAAAGGCCAATTCCTTTACTTTTTTTCTCCGATTTTTTTTTTAAATAAAAACAATCTTTACATTCCTGAAATTCCTAGCATTCTTTACATCCCTGAAATTCCCAACATTCCTGAAATTCTTTGCATTCCCGAAATTTTTAACACTCATCAGATTCGTAACGTTTTTATGGCTCCAGACTTGTCTTCGAGGTCGTCATTTTGGGTGCTGTTTTTGAAGAACTCAGTTTACATATAAGATAACATCATTCTGTATTTCTATTTGAAGGATGATTGAAGATAGTGAAGATTACGCTACTGATCTTGGAACGTATGGAATGCATCGTCCTGGAAGAGAACATGGAATGGGTCGTCCCAGAAGAGAACATGAAATGCATCGTCCTGGAAGAGACCTTATCACTCTTCCAGCGCATAAAAACTTTCCTGCTATGAGTAGATATTACGAATCAGCATTTTAGTTCTTTGCAATCATGATTTGATCGATAAAATCATTTTATATTCTCTTGTGGCAAGACCAGATCTAAATTCCATGTAAATTAGCATTTCAATATTGGGTTATGAAAACTTTACTTGTGAAAGATGTGCTAAACTGTACTACCATATTTTGCGAACGCTTTACCAAAGGCTTTTGACTTAGCATTTATAATAGACCTTTTCACCAATAGCGGCGCCATCTTGAATTCGCAATGCATTGTGGTCTATCCAGGGTAATAAGCTCAATTAAAGGATGATTGCTTAGTGTTGAGACACAATGCGGTAATTTTTTCTTGATAAACACTTTTATGGCAACAATGTCTAGATATGATCGTTGTCATATTGGTAAAAGCAATAATTCTCGTACGTATAAGGATATATTTGTCATGAATCTATTCTTACACGTCCGAGAATTGTCGTTTTTACCAATATGACAACTATTATGTAAGAGATAAAGCCCGAGAACAAAGGCTGTATGCTATATACAGCCCCGAGGACGCGAAGCGTCCGAGGACTGTATATCGCATACAGCCCGACTTAATTTATTATTGAGGAGGTTTTCCAACAAAGTTTTGTCTTTTTTTCTACCTTGGACAAAGATTTTCCTAGTATTTTCTTCATTTCTTATCTAATTAGTATTCAAGGGCTGTATGCTATATACAGCCCGCGGTACATCAAAGAAAACCGACTCAATAATAAATTAAATTTAGATATTGTTGCCACGAAAGTGTTTATCAAGAACAAATTACCGCATTGTGTCTCAACACTACGCAATCGCCCTTTTAATGGAGCTTGTTACCGTGGATAGACCATAATGCATTGCGAATTCAAGATGGCGCCGCTATTGGTGAAAAGGGCTATTGGTAAAATTACTAATCGTAAAGAACATGAGCACTTTGACATATAAACTCAATCCTCTTACTAATAAGAATTAATAACTATTGTTGACTGTACTCACTTTATAATTCTAATTATATATCTGTGGTGGTTAGTCTTTCTGACATTGTTCCTTCTTTACTGCTGAGAATAAAGATATACAGTCAAACCTGTATTAAGCGGCAGGGGCGTAGGAAGCAGGGGGGCCGCGTTCCCCCCAATATTTTATAAAGGGGGGCCGGAATAGCTTTCGGCTCCCCCCCAAAAAATAATTGAATTTAAAAAAATTGCATTATAAGTGCGACTTCGATTGCGCTGATCGGCCAATTAATAATAATAATCCATCCTGACTCATGGATAGCATAGACTCGCAAATCATAATGAAAGGGCCTAACGAAAGAGGTAGATAGAGGAGACTCTGAAAATGCCATTTCCGACGATCTAGAGACTCCAAATTTTCCCGCTCGGCGCCAACCATGGTGGCGCCTCGTTGGAATCGGCCCCCATAAGTTTATCAAGCTTCCTACGCCCCTGTTAAGCGGACAACCTCGGGGAATTGACGGGACCGAAAAAGATGGCGGTGGCACATTTAACCACAATGCTTTGCGACCTCAAATCAGCACAAATAACAACTAAACATTGTTTATCGTGCTAAGATGGATTAAGTAAGCAAGAACTTCATTCCTACCAAAGTTGCTCGTTTTAAAACCATATCTTCCAATAATTCAGCAAGAAACAATATTTAGAGCACGCAAAGGATTGTGATTAAATGTACAGTCGCCATCTTTTTCGGTACGGTAAACTGAGTAAACATTGCAAGAGAAGTGGGAACTAGCCGTGGCGACAACCACCAGACAGTAAGACTCGACTGTTCATTTGTGTTTTAAAAAAAGGGTAAAGAAAATTACGAAGGGGTAAATTCAGAATATGTTACAATATTGACAAGGAAGCCATGCACAAATTACCTACCTTATCGTTTTGGTAGTATGCTTATAATTTTAACTTTTGTGTCGGACTCTCGGGCCAGTCCAAATATTTCAGTGTTTTCCCGCTCTTTTTCTGAGGACGAGCTCGGACGTCGCACATGCGCAAAACGTTTGGCAGCGGTGTTGGTGGCCTGTTAATAAACGTTCTCGTACCCTGGCCCCCTGTCAACCTCGTACCCAGTACGGTACGGCTTTCCAATTATTAAACTAATATATAGAAACCAATGAACGATATTCGTAATACAAATGTGTTTAACAATAACATGAACAACAAAAATTTAAAATATAATGCAAATCCCGATTGTTTGATGTCTATGCGAAGAGCAATTTAAATCAAGTTTATTACTGAACGAGTACCAATCAACTTATTGTTGTTCTACAAAAAATGATCGTCAATGCGCGACTGTTTGCGCCCTTGAATCTTGATTACTTGCAACAGGTAATTGACTTTAGAAATTGCTAAAGAAATTTCCTCTTGTCCATGATAACGGGAGAAATCTTGCAGCATTTGACGTTCGACTGACTCCAAGACTCCAATAAATAATAACATTAACTCGAACCAAAAGCAGTTTAGAAAAATATGCAAGAAAGTATACTGATTATTGTCATACATTTATTGATTTCCGTCGTGAGACATTGAAAACAAGGAAGACGCTAATCTAATCTTTACCATCTCAAGGAGAAACATGTCAAAAATCAATGAATAAAAGAAAACGCTGTCCGCTTAGCACAGGGATTTGGTATCGTTTTACACCAATTTAGGTGTCCGCGTCCGCTTAATAGAGGTATCCGCTTCATTGAGATGACCTTTGTATGGTTAACATGGGATTCAATTCGGGACCTTGGGAACTGTCCGCTTAATACAGGGTGTCCGCTTAATGGAGGGCGGCTTAATACAGGTTTGACTATATATATATATATATATATATATATATATATACTGTATATATATATATACTGTATATATATATATCTATTTAACAATTAGATTATGAGCTCGAAATTTCTATGAGTGAATAGTTGACGAGAGCGGAGCTCGAGTCAATTATCATCTCATAGAAATTGAGAGCGAATAATCTAATTGTTTTAGTAGAAACTAACTTGCGTACCTTAGTTCTTCCAAATTATTTCAAAAAACGAAGCATAACCATTGTTTCTGTGTGAAAATCAAGGCAAAACAATCTTTCACTCCTCGTGTCCTCCATGTTGTTTTACTGCATGGCCGCGCGAGTACTGGTACTCAATTTGCTACTCGCTATCTATTGACGAATAGATATCGAGTAGAGTAGCCAATCAGATTGCAGCATTTGCAATAGAATACTGGTAAGTTTCTACTATATATATATATATATATATATATATATATATATATATATATATATATATATATATATATACGCCAGTTGCACGATGCGCACGCATCATTTTGGCGGGCTGCATACATATCAAATGTGGTAGATGCACGTTTTTATGCATGTGGCCCGCCAAAATGTTGCGCGCGCTACATTGTGCAACTGGAACATGGCCTATATATATATATACATATATATATATATATACATATATATATATATATATATATATATATATATATATATATATATATATATATATATATATATATATAATAGGTTGCGTCTTACGCACGCTGCGATTGGTCAATTACCGTGTTTATATCAGGCTATTCAAACACGGTTGTGACGTCCATGTTGCTTTACTGCATGGCCGCGCGAGTACTGGTACTCAATTTGCTACTCGCTATCTATCGACGAATACATATCGAGTAGAGTAGCCAATCAGATTGCAGCATTGGCTATTGCAATAGTAAGGTTGTACTAATTCTTAAATATATCTTCCGCGCGACTTATAACAAGCAATATCAAGAAGAATCACCGAACTTCCCCCGCTCAGAGGAATATTTCGCATTTTATTAATGAAGAAGTTGAAAAAGTACAATTGGCGACGGTTGACGACGGTTTCCGAGATTAGTAAATCCGGCTTAAAAAGGACTTTCCGAGCATAGAGATCAAAAATAGAACTAGAGAAACCACTTAACCTTAGTCTCAATCAACAACAGCGGTCAACCATGGAAACGTGCCGAACTTCAAAATATTATAAGACATATGAACGATTCCCGGATGAAATATCTAATTGCTTTCAGTCCTCTTCCTCAACCGCGCGGTTCTCGGATTTCAAAAAATGGGCCTGGGAGCGAGAGGTTTCAAGCTTCGTTTATTTTCCCGCCAATTTTCCCAAGATGGCGGCGTTCATTAAGGAGTTATCTGATCTTCACGTCAAGACGTCTTCTACTTCTATTTATGATCTCTACGGGTCTGACTGCTTAACTAGAACAGAGTTAAATGTTCGTTGGCTGCTACAGAAGCCTTTCCTTGTTCTTCTAGACTGATAAAAAAACGTCTAGTTTATACACTAGTGCTGCTTCACCTCACAACGAGGTGGCGCTATACTTGGCTTATGTGCTTGCCCTTGGGTATATTTTACTCGAGATCTTTTATAATATATATATATCAAATTTATCTCATCTTGTAATTCGTTTCTTCCTCCACTTCACTCAACTCTCCTTCAAACTTGACGGATATCTTAAAGTCCAAATCACGCTACAGAAACACAGGGAAAAAACAAAATATTAAATTTTGAACAAGTAAAAAATATTATCTCTATGACGGATTTTGGAGGGAATAAGCGACTAGCACCAAGAGAACACGTGACTTAAAGTGCCTATGAGGCGAAAATTATTATTGTCTTAAATGAAAGAACTCTCAAAACGACAAAGTACATCTTTTGCAGATTTTCGTTTCCGTGCCTCGTTGTTGAGATATTTCAATTTTTTTGATATGCAAATTAAACACTTTGACGTCACACGTGTATAATGAGTTATCAGCGAAGGTTCGGTATCTTTGCTATTATCAAACGAAATCAATTAAAAATCTGTAGGTCTAATGCTGTATGCGAAATAGACGCACAGGATCGGCTTCGAAGTGATTTCGTTTGATAATAGCAAAGATATAGAACTTTCTCCAATAACTCATTATACACGTGTGATGTCAAAGTGTTTAATTTGTATATCAAAGAAACTGAAATATCTCAACAACGAAGCACGGAAACGAAGATCTGCAAAAGATGTTACGTTGTAGTTTTAAGAGTTCTTTCATTAAGACAATAATAATTTTCGCTTCATAGGCACTTTAAATCTTTTTAAAATAGAGAAATTCTTCTAGCTGTAGACTTACATTGTTTCTTGAATTTTGCATTAAGGCAAATCTTCCATTGATGGCTTCACCGTGTTTCACAGTTAAATAATCATTAAGATAAAATACTGTTTGTTTCCAGTGAGTGTAGCGAGCATCGGGTCCTGGACATGAAGGAGAAAAAAAAAGTCAATTTCCTTGAGAATTTCGTTCCCAGAGCCCACGTTCCCCTTACCCAGCGGGCGGGAAACGAGAGGCTCTGGGTCAGTACTTTGGAATAAAATCCATGTTGAGGTAAGAGAGCAACCAAACTTAAGTACTTTTAAAATCTTTTTATATAATAATTTTAATAGATAATATTTATTTTGTATATAAACTAATTATTATAGTCTTTGTAAATTTAGTAATTAATATTGTTAGTAATAGTTTAAATAGTTTAATACTTATTATTTATATGTAGTGTGAACCACGGCTCGCTGGAAGAGCATTTTTGTAAAAATGAAGCGACTACCGTGTTTAAATAAAGTTTATGTATGTATGTATGTATGTATGTATGTATGTATGTATGTATGTATGTATGTATGTATGTATGTATGTATGTATGTATGTATGTATGTATGTATGTATGTATGTAATCCGTTCACGCCATAACAGGATTCTTATTATCCGGACGAAGAGTAATCATGTTCATCAGCTAATGAAATATCGATGTGAAATGGATTATACCGGGTGGGGAACGTGGGCTCTAGGAACGAGAGTGCCTTGAGAAGTGAAGAGATTATGATTTAATGATAACTTCAGCCACTACATTAGAAATAAGCAGAGCTAGGGAGTTCGCCACAGGATACCCCAATTACGGCGATCCCATAATCGAAACTTAATTACAAACACAAAATTAATCTAATTAAACTGCTAATTACATGATTGAGTGAAACATTTATGTGCTGGTTACTGTACAGCAGTTTGGAGAAATATCAAGAGGCCTTGCCTTTCTGCATTTGATGCAAACGAATTTCCAAGTACGAGGATCATCACAATTATAAACATTTAACAAAGCATTTTTATAGTAAATTTTAAAAGACCTGATTTGAACGCGTGTGAACTAGTGTTACCATGACGAAGATTTTTAGTTAAAATGTTCCAAGCCTTAGAAGCTCTAATGAAAAAGGATGTCTGGAAAGTAACAGTTTTAGCAAATTTAACGGGTGGTTTCGTAATTTCCAACAAATCTCATCAAATGAATTGGTCAAGCTGAGCAATATTTTTTAAACACTTCTACTGCCCTTACTGGGCCTCTAGGAAGAACAGTCAGATATAACTGATAGAGCTATCCAGTATATAAGTAAGATTAGTTTAGTTAAATTAGTTTAGAACAGTAATATCTAAGATACACTACAGTATGAAAGAAATGCATATATCTATATAATCACAAGACTATACTCTCGAATTACTCTACTCTACTCTAACTAACTCTAACTCTAACTCTAACTCTAACTCTAACTCTAACTCTAACTCTAACTCTAACTCTAACTCTAACTCTAACTCTAACTCTAACTCTAACTCTAACTCTAACTCTAACTCTAACTCTAACTCTAACTCTAACTCTACTCTAATTCCAAAGTCATTTTCCTATTTTATCCTTATTCTAGAGTGTCTTACCAGTTGAAAACCCAGTTCTTTTATGACAGTGAGTAAACTCAATTGTGAAATAAGAAACCAAAGCTTGAATATAATCACTTCTCCGACAGAACAATTGGTATGGCACATCAAATTCTAAGTCTTCTTTTTTCACCGTTTCAATATTGATTTCCTGGGAGAAAAGAATATTTTACACAATTTTAAAATCAACTAAAAATTAAAGACAGTAAAAGACTTCTTTCTTCTTTCTTTACGGCAAAGTGAAAGGGTGGTAAACTGCGGATTTTTTTGGTAATGAACTAACTACTTAACTTCACAGTGAAATATCAAACCAAGGTCTTGCTGTATTGACCAAGCGATAGCGAGACTTTCAAGACCGAGGTTTAATATTTTACCGTAAAGACCGAACGGTCGAGGTTATTAAGTAGTTTATTATATGGCAATCTTTCTTGGTCTTCGCTTCCTTTAAGGCGGTTTTCCACTAGGCGAAATATGTCGCGCGAAGCGACATTTTCTTTTGTCTCGCAAGCTCTGGAGTGGAACTAATTAACTAATTAACCAAGACAAAAGAAATATGAGGAGTCGGTCGACAAATGTCGCCTAGTGGAAAACCGCCTTAGTAGTGATACCCCCCCATATGGCGGATTCATAATTAATTAGGTAAATTGAATTTTTAATGAGCTCTGTCAATATCCTCCTCAGGCTCCTTTGGGACCCTCTAACCCTAATCTCATTATGCATACGTCATTATGGCTCATGCTCCTATAGGACACTAACCCTATCCAACCCCCTTACCCTGGCTGTTACTTAACCCCCCTGGTATTCACTACGTCATATATTCAACTTATTATTTATTCATTCTCAGGCTCCTTTGGGACGTCGTAACCCTAATTTTCCCCCCTAAACCCTAGTTGTTACTCAACCCCCCTGATATTCACTACGTCATACCGACTTATTATTTATTCATTCTCAGACTCCTTCGGGACCTCCTAACCCTAACTTCACCCCTAACCCTAGCCGTCACTCAACCCCCCGGTTTTCACTACGTCATACCGACTTATTATTTATTCATTCTCAGACTCCTTTGGGACGTAGTAACCCTAAGTTTTCCCCCCTAACCCTAGATGTTACTTAACCCCCCCCCCCCCCGTCATTCCCGATTGGTCTCCGACTGATTTCCGAAGTTACGTAAAAGGCACTGGACTTATCTCTTTATAACTAATAGAAACCAACTTTCATTTAAACCCTTAACCCTACTTATAGCCAACACTTGTGGGACACGTAGACGTACAGAGCATGCGTACAGTAAACTTTAACAAAATAGACGTTCTTTACAAGGAACTAAAAAGAAAGTGAGAGAGACACTTTATATTTTTTATCTGAAACCTTGTCTCGATGAGTATAGAGAGTTTTGGGCAGCCTAAGTGTCTGAATTGGCAGAGCTCGTATAGACTCAGATTAATAGCATACATGAATATTATATCAGTTTGGAACTTAAACGGCCAAACAGTTCTTTACCCATTTATTTGGACATATGTGCCGAATTGTCGCTTATTTGGCTTTAGTGTATAAAGTAAACGATGCCTTGAATGAAGAAACCGTTCGGCAAGCTGTTCGATAGACATTGAAACACTTTCTTCAGATAAACGGCTGACTCGGCTATTTTATTAACGTCGTCAAGCATCTTGTTAATGTTGCTACGGCTGATATTTGCATATTTATCCTGAGTGCACGTGCAGGACACAAAAGAAAAACTCATTAGGGGCAATTAAGAGGATTAAGCGCTTGGGCAGGTCTAGGCGAGAAAGTCATTAGCGTGTACTTTGCATAAGACAGAATTCACAACAATCGGTTTAAAATATTTATTTACACAAAAAACTCTTGATTATTTAGTGATCTATCGGTAACACTAGCATATGGGCATATAGTACATCTTATAATCCGAAGGCATGGATCATGAGTCTTGAATTCTGTACCACAAACATTACATATCAGATTTCGAATAACGCATTTGTTAAAATATTTCCACAAACACTTAGGACACTCAATTACATGTGTAAAGTTAACAGGATTCTGACAACGTTCGCAATCAACAGGTTCGTCAATTATAGAATTTTCTGATTCTATTTCGGTGTAATCTTTATCGTGTTCGGAATCTTCTTCGGAGGAAGTTTCTTCGTTTTCGCTCTCTGATTCTGTTTCTTCTTCTGCCTGCGCCAACATTGTCAGCACTCGAACATTTTCGATAAGGTTTTTGTCAATGTTAATGTCGGCGAGTCCTTTTACAAATACATTTAGACCAGCTGGTTCGGGAATTCCTGAGAAGTAAGGTGATACGCAGTATTCTACCAATTCGGCTATTTTTGTGTTTGGTATAGTTCTTCCTTGATACACAATTTCTCCTTTGGGATTCCATGTTAAGTTGACATAGGACGCGAGTAAACTATTCAGCAAAGAAGACGCTGTCGCTTCATCCACTCCGTAGTCAAAGTGTGACAGTATTTCTTTAACACGAAAATCATCATGTAATCTTTCTCCCATCGTGTTCAGGGTTCGAATGAGGGCCTTTACAAAATATCGTTCTTTTATATTAGTTCTGCGAGTCCTTCTAAAACAGGACCAAGTAAGACATCAAGAAATCCTGCGCCTTTTTGAATCAGTATCTCCTTTTTTCTCATAAAACTACTTCGGGAACTAGCCAAAGTTGATATGTCGTCGCTATAAGGCTTAACGTCTTCAAGCAAAGCAGGTGATAATTGATATTGCATTGACCAAAAGTTAAACATACAATCACAAATGCATCTAATTTGCTCGGGGCTTGCAGTCTCCAACAGAGCTCGCTGTTGAATAGGTTCACTTGTACATAAAAGTTCAAGAAACGGTTTGTGCTTTTTGATCAACATCTCTATTTGACAGTCAGTGTCTAAATGAGGAAAACGCTACCAAAACACACATTTTAAGAAGAGGAGAAAGAGGAGGAGAAGGAGAAAGAGGAGGAGGATGAGGAGGAGGAGGAGGAGGAGAAGGAGGAGGAGGAGAAAGAGGAGGAGGAGGAGGAGGAGAAAGAGGAGGAGGAGGAGAAAGAGGAGGAGGAGGAGAAAGAGGAGGAGGAGGAGGAGGAGGAGGAGGAGAAGGAGGAGGAGAAAGAGGAGGCGGAGGAGGAGAAAGAGGAGGAGGAGGAGGAGAAAGAGGAGGAGGAGGAGTATGAGGAGGAGGAGGAGGAGGAGAAAGAGGAGGAGGAGAAAGAGGAGGAGGAGAAAGAGGTGGAGGAGGGGGAGGAGGAGGAGGAGGAGAAAGAGGAGGAGGAGGAGGAGAAAGAGGAGGAGGAGAAAGAGGAGGAGGAGGAAGAGGAGGAGGAGGAGAAGGAGGAGGAGAAAGAGGAGGAGGAGGAGGAGGAGAAAGAGGAGGAGGAGGAGGAGAAAGAGGAGGAGGAGGAGAAAGAGGAGGAGGAGGAGGAGGAGGAGGAGAAGGAGAAGGAGGAGGAGAAAGAGGAGGCGGAGGAGGAGAAAGAGGAGGAGGAGGAGGAGAATGAGGAGGAGGAGGAGAAAGAGGAGGAGGAGGAGGAGGAGGAGAAAGAGGAGGAGGAGAAAAAGGAGGAGGAGAAAGAGGTGGAGGAGGGGGAGGAGGAGGAGGAGAAAGAGGAGGAGGAGGAGGAGGAGAAAGAGGAGGAGGAGGAGGAGAAAGAGGAGGAGGAGGAGAAAGAGGAGGAGGAGGAGGAGGAGGAGGAGGAGAAGGAGGAGGAGAAAGAGGAGGCGGAGGAGGAGAAAGAGGAGGAGGAGGAGGAGAAAGAGGAGGAGGAGGAGAAAGAGGAGGAGGAGGAGGAGGAGAAAGAGGAGGAGGAGAAAGAGGAGGAGGAGAAAGAGGTGGAGGAGGGGGAGGAGGAGGAGGAGGAGAAAGAGGAGGAGGAGGAGGAGAAAGAGGAGGAGGAGAAAGAGGAGGAGGAGGAAGAGGAGGAGGAGGAGAAGGAGGAGGAGGAGGAGGAGGAGGAGGAGGAGAAGGAGGAGGAGGAGGAGGAGAAAGAGGAGGAGGAGGAGAAAGAGGAGGAGGAGGAGGAGGAGGAGGAGAAGGAGAAGGAGGAGGAGAAAGAGGAGGCGGAGGAGGAGAAAGAGGAGGAGGAGGAGGAGAAAGAGGAGGAGGAGGAGAAAGAGGAGGAGGAGGAGGAGGAGGAGAAAAAGGAGGAGGAGAAAAAGGAGGAGGAGAAAGAGGTGGAGGAGGGGGAGGAGGAGGAGGAGGAGAAAGAGGAGGAGGAGGAGGAGAAAGAGGAGGAGGAGAAAGAGGAGGAGGAGAAAGAGGAGGAGGAGAAGGAGGAGGAGAAAGAGGAGGAGAAAGAGGAGGAGGAGGAGGAGGAGACGAACCTGTTGATTGCGAACGTTGTCAGAATCCTGTTAACTTTACACATGTAATTGAGTGTCCTAAGTGTTTGTGGAAATATTTTAACAAATGCGTTATTCGAAATCTGACATGTAATGTTTGTGGTACAGAATTCAAGACTCATGATCCATGCCTTCGGATTATAAGATGTACTATATGCCCATATGCTAGTGTTACCGATAGATCACTAAATAATCAAGAGTTTTTTGTGTAAATAAATATTTTAAACCGATTGTTGTGAATTCTGTCTTATGCAAAGTACACGCTAATGACTTTCTCGCCTAGACCTGCCCAAGCGCTTAATCCTCTTAATTGCCCCTAATGAGTTTTTCTTTGTGTCCTGCACGTGCACTCAGGATAAATATGCAAATATCAGCCGTAGCAACATTAACAAGATGCTTGACGACGTTAATAAAATAGCCGAGTCAGCCGTTTATCTGAAGAAAGTGTTTCAATGTCTATCGAACAGCTTGCCGAACGGTTTCTTCATTCAAGGCATCGTTTACTTTATACACTAAAGCCAAATAAGCGACAATTCGGCACATATGTCCAAATAAATGGGTAAAGAACTGTTTGGCCGTTTAAGTTCCAAACTGATATAATATTCATGTTTGCTATTAATCTGAGTCTATACGAGCTCTGCCAATTCAGACACTTAGGCTGCCCAAAACTCTCTATACTCATCGAGACAAGGTTTCAGATAAAAAATATAAAGTGTCTCTCTCACTTTCTTTTTAGTTCCTTGTAAAGAACGTCTATTTTGTTAAAGTTTACTGTACGCATGCTCTGTACGTCTACGTGTCCCACAAGTGTTGGCTATAAGTAGGGTTAAGGGTTTAAATGAAAGTTGGTTTCTATTAGTTATAAAGAGATAAGTCCAGTGCCTTTTACGTAACTTCGGAAATCAGTCGGAGACCAATCGGGAATGACGGGGGCGTTAAGTAACATCTAGGGTTAGGGGGGAAAACTTAGGGTTACTACGTCCCAAAGGAGTCTGAGAATGAATAAATAATAAGTCGGTATGACGTAGTGAAAACCGGGGGGTTGAGTGACGGCTAGGGTTAGGGGTGAAGTTAGGGTTAGGAGGTCCCGAAGGAGTCTGAGAATGAATAAATAATAAGTCGGTATGACGTAGTGAATATCAGGGGGGTTGAGTAACAACTAGGGTTTAGGGGGGAAAATTAGGGTTACGACGTCCCAAAGGAGCCTGAGAATGAATAAATAATAAGTTGAATATATGACGTAGTGAATACCAGGGGGGTTAAGTAACAGCCAGGGTTTAGGGGGGAAAGTTAGGGTTACTATGTCCCAAAGGAGCATGAGAAATAATGACGTATGCATAATGAGATTAGGGTTAGAGGGTCCCAAAGGAGCCTGAGGAGGATATTGACAGAGCTCATTAAAAATTCAATTTACCTAATTAATTATGAATCCGCCATATGGGGGGGTATCACTACTCGCCTTTAACTTCGTCAAAGCATCGAACGAGCGTTATTTTCTTCTGTTTCTTTCTCGTCTGGATACTAAAAATTACTTTTATAATGTTCATTGTCATTTATTTCATTTATTTTCATCGTTTTGCAGCAATAACTTTCTTATTAGGATTTTTTGTTCCTTTCCAATCGTAGGGCATTAACAATTCTTTTCCAGCCCCGGACATGCAAAAAATTTCAAGATTCTTTCCAGCCCTGGACATGCAAAAAATTTTGTTTTTTTGTTTGCCGTGGCCCGTGAGAAACTATCAACACAACGTTGAAACTTGAAACGAAAGCAATAACAACGGAAAGGTACACTTTCTATACCTTATTGATTTGATCTGTGAAACGTATAGTTGTCGTCAATGGACAACGTTTGTTTTAAAATTCGAAAAAACTAGTTATTCACTAAACGCTTGAACGCAAATGGTAGTAGAAATATTTAGTAAACCTATACCTAATATAAATAAGTTTTGTGGAAACACCACGTAAAATATTTCTTTGCTAAATATTTTTTTACGTGGTGTTTCCACAAAACTTATTTATATTACTTTATCGCCATGAAAACGTTCAAAGAATTAAAACCTATACCTATTCCAGTTTTTGATCTAATTAAGTTAAGGAAGTTTCTTCTACTATTCAACATATTACTTAACCCTAATGCTCCACCTTCCTTTAAACTTATGTTTAATTTTTTATCTGCCAATAAACAACATGCTCGTACTAGAGCCTGTTTATATGATCTTAAGCTGCCTTACCCACGTACTGATTTTGGTAAGCGCACATTTCTCTACAGTGCTTCGATTCTTTTTAACTCATTAGACAATAAATATAGCAACTCGTCATGTTATCAGCAAGTACTATACTGATGCTCCTACAATATTAAGAATAACTACCACTAAAAACAAACTCCGTTATTACTTTCTTGATAAACTTACTTGTATTGACCATCTAGAAGATTTTTGTTTAAACTGTAAATTTCTATTGAATTGTAAATGTATTTCTACTTGACTATAGTCTACTTAACATTATTTTTCCCTGTATGTATATATAGTGTATTCTGTTTATTAATTATTTGAAAGTTTTCAAGGCGATAATGTAATATAAATAAGTTTTGTGGAAACACCACGTAAAATATTTCTTTGCTAAGCTTTCGGCCTGTTGACTCAGGCCTTCATCAGAGCAATGACAATTTCAGTCAAGCATTCTGTTTAGTATAGCATTTTGTAATTATTGTTATATTTTGAGGGCCGTATGTTAGATAAACTTTTTGGTTAATACGTCTTTTCCCTCGTGAAATAAAGTTTTATTCTATATTTCTATTCTATTCTAATCTACCTTAAGCAGACAGGAGTTAGTAACAATTTGATTGGCTTCAACCACATCAACTAGTGGTTCAGTGATAGCAACCTGACGAATACAACTCATGTCAAAACCATACACATTGTCCCACCCTAGAAAAATAAATAAAAAATACTTTAATATCTTCAACCGTTAGTAGTCAAGATTTCATCACAAGGGAAGAGGGGACAGCAAGGGATTGTCTGGGATAATATGCTTTGAATGAACAGGGGGGGTCCCTCTGGTAATAAAGTTTTGGATATATGACGGTGATAGACGAAATAGGGGTTTCTACTGCGCATAAAATCTGAGTCGGGATAAAACGTAGTTCATTTATAACACGAGGCCACAGAATTGAGGTCAACCAGAAGTCCGACTCAAGTGAAAACTTGTCCGCATTTCTTCAATGCGCAGGCGCGATATTTTACGCCATCCTACGCAATGTCATCCTAATGCGTAGGATTGCGAAAGATGGCGAGGAATCAAGATGCGCGAGGACATAAACTTCAAAGACGCGAGTTGGACTTCTGGTTGTATTACTATTCTGTGACGAGGCTGAAGCAGCCGTAGTAAACATAACATTTCTGATTTCAGAAACTTTTTAATGTTTAGGTATTCTATAAGGATAAAATTTGCTTATCGATTATCCTTGACAATAATCCTAAACGTAGTGTCTAAGAATAATGAACTCAAAACATGAAAAAACAGTCCCAGCCTATGTTATCTTCCTGTTATTAGACACAATGTAATTGCATAGGGGCCCAAATTGAATAGGAAACTAATTTGCATGTGGGCCTGAATGAAACTACGATTTGGTCTATGAGGCAATCAATGACCAACCTTAGATTCAAGTAAATATTTCTGAGGTTCAATTCACCTAGATTTCTGCACAATGACATATTAAATGGTACATATACTGGCATATTATGTACATGTGTAGTCAGGGTTTCTATACTGAATGACAACTAATATAAAATAATAATAAAAACAATTACTAATAATAAATTAATGACGTATTTAGTGGCATAATCTTTCCATCATTTTATTTTCCACATACATACTTATTGAAAAGTTTGACTGGTAATAGTACCAGCCAGGTAGGCCCAGGTATTTTACGAGATTCAGATGTATTTTTCTAAAGCGTGTAAAAGTGAGGAGAAAATTGTGAGAAATATTAATGTTACTTACAGTAAATTTTTTCTTCCTTGTACTGTCTGTCCTCGATGCCACAAAGATACAAACAAGCTTTGTCAGGAAACATTATTCCATCTGGTTGCTGAAAAACAATACCTATTAGCTTAAATTCTTTAATTTTTAGTTTTAAAATATTATACAGTGTATGTTATACTATGATGTAAGACGTTAGGCTATGTAATAAAACATTACATAGTTACATTGTAAAATGTTATGTTACATTACAAGACATTACTGTACACTATGTTGTAAGATGTTACGCTACATTGTAAGATGTTACGGTACATTGTAAGATATTACATTACATTGTAAGATGTTACGTTACATTGTAAGATGTTACATTACATTGTAAGACATTACACTACATTGTAAGATGTTACGCTACATTGTAAGACATTACACTACATGTACATTGTAAGATGTTACGCTACATTGTAAGACAATACGCTCCATTGTAAGATGTTACGCTCCATTGTAAGATGTTACAATACATTGTAAGCCATTATGCTACATTGTAAGATATTATGCTACAATGTAAGACATTACGCTACATTGTAAGACATTACGCTACATTGTAAGACATTACACTAAGTTGTAAGATGTTACGCTACAGTATAAGATGTTACGCTACATTGTAAGACATTACGCTACATTGTAAGATGTTACACTAGTGGACTTACCAGCCATTTATCACGAGCAAAGAGAACACTATTTAACATAGATTCATAAAATAAACAATATCCCATCCATTCACTGATGATAATGTCCACTTTCTCAACTGGCAATGCAACTTGTTCAATTTTTCCTCGAATTAAAGTTATTGCTAAAATTTCAAAAAAAACCCATTCAAATTAGTGTATTACACACACACTGACGGAGTCAAGGACTGGCTAGGCTCGGTTTCCAGCCTTATTTCGGGCTGCGACCCACCCCCGAAATCACGGCTGGGCTCGTGAGCTTGTCATTGTCAATTTCCACCAATCACAAACGTGCCTGCACATTTTCAGCAGGCATATATTATTGAACATTTGTATAAATTATCGTGACAGCCCAAAGTGGCGGTCAATGGAAAGCTAATAAGTGAGGCGTACGACCGAATTTTCGAAACTTTTGAAGATTATTTCTTTAAATGATTTGCAACGTGACCATTACTAGGTCAGGAAGATTACTGATATTTCAGTCAGTGTCAATAGTTTGTTGATATCGTAAAACCTAAGTCGAAATCAATCACAACTGCAATTTGGCCTTTGATTTCTTTCATGGAAGATGATCTGATGCAGTTTCTCAAGTCAGTTTGAATCACGGCAGAGTTCCGCAATGATTTATAGAACGACGAAGATGCTAAAAAGCGAATTGAACCTGGTGAATGTTAGATTGTTTATTTACATTAATACCGTTTGTGTCTTCGTGAAATGGCGGGCCTAATTCTTGATTAAAGATGCCCATAAGAAAAGATTGCACCTTGCTTCAGTTATACATAACAAGCCGCTCACGCGTCCAGCCGTTCATACGCGGGTAAAGTCCCGCAAGTCGAGATAAGGCTGGAAATCGAGCCTAAGGACTAGCCAGTCAGATGACAACCATTTTAAAATGGCCTCCCTTTTTCTTTTCTTTTTTGTGTTTTGCTTATTGAAAGTCTATTATTGTGTTGACAAAAATGACATTTTTAATGAATTATTAATTCAAATTAAATAGACTTTTAAAGCTTCTGGATATACCACATTTTTTATTTACTTGCTAAGCTTTCAACTGGTTGACTCAGGCCTTCATCGGAGCAATAATTAATACTGCATGTTAGAATGCTCACGAATACAAGAGTACAGTACATTTAGTAGGAATGTACTTACATTTGTCCAAATGGTTGGCCTGTATAATAGTCTGTGCATGCTCAATTATTGATGAAAAGTCAACCTAAATCATTGAGACAAAACAAAACATTACCAATAATGCTACACTCACTTTTCTCATAATGTATATTCTGAAGTGTTTCAGCACTCGAATGAATAAAATTTATTGCCAGGGAGACATAAAATATAGTGTTAGGATATTTATTTAATGTACAATAGCAAGAGATTACAGGAAGATAAATTAAACCTCTTCAACAGAGAGGTACAACTCAAAAGCACAAAACAGCTGAAAACAGAGTCTACGACAGCTCTAGTCATTACACACCATCTACAATGGTTTGAATATCATAACAATTATAAACTAAACCTCAATGAGTGCTAGCCACTCAATAAATAGAGGATATTACATGGTGGTGTGAAGACATGGATTTTATCTTTGAGTGGTGAAAACAATATTTTACAAATGAGCACAGCGAATGAGTAAAATATCGTTTTTACCATAAGAAGATAAAATTCATATCTTCAAGCCAGCATGTAATTTTCTTTTTATTAACAATCGAAATATGGTATAGTAGGTTAATACTGCCGAAACAGAGAATGTAAGTGGTCTAACGTTTCGAGCGAAGGCCCTTCATCAGAGAGAAACGTAAAGAGTAAAACAAACAACGAGCTTATTATATAGATTCAAAGCAAAAAGAGGTAAAATTCTTAATGATGTCATCGATATCTTCACTAGTGAGGATATAGAAAATATGACACTGCATATTCTCTAGTAAAACACTCGCATCTATATAATAATAGCATACAATTACCAAAGAACAAACTACTATACCCCATAAACATGTTTAGCTCCTGCTTTGACTGCAAACATTGACAAGATGCCAGTCCCACAACCAACATCTAACACAACTTTGCCTCGAAAAAGATGTTTATTTTGATACATTGCATTTCTGTAAGTCAACGTACGCACTTCATCTTTAAGCATTTCCTACAAAGAGAAATTATTATTTTGTAAGTAACAGAAACACATTATGTAAGTGATCTAATTATATAGAGGATATTACACAATGGTGCGAAGATAAGGATTTTATCTTTGAGTGGCAAAAACAATATTTTACAAATGAGCATAGTAAATAAGTAACATATTTTTTTCACCAAGAGAAGATAAAATTCATATATCTTCAAGCCACCTTGTAATTTTCTTTTTATAATTTTATATAAATTCAATGCAAAATGTGTATATGATGTCATTGATATCTGCACTAGTGAGGATATGGAAAATATGCCACAGGATATTTTTCGAGTAAAATACTCACATCTATATACTGTAATAAATGTACATTATACATGGTCAGTGACAAAAATGTGGTTTGCGTAGTTGTGGGTTTTCCTCTTTTGTAACTTTCAAAATACAAGTACAGTACATGTATACAATGCTTGATAATTAGTACTCACTGTAACACTACAAAGTTATAAAATTTTAGTCTTCTTTTACCTCTATATCAAGCATTATCTGATACACACCTTTGATAATCTTTTATTGCATCATTCCAGAAAACATCCACACCTCCCCCACAGAGGAAATGTGAAGTTGACCCCCTCCCCCTTTCGCATGTCCTAGTACATTTTACTATTATCAGAAGTAGATTTACCCCCCTCCCCTCCTCTGATGGCAACAAATTTCCTCTGTGGGGGAGGTATGGATCTTTTCTGGAATGACCCAAATGTTGCTAAACCAGTGTTTCTTTCAGAATATTTAACAGGGTGCAAAACAGGTAATATGTACTACATGAGGGGCAGGGTAGGGTTGAAGGTGCAACAAACTTCTAGGGGAGGGGGGGGGGGTCATGGGGCCTGCTCCCTCAGAAAATTTTGAATTTTAGAGTTTCTGAAATAACATTTCCTGCATTTTGAGGAGGATTTGAAAGAGTTTTGAAGGATATAAAATACCAAACAAAATACTCAAATATTTTTATTTTTTTATTTATTTATTTATTTATTAACTTTTCAACCATGCAACAATGCAAATATACAGTAAATAAAGAACCTATATGATGGTATGAATACATCATACCATACAAGGCATACATAATGTAGGAGGACATGTCGTCATTGTTGTGGACTCGTCGGGATATGTTTTATAAGTTTTATGTTCCAAAATATATATTTAGATTTCAGATTGAGATTGTATATTAAATACCATACCACTAATACCAGTATATTGATTCTTACGGTTTTAAAATTCCAGGGGGGGGGAGTGGCAAAGGGTGATATTTGCCCCCCACCTACTTAGCATAAGTTTGTGAGTCAATAACTCAATTACATTTATTTACCTCATGAATTCCTGAATGATCAAAATTTTAAAAAATCACAAGCATAAAAGAAAAAAGAAAAAAATACATGTAAACTAGAACTAAAATGGTAATAATTATTAATAAGTGTGGTCATATATTGTTTTAAAGGTTTTATTTTGTTGCCTTATATTCACAACTCTTGGAGAGAAATCATCATAATCAACATTTCTTTTATAGTTCAAATCATAACTCTATTGATAAAATAAATATTTTTTAACTCTATATTTTCTCAATCACAAATAATTTATTAATTTAACATTTCTAAGTTCAAATGATACTCTCTACTGATAATAATGTCTTTTATAAAGCTTTCTTACTATAATACATACGAAATATTCTTACCAAAATGAGCGTAAGAATCAAAGTAATAATCAGCACTGGTCATCTGTTCCGGTGTCAAACCATCATCAGCTTCACTCTTCTTACAATTATTTAATTTTTCGCAATCTCCGTTCATCTCGACCTCTCCCGAAGCACCCTTTATGAAAAGAATATATCAAATACTTTATCTAAGCCCAGTTTCTAGCAGATAATGGCAATATAAGAACTATAAATTCACATTTTTACCTCTAATCTCGGGATCTTGCTTTGCACCTCCATCTTTTTTCTAAACAAAACTGCACGTGCCCGTTTTCTGAGCCCTTCGTATTCCAAACCAGCAGCACATAGATCAGTAAAGTACGTCATGCAATAAGTCATTTTTTAAATTAACTCACGTGAATTTCACGTGATCGCAATATTGTGAGCGCAAGCTTCACTCACAGCCTGGGTACGAGTCTGGGTCATTTTGACTAGGAGATAGCCTGGTAACCACTAAAGATTTTTGGCTGAGTCATTCTCGTACCCAGACCCACGCGCTGATGCGTGAAGTGGCTCTGGGAATCTCTGGAAATATGAGCGTTCTGATTGGCTTTACGAAACAATGAAAAGAATTCAAACAAATTCAACAAAATAAGAATTTCACAATCTACACTCTGTTTGCCATAAACGTACGTTTGATATAATTTGACAAATCAAATAACAGCAATACACCACATTTAAATTCGAAAATATAATACAATAAACTAATATTTATCATGTTGCGATCGTCTCTCAAATCAACAGCCTTCAATCCCATATTCTTTCTTTTCGCCAGTTGGTCTTCGATGAGTACATTTAAAACTGAGTTGACCAAAATACTTTCTTCCCAGAGTGGGCTGATGTTCCTCGTTTTAGATTGTAGACTAGTCAAACACCAGCGAAAGAAAGTGATAAATATTGAATTTGCCAAATCCGCTTGGCAATTATACAGCTGTGATGTCTTCGACTCCACGTACGTCGACGATGGCTGTTATGGCATCTTTCTGCCCTTTCTCTAACACTAAACTACAATCTTGGACAATAATGTTGTAACACCCCCTCCCCCCGATTCAATGTTGACCGAAATGAAACAATGTTGGAATGGAGTTTCATATAACAACATTGAATCGGGGGGAGGGGTTGACTGTTACAACTATTATTGTCCAAGATTGTAGATTGTCCCGTTCTTTCCAAACGCATAGCTTCGTTTACTTCGCGATTCATGATGGATACGATACGATTTACACGACATTTATACACGAGATTTGTTGAAAGGAGGGGAAATGACAAGCCGTTTATACCATGAGTCTGGGCACGAGAGTTTGGATATTTGGAACGCGCCGACGTCACTGCGTCGGGAATCTGACGCAGAGTTCCAGAGTTTCCCAGAGCCTTCGCCAGCGGGGAGCGCGAGGGTCTGGGTACGAGAATGTGGCTGAGTGAAATGCAATCGTCATAAGTGGGTTTAGCCCTTATGACGCGAGAATGAGTTTAGTGGTTATTTCTTTATATTTCTTTTGAAATTGGGGCCCCATTTGGAAGGTTTCTCCAATCGTGAATTAATTCCCAATCCTCCACCCCAACCCCCACCTCTAAACCTCCCCCCCCCCCCCCCCAAAAAAAAAAACAAACGCCCCTGGAAGAAAGATGATTCTGTATAAATTATCACTGAGAAATAATTCTATAAATAACTTTCAAAAATAAGCACACAATTGTTTATTTTATTAATACCATATGATCATGAAAGATCTATAAAATGAACATAATTTATTTTAATTTAGTCATTAATTATTACAAAAATTTATATTCAGTAATTATTTTGATTTTATAAAATAATTTCAAATTAGCAGCAAATAATCATGTAGTTCAAATCTGGTTTCAACAACTGGTTTAAAATAATTTTGTTTGAATAAAATATGCATTAAAATATTTCAATTTGCGTCTAAAAGACGTACGAAACATTTAAATCAAAATTGCTTTGGCAGCGATGCTAGCTTTTCTTTTCTTTGGTGGATTATGCATTGCAGCAAAATCAGTAGGATCTTGACTGTCTGATATTGAAAACTCCACATCCTAAGACAAGAACGCGAAAAGAATTTCAAATTTTCGTGCGTATGCATGTAGCTTTATAAAAAGACGGTGGTGAACTGAACTTTGCTGCAGACTTACTAAATATGTCATATGATAAAGTAGGTGTTTATTTGGATTCCAATGGTGTTTCAAAGTTGCGTCTTACGCACGCTGTGAATGGTCAGTTGTGTTTAGTAAGAAACTGAACTCTTAGTTTCTTAGTTCATTCACGTATGACGGAAAATATATAAAAACTGGGGCTAAAAATTAACTCTCTTACTTTATCAATAGTAGAAATAACTCTTTTGCGACTGCTGCTTTTTCCTTTTGTCTGAATGACATTCTTTGTCTCGCTCTGTGACTCTGACGTCTAAACAAACATAATATTTTCAATACTCTGGTAAAATGCTGAATAAAAGATAAATGCATTGAAAATTATATTGTGACTGCAAGTCATGGAAGTACGAGGTACAATGAGGAATAAAAGAGTACAATGAGATACAATGAGAAACAAAAAGGTATTATGTGGCACAACAAGGAGCAAAAAGGTACAATGAGGTACAATAAGGAACAAAACGCCAAAAAGGTACAATGAGGTTCAATAAGGAGCAAAAAGGGACAATGTGGTACAATAAGGAGCAAAAACATACAATGAGGTTCAATAAGGAGAAAAAGGTACAATGAGGTTCAATAAGGAGCAAAAAGGTACAATGTGGTACAATAAGGAGCAAAAACATACAATGAGGTTCAATAAGGAGAAAAAGGTACAACGAGGTTCAATAAGGAGCAAAAAGGTACAATGAGGCTTACTTTGGACGTTTCTGAACGAGTACGATGTCTTCCAGATATGTCAATCTGCGCTGCCTTGTTTACCATAGATTGTAGCTCCTGTTAAAATGTTAAGGAAGAGAAAAACAAAATATAATTATGCACATGTGATAAAATAATTGAGTAAATAATTTAGCAGGCATTTAGAAATAAATTGTTTGTTTGTTAGTTTGTTTGTTTGAAATATTTTGATATTTATACCTTATTTTCTTCAGTTTCTTTTTTCTCTTTTTCGATTTGTTCTGTGTTCTTGCTTTGACTTTTCTCTTGTGAAGACTTTTTTTCGACATTTAATTCCTTTTTATCTAGATATTTCTTTAGCTCTTCCATCGTAAACTTCTCTTTGTTTACCAACTTTCCAAGACTAGAATAAAGAACATCGTTTTGATAAAGATTAGAAAAGAAATGAGAAAAATTGCGGACTATGCCACTAGTTAAAAGCGAAAGCTTTAATTCGAATGATGTCTGAAAAAATCCTTGCTTTTCCGAAATACTGGATGAGATCAAATCTTTTTTTTTCAAGTATATTCAGACGTCAAATTAACTTAGTTTTCTAATTAAGGTTTGGTTCTCCTGTACCTCCATTGAAATTGTGAAGTTATAAGTAGGTTACAGTGTTAAACATACCGTTTACCCTTTGCTGCTAACCGTAGAAATCCTTCCTTCTGCATTCGCTTCATCAATCCTTGTGCAACAGTTAGCTCGACTCCTAATTTTAAAAAAGCGGAAAACGCATTCATGATAGCGGAAAACGCATTCATGATAGCGGAAAACGCATTCATGATAGTGGAAAACGCATTCATGATAGCGGAAAACGCATTCATGATAGCGGAAAACGCATGCATGATGGCGGGAAACGCATTCATGATAGCGGAAAACGCATTCATGATAGCGGAAAACGCATTCATGATAGCGGAAAATGCATTTATGATAGCGGAAAACGCATTCATGATAGCGGAAAACGCATTCATGATAGTGGAAAACGCATTCATGATAGCGGAAAACGCATTCATGATAGCGGAAAATGCATTTATGATAGCGGAAAACGCATTCATGATAGCGGAAAACGCATTCATGATAGCGGAAAATGCATTCATAATAGCGGAAAACGCATTTATGATAAGGTGGATATTATAAGTATGTAAACGTGTAGTGCATGTGGTGCGTTTGCGAGCTTGGTGTGATGAAGTATAGGATCATTGTTGTATGTTCATGTTGTTAACTTACCAAGTCGTTTGGAAAATGCAGGCGCAGTAAGTCTTGCTGTTTTATCACATGCAAGTAAAGCACGTCGCCAAAGACAGGTAGCCTGCATACAAAACGGATAAAAAAATC
>OZ036001.1:8609114-8622517 GCA_964035015.1 Corallium rubrum
TCGTAAGTACCTTAAACGTATATGTTTCGATAACAGTCTAAAAAGAACATCAAAAATGAAACTTGTTTGATTTATAAATACAACAAAAAATATCACTCAATGCTCAATGGACTATATACATCAGGTGTACGGTTCAATATTATCTTACAGTACTTACATCAGGATCACTTGGGTTGATGTAAAACTTTAAAAAATAAGTTTTAAATTATTAGAAGTGATTACCATGTCTGCGCAACGTTATCCGCCAGAGAAAAATTGATTAAGCCAAAACAATCAAGTACGTTGTTTAATTGCTTGAAAGTAATTAACAGGAACCTACCCCTAATATAAGCTTTCGTAACTGTAACAAAATAAGAAAACATTGTTCAATGGACCCTCTATTTGTCACATACAATAAAAAAATGGGGAGATACACCAAGAAAAAACAAAAGCCCTATAGAATAAAGAATTAACTAACCGCAAACATAAATAATCAAGTTATATAGTTAACAGGTTATAAGCGGTGTTTGTGTGAAAAATGATTATTATGGGAATCTATAAGTTTCAGCATATTTTTGAAACGTTTTGCATTTTGAAGGATTGGATTTCAAAATTATCAGATTTCTAGAACTGTTCTAATATTGTTATACTCACGTATTTTCGATCAATAGCGTCAAAACATCCTTTGACCCTGAAAAAATGTTCATTTATCTTTGTTAAAGTTCAGTAACAACGTGATAAAACTCGGGGCAAGTATAGTTATTAATATGAAGTAGTACACTCAGTTTGGACAGGACACTGAGGTCTGAGACAAGAAGTAAAGTTCAGACTGAGCTGGTTTCCTGCCAAAGACAGAATCTGACAAGTTGGGGTTTTTTTCATTGTATTGTGTATGGCTTGATAACTACAATTCAATTTTGTGCTCCGAGTCACGACCGGTCTTTCGTTTCCGTTAGAAACCCCACAAAGCCATGTCAAATAAAAGACTTTTATTCATATTCTTTCGTTGCATGGATGTTTTGTGCATGCTGAAGATGCATAATTTTATTTCTTTATGTATAGTCCGTTTCAGCTTGCTTTTGAAATCCGATACGTATAATTGAAATGAACATTCCGAACTATACGTTCACTTGCAATGTTCCGAACTACGTTGCGCGGTAGATACAAATTTACGTCGGCAATTTGTTTCTGCTTAACCAAGTATCTATTATTATATTCTATACAACAAATAATCTTCTTCTCCGTGATTTGACCAAAGGAATTCAATAGACGAGTTTCAGGGTGTTGCGTGCGCATCGTTTTGGAAAGAAATTGGCGGGCTCTTGGCGGGCTCCACATAAAGTAAGGAATGGCAAACAGACTTGCTAGCGAGCCAACAACAGCAGAATAACAATGTTTTATATCCAGAAACTGTATCGACACTTTGTTTATTTTAAACAGTATGTTTACTTTGAGTGGAGCTTGCCAGTTTTTTTTGAAAAATGATGCGCGCGCAACACCCTGAAACTCGCCTATTCAAAGCTTATTAAATTCGAACTTCACGACGAACTTCACAATGAACTTCGCGAACTTCCGTACCAAGTTCCCAACCTTCCAACGAATGTTGACAAACGAATTTCAAAAGCAAGCTGAAACTGACTATAATACCCTACCAGTGAATGACTTGACTTGAACCAGGATAGGCATCTTCATCTCGTAAGATTTTTAGGTTAAGATCTAAAACAGAACATCCCGCGCTTGATGATAAAATATATACATTATTGATTTAGCTATTGTTAATTGTTATATCTACTTTTTCTCTATTTGGTAATGGTTGTCAACCTATCGCGCTTTTAATATTAACTTATTTTTGATGCAGTCGTCTTGCCTTAAACTGCGTGAAACGTAAAGTCCACTAACCAATCAAAAACAAGTGCAATCCCAAAATATTAAATTACAGTATGCATGGCCAAAATTAAAATGACCGTTAATATTTAAACACAGTACCTTCCAAACATCGATCACCAAAACATCGCTCTGGAAATACTGCCCTGTTTTTTTATAAAAGAATTGTAAAACTGTTTATTTAATTCGTAAACAAGTGTTGTACAGTTGCATCCAATGCGTAATTAACCATTTCATTGTGGAAGTATTCAGATAGGGTGATTATTATGGATATTTATGGTAATAATGAAGTTGTCAGTTTGCTGGTAAACATAGTCCTAACCACTTTAGATAAGTTTATAGAAAAGGACCAATGAATGGGACGCGACAAAGACAACAACAAACAGAAACTCGCAAGCTCTTACCGTAAATACGTTACACTCGATATCTACAACAATAAACACAATTATTAAGTAATTATATAAGATGGAAAACTAAAAATATTCACGCAAATCAAGCACATTACTTACAGCTACTGCAAGAAGCTTTTTCACAAACAGAGCTGATTGTTGTTCTGGTCAAAGAAAGTATGGAAAGAAAACAACAGTTTATTGTGTCACTGTCACTACCATTGTTACTACCATCCACTGTCACTACCACTGTCACCAGCTACCACTGCTACTGTCACCACAACTGTCACCTCCACTGTCATCACCACTGTCACCACCATCATCACCACCACTGTCATCACCACCGTCACCACCACTGTTACCACCACTCACCACAACTGTCACCACCATCATCACCATCACTATCATCACCACTGTCACCACCATCATCCCCACTACTGTCATCACCACTGTCACCACCACTGTTACCACCACTGTCACCACCACGGTCACCACCATCATCATCACCACTGTCATCACCACTGTCACCACAACTGTCACCATCACTGTCACTACCATCATCACCACCACTGTCACCACCACTGTCATCACCACTGTCACCACAACTGTCACCACCATTATCACTACCACTGTCACCACCACTGTCATCACCACTGTCACCCCCGCTGTCACCCCCACTATCACCACCACTGTCACTACCACTGCAACTGTCACACCACTGTCACTACTGACTGTCACTACTATACCACTGTCATTGTCACTGTCACTACCACTGTCACCACTAGCACTCTGGCCACAACTGTCACCACCAGCATTGTCACCACCACTGTCACTGTCACCACCACTGTCACCACTGCTGTGGCCACCACTGTCACCCCCACTGCCATTTCTACTGCAGCTGTCACTATCACTACCACTGACACTATCACTATCACTGACACTACCACCATCACTTACCATTAAGTTGCTCTGATGAAGAAAAAATGCTTGACCACTAAAAATAGAAATTATCATATTTCCTTGATTAAGTCCTGCCCCTCAATCAACTGCCCTTCCTCAATTGACTACCCACCCCCCCCCCCCCCCGCCCCCCACCTTCAACGGCACTTCCTCCACCACTGCCATACCCCTGCCTGTTTATAATACATTGACAACACCCTCAAATTCCTTAGATTTTCATTTTAAGTTTCATAGTTTAATTTCCTTTTAAACCCATGGATGAGATATGTAACTGTTTTCCAGAATTTCTTCTTTTACAAAATACAGAAGTATGAACGTCTATTTACCGTTTCAGACTTCGTTTGGTTTCTTTTTAACTGAGCAGTCGCCATATTGATAAAATAGACTTGTCTTTCAAACTAAAACAAAAATGCAAATTAACTAAAACTACACCATACAAAGTCATTAATAACAGCGGTATATCTGAACCGTAACAACTTATGCCAAACTGTCAACGAGAAACCAGTTTAGAAAAAAGCCAGGATATATAAGGTGGATAGGTGACCTGTTCTTCTATATTTCGTTTCTTGCCTATTTCTTCGAATATTTCTAGTCCCTGTTAGCGAGCAAAAGGTTTTAAAATGCATTGGTGTATATATTTTCAGCAAACAAATGAATTTATCAAATTTAAAAGCAGGAAATATTATTTACAGTACTTTTTAGTTTCTATAAACAAGATATTATCTTACCTTTCTTCTCCGAAGCCTTTTCCTATGCTGTTGTCTTTTCAAAAAATCACGAGAAAAGATATAGTTTTCGCATATTATTAAGACTTTTAGCAACTGCTGTATTTACTCGTATCTTGTTAATAAATACCTGGACGAAATAGCGTGGTTTTAACAAGAAAAACCACGGAGAAATACAAGATAAATAAATAAATATAGAAAAGCAAAACAAAAATATTATGATTTTTTTTAAAGAATGGTTTAGGCGGGAAAAATGAATGACGTCATTCTATCCCTAATGTACACCAATATCCCTAATGGTACCCCAGCAATCCCTAATAAGTCACTGCGCATCAAAATGACGCGTTCTTGGTCGAGATAACACGTATTTCAACCCATAACACCAGGATATGGCCGCAGAATTAATTTTCATTTAGACTTCTGAATTCGTTATACTGAATTCTTTAGTTCGATGTTATGAATTGAAATATGTTTTGATTTATTTCGACGCAGAACGCATCATTTTGTTGCGCAGTCGAGCTTAATACGAACCGCCCTGATACGAACTGCCCTGTTAGGATAGGCGGCAAAACCAAGACAGTGTTAGACCTACGTATATGAAGTTACAAGGCTAGGAAGGAAACCGCATCATATTCCTGAATCATAACAAACTTCTCGCATTTAAAATATAAATCGTTATTATATAGTCAGTGAAAGTCAAAAAACATTCATTAACTATTAACGGAAAATATTGTTTATCACTTTAGTCTAATTCTTAACAAATTCTCGTTCCAACATTGTAAAAAAACATCACTACTTCTGTTAAAAATTCTCACAACACTTCACTAAAACAATTACAAAGCTAACCCACCCCTCCCCTAACTACTTTAGTTTTGAGAATTTGAGTTCCTTCAGGGACGGCAACTTCAAAAAAATTACCAAACTGTCTTAAACTCTCGATTAGAATTGCTTCTTTACATCGAGTATGTGTACATATAATACTGATTCATTTTTAGTATAAATGAGTTTTCTCTTACACATCCTTCATGCTACATTTAACTTATATAGTTTCTTAAACATTCTCTCCTCACACTAGTTCTGTAAAACTGTTTCAAACATTCTTTCCAGACTGCTCACAAATTGGAATTACGTCAGTAAATTCTTTAATATTCTTCAACCAAGTGAATTAGAAGAGCAGTGATCAACAAGCCAAGAAGCTACAAAAGGAAAAGGCAAATACATTATGTGAAAGTAATTTTTTTAATATTGTATTTTTGGGATCGCGTAATGGAGCGACAAGCTCTGTGGGACGTCCCAGCCATTTGTGGCAAAGCATGTAAATACTAAAAAAATAAATATCTATTCTCTATCTATTGGTCGACCGTTGTCGGAGGTAGCCAGAAGGCTGCGCTTTCTTTGGCTACTGCCCTAAGGCAGGGGTGGGCGCCACTCCTAACCCAGACGGTGTTGATTTTGCGGAGGGAGGAAAACCGGAGAACCCGGTGAAAAACCCTCGAAGCACAAGAGACCAACTAAACTCTACTTACATGGTCTAAGCTCGAAAACGGGGTTATTCCCAGACGGTCACCCATCCAAGTACTAACCCCATCTAACCGGGCTTAACTATTGGTGAGAGGCAGCGCCCTAACAGCACACGCCACCCGTGCTCCTCTGAAAAATAAATATAGTATATGCAAAAGACTAGTAAAGTCCAAAAGATTGTAAAGTGTCCATTGACGGTAATCTGTCCATTTTTTTTCTCCATAATTCTCGCCATTTGACGTACAAGCAGTTCTTGCTTCTACTTACCTGAAGAATAGAGACTCCAAGACCAACGGCGCCAAGGACAAGCAAATGATCTTCAATATACTCCGCGAGTTTCGTAATACATCCCTTCAAACAAGATATGCATGTACATGGTTTAGTACAGTACGTCATTCACTGTCAAGTAAACGGATGAAGTGCTTGTATTGTGATGCGCTGACGAGTGACGAGTTACAGCTAACAGCGCTTTATATTCGTTCGTTCGTTCGTTCGTTCGTTCGTTCGTTCGTTCGTTCGTTCGTTCGTTCGTTCGTTCGTTCGTTCGTTCGTTCGTTCGTTCGTTCGTTCGTCCGTCCGTCCGTCCGTCCGTCCCTTCGTTTGTTTGTTCGTCCCTTCGTTCGTTCGTTTGTTCGTCCGTCCGTCCGTCCGTCCGTCCGTCCGTCCGTCCGTTCGTTCGTTCGTTCGTTCGTTCGTTCGTTCGTTCGTTCGTTCGTTCGTTCGTTCGTTCGTTCGTTCGTTCGTTCGTTCGTTCGTTCGTTCGTTCGTCCGTTGTTTGTTTGTTTGTTTGTTTGTTTGTTTGTTTGTTTGTTTGTTTGTTTGTTTGTTTGTTTGTTTGTTTGTTTGTTTGTTTGTTTGTTTGTTTGTTTGTTTGTTTGTTTGTTTGTTTGTTTGTTTGTTTGTTTGTTTGTTTGTTTGTTTGTTTGTTTGTTTGTTTGTTTGTTTGTTTGTTTGTTTGTTTGTTTGTTTGTTTGTTTGTTTGTTTGTTTGTTTGTTTGTTTGTTTGTTTGTTTCGTCCGTACCCGAGTCCTCGCACCGTTTAATTGTGTATATACACTGTACAGTGTACCTTGTAGTTGATGTTGGACGGATGTGTGACTGTTCCACAACCTTTCCAAATCGGTGGCTTACAACAACTGTCAGGCACTTGGCTGACTGAACTGCCATCACTAACAACTGTACTGTTTCCTTGACTTTCAGCCGCGTTATGCCATACTGTTGTATTCCATTGATAATACCCTACCGCTCCACAACACCAGTACTAAAAATTACCATAAAGAAAAATGAAACAATAAGAATACTCAAGTATACCGCTACATAATGGCCAGTGTAAACAGCCAAGGTTTTTAGGAAAGACACACTGACGTTCTGCAGGGCCGGCGAGAGGAAAACCCTGGCCCCTGAACTGACATGTGTACGGGGCCCCCTCCCCTAAATTTACGTGAAATGTACGCTCCATTATAAAGACGTTACGCTACATTATAAGACGTTACGTTACATTGTAAGATGTTACGCTACATTATAAGACGTTACGTTACATTGTAAGATGTTACGCTACATTATATAAGACACTCTATCTAAAACACTGCCTACACAACACTCTCCTTTTTTACACTAAGAAATACCATCTTTTCACTTTGCTCTATCTAAAACACTGCCTACACAGCACTCTCCTTTTTTACGCTCAGAAATACCATCTTTTCACTTTGCTCTACCTAAAACACTGCCTACAGAGCACTCTCCTTTTTTACACTAAGAAATACCATCTTTTCACTTTGCTCTATCTAAAACACTGCCTACACGGCAATCTCCTTTTTTACACTCTAGTTTTGGATATAAGACTTACTTTCTCTTGTGCTTTATCAATTCCTTTGGTTTCTTTGTCTTTAATTCCATATTTGTTCATTGCACCCAAAAAGCTTTCTGCCAATTCATCTTCAAGCTACACAATAAAACACAAACTATATTATAGTACATTTACTGCATCATGTACTCACTAAAATAATGTATGTGTACAGCTACAACACATTTTTTTACAGGTTTACACAGGTAAAAATCTCACAGCTTGTCAACGGGATGTGTTCACAACAGGCTTGTAGCAAGGCTGTTAACAGGTTGTAACAGTGCTGTTCATTCAAAACGCTGCTGCAACATTGTTACCATCAATCGAAAGCCGCAAAAGACTAGAAAAGCGTCTCATTTTCAAAATTGGTACCATTCATCCTCACGGACTCAACGAACGTTTTTCTTTTATTTAACACCTCTGAAGACATTGTTTCTGTTTAGCAAGGATGGACACAAACGGCGTTTTCACTTTATATATTTTTTTACTCTCAGCTTTTTCTTTTTACACCCCCTCCTTCTTGCTCATCGACGGTATGAATAGCAAATGTCTTTCGCATCTCATTATCAGTTTGTTATTGTCATTTTTATCTGATTGGCTTATTTTTGGTCACATGATTACCTTTCATATATGTGCTCATTGTTTGTTTACACTCTTTACGTTTCTCTCTGATGAAGGGCCTTCGCTCGAAACGTCAGACTCCTACGTTCTCTGTTTCGGCAGTATATCTATCCTTACTATATTTCAATTGTCGTTTCTACACTGCCTACGCAGCACACTACTTTTATTACACTATTTGGATTGTTAGCATCAACCTCTTAACAACTTGTTGAGTGCAGAGCAGTAACAGGTTGTTGGAAGAACTTGTCATCAGTTAGTTGGAGTGATCAGCCTTGTTACAAGTACATGTAGTCAACAACCTGTTACAGACATGTTAACAGACTGGGACAGCCAGTGCGAACACATGACGGTGACAGCCTGTTGAACAGCCTTGTAACAACTTGCTTGCAGGTCTGTAACAGCTTGTGCGTTTTTCATGTGTACATGACTTATTAAAACTCTGCTTACCCGGCCACGATATGTAAATGCTACAATACCAGCTGACAACTCAATAAGGAAAACACAAAGAATCATGACAAAAAACTATAATCAAAGAAAAATATTGCAAAGTATAATTAATGAACTAATTCTACCATCATACTCAAGAAATAATGTGTTCATTCCCATAGGTGGGTTGCAATCAATCCCCTGAGATTTAGAGGAGAAAGACACAGTGGCCATGTTGGTTGGTAGGTACAATAGTGTCTATTATTATATAGATGCAAGTGTTTCATTAGAAAATATGCAGTGTCGTATTTTCCATATCCTCACCAGTGAAGATATCGATGACATCATTAAGAATTTTACCTCTTTTTGCATTGAAACGATATAATAAAAAGAAAATTACACGCTGGCTTGAAGATATGAATTTTATCTTCTCGTGGTAAAAATGATATTTTACTATGCTCATTCGTAAAATATTGTTTTCACCACTTGAAGATAAAATCCATATCTTTGCACCACCGTGTAATATCCTCTATATATAATATTCTTTTGTACCTACCAACCAACATGGCCACCATGATGTAACATGCTACCCAGCAATGACCTAGCAAGCTATGGTTGGGGAAGTCGGCAAAGTTCAATGCACCTACAATAAGCTGTGATTTTTTGTTGGAGGTCCTTACCTTTGCACAAAACCTTTTGTTTTTCACTTATTAATATTTAACATGATTGAGCAATTGAACCTAAACACTGCTATTGGCATTACTTAGTCACTTTCTAGACAGAATCCACAGTGAAGTTATAAATGAAATGTATACTGAAATTTAAGCTTGGGCGGTTTTGGCTAAAATAAAAACCGGTAAACCGTGTGACTCAAAACCGGTTAAACCGTAAAACCGGTTTTTCGTATTTCTAAATTTGCCATTTTTGAATTATAGAATTTGTAGTGAACAAAACGCGACTGCATAGGCACTGTGCGTTATATTTTCGCAATAACTGCTATATATATAGTTATAACTGACTGTAAAAATCTCACTATAGAATACATTGAGAAAACACTGCAAAGTTACGAAAGAAACAATACATGTGTTTTATAGCAAAAAGTCATTTAAGTATAATTTTCCTTTTCAATCCCGTCACGCAAGGTAATGACATGCAATAGTACAGTAATATGAACATAAATTTGAATAATAATATGATGTTAATCAGAAAGTTTAGACGCCTTAGTCCTTAGGCTTAAGCCTGTTTTCCACTTCAACTGTATCCTAGCAAAACGTAGCGTATTTATTTGTTTCCTGAGCACTAGGGTAGAACTAATGACTTTGAAACAAAGGAATACGCTACGGCACGTTACGATATGTTTGAAGTCGGGAAAACGGCCTTTAGAATAGAAAGTTGCAACCGTTCACAAGTTTTTGGCCAAGAAAACCAACATGTCCACCTTGTGTGGTTTGAGAAGGGACCGTTTGGCTGTTACAATGTTGCCAGCGACACTGAAAAGACGTTCAGAAGAGGAGCTTGTACCACAAACACACAAGTACTTGCGTGCAAGTTTTGCCAGGCGGGGATATCCAGCGGCATGCATACTCCACCATTGAAGTGGGTCGGCATCCAAGGCAATTGCGGGTGCACCAAGGTACCGAGACATTTCTAGCTCGATCTGAGCAAGACGAGTTGCCGGTGTAGCGGGCGCTGTTTCTGTCTTTCTCATTTCACCCAGAAGCTTCGCGAGTGACTTCTTTTTCTTTGCTGGTGGTGGTTGATTGTCAGTTGCGTCGTCCGTTGACTCGGGCGTGTTGTTCAAAGCATCACTTGCCAGTTCGATGGCCATCATCTGCTCCTTTATATTTTCTGCCGCGCTTCTTCTGCCTTCCTCAGTAAGGTACTCTGTCTTATACCGAGGATCCAACCAAGTGGCCGTATTAAGGATGGTCTGAGCTGCTTCGCTTGTATAGCGTTTCTCGAAATCAACTTGAACTTTTGCTTTCAGGTCTGCTGTCAGAGTTGTGTCATCGTCTGCGGCTTTTGAAGCATTCTCGATGAAGCTAAGGGTAGGTTTTATTGAACTTATCGTGACGTACGAGTCACCCGATAATGCGTCAGTAAAGTCTGCCAATGGTTCAAGGGCGGTACGCACCGATTTTAAAACATCAATATCCTGCCACTTCAAAACAAGATGAGAAACTTTTCTGTCTTCCGATAATACTCGCCGAATTGCTCTCTCTTGCTCCAGTATTCGTTCAATCATTTTATGTGTAGAACCCCATCTGGTTGGGCATTCCTTTAAGTCAAAATAGCAAGTTTACGGTCATATTTTTCATTATTGATTTATAAAGTAAATAATTATATTATACTGTAAGGCCATGCAGATGGCGCATACTATGCTAATTTCTACATGTCATCTACATTCAGTAACCCCAATGTTGGTTCTATTACCTATATCCTATATCGAGTTCAAGTTGCGCCTTGCTTAAATCCCGACGTCTTTTCCAGCTTTGACTGAATGCGGCTACAATCCGTTTACAAATTCCAATAGCCGTGAGATGCGAGGCTCATCCTTCATGGCATTGGTTATGGCAAGATGGAGATTGTGACCAAAGCAGGATATCCACGGCCAATCGAGGTCACGGGCCGCCTTCACAATGTTTGCTCCGCTGTCGGTAGTGAGGCATACTTGTTTTGATGGTGCGAGGTTCCAGTGTTCTAAAACTTCCTTCATCCCATCAGCAAGGGTTTCGGCAGTGTGATTTTCAGGTACGTATAGAGTTTGAAGACATCTGCTTTGGAGTTTCCAATCTGGGTCGATGAAGTGGACCGTATAGGACATGTAGTGCATGAGCCAGGTATGGTTGTCGGTACCACGCAGGGGGACAAAGGAAGGTATACTTTTTTAGAGAGATTTTTACCTGCGGGTAAAGATTATATGTGATAGCAATTGATATTGTACAGCATTTCATCTATTTTAGGGGGGGGGGGGGGGGAGTCCAGGAGTGGTAGGTAGAAAATTGGCATAAACCGCCAATTAAAACTTTAAAACTTTCTTAAAACTTTTACTTTAATATACATCATTTTAACCATATGAAATTGATTAAGAAAAATGATGATCTTGCAATATTTTATACAAACAGTTTTCAAACTGTATTTTAGCAAGCTTGAGCCGTCAGTATTTACCGCTGACCAACATGGCGACTGTGAAGTGCTTGTTTTTGATTTTCTTGAGGTAAGATAGATTTTTTTATTAAATGTTTGTTGAACTTCTGTTATCAGACAATATTAGTCAATATGAAAGGTGAATGAACACTTTCCATAACTTTTTTAAACATATAATTGATAAATATAAACGTTTTCAGTCGAAAATACGTCTTTAGAATGACTGTATGTTTTCAATATGGCGGCCGAATCACATGTTTGTCTAATTTCGGTGTATTTGCTAGAATTTTTTGATTGACTATTCAAGACATTGCTACAGAGGCTATCTAAAACTGCTCCCAAAGTACTTAAGATACTATTTTCTTAAAAATCTCATATACTAAGCTAAAATACAGTGGCCAAACTTGCAATATATACGCACGACACCAATAGTTAACAGTACCATCTAGTAAAAATAAATGTGTTGTTTTTTTTCATTAAATATATACTGTTATTGCCAATTTCTGTTAAATATTGTTCAATGACCGCAAGATAAAACATATCAAGTCACCAAAACATTGTCCTTTTCCCAAAAATATAGATATTTACAATGATCACCAGCCAGGTATGGATAGCTTTTGTATTATACACAATAAGGCTGTAAAGATTGACAAAGATGACCGGCTTATAAGCCCCCGAAGTTACGAGTCATGGTTAACTTTATTCGAAGCTGCTAAAGTACGAAATTTCGAGCCAGTCCTTGAACTAGCAAAGACTCTAAATGAAAACGAGGTCCCATCCATAGCATATCACCGGCAGTGCAGAAGCAGGTTCACTTTAAAAAGGGATTTAGAATCGCTAAGGCAAGTCACTGGAGGTGTAAAGGAAAATAATAATGAGGATGAAGTAGCTCGCCCAAAGAAAAGAAACACATCTTCAAGTAATTGTGTTGAGAAATGTATCTTCTGCAGTAAAGACAAGTATGTACGGTCTCTAAATTCACGGGAAAAGCTTGTAAAAGCCGCACAGCTAAGGGTTGACAAGACGTTGCGAGATACAGCAGTCAAAAAATGCGATGAAAAGATTTTGGCAGTTACCAGCAGGGACATTGTTGCTGCTCAGGCGCATTACCACAGATCATGTTACCGGGAATACACACGGCCTACAAAAGCCTCACAAGCAAGTGCAAGTTCTGATGAAGAGATGGATGCTGAGTATGATGCCTTTAGCGATCTGTTCGAGTATATCAGAGCAGTGGTGTTAGATAAGCAGAAAGTTGTTTCGATGACCGACCTAGCAAAAGAGTTAGAGTTATCTGTTCAGTCAAAACGAGAAGGAAAGCTAAAGGAGTCCTCAAAAAAACACATAAGGAGGAAAATAGAAGCAGAGTTTGGATCCACCTTGGAGATCTTTCAGAACGATAAAGGAAAACTTTTGGTAATGGCAGCCAACCTCAGTCTCAGAGAAACAGTCAAAAGCAAAGTGGCTTTGGAGAATGAAATTGAGACCTTGAAGCTAAAGACCAATGACATGCAAAGTGTGGTTGATCAGTGTGCCTTGTATATCCGAAGATCTGTATTGGATGCGAAATGGAACTCGTCCTGGCCTATCCATCCATCTGATTTAACTGCAGACCACTTCCAAGTACCTGATTGCCTAAACCGGTTCCTTAAAGGAGTACTAGCAGGCGACCCTGGAATCAATAGCTCCTCTCAACGACTTGAGACTCTGGTGAAGTCATTCAGCCAGGATATCATCTACGCAACGACATCTGGCCGGACAAAACCACCGAAACAAATTCTTTTGGCATATGGTGTCAAAACCCTTACAGGAAATGTAGAGCTCATTCAGATGCTGAATAGATTTGGCCATGGTGTGTCTTATTCTCAGTTAGAAGAAAACGACACAGCTTTGTGTTTGCAAAAAATG
>OZ036001.1:8622717-8715217 GCA_964035015.1 Corallium rubrum
TTCTCAGCTTTTTCATTAGGAACAGCATCTGAGAGAAAACAAAACAATTTTTAGCAATCAATAATAATTCATAATTTCCTTCATGAACTATTGATAATAAAGTCTAAGAAAGGAAAACTAGACTTTCACAATGTATAGTAGTTTGCACACTTCGTGAGCTAGTAACAAGTGCAGCTGTTCAAATGAAATCACATGCAGGGAATGAGTCTCTTCCTTGTCCCGTCCCTTTTAGCATACAGTACATGTTGCACTATGCCTGACTGGAGTAATAATAATCTAATAACTAGAGGGCAGTCAGAGACTGCATATACCTCCACCAGTGGGTTATTGGAGATGTTTAAAAAGAAAACGAGTCATCCCACTAACCAGGCTAGCTCACGAGACCTACACATGAATGAATGAATAAAATGCTTGATTGCACTCAAAAAATATTTGCATAAACTAAAGATAATGAGCGCAATCAAACATATCTTCTACACAGACAATCTTGCAGTCAGATTTTTATTAATTTCTCATCCAAATTTTGACTAAAGTCAACCAAAATGTAACGAATTGGTTGTTGGTCTATGGCCAACCCTTCTGCCAACTTTCAATAGTTTTTGCAATAGTTTTTTTTTTTGAGATACTGTATCTTGGCGACAGACAAACAAACAAACCAACAGACAAACAAACAAACAAACAAACAAACAAACAAACAAACAAACAAACAAACAAACAAACAGACAGACAGACAGACAGACAGACAGACAGACAGACAGACAGACAGACAGACAAACAAACAAACAAACAAACAAACAAACAAACAAACAAACAAACAAACAAACAAACAAACAAACAAACAAAAAAAAAAAACAAAAACAAACAAACAAACAAACAAACAAACAAACAAACAAACAAACAAACAAACAAACAAACAAACAAACAAACAAACAAACAAACAAACAAACAAACAAACAAACAAACAAACAAACAAACAAACAAACAAACAAACAAACAAACAAACAAACAAACAAGCAAACAAACAAACAAACAAACAAACAAACAAACAAACAAACAAATAGAAAGGGGTAAAAACATAACCTCCTGGTGGAGGTAATAATAATAGTAAAACGATACTGATGATATATTTAATTAAATGATGATAATGGTAATGATACTAATAATAATAATTCAATAATACATGTAATTCAATATTAATAATAATAATAATAACAATTAATAATATTAACAATAATAATATTAATAATAATAATAACAATAGTAATAAAAATAGTAATAATCCCTGAACCCAGACATAGGGCCAAAGGCCCAGAGCCTAGTGAGGGTGCTAATCTCGACATGCGTGGAGTCCACTTTACACGCATGTGAGAAAAAGCAAGGTAGACAAAATCTGGAAATACATGTAGTTTATATATATATACGTCGTAGGGTGTCACACGGTAACAATAATTGGGCACTGGTGACTAGCATTGAAGCAAACTTATAGTTATATAATTTCCATATTTTGTGAAACAAAATGGTTTCAAATATTAATTCACAAGATGAAACAGTAGAATAACAGGTATTGTACTAAGTATCAAGTCTCCCTATTCCAAGTACATGTATGTAAAATGTTTTGACCTATTAATGTAGGTAACTAGCTGTCCTTTGATAGATAAAATATTTGATTGTCTCTTCTTTTTGCAATTCCACATAAAAAATTACCTCTTAATAAAAGAAAAGAAAACACAAACCTTTCACTTTAAAGCTGGATTTACCACTGTTATGGCTTTCATTACTGTGAGGTTCTGATTTTTTTTGAGCTAGAAATTTTAAGATATACAGAAAACAAAGGTTTAATGTGCAAACTGCAAAGCAATTTTGAGGGTGCACATCCTCTCAAGCACATTTTGTTATTAGGACATTAGGATAAATAGCATAAAACCCACATGAGATAAAAAGACCCATGCATTTACTCCAATGTTAGACCCCTCAGTTTATACAAGCCTGTTGGATGGGCTGGTCAATCCCAGGGTTGCCTGCTGAGAGGCTACACGCAGCTGACACAGGTGCACACACATAATTTTCCAGGGGGTTGACAAAAATTTGGCACACTCATAAAATATTTGCTTGTCTCTTCTTCCATTTGCAATTCCACAAAAAAATTACCTCTTAATAAAAAAAAAAGAAAACACAAACCTTTCACTTTAAAGCTGGAGTTACCACCATTATAGCTTTCATTACTAGGCTCTTGAGGTTCTGATTTTGTCTGAGCTAGAAATTTTAAGATATCCATAAAACAAAGGTTTAACATGCAAAGCAATTTTGAGGGTGCACATGTTACCCTTGTTATTAGGACATTAGGGTAAAATAGCATAAAAACCCAAATTTCACAACTGGTAATACACAATGCTCACATGAGATAAAAAGACCCAGTTTATACAAGCCTGTTGGATGGGCTGGTCAATCTCTACAAACATAATTTCCAGGACACGAAGAGCGGCTGCGAGGGAGACTAACAAACATTTGGCACACTCAAAATGAAGTGTGCAAGTTTTAATATGAAAAAGATCCAATCAGCATTACAGTAAAGATATTCAACAAACGGTTCAGCCGAGTCTGTAGTCACTCTACCCCCCCCCCCCCCCCTAGTTGATTTTACCTACATCATGTATCCCTTATAGGATTAGGATTTAAGGTTATGTTGGGAAAAGGCTCCATCAAGTATACAGGTTTAGGCATACATAAATAGATCACACTCAGACCAAAAACTCGTTATGATCTCAGTTTGCATTCGAACATACTGACATGCATATAATTTATTCATATAAATTGTCACATGCATATTGCATAGATCCCGGATCGATGTATCAGCTATTTGCCTATTTAGCTATAGTGTAATTTATATAAGAAAAGGAAGGACAGAAAATTAAAAGCCACTTACCAACTCCGCATTTTGAACAGAAATTTGCCTCCTCCGATATCTTTGCTCCACATGTTCGACAAAACATATCAAAGCGTGACAAAAAAAATGTGAGCGTAGTCGTATATATATCTAACACGAAGTACGTAATAGGATATACAAGATGTTACCGCTGACTCTTCGAATTGTTAATTTGAATTCGGTGTCGTTAATTTGAATTCGGTGTCGTTAATTTGAATTCGGTGTCGTTAATTTGAATTCGGTGTTGTTAATTTGAATTTGGTGTTGTTGATTTGAATTCGGTGTTGTTGATTGGAATTCGGTGTTGTGAATTGGAATTCGGTGTTGTGAATTGGAATTCGGTGTTGTGAATTTTAATTTGATGTTGTTTATTTGAATTTGATGTACGTAAGTTTAATTAGGTTTTCTTTTAATTTTCGGTGTTGCACTTGTGGGCCACCGTACTCTATACATACATCAACACCGATCATTAGAAGGTTGCAATTCGATCCCTGATTGGACATCAGAGAGATTTGATTTCACCTGATATATGACTATAAGTCTATACTAGAAGTTTTTATCAAAAGTGAAGTGCTGCGAGTTGCTACCATTACTATTTAGTCCCCGAGCCCGGGCGTAGGGCCGAAGGCCCGGGTGAGGGTGCTAATCTCGATACGCGTGGAGTACACGCGAAATTACACGCAAGTGGGAAAGAAATTCTGCGAGATGTTTATATATATATCTATATATATATGTTATCAAATCCACAACTTGCGCAGTTCGAATAACAGGGTACTGGTAACTAACCTGTTAAATTATTCAAATTATTTAAATTTACGTCAGCAAATTATAATTTATAAGTTCGGTTGGATTACGAAATACACGCGTAAAAACGCACAACTTGTTCACGGTTGTTGACAGACGTGAACAAGTTGTTCTCGACAGCCGTGAACAATGTTGTGCTGCTCGCCGTGAACATGTTGTCAACAAGTTGTTCACCATATGTTCCAACATGCTTGTTCACGCCTGATGAACCAACAGACGTGAACAAGTTGTTCCAACATGATGTTACATGCATGATACAACAGCATTGTTCCAGCATGATAAATTAACATTTGTGAACAAGTTGTTAAAACAACATGTTACAATATGATATCTATCCGTTAAATTCTCGTTTTTTTGTGCACCCCCGGTTGTCTCGCTTATTAATTTTCTTATAAAATCACAAAAAATATTAATATCACTATTATTGAAGACGAAGATATCACGCAAACACATCCATGAATTTTTAAAAACGTTTATTGAAGTTATAATTTGAATACAAAGTCTCACGTATCCGCCAGTTTTCCCTGGTTCTCTGGCAGCGCTTTCAGTTCTTCTCCATTTCCATTTTCATTGATATTATTTAACTCCCACAACTATAGTTTATACATAAAAAATTTAAGAAGAAAAACAAAGGTTTAGGTTAATAACTTTCTGCTTTGAAATAGTGTAAACAAAAATTCTTTCACCTTGCCCTCAACAAAGCCAAGAGATCAGCATTCCGACTAATTTCGCGGATGGAAGAAAACAAAACGTAAACATATTTTTAGTAAACATTTTTAAGGCTTTTTAACATATCTTACCTTTTTGTAAATAAGCTAATATACTCCAGTTCACATGTACTTTCTAAAAAAAAAACGAGGAACGATAAACTATATTTCAGAAGAACATTAATATTTCAAAGTATAAAGTGTCTTTTCTCGTTTTGACAGTTAAATTTGCAGTTGTGTATCGTATAAAAATTTACTGTTTCTACTGACAGTATTGAACAGTGCGAACAAATAAACTTACCTAAAATTCTTTGCTTTCTCTTGGGTTTTAAGCTGGAAACAAAATGAGAGAAGGGACATGTATTAATTAATGATAGCATTTATAGCAATGCCAACGAGCTAAAATAACATTGAAGTTATTTAATAATGTATTTATATTCTTACCTCTTTGAGATGGATAAACTTAGTGTATGCCAGTCTAATCTTGACAAAGTTTTACCAAGTGATTTGTTCATACAGAAGACTATTCCTCAGTCCATTGGCAGTGCAGAAAAGGGAAAATAAAACGAGGGAAAAACCAGTGAGAAAACCCGTTTCAACACATCGTTTCAACGATGCCCGCTGTTGTTCCGTCAAGGAGCAAAGTTCAAATGAACTACGCTCACGTGAGATTACGCGTGATCTTCACGTGACCGTGGTCCATAGTCTCCTCGCGTGTTTGTTCACGAACAGTGACAATGCTGTAACAAGTTGTTGAAGGAACAACTTGTTCACGCCTGTTGGAACAACGAAAAAACAACTTGTTGATTCGACAACGTTGTTCATGCATGATGGAACATGTTGTTACGACATGATGAAATAACAATGATGAACAACATTGTTACAACAATGGTGAACATGGTTGATACTGCGGAATGCGGTTGAGTGTTTAATGACGTCATCGCACACAGATAGTTGCAACGGTTGATCGATCATGTTGTCAAGTGAAATTTCGAACGTTGCTATGTGATCATTGCACGTTGCGGCCTTGTTGTCGGAGTTCGACAATGGATAACGTTATCGAAGTAAGAGTGGAGTATAACTATTATATTAAAAATCGAGTGATCCCAATATTCATTGCAAAATATGACTTGTTATCGTTGACATATTCGAAGGATTTTATGGATTTTTAAGTTCCTCCGTTTGACGAAGATGTCGTCGGAAGCCGTGTCACTTCGAATGACAATTGTGGACGAAAATAGTTCTGAGGTTGACATATCTACCAAATATTTTTCATCTCAGATGTTTTCGTTGCTCAATAAAGGAATGAATATACTTTTCGTCCGTGTTGCAGCGGCAGAATCGACAGTCGCGGTTTAGTACAAGACGTACAGAGGAAATATTCAGGGAACGCGCGATGTCGGTGAATTTGCCAGGGAAGACACCGGGATCTGAGTCTCCGCTTTCAAGAATTATTTTATTTACTATTAGTGACCTCAAATCCTTCGATATTATTTTGGCGCCACATTTTGTTATTGTCAGTTAACCCTAGCAACATTCGAAATTTCACTTGACAACATGATCGATCAACCGTTGCAACTATCTGTGTGTCATGACGTCATTAAACACTCAACCGCATTCCGCAGTATATCAACACCTTCTTCGGTTGTTGCAACATGCGTGAACAACGGTTGTCGTTTCATCAAGCTGTAACAACTTGTTGAAACAATGATGAACAATGTTGTTCATTTATCAGTGTTGTTCACATATGATAACAAGTTGTTACAGCATTGTTCAGGCAACAATGCTGTAACAACTTGTGAGATTTTTACGCGTGTAGTTTTTCAACGATCATGACGAAAGAAATCTTTGCCAGAAAGAATGGTTTCAGCTAAAATGTACATTAATATTACTATGGAAAAAGAACAAAGAAAGAAGGCTAACAAGAGATGTGGCAGCGAGAAAAAGACAACAATAAATACGACTTAAAGCCACTGTAAAAATTAATACGATAAAGACCGAAAACGATGCCGACCGAAATGTAACTGAAAGAAGAAGGTGTGTCCTGAAACTGTTCAAAGCCGGTAAAGAATTTTCCTCTGGTGTATTCTACATACTCGGGAGGGAACGATGAAGAAATTTTGAAACAAACGGCTTTTTAGATCATGAAGATAACTCAATGATGCCTCGTCATATTTATGTGTCAACAACGAAAAAAGTAAGAAACCGCGAACGAGAAAAGCAATCCGAAAAGACTAGACTGAAATGCTGAATTGGCAGGGTTTGTGGTCACAAAAGTAGAAGAAAGTTTAACGGTAGGAGATTCGTATTTAACAGTTTAGCTGAGTTAAAACGGAAGAAATCTTGAAAATGAAAATTAATATAAACAAGACGCCTGCTTAGGCGTTCACTCGGGCTACTGATTTCTGAAACCTTGGCGTAGCCCCCTTGCACATATAGAAAACCTGCCGTGCAAAACAGTGCAAAATTTTTGACAAACCGATTAACGGAGCGAGGTCTTCTATATTGTCAAACAAGCTGCAATTCTCCCCCCCGTAACTCCCCCCCCGTGGAGAAATGCATGTAAATTGTAAACAAAGCAATGGGCAATGTGGCTTTCAACGGGCAATCTCGTATTTGTAAATTACAGGCAGCGATTATACACCAGCTGCTTTGCTGTTTTTCGAAGCCTACAATAATGAGTTTAGGAAAGATAAACCCGAATCAGGAGAGATATTATAATAACATGGCAACAGATCACTTGAATTGTAAAGGCTGTCTAAAGGTGTGTATTAAAACTCAGGTTTTTCTGCTCCAGCTTCGGTTCTGGTATAAAAGCATCGATTCCGCAGGGCCTTCTGTCCGCTAAAGTGTGAATCTCTTTCATAAGTCATAACTGTAAAGTTTACACGGCATTTTCAAACATATCAGACGTTTGCGAGAACGAAGTCAACGCTGAACTGAACGCAGACAGATCAAATTACACGCTACGCATTCATGAAGATTCATAGGTGATGGAAAAAAATTGTCAATTTGTGATCGCAACACTATATGATCGAAAACGAATACGAATAAATGAAGGTGCATTTGTCATTGCGTACTTTGCAGGAGGCAGTGACAGCGCAGTGTGTAAAAAAGGGAATTCCCGACTCTGCTTCATCCTGTGTTTAATACATGACAATTTCTAGTCCTGCTACCCAGAATCGCACTTTTGCGAGTACGTTTACACACGAGCAAAGAGAACTTGTGAAATACAATTGTGAGCGTATCTAAGATCAGGATACTTGCCAGCGACATTACTGATGAAGAATTAAGTATATTTCAGCGAACAGCTCCAAGCACATCAGGAAAGCCAAGAAAGAACTCCTGAAGATTAGCATTTTAGGCTTTTAGCACGCCTTAGTTTCGCAAAGCCTGACGGGATGACGTAATGTTTGCCATTTCGAAACATAGACAACAAGAAACTATTTCTTAAAAGAAATAGCTGTTTCGTTCCGGTCAGTCGTTTATGAGGGTCTGTTTCAACAGCAATGACGAATTTTAGCTCAACTAATTATTTCCCCCATGTAGACTGGCGCGACAATTTTTACTACGCGCCTGCGTTTCATACGACAAATTTAATTTAGACGATTTTTGTTTTGCATATAAACAAACTAGAAATATGCTGAAGCGAGAAGATTATAATAAAACTACAAAAAAATAATTTAAGCTTCGTCTAATAAAACGAACACACATTTCAGACGTTGTACCGTCTGATCACGACGGATTACTCTCCTCCGCAGTCCAGAGGGCAGGCTCTATTGATTATTTCAGGTTATTCGCAGTCGCATAAATTCGACTGAATTTAAATGACGTGCTAGCGGTCTCGCGATTTTCGTGAGAACGCAATTATTTTGGCAACGTAAATCTTCTATTCAGTAGCAATACTCTTCTGACCGTCTATAGGAGGAAAATAAAACGTTACCAAAATAATTGCTTTCTCGGGAAAATTGCGAGACGCTAGCACGTCGCATTTAAATTTCATGCAGCTGATTTATTTATGACACCGCGGTATTTATTGAATAATCGCCAATAGCAAATCCATAAATTTCCAAGGCCAAAAGGATCAATATAAATTAGGTCAATAACGGACTATCATCCTTTTCGTCGTCATAGGTCATAGTTTAATTCTCGAATCAGAATAATCCATTTAGATGGGCCACAAATGAATGATAACGAACTTCTAGCCTCAAACTATTGACATTGTTCATAAAATAGCTATATTTTAAAATTATTAGACACGCGTGAAACAGTGCGACTGACCTTTTGGAACGCGCAGTTGCCATACATAACGAATGCATTCTCGAGTTCAACGAGGGGAAAGTTCCTACTTTCTACAGTACAAGATTGATGATTCGCTTCGCACGGGATTGTTTACGTCTTCAAATTACTCTAGATCAGCAATATTTTCACTTCGTTTTGGCGTTTAACCACGCCTCCAACTAAATTTTTTATGCGGAATTTTGATTTCATTGGATAAGATCACAGTTATGTCAACAACACTGCACTACGATTGGACGATTTTCATCTGTGATGACAGTTTCTTTTGTGATGTCAATGGAAAGCTAATACAGTAACAGTTTCGTTCCTGCGGGGAACGAAACAAAAAAAACGGAGCCGAAACCTATACTCGTTCTACCATAGTAGCCCGAGTAATAATATACAGTCGTTGCCACCTAAGCGTGTACACCGCCCGTCAAAACATGTTCTAAATTTAACCCAAAGTTAACCGTTTTGAAATCAACACCGTGGGATTGGCGAGACGTGATTGGCTAAGGGCACATTCATGTGACAGGATTCGAATGAAAACGTAATATGTTTCTAAGGTAAACATTTAACTTTGACATAAAACGTGTTTTGACGGGTGGTGTACACGCTTAGATGCCAATTACAACGACTGTATTGTCTAGAATTGTGTTTCAACGCTAGGACGTTGACATTGTGGGATATGTGTCTTTTCTTGGCCACTGTTTATATACATTTTTGAATGAAAATTTGTCATTTGGTTCATCTCGTTGTTTTTGTGGGGTTTTTTTAATATTGACATTGCATGTTCTTTCGGTGTGTCAATACACGACTACAGATGAACTTTGCTAACTAATTTTCTGGGATGTTTTCTGATCTGTGTTCATTAATACAACAAAAAACAGAAATTAGGGGAGGGGGTTAAAAAATGCATATAAAGCGGGCGAGGGGTTGTTGCGTTCATGTATTTCTAGTAGTAAAATACTTGTTATCGTCCGAAGCATTTTCAATTAAAGAGCTTAAGCATGCGACGTTTTCCTCAACATGGACGTCAAGCGTATAAATCACAATTTGGTAAGTACTTCATCTTATGGGATATAGTGGATCCAGCATATCTAGCTTACTTAACTTACTCCACCTTAGACCTACTTATCCCACCTTAGACCTACTTACCTTACCTTAGACCTACTTACCTTACCTTAGACCTACTTACCTTACCTTAGACCTACTTACCTTACCTTAGACCTACTTACCCTACCTTAGACCTACTTACCTTACCTTAGACCTACTTACCTTACCTTAGACCTACTTACCCTACCTTAGACCTACTTACCTTACCTTAGACCTACTTACCCTACCTTAGACCTACTTACCTTACCTTAGACCTACTTACCCTACCTTAGACCTACTTACCCTACCTTAGACCTACTTACCCTACCTTAGACCTACTTACCCTACCTTAGACCTACTTACCCTACCTTAGACCTACTTACCTTACCTTAGACCTACTTACCCTACCTTAGACCTACTTACCCTACCTTAGACCTACTTACCCTACCTTAGACCTACTTACCCTACCTTAGACCTACTTACCTTACCTTAGACCTACTTACCCTACCTTAGACCTACTTACCTTACCTTAGACCTACTTACCCTACCTTAGACCTACTTACCTTACCTTAGACCTACTTACCCTACCTTAGACCTACTTACCTTACCTTAGACCTACTTACCTTACCTTAGACCTACTTACCCTACCTTAGACCTACTTACCCTACCTTAGACCTACTTACCCTACCTTAGACCTACTTACCCTACCTTAGACCTACTTAGCCTACCTTAGACCTACTTACCCTACCTTAGACCTACTTAGCCTACCTTAGACCTACTTACCCTACCTTAGACCTACTTACCCTACCTTAGACCTACTTAGCCTACCTTAGACCTACTTAGCCTACCTTAGACCTACTTACCTTACCTTAGACCTACTTACCCTACCTTAGACCTACTTAGCCTACCTTAGACCTACTTAGCCTACCTTTGGACTACTTACCCTGCCTTAGACCTACTTAGCCTTCCTTAGGACTACTTAGCCTACCTTAGACCCACTTAAGCTATCTTAGACTCACTTACCCTACCTTAGACTCACTTAGCGTACCTTAGACCTACTTAGCCTACCTTAGACCCCCTTAGCCTACCGTAGACTCACTTAGCCTACCTTAGACCTACTTAGCCTTCCGTAGACTCACTTAGCCTACCTTAGGTGTCGTTCTTTCAATCCAAGTTGTTGCTCTTAAATCTTTATGTAATTTGTGTATTAGTTGGGGTTTTTTGTTGGGTTTTTTTTTTATCGTGTGTTTACTTAACGTTTATTATGTAATTTTTTTGTTGGGTTGGTCTTCACATGGGACTCGTGTCCTGTTGATCATTCCTTCAATCATGTTCAATTTTATTGCATTCTTTATCTACTGTATATTTGCATTGTTACATGGTTGAAAAGTTAATAAATAAATAATAAATAATAAATAGACCTACTTAGCCTCCTCTTTAGCCTACTGTACACTTATACGCAATTACCTGCTTTTATACCCTGTTCGCTAAACTAATAACTAGTTTTAACGGTGATCATCGTGTGTATATGTTAAGCCTTTGTTCTGTTTCAAACAGACTTAGATAAGAAATTATTTGACGGCTGCTGAGCGCCTATAGATTTTATTTTGAATCGATTCTGTAGAACCATCTTAATGGTCTGGAACAAATTTATTATCGTTTTTATAAAGCCGGTTTTCCACTTGGCAGAATTTTGCGCGTGGAACGGAATTTTTCTTTGCCTTTTCTAATTAGTTCCACCCTCTCCGAGTTCTCCAAGAAATCACAAGACAAAGAAAATTTCCGTTCCGCGCGCAAATATCGTACAATCATGAGGTGGCGTCCGAATATTTAATCTTGCTTTAGGCCTCCTAAAGTTATGGGACAAGAATTTGTCTTTGCGCATGCGTCGCTGACTCACACACAAATGTTGTCCCTTGCTTCGGCAACTTCTTTATCGCTCACAAACGAAATTAAAAGCGGTCATGAGCCATCACTGCCGACTGGAAAAAACTAACGCGTATTTGCAAACCACATTTAAACACAGATTCATTAAACCAATTCGACAAAGAGATTACACAAAACTAAAGCGTCATTGTTTTGTTTATTTCCTCAGCGACCATGTAATCGAACTCAAACTTTGAGATCAATTTTTTTTATTAAATGAAACAACTTGGTAAACAGTTCTATAAACCAGTCCGGCACACATCTTTACCTAATCTTCTTTTGGACAACTCAGACTCAGTCCTTACTCCACCGTTTTCATAGTTAGTTCATTTATAAAAGACAACAAGTAAATAGTTGAGTACGTTATCCGTTGTTTTTGTTCACATTTAAATGTATATACCTCAAAACATGCAAATATATTTGTCAAAGGAATAGTTAAAGTTAAATATAAAAAGGAACAAAGCATACTATGTAAGGGTTAGAGAATGGTCACGAGTGGTCTATCGCTATGGGAGGTAGAGTCCTTCGAATTCAGTAGAGAGAAATTTAAAAACACACGAAAGACCGAAAATAGAGTACAATGATCATTCTCGGCTAACCGTCTTAGGACTTGGTCACATCCACCAATAATTACAAAACACGATATATAAAAAATTGCGGAGGAAATGTGTAGTAAATTAAGACCAAATCAACACTCACAGTGAGTTTGTGTAACTCATTTATACCAGGCCTCGCAAAATCGCCTGCCCGACGTCCCGGGGCAGGCAAAATTTCTGTCGGGCAACCAAAATCTCTAGTGTGATGTCCCGACGGGCAACCAGAAATTTACTTACAGACCACGATAAGTTACACACTTTTAGTTTTACAATAGTTTTTATTTAGTAAATGTGTTAATCAAGCCGTGTGAAGAGATGGTTTATTGTTTTGATCTTTGATAAGTATATTGAAATTTACAAAATCGATGTGAAAAGGGATTCTCGTGCATGAACCGAGTCAAGAATTCCCAAAGAACATGTTTGCATAATGATATTTTGAATGACCTGATGCAACAATCAGCCGATGGGTGTGAAGTGGACGAATACTCACCTGATAAAGCAGTGGAACATTGGTTTTTCTCGGGGAAAGGCACAAGGCACCTATCTCACAAAACTCCACAGCGAAAAAGAAAGGAAAGGTCAGTGGATGAGGAGATGGATCTCTCAGAAGACTCAGAAGAGGAATCAGAGGATCCCGTGCATGTAGACAATTCTTCAGGAGATTCATCAGAATCAGTTACTGTTTTGGAATAGCTGTATTGTATTAAACATACTGTAAATAACATTGCGTTTGAACTTTGACATTAATAAATGTTGTGATTTGTTGGTTTGTTGTGATTAATTTTTGACTTAATAATAATTGAGGTGGGCAAGTTAGAAATGGCTTCGGGCAACCAAATTTCTCGTGGCACCTGCCCAAGGGCAATCATGTATTTTCAAATTTTGCGAGGCCTGATTTATACTATATGCTTTATATACATGCAGCATACTAATAGGCTGTCCATTGTTTTTCTTTGTTAGAAAACTTGATTAACTCGATCACTGGCTTGTAGATTTCAGAGGGTTTATGGAATAGTGTACATCATAATACAGGGTAATTCTGATTGGCTGAGTGGATGCAGGGCCGTAGGAAGCTATTTTGTATTGGGGGGGCTGATGTTGCGAGCGTCGAAGACGCGAGATATCTAGGGGGTCCGGGGGCATGCCCCCCCGGAAAATTCTGGATTCTAGGGTCTCTGAAACAGCATTTCCCGCATTCTGGGGCGAGATTTATAGCAAAATTTATAGCATAAATTTTATTTCCCTCTAAAACTTTACAGATTATCGCTAGTTTACAAATTATTGGGGGGCTGAAGCTCCCCCAGCCCCCCCCCCCCCGGTGTCTACGGCCCTGGGATGTGACCATGTTCTGAAATGAAAATAGTGTATACTTGACGTATTGTGTATACAGCTAATGTGAAAAAATTTCAAATTAATACAACTCTACACGTAATTATTTGTTTGACATGTACTCTTCTCATATTTTTCACTGAAAACAAAAGCCGTGACAATATAGGGTTTCTACGGAATTTATTCTGAAACCAAAATCAAACGAAAAAAGATAAGCAAACTGCAAAAAGGCATAAGTTGCGCGATTCTATGTGAGTATAAGCAAGACTGATGGAGGCTAAGTGGGTCTAAGGTGTAGGCTAAGTGGGTCTAAGGTAGGCTAAGTGGTCTAAGATAGGCTAAGTAGTCCTAAGGTAGGCTAAGTAGTCCTAAGGTAGGCTAAGTAGGTCTAAGGTAGCCTAAGTGGGTCTAAGGAAGGCTAAGTGAGTCTAAGGTGGGGTAAGTAGGTCTAAGGTAGGGTAAGTAGGTCTAAGGTGGGCTAAGTGGGTCTAAGGTAGGCTAAGTAGTTCTAAGGTGGGCTAAGTAGTCCTAAGGTAGGCTAAGTAGGTCTAAGGCAGGGTAAGTAGTCCTAAGGTAGGGTAAGTAGGTCTAAGGTAGCCTAAGTGGGTCTAAGGAAGGCTAAGTGAGTCTAAGGTGGGGTAAGTAGGTCTAAGGTAGGCTAACTGGGTCTAAGGTAAGGCTAAGTGAGTCTAAGGTAGGCTAAGTAGTTCTAAGGTGGGCTAAGTAGTCCTAAGGTAGGCTAAGTAGGTCTAAGGTAGCCTAAGTGGGTCTAAGGAAGGCTAAGTGAGTCTAAGGTGGGGTAAGTAGGTCTAAGGTGGGCTAAGTGGGTCTAAGGTAGGCTAAGTAGGTCTAAGGTAGGCTAAATAGGCCTAAGGTAGGCTAAGTAGGTCTAAGGTAGGCTAAGTAGGTCTAAGGTAGGCTAACTGGGTCTAAGGTAAGGCTAAGTGAGTCTAAGTAGGTCTAAGGTAGGGTAAGTGGGTATAAGGTAGGCTAAGTAGGTCCAAGGTGGGCTAAGCAGGTCTAAGGTAGGCTAACTGGGTCTAAGGTAGGGTAAGTAGGTCTAAGGTAGGCTAGGTAGGTCTAAGGTAGGCTAGGTAGGTCTAAGGTAGGCTAGGTAGGTCTAAGGTAGGCTAAGTAGGTCTAAGGTAGGCTAAGTAGGCTAAGTAGGTAGATATGCTGGATCCACTATATCCCATAAGATGAAGTACTTACCCACAATTTAATGCCTGCCGCTGATCGGTAGACTGACAGACATTGCGTATACCGAAGATCATCGCCCACGAAATCCTAAGAATCGAGTTTGTGAACGCATCGTACCAGACCTCGTCAAGATTAGTGAGCTGCTCGCCTTACGGCTCGCAGCAACTAGTATATAAATCTCAGTTCAATGTTTTTTAGAGACTCAATGGGGAAGATTGCAAGTTTGATCCCTGTCTAGGGCTCAGAAACGTAACTATTCTATATCTATTCTGTGTATTTGAGCTTGATACGTAAAGGCCTGGCCAAACGCTTTCAACATTTCGTTCAACATTGTTGAATTCAACCGTGATTCAACATGTTGAAAGCGTTTGGCCACCCCTGTTGAATGATGTTGAACGTTGTTGAATGGTGTTGAATGATGTTGAAACGTTCAAATTTTCGTTCAACACGCGTTCAACAATGTTCAACGATGTTGAATGAAATGTTGAAAGCGTTTGGCCAGGCCTTGAGTTGAATTCTATAAACAGTAGTGCATAATTGAACGGCATTACTATTTTAGTTCAACTTACCACCATTTTCATTTTCCCAAAATATAAATATATTCATTGTGCCAACTTCAGTCATCTGTTAAAAAATCGAATTTTAATTTAAAAAAAAGAAAACACGCTACTATAGCTAACAGCACACTGTGGTGGAAAGGCCAGCCGAACTTTGCTCGCAGGAGATATGCATGGCATTTCAGTAGCAAGGATAAGTGAATAAAATACATCATGATGTTATTTACCAAACTGTCTTTTTGACTACTGCTTCAATGTACACAAACCTGCTCATCTTCTCCATAAAGCCATAAAACCTGCTCACAATTTTTCTTCATGGCTTCTACTTGAGCTAAAATTGTTGGTCCATAGTTGCTTTGCAAGAAAAACAACAAGAATTACAATGCCGTCACTATTTTCATCATCATCATCATCACCAATACTATTGTAACCAGCATCACCATAATTCACCACAACTACCATAATCAACATCGATCACTACAAGTTATTATAATCATCATCATCTTCATCACTGTTTCACCATCACCACCATCATCACCATCATCACTACCACCAGCACCATCATCATCACTACCACCACCATCATCACTACCACCAGCACCACCACCAGCACCACCATCACCACCACCATCATCATCACTACCAGCACCATCATCACTACCAACACCATCATCACTACCACCAGCACCACCACCAGCACCACCACCATCATCATCATCACCACCACCATCATCATCATCATCACCATCACCACCACCACCACCATCATATCACTACAACCACCATCATCACTACCACCAGCACCATCATCACCACCACCATCATCTGATCATCATCACTATCACTACTATCATATCACTACCACCAATGACCATCACCAGAACCATGATCACCAGCACCACCATCACTCCCATCACCACCATCATCACCACCACCACCATCATCATCACCATCATCATTATCACTACCATCATCATTATCATCACCATCACCACCACTTTCATCACCACCATCATCATCACTTTCATCATCACCATCATCATCACCACCACCACCATCATCACCACCATCATCATCACCACCACCATCATCACCATCACCATCATCATCACCACCACCATCATCATCACCACAACCACCATCATCATCATCATCACCACCACAACCACCATCATCATCATCATCACCACCACCACCAATTTCATCACCAGTCACCACCAATCACCACCACCATCATCACCACCACCATCATCACCACCACCATCATCACCACCACCACTGACACCACCACCATCATCATCATCACCGCTCACCACCACCACCACCATCATCATCATCATCATCACCAATTTCATCACCAGTCACCACCATCATCATCACTTTCATCATCACCACCATCATCACCACCATCATCATCACCACCATCATCATCACCACCACCATCATCACCATCACCACCACCATCATCACCATCACCATCACCATCATCATCACCACCACCATCATCATCACCACAAGCACCATCATCATCACCACCACCACCACCAATTTCATCACCAGTCACCACCAATCACCACCATCATCACCACCACCGCTGACACCACCACCATCATCACCACCGCTCACCACCACCAATTTCATCACCAGTCACCACCATCACCACCGCCACCGCCACCACCACCACCACCACCAAAAAGTCACACACAATAACAATTCAGTGACACACAATAAATCACAATATTTACCCTCCAGCTTTGCTGTTACCACTTCCACCATGCCAGGAGCGAACAAACCTTGGGTCAGCCATTAATGTCACTGGATTGAAAGAACCTGTCTGAAAATATGGTCCTACCGGGGCCAGAATACAATACAGCAAGGCTTCATCAGATACATTAACACCTAACGTAGGCTGGAAGAAAGAAAAATGAGTGTGTAAGCTAGCTGTAGAAGAAACAACAGCAGTTAACATTACATGGATTGAAATATACAGTACTAATTTAGTAATAATGGCAGCTATAAAATAATATATACCGTAGAAAAATGAAAAAGACAATAATACATTATAGCTAGAACTAACCGTGGTTCCAATAATGGTTGGTCTAACATACAAAGAGCAATTCTCTTCTGAAGGAACCCAGTCTTTGTCAAGTTTTATCAATTCCATCAAACACCTGAGAAACTCTTCTCCATTAAATTCCTAAGAAAACACAAAACAACACTGAATAAATGTCCCACTCTTTCAGGTGTGTCTTCCCAGTTTTTTTGCTTATAATGAGGGTTATAAAATTTAGCCATATACATCCATTCGAAGTGCTCTTACGGCTCTTACGGTTCTTACCGGCAAACATAACCTTGCTGAAGTTCTTTGAAGTCTCTTAATGTTTTCCATAGGACGAAACAACCTGATACTTCCATCAATAGCTTTGTATGCTTTCATACCTTCAAAACCCTATATGAAAAGTTGACCCAACATACTGTATGATGAGTTGTAATATTATATACCATTAATGTAAATTCTTTAAAATTAATTTTAAATGTAAAAGTTTAAAAAAAAGTTTATTAATAAATTGCTGGTTAATATTTACCTCTAATGAATAATGAAAAACTTTTGCTGCTGGGTCAATGGAAATATTTCCATAAGGTACAATCTCCGGTGAATCCCAGCCATTTTGTTTAGAAAACTTCACTGTCAACATGTGATCAGTAAATGCTTTACCAAACTCAATAGAACCAATATTTGCTGGTTTAGACTTTGGTTTTTCACATTTGGTGAACCTTATATCATCAGCCTAGAGGTTTTAGGTCCAAAAATAAATTAAAAACAATCAATAAAAGATAGGAGAGAAAGGGAGACAGAAAAAAGAGAGAAAATGTATAAATTAAATTTATTTATTTTATTTTAATAACTTTGCCATACAGTACGTTACAAACATAAATACAGACATTAAGACAATAGGCTGGGTAACCACAACTGCAGCTAGTGCCAATTACTGTGTCCCCAAAACAAGTACGATTTAACTGTTAATTACTTTAAAAATATATACATAACAATATACAACATACATTAAATACATTAAATTTACTACGATATCTACTAAAAGCATTAACACAATGGTGGGAATTCATTAAAGGCTTCGAGCTGTGTTGCATTTTAAATGCTTTTCCATGTTCGTGGGTCACCTACGTCATATGTGTTGTTAAGTGTGTTTATGTAGTAGTTGAATAGTAACTTCTTGACATGAGAGTGTGATATTTTTTGTTGTAATAGTTTTTGATTGTTCCATGTTCTTGTTGTCCAAATTGTGTATGACTTTTGGTAGGTCGAAGCATTACATTTTTTGGTTTGATATTTGTCACAGTCAGGGTTGGATGATCTTTAAAATTAATTTATTAATTAATTTATAATTAATCAATAAATTTAAAATTAAAAAGCACCAGGCTTTACACTAGAGAATATTTCCAAAACAAGTTACTGACACACGGTTTCAGAAAGTGTTATTTTCCACTGGCTGAGGCACAAAAGAAGTGGAAAATGTTTTCTCACACACTGCTGGAGCCTGCGTACGAGTCCCAGGGGGGGAAAGTGGGGGTGGTGAAAGAGTGGGTAAGTCAGATTGTGTTGTTGCTTTCACTATAGCTTGACCTTACCCACTCACCCTCCCTGTCTATTTAAGGAGTATGAGTATAAATAATTAAATATTCAAGTTGTACAAGAGTGGGTAAGTCAGGCAAGTCAGATTTTGTTGTTGCTTTCGCTATAGCTTGACCTTATACCCACCCACCCTGTATATTTAAGGAGTATGAGTATAAATAATTAAATATTCAAGTTGTAATTAACATGGCCTAGTAAGTCACTACATGTTAGATTAGTTTTCTTGTCTGTTGTATTAGGTTGAGATATGATAGCTATGGAAATTGTGGATATTTTTAACTGGTTGTCATCGAACTGTAATAGCTTTCATTGGATTGTTATATTACTTACTAAGTTGTTTAGTTGAGCTGTAGTAATAGCTATTAATGGTTTTAATAAAGGTCAACCATTGCGGTGGTTAACACAGTAGCTCCCACGCAGCAGCTCCCAGCGGTGTGTGCATGCAGAGAACAAAAGTTTCCAGTGTATATGAAAAGTTTCCAAAACTTTGTTTCAGAAACCAAGTTTCCCTGATTATAACACTATTTTATTTTTTCAAACAAGTTTCAGAAACGTTTTCAAAAACATGTTTTGGAAACTTTCTTCAGTGTACTGTATAATGCCGGGCTTAAGACCATTTAAAAAAATATCCCGGTTTATCATCAGTGGCTGGGAAAAAATTCGGTGCGGGTGGGTGGGTTTTTTTTTATTTTTCACACGGTCAACCCAAAAGTGGACTGGAAACGAGTTTGTAAAGCAACAAGTTTAGCACATTTTTTCGATTTTAAAACAACATTTACAAGGTTTTATGATCAAAATACAACACTTTTTTAGCAATATACAATACAATGTGTGCCTACAGGCTATTTTTAAAGTGGCTCCATATAGTTTCGTAAAAAGTAGGAAAATGCAACCTTCAAATTTGATGCGGGCGCTGATGATAAACCAGGATATTTTTTTAAATGGCCTAACAGGAAAATTTTTATAATTTAATAGGGTATACTAAATATATACTAAACCTTTATATCAGGAAGAGATGACATGCATTTAATTGTGGAGATTTTCTAAAAACAAATAGAATTTCTTCAGTAAAATAATTTTATACTGTGTGCAAGCTCTCATGATTTACATTATAATATTATTACTCTTTAATATTATTACAAATTTTTCAATAAAATAGCATTACCTTGAGTTCATGAATGATGTGTTGTCTTCTATTTATGTGCTTCTTGAGTTGATTTGAAGCGATTTATCTGTGTTTTCATTTGGGGTTTAGACCTGAATTTGTTGCCCAGGGGTGGGGGACATGGTCAATTTTTTCTCCAAAATGTCTAATGCCGGGTGTTGGCCGGGGGGGGGGGAACAATTGGAATTGACTGATACAATAAGTATATACGTACTGTATTCTGACTTTATGGTGATTTTATGTTCACCTCTGAGAAAATCCTCAGACAGGAATGAGTCTCATTGTAGACCTTGTAAATCTTCAACAACATCGGGGAGGACGCAAGGGGAAAGTGGCAAATATTTCTTTTTAATTTTCGCTCATATTTTTACATCCGATTAGTATGCAAATCAGTGAAGTCACAGACATTCAAAATATTCCTCATTTCTACCAAAGACTCGCAGTCTCTCATTTGATCCAATTACTCTATTAAACTTCATACCACACAACGCTGCCAAATTATCAGTAATGTAGTTAATAGCTGTGGGTAAGCCATGAAAAACACAGAAGTATAAACGAACACCTGTCGACAAACACAACACGTGCACACCACTGATTTTTTCTCCATTTGCATGCTGTTTCAATATTTCGTTTAAAATAAATAACAATAAACAGTTCAACACTTACCCAGTTACTGTAAATACATTGTTTCAGAACAGGAGAGTTGAAATTTGAAGTTAAAAAACGTCGAAAAGGCAAAGCCATCTTTCGTCTTAGAATATTATTCAACAATCTGAAATTCTGATGCAATGTTGAGAGTTCAAACGATTGATTGGCTCATTAAAGTGGGATGGGCAGGGGCCAAAAAAATTACCATAAACGACTTGACTCATGTCCAGAGCGAGTTATCGCATATTGAAATGTTGATCCCGATATTCAAAGCCCAATTTCAGCTTTTGTAAAGTTTTTAACGACCTTCCAGTTCGATTTCTTTGTTCGATTTTGGGCGCGGCAGACATTTCTAGAATATCAGTCTTACACGTCATTTCCTGATAATCCAACGACTAACTGTCGCTAGCCAATCAGCGTGCAGGGAATATTCGTGTACGACCAATCAGAACCCGAGAGGGGAAAACATCAAAATTTTAAATCTTGTCTGTTGACTCGAAGGAAATACTAGTAAAGAAACCGGGAAATAAATGTGGATATTTTGAAACAATTTATGATTATAAACGATGATGGTAAACCAAGGTAGTTCATTGCCATTAAACAAAGCTACGAAACAGTCAAGTTCTTCCGAGGGAAGCTCTTCTGAGTCGTTAAAGAGCAGTAATGTCAAGGTGGTTGTTCGTGTGCGGCCATTAAACGCCGCAGAATGTTTAGGCAATCACAAGAATGTTGTTCGTGTTATGGACGATCGAGTGGTTGTCTTCGACCCACAAGAAGATGAGGATATTAGTTTTATTCCCAGTAAAAGGCCAAGAACAAGAAGCAACATTTTAGATCGACGAGTGAAAGATATGAGATTTATTTTTGATCGTGTGTTTGACGAGACGTCTTCGAACCAAGATATATTTGATCATACTACCAAATCAATTATCGATGGAGTGTTGAACGGATATAACTGTACGGTGTTTGCCTATGGAGCCACAGGAGCTGGTAAAACACATACAATGTTAGGAAATGGTGAGACACCTGGAGTAATGTTTTTAACAATGATGGAGTTATACAGTAGAATTGAAGAAATGAAGGAAGACAAGACATGCGAGGTGGCTGTCTCTTATCTTGAGGTTTGTGCTAAAATAAAAGAAATTTTAAATTGTACCGAGTAATCCAGCGATTCCTATGCCACCAAACGAGATTAATTTGATGACCCAAACAAAAACCCTAACCCTAATCAGTAACTATGTTTACCGCTTATATTATACACTTACCAACCCACTAACGTGTTTATTGCCTAGCTTTATACGCTAACCTGACAATCTGACACAGTGATGTGACTCGGGTACGGTAAAGTGTAAACTACCCAAAATAAATACCCTGGTCTGAGAGGTTTTCTCTCTTTGTATAAAATTACATGGGAGAGGGAAATCCTCTGGTTGGAAGTGGTCTGATAATGCATGTCTGCGGACATAGGCAGTTGGAAGTGGTAGATGATAAGTGATTGATCACTGATGATGACTGCATGATCATTAATCGATTAACAATCAAACCACTTACAAATAGAATTATAACAACTAATTACATGTAAACTGATTAACCCATTCCTACCCGAGCTAGCAAAAAATGGACCCTTTCATAGTACAGTAGCTTTACTCTGTCCAGTGAATGCCAGACGATTTGTGGAGCACCCTCAGACCTCCTTTTAGACAGTGATGGGTTAGTATACAGTACTAGAGTCAGGTTTATAGACTATACATATAGAGCTACAGGGGTGCAGGAGGGTGATCACTGCATGTCTGCGTGGAATAGAGTGATCATGCAGTTATAAGCCAATAACAAGGCCACGCAGGGGGGAGGAAATGGCCCTGTGAACCCTTAAAACACTTATTAAACACAATCCTATAACATCAGGTGGCCAAATTAATATTTTGCCCTCAGCTCCCACAAACCTCTTGTTAGGCCTCCTGGTCAATAATACTGGTATCTGAGGATCTGGCACATCCTTACTACATAATTTTTTATACAGTAACTACTAACTAGTACAAGAAGATAATTGCCCAGCAAATAATTTTCAAAAAAGCCATAACGATAAGGTTTGGAAAAACATAATTTAATTAACTAACGTTTCGTCACTATTCAAGTAACATCTTCAGAGTGATAAATATTTACACGATTTCGACTAATATACTTAACTGATACAAAAATAGATGTGATGTATCAGTTAAGTATATTAGTCGAAATCGTGTAAATATTTATCACTCTGAAGATGTTACTTGAATAGTGACGAAACGTTAGTTAATTAAATTATGTTTTTCCAAACCTTATCGTTATGGCTTTTTTGAAAATTATTTGCTGGGCAATTATCTTCTTGACTAGACTACGCTTTCCGCCTGGTATATCAATAGCTACAATACTAACTAGTAAATGTCTGTAATAATAAGCTGTCTGTAATATGTGCAGGTGTACAACGAAACCATTCGAGATCTTTTAATGCCGGGAAAACCATTGGCAGTGAGGGAGGATCCTCAGCGAGGTGTCTGTGTCAGTGGCCTGACGTTACATCAGGTATTTTAATCTACTATATTCTAGCATGCAGATCTGGCATATTTCAATAATTTAAAGGTGGTGGCAGAATAAACCGTCGTTCTTGCAAAATTATTTTGATTTTTCAATCAGATCTTTCCACACAATGGATCACGTGATCTTTCTTTTTGACAAATCTGATTGGCTATTGTCCAAAGTTTTCGAGAACCAATCAAATCTCTCAACGTGTTATATAGGAGCCTGCCAAGAGCCCGCCAATTCCTTTGCAAAACGATGCGCGCGCAACACCCTGAAACTCGCCTATTGATAATTAAAAATGTTGACAATGTTTATTCTGACCAAAAAAAAAAACTTGCAGGAGAAAGCGAGGTGTTCGCGACTTAAATCGGCCGCATCTTAATATTTTCTCCCGTTTAATTATTAAATGGCCTATACCGTAAATGTTCGATTTAGCGCCGCTCTCGATTAAGCGCCGCTCCTGATTAAGCGCCGCACCTTCGAAAAAGATGAATCAGCAAAAAAAAACACAAACCGATACGCTAACATATCAACATATCTAATACATCACTGGAGTTTTTCGCCGGTCAAGGTCGCGAGGTACTTCGATCGCAGCTGTCCATCCTAAAAGAGCCGGACACAAATCCCTTTGAAGTCTCTGATTCAGATGTCGAAGATGCCTCTGATCCACATCTATGGATAGACGACGATAAAGAAGGCGATGACCAGGACGTTGACGTTCTTTTTTGAATTTATTGTGCTATTGGGTATTATGAAAATTATTGGGTTAAATTTATTGGGTTTTTCTATGGATAATTAAGTTGTATTATGAGCATTTTGTTAACTTTTTTTAATAAGCGCCGCTCTCGATTAAGCGCCGCACCAAAAGATTGCAAATTTTAATAAGCGCCGCGGCTCTAACTCGAACATTTACGGTAATAACTCAATGGAATGCGACAAAATGCTTTCTAATGTTATTTTAAATTTCTCTTTTCTAATTACCACTTACTAGCCACGTAGCGCTGAAGAACTGTTTGGTATGTTAGAGTATGGGAACCGTAATCGAAGCCAACATCCAACCGACGCGAATGCCACGTCTTCAAGATCTCACGCCGTTTTCCAGGTGTTTGTTAGACAGAAAAGCAAAGCTTGTGGATTAAAGGCGCACATTCAAGTAGCTAAAATGTCGTTGATAGATCTCGCCGGCTCCGAACGTGCTACCGCCACCAAGAATCGTGGAGCGAGGTTTAGAGAAGGAGCGAATATTAATAAATCTCTTTTAGCGCTTGGAAATTGTATCAACGCTTTAGCAGAAAACCAGGTATTGTGCGTTGAAAATTTAATTTAATTTATACCGGCTCCACTAGCTGTAATGTAATGTAATGTAATGTAATGTAATGTAATGTACATAATGTAATGTAATGTAACGTAATATAATGTAATGTACGTAATGCAATGTACATAATGTAATGTAATGTAATATAATGTACGTAATGTAATGTACGTAATGTAATGTAATGCAATGTAATGTAATGTAATGCAATGTACGTAATGTACATAATGTAATGTAACGTAATGTAATGTAATCATTGTAATGTACGTTAATGTAATGTAATGTCAATAATGTAACACAATGAATAATATACAGCGTATGTGTAATGTAATACAATGTAATATAATACAGCATAAATGTAATGTAATATTGTAATGTAATGCAATGCAATGTACTAATGCAATATACTGTACTGCACTGTACTATACTTGGTCTAATACAACTACATGCACTGCTAGTTAGACTACCGCATAACTGCAGTATGCAATAATATTCTATTGTACTGTACTGTATTCTCGGTACTCTACTGTATACTATACTGTATAGTAGCTGCTTATAGTGTTCATATAATGAATCATTTGTATTCTCGATCTTAGGGTAAGAATCTTCATATTCCATATCGAAACAGCAAACTGACGAGGATATTAAAAGATTCATTGGGAGGAAATTGTAGGACGGTTATGATTGCTGCCGTAAGGTAATAACAGTATCTTGACGATTTTCAATGGCTAAAGCATGACAAATTGACAATCCATATCTTTGGCGTTAAACGCAACGGGAGATATCACTATGACAATACGGTAATTTAACTCCATATTGCCATAGTGATATTGCCTTAGAAAAAGTAGGACACTGTGACCCAGAGTTAGATTACAACGTCTGCCATTTGATTTTAGTTTTATGGCCAAGTTGTTCGCATTTGTGAAAGTAAAAGACGATATTTCGGAAGAGCTAAAGTTGTAATTTACTATCTAATAGAAACCAACTACGATATTCATAACGATGTCGAACGCGATTTGCCGCGGCGCGCAACCGAAATCTGCTCAAATACCCGATTCCCGGTCACAAGAAAACCATTCTCATCAACAAGCAAAACATATAATTGTTCTTCTAAATGTACTGCCTTCAATGATGGAAACGGGAACTTCCAACGCACAGAATAAAAAGAAAACGTTGCTCTTTGAACCCGATCTGTCCTACTTTCTTCATTAATTTCCATGGTGATATCTCCCGTTGCGTTTAACGCAAGGATATGGATTAATGCTTCGATTTTCATTGGTTAACGCTATCACAATGTCAGATTGATTTTCATTGGCTGAACGTATCACAATGTCTCGATTTTAATTGGCTGCAAAGCTATCACAATGTTTCGATTTTCACTGGCCTAATACCACGTATTCTCTTGATTTTCATTGGCCATAACGGTTACAGATGGCAACAGAGGTTTTCTTAGGCTAAAACGATCACATTCGTCCAGTATGATAACATTTTAAACGCCAGCTTTGACATCATTTGTTGCGTTCAAAATATAAAATTTTCGTCGTTTAAATTTGTTTCTTTTTGTGTCCTTTTTCTTCTTATATAATTTCAGTTCTTGCAGTCTTTCCTACGAAGATACTTATAATACTCTGAAATACGCGGACAGAGCCAAGAGTATTAAATCAACGCTGGTTAAAAATGTGATCAGTGTCGATCGTCATGTCAGTCAGTATGCTAAACTGGTTAAAGAACTGCAAGAAGAGGTAAACCGATTTTACAGAAAAAATAACTTATTATATCTGGCTGCATGAGGCTTCTTTTCTGACCTTTTCTATCCTAGTTTTTGCTACGCTAAATGTCGTGTTTATCAAATTTCAGGTCGCTCGTTTAAAAGACAAGTTAAACAGGTTTGAAAGTGGTGAAGCTACTCCACTAAAGAAGAATATTGTTGAGACTCGGAGAAAAGAAGAAATGGAAAAGTATATATAAATGTTTAAAAGCAGATTCATAGACATGTACGCAGCTGCGATAACACTCTAATCGTCCACGTAATATATAACTTGCCCTCTTTTCTGATTTAGGTTGAAGTCTGAAATGAAAACTGTTTATAGCGAAAGATCAGAGATAAAGAAGAACCTTGTTGACACAGAATGTTTGGAAAAAGAACTAATGGAGAAACTACATCGCAAGGTAACGGTTTACAGTCAAACCGGTTCTCTTGCGGGTTACATTGCAATATTCCCACGCAACATTGCAATGTTCATTGACAAGTTCCGGTGAGCAATTTGCAAACGTTTCGGGAATATTTGTTTCCAAAATTCAACATTTCTTTACTTAAACTACCATTTGCATGGCTGAAAATACATTAAATACTATCTGCCCACCAACAGTAATATTTTAAACATAAATTTGTATAATTATTTACTCAAAAGAAAGACGAACCTTTCTGAGGAATCTTCACGAGACGTTTGCAAGACGAATCTACTGAGGAATCTTCACGAGACGTTTGCAAGTTGCTCAAGCCAAATTGACAATCAACATTGCAATGTTGCGGCGCAGTGGAATCAATGCATTAAAGCTATAGAATAAGCTACAGTATAATAATTCATGAATGGAACATAACTATGATTTCATAGAAATTGATAGCGAATAATCTAATTGTTTTTAGTAGAAACTAACTTATGTACCTTAGTTCTTCGGGATTATTTCAAAAAATGAAGCATAACCATTGTTTCTGCCTGAAAACCAAGATAAAACAAATCCTCCACTCCTCGGTGCCGTCGCCACGACCGCGCGGGTCCTGGTACTCAATTTTCTATGAATAGATATCGAGTAGAGTAGCCAATCAGATTGCAGCATTACAAAAATTACATTATTTTTGGGTTGAAGAAAACGTATTAACATAACTAAATAGGCTATTATTTTTTGTAGCAAAAAAACGTTGAATGGATGAACCTTCTCTGTCACGATGAAAGCAAAACTGGCAAGGTTAGTTTGACGTAATTAAATCATATAAATAAGTTTTGTGGAAACACCACGTAAAATATTTCTTTGCTTATTACATGTAAATATTTAAATATTAAAAAATAAAAAAAATAATTTCTTTTTAGCAAAGAAATATTTTACGTGGTGTTTCCACAAAACTTATTTATATTACTTTATCGCCGTGAAAACGTTCAAAGAATTTGTAATTAAATCAGTTTACCACCGATGTGTGGAGTTTTGAAGCGCTGTCGCCCACAAACGTCAAAGAATTTTGACATAAATGAGGGAAACAAAAACAATGACTATATACTTGAGAAAATGGTTATTGCTCCTTTTAAAAGCCATACTATTGACACGATACATCTTAGAAATCTGTCAGTATATTTTTCACTACAAAATCACCGGTGGGAGCGCTTCTGCAGCTAATCGTTACATTTGTCTATCGAATGTATTTTTAAAACTTTCAACAATTGTAGACGTTTGTTGAACGTTTGTTGAACGTTTGTCGGCGTGGCAGCGATTCGAATTTTCTACTCCATATTCCACACATCGGTGGTTTCCGTAATACATGATGGCGAAAAAAGACACTGCATGCATGCCTACATTAAAGCCACTCTATACGGGACTAGGTGGAAGGAAGGACAGGTGGCTAATCATCCTTACTTGCAGCCAGCGGCTGAATTGCGAAGGACGCAGATCAACGTGGCCGTGTCGAAGCATATCAATGGCGCTCGAAGCAGCCGTCAACGACACAGTTCAGACCACGGATCACAGCTAAGATGTTATGTGTTGATTTTATGGAGGGAGGAAAACCAGAGAACCCGGTATATACTCTGTTGTATATACTCTATACTCTGTTGTTGTTGTTTTTTATTCTGACAAGTCGCTTTTTTTTCTATTTTAGGTGCACACCCGAGTTCGGAAATGTTTGTCAGCAACCAAATCTAGATTAAAACATTTAAAAGAACGAAAAGAAAAACTTGACGAGCAACTTCAAGAGAACGACAACTGGCTTCGACGAACACAAGATGAAGTAAAGATGGTTGACAATGACGTTGGTAGCTCGACTAGTTCATGTACAACGCAGACATTTTTTACTGTTTACGAAACATCGTGTTCAAATGAACTACGGACGAAAGAACTGCAACAGGAATGTAAATATTACAAGAAATGTGTTCGGAATTATGAAACACAGAGAAAACGTGAAAAACGGTAAGGAATCTTGAAAGAAATTTTCAGATTACTTCAGAGTAGTCTGGATTCAATTTAGGTGAAGTACTACAAACAGCATGAAGCTATAAGGCGGTCACCCATCCAACTACTAACCCACTCCAGGCGCGCAACGAGAGGGTGGTCGGGGGATGCGACCGACCCCCTTTTGGGGGGAGTGAGGGAAATTTTGGACGTCAAAAATTACTTCTACTCTCTCTGATGCCTAAAACATGTGATTTAAAACCTTTGTTACTTGGCTCAAAAGTATCTTCAATGCAGGAAATGCCATTTTACAGACCCAAAGTTCAAAAATTTCCCCGGGGGGCTTGTGTCGTCACTTTGTCCTAAAAACGACCCCCCCCCCTTTCCAAAAATCCTGCTTGCGCCCTTGACCCACTCTGAGTCTCTGATTGGGTTTAACATCAGTGTTGAGGGGCAGCGCGCGTATCAACCATTGGGAGAATTTCCCGAATATCAAATTCAATTTCTGTCGAGACTATTGGATTGTAATAATCTTGTCATTTGAGTTTCTTTTTCGCCTGGATTTCGAAACATTGGCACAATAAGGCCCAGGTGAAAACTTACATAAGATCTTGGCAAGATCTTATGTAAGATCTTGCAAGATCTTTGCAAGATCTTACAAGATCTTGCAAGATCTTGCAAGATCTTATCAAGATCTTGCAAGATCTTATCAAGATCTTACAAGATCGTACAAGATCCTACAAGATCTACAAGATTTTAGATAATCTTGCATGATCTTACAAGATCGTAAAAGATCGTAGAGGATCTTACAAGATCTTGTTGAATCTTACAAGATCTTACAAGATCTAGCTTGCTGAATCTTACAAGATCTTGCTGAATCTTACAAGATCCTACAAGATCTTGCTGAATCTCACAAATCTTACAAGATCTTTGTAAGATCTTATAAGGAATTTCTTATAAGATCTTATTTAAGATCTTACAAGATCTTACAAGATCTTGTAAGATCTTGACAAGATTTTAACTTGGGGGGACTAGGTGTATATTTGATTTCAATTTCTGATAACAAAGCACGCGTTGTGTCAACATGAATTTTGTCCATATCATCCGTGATAGTGATCAGGAATTAATTGTTATTCTTTCTCTTCAATATTTCACAGCTTAATTGATGCCTTGTTAAAATTCGTCAAGAAACAATTCGTGGTTTTAAAATCTTCTGGCATGGCTACGAGTGAGATTGATGAAGATTATGAAAACATTGTAAATATTGTTGAAGACAATCGAGAAGTGGTGTGGGCTGATCAAACTACCTTGAAGCCAGAGAAAGAATACGCAGAACCCATGGATGTCATAAAAATGATGGATAGTAATTTATCTTTTATTTCGACTGACCGTAAGTGGACTATATCTAATGCCTTGATTAGTTTTATTTATTAGTTTATTTAGTAATATTAATTTGTACCCTCGATCCCTTCCTCTTTCTTTCTTTCCTTCTATCCTTCTATCTTTCTACCCTTCTTTCCTTCCCTCCTTCCTTCCTTCCTTCCTTCCTTCCTTCCTTCCTTCCTTCTGTCCTTCCTTCCCTCCCTCCTTCCTTCCTTCCTTCCTTCCTTCCTTCCTTCCTTCCTTCCTTCCCTCCTTCCTTCCTTCTTTCCTTCCTTCCTTCCTTCCTTCCTTCCTTCCTTCCTTCCTTCTTTCCTTCCTTCCTTCCTTCCTTCCTTCCTTCCTTCCTTCCTTCCTTCCTTCCTTCCTTCCTTCCTTCCTTCCTTCCTTCCTTCCTCCTTCCTTCCTTCCTTCCTTCCTTCCTTCCTTCCTTCCTTCCTTCCTTCCTTCCTTCCTTCCTTCTTTCCTTCCTTTCTTTCTTCCTCCCTCCCTCCCTCCCTTCCTTCCTTCCTTCCTTCCTTCCTTCCTTCCTTCCTTCCTTCCTTCCTTCCCTCCTTCCTTCCTTCTTTACTTCCTCCTTCCTACCTTCCTTCTTTCCTTTCTTCCTTCTTTCCTTTCTTCCTTCTTTCCCTCCCTCCTTCCTTCTTTCCTTCCCTCCCCTACATCCTTCTTTCTTTCCGTCCTTTCTTCCCTCCCTCCCTCCTTCCTCCCTTCCTTATCCTATTAAAAAGTTATTTATTTTACTGTAGAAACTCCTCTGAGAACTCCAGTCAAGCCTAAATTAACTACGTGTAGTATTGACTTAACGCCAAGACGAGTCAAGACCCCGACGCTAACACTAAGTTCTACGTTACAACCACCGAAGAAAGATCCTGTGTCGCCATTCGTGTTCGCTGCGCCAAGTGCAGGACAGATCTCACCCACTAAAACTACTGCTACTGCTGCTGCCGCTATCAACAAAACAACTTCAGAATGTTCCGTCCGACAAAATCTACTAGACGTGTTAAACCGAAATGAATCAACATGTACGACGTCTTCTGCAGTATCTTCAAAAAACACTGAAGTGAAAATTTCTTCTGGGGCTCCATCTTTTCAGTTTAAAGCGACGAGATCAACTCGGGAATCTGGGGAAGCTCAGGAATTTCGTAAACCATCTTCAGCCTTGAGCACGCAAACTAAATCTGCATTTGTGGTAAGCAAGTGAATCTAGATTGTATATCTTTTAAGGATTAAAGATTACTAAGGACTGGGGAGCTAATCATCTTTACTCGCAGGCAGCGACTGAATTACGAAGGACGCAGATCAACGTGGCCGTGTTGAGGCATATAAAAGGCGCTCCAGGCAGCCGCCATACGACACAGTTCAGTCCACGGATCACAGCTAAGATGTTAGGTGTTGATTTTACGGGGGGAGGAAAAGCGGAGAACCCGGCTAAAAATCCAAGAGAGACCAACTACAACTCTAGTCACATGAGTTCCAAGCTCGACAACGGGGTCATTCCCAAGCGGTCACCCATCCAAGTACTAACCCCGTCTAACCAGTCTTAACTTTTGGTGAGAGGCAGCGTGCAAAGAGCACACGTCTTCCGTGCTCCCCTATTTCCATTTATGTTGAAGAATTGAATCTACATGCAATTCCCCCCTGAGCTGACAACTTTCAAACTGAAAACATTTACGTTCATATAGCTGCAGGATACATATATAACTTGAAAACAATGTTTTATTTTTTCGTCATATAGTTTTCCAGGAGAACGTCTGTTATTGGTAAAGCGTTTCATTCGAAGCCAACAGCTGTTGTTAACAAAAGTGTAGGTCCTCCTGTAGGAGAGCAAAACAACTCAAATATTCAGACAACACTCACTAACAATAATCAGACGATGACAGATACGAGCATACTGCGGCAAAAAGTGAACACCACCGTTGGTTAGTAATTCTTACATTATTTAAATATATTATGAATAATATCATCAATGCTCTATCAGGACATAATTACAGCAAAAAGACAATTGGCACTAACATTGGTAAATGATTATTGTGTTAATAATAATGTTTTCTGGTTGTTGTTTTTCTTTTCTCAAGGAATGGAGAATGGGAGAAAGGTACCAAGTTACGCTTCGTTAACAAAGTCCGCCGCACAAAAGATGACTTCAAGGGATATGCTTCCGAAAAGGTTTGTAACGTATTTTCCCGATTAAATGCTCTGGGGCGTGTCTCTGTTTGTTTGTTTGTTTGTTTGTTTGTTTGTTTGTTTGTTTGTTTGTTTGTGGATGTGTTTGTTTGTTTGTTTATTTGTTTGTTTCCTTGTTTGTTTGTTTGTTTGTTTGTCTGTGTGTGTGTGTTTGTTTGTTTGTTTGTTTGTTTGTTTGTTTGTCTGTGTGTGTTTGTTTGTGTGTTTGTTTGTTTGTCAGTGTGTTTGTTTGTTTGTCTGTCTATGTTTATTTGTTTGTTTGTTTGTTTGTTTGTTTGTATGTATGTTTGTTTGTTTGTTTGTTTGTTTGTTTGTTTGTTTGTTTGTTTGTTTGTTTGTTTGTGTGTGTGTGTGTTTGTTTTGTTTGTTTGTTTGTTTGTTTGTTTGTTTGTTTGTTTGTTTGTTTGTTTCCTTGTTTGTTTGTTTGTTTGTTTGTTTGTTTGTTTGTTTGTGGATGTATTTGTTTATTTGTTTGTTTCCTTGTTTGTTTGTTTGTTTGTTTGTTTGTTTGTTTGTTTGTTTGTTTGTTTGTTTGTTTGTCTGTGTGTTTCCTTGTTTGTTTGTTTGTTTGTTTGTTTGTTTGTCTGTGTTTGTTTGTTTGTTTGTTTGTTTGTCTGTCTGTCTGTCTGTTTGTTTGTTTGTTTGTTTGTTTGTTTGTTTGTTTGTTTGTTTGTTTGTTTGTTCGTTTGTTTGTTTGTTTGTTTGTTTGTTTGTTTGTTTGTTTGTTTGTTTGTTTGTTTGTTTGTGTGTTTGTTTGTTTGTTTGTTTGTTTGTTTGTTTGTTTGTTTGTTTGTTTGTTTGTTTGTTTGTTTGTTTGTTTGTTTGTTTGTTTGTTTGTTTGTTTGTTTGTTTGTTTGTTTGTTTGTTTGTTTGTTTGTTTGTTTGTTTGTTTGTTTGTTTGTTTGTTTGTTTGTCTGTGTTTGTTTGTTTGTCAGTGTGTTTGTTTGTTTGTCTGTCTGTCTGTCTGTCTGTCTGTCTGTCTGCCTGTCTATGTTTGTTTGTTTGTTTAATATAATGTATCTTCATCATGTAGGAGCCATGCCAAAGAAAACACCTTACCTCAGCCAAAGCGACGTAAGTTACCTCGCTCAGTATCATCCAACAGTCTTCTAACTGACCATCATTCGAAAAAACGTGACCAACATAAGAATCACATCAGTGGACTTAGGCGTGCAGTGAGCGTTTTACATATGCGAAAATAGTAAAGTTACAGGAGTGGACAACCTGTTTTAATAGTACTACAGACTGTATGATGTGTGTAGATAAAATGTGAAACTTTTACAACTCGTCTGTAAAGTTCTATATATTTAGAGAAATAATGACAATTTTTTTTATCAAGTGAATTTTATCGTACAGAAATATTGATATTAATAATACGATTCTACTACCCTTACTCGACGTATTTAGCGTTCAAATTCTGAAAATTAAATGCGAAAAAGGCAGGCTGTAGATTTCAGAGACCTTTTTCACCTCCCTCCCACTCTATCAGAAGCCCGCCTCCTTCTTGTATTCAACTTTGTGCTGTTGAAACAGCTGCCGATAAAGATTCGATTTATTTACTTTGTTTATAATTGCCATGAAAAAAATTTAAACTAAGACGATCCATCATGGGGTATCACTAATGTCAACTTGTTCTGTAATCTCTACGTCGTTCAATTGCGGTTTAGGTTCGTTCATGGGAGCTACAGAAACTTGATTACTGCGAATATTCGATACCTTGCTCCGCCAACTGCATAAAATGTGTTTTAGAGCAAGGCGAAACTGCTTTTCACGCCACGAGAATATCGCCGAGTTCGCAAAAGAATTAAAGAAAAATAGCGTTTCTGCCCAAGGCATGATAATGTAATAGAGTTGAAAATCAAACTCATTTTGAAGTGATCCGTATATTAAGATTATTGCAGCAGGCAAGTAACAAAAACAAATACATAAAATAATCACGTAGGCAAGGTATCCAGCTTTTGATTCGTTAATTATGACACGTTGTTCTTGACCGTTGATCCCATCTTGTTGGCGTTTTATCGCTTTCTGTTGTCTTCTTATAACAAAATGTATATGAGTCCATATTACGACTGTTGACACCAAGAATATTATGCACATAGCAGCGTTTACTACCATTAAAACATGAAGTGAAACTAACCCAGCTCGTAAAAATATAAAAATGAAATACACCAACCATGAAATGGCGAGTAGTTTTTTCAGACGCTCACGGGTTATCCAATGTGGATACATGTAAGGCCAAGCGATAGCAATATATCTTTCTGTGTTTACAACTGTAGCGATAATCAACGATATTCCACCGCAAAATTGCACCGCTAGTCGGAAAATACTATATAGAATACAATTATGTTGACCATAGATCTCAAAGTAAGCTTTCCTAACGACAAACAACGGTTGTATAATAGCAGTAACAATAAGATCAGAAAATGCCAGAGCTATAATGAGCATGTTGGAAAGACGTTTCAAACAAGGATCTCTCCAGTAAGTTAAAATGACAAAGGTATTTGAAAGAGAACCACAGACAGCTAGAATACTGTTGATAATTGCCAAGACGATGTTGGATACAAGATGACGATTTACAGCAGGTGAAGTAAGATAGGTAGCCAGCCTTGTTGAATAACAGTATCTCATGATGTAAACAGTCGACTGATTTGTAAAGTTTGAAATTTGGTCAGTTACTTCCATTGCCGTGAGAGAAGTTGTCAAGTGTCGCACTATAAAACTCAATTGTCTTTCCACAAGGAAACATATGTCACTTCTTTAAAGGATGCTAATCTCGAGCTCGTTAAATCTATCCTTGAATAAACATTACAAATTACAGATCATACGTTTCGTGGAAATTGTAAACATGGCGGGAATCGAATTGAAATCAAACTTTACCGTATAAAGAAATTAACCCCTTCTTAAACAGAAATCAGTTGATAAAAATAACATAAAAATATTTAGTTTTTTTGGTCAGTTGCGGCCAATAGACCTTTCTGCATGAAGTGAATGGATCACGTGATCTTTCTTTTAACAATTCTGATTGGCTAATGTTCAGTGTTTGTCCGAGGTTTTGCGAGAACCAATCAAATCACTCTATATACTTAATTCTGCTCCCAAGGGAAACAGTTAGTTTTGTTTTCCTGAGAGTCTTGATGTTTCCCGAGGGATCAGACATTAAGTGCGTTGTTATATAGCTTGAGTTTCGCTGAATAATTTCGACGTTTATCAAGGGAAATTACAGTACACAAAAGACAAAAAATTTCGCCTGGCTCCGTAATTTCACTTCAACCAAACAAATATCAGTCTCAGAACAAAAGAACAGCAATACATTTCTCCATTTAGTCTTCACACATGCTTTGAAGACCTATAAATATTTCTTTTTTTCGTACCAAACAAGCTTTTGTTTATAGGATGCCGTGAAGAGTTCAAAGTTCCAGCGTGCAACAATAGGCGAGTTTCAGGGTGTTGCGCGCGCATCGTTTTGCAAAGAAATTGGCGGGCTCTTGGCGGGCTCTCCACAAAGTAAGCAATGGCAAACAGACTTGCTAGCGAGGCAACAACAGCAGAATAACAGTGTTAAACATCCAGAAACTGTATCTATACTTTGTTGATTTTAAACCGTATGTTTACTTTTAGCGGAGCTTGCCAGTTTTTTTGAAAAATGATGCGCGCGCAACACCCTGAAACTCGCCTATTGCACTTAGACCCCGATGCCAGTACAATTTGAAAACGGAACAAAATCATGCCGTTTAGGCCTTGCGTTTGCACGATACCGGCACAAAAATAACATGAAATGTTACATCCTGTATTTGCATACCGGCATGATTTTGTTCCGTTTTCAAATATTTTCAAATTCTTAATCTACCTTCCAATGTGAAATTACTTACGAGAACAGACTAATCGAAACAAACCTACTTCCTCTAACCTACTGGCACGAATATCTGGACATGGTACCGGTATTCTTTTTCAAAATAATCAATCAATATATTTCTTTTGACAAAACTACAATTCCTGAAAAATGCAAACCTACCAACATACCTACAAGATCTCAGATTAAAACAGATGGCAGCGCTTTCAAAGAGCGATCATATAGAACATCTACGTACGGTAAATCATACCTAATAACAGCTCCAAGTATATGGAACGTGCTGCCTCAAGAAATAACCCGGACTACCAATCTTTCAAATTTCAAAAACAAACTAAAAGAATACTACCACTCTGCTATTCTCTCTATATACCATTCTGAAGACCCACGCACCTGGAAATCAATTTGTATTAAATGTAACTCTGTCCGTAGTCTATGTGTTTCCCCTACTTGTTGTTTTTAGACCTTCAGCTAGCTTCATATTAAACGTTTTTACTTGTTATGTTTATATCATATAATTATATTTATATCACATATTATTTAATGTAAATCGTAGACAATCAGGACCCGCAGTAATCGGCCTCAGCTGTTGCGGTGTTCCTATCCTTGTATTTATTTATTTAGTCAAGGTAAAGTTAAATAAAATAAAATAAAATAAATTACACCGGCATCGTGTAAACGGAGTCTAAGAGGCGTTTAAACAGAAGAGGACCGGCCTTCTTGGTCGAGATCTCGCAGCTGTCGATCAAATCAGTTGTTTAATTTGTTTTGATTTATAGACCTTCCAAAATGGCCGCCAAATTAGAATTCTTTTATGTGCATATAAATTAGCCCTTATGACCTCGTTTTAAAGTAAAAATTCTTTTGAATTTTACACATGAAAACGAGTTCAAAAGGGCTAATTTATGTGTATATAAAATAATGTTATTATTCATAGTATTTTTATTTGATGAACGCAAAGATATATAACATTCTCTGAGAAATCATTATGCATGTGTGAGGTATTCCATACATTTGCATATCAAACAAAAATAAATATCTCAAAAACAAAGCGAAAAGCTTCCAAAGAAGTAAAGAGGTTAGGGGCGCTTTAAAAGTCTGTTTAACCAACGTTGAAAAAAACTATATATCTTAATTTAATTAGCCTGCGAGCAGGCTCTCACAGCAACAGGAGGGCCTGCCCGCAGGCTATAATTTAATATTTAACAAATAGATTCCATTTTGCCGTTGTCTGTTCAGTTATAGATGCACAGATGACGTGCAACGGCTTCTGTGCATCTATAACTGAACAGACAACAAAAAAATGGAATCTATTTGTTTTATACAATATAAAAACTACACAATACTTCTTGCCGGATTTTGGGGCATGAAGAAAGAAAAAAGCAAGTCAGCTGACGTGATCTGACGTGATCCGTGTGTCTGTCCTCTAATAGATCATGGCCAACAACCAATGAAAACACGCATAGCAACCAGAGTATTGTATAAAATCAAATAAATTTTAGCGAAATCGTAATATTGCATGTCATTTCGACTTCCTAATTCTTGTAAACACAAGTGAAGAAGTGTGAGATGTAAACGTCGAAATATGTCGTTAGTTAAAATCGATGTTTTTATTGCTATCGTTCATCGTGATGGAAATATTCGTTGGCTTGATCCATCTTTGAACGTGTTAAACCGGTTTCTTTCAAAACCGGAAGCTGAATAACAAATAAGATTTGAGCCAATCAGAAGCGCTGAAGCGGGTAATTTAAAAAACCTGTCAGGACTTTAAACTGAAGTGTGCTCGTGATTTTTCTGAATTTTCTCAGTTTGGGGCATGTCGACGAGCAGTGTGGACTTACGTCGCTCTAAAGCCTTGAAAATTCGCCCAAGTCTCGCTAGAATACGAGACCCAAGGTGGCAACAAAACGGCTTCGAAGTTGAGAAGAAGTGAGTATATGCTTTATCGTTGTTACTTGCTTTTAATTCTTGGTTTTCATTCAGTTAATTTGACGGTCCCATAGCGAATTCCTTCGGCTGCATGCTCAACCCGAAATACGAAGTTTCTTCGATTTTATCACTTCGAAACAGGTCAAAAAGCCTTCAAAAAGAAACACCATGACAAGTACCAAGATTTCCAAGCGAATTTGAACATCTCTCGAAGATTTTCGAAGTTTTAGAGACAGTGAAATTCACCAAAATTTCGGGCCACGTTCTCGAGCTGTCGGGAAGCCTCTTGGCAGTTCTTGTTCGCTCATTGTCCGAAGATTTAGCAAGTGCTGGATGGTTTTTAGCTTCTTTCCGAACAGAGACATGTTTAGAAGATAGCCTTACCGATTATTTGTCTTTTGTTAACGTTTTGAGGATTTATTTGTACAAATTTCGCTCGTTCGGCGATATATTCGGGTGCGATCGGGATAAGCTTTGTTGGTCCCGTAGGACACTTAATGTATTTGCCTTCTTCGAGAGAACTAAGCAACGTGTAGATGACATTTCTTAGTGATTATCTTTCTTCTCCTCGACGTTTTGAAGATGTTTTTGTATACATTTAGGTAATTCGCTTTCCGGGTTTCAATAGTTTGTTGGCCTCACGTGTGCATGCCTCTTCGCTTAAGTGGACTTCGGTGGCACGTTTTTTCTATTCATGCATTGAGACATATTCAGAATCAGACCTCGGCGTTCTTTTATAAAAAGCTTTGAAGCCAGGAATTAAATTCTTCTTAGTTCAGCAGCATTCTCGTTCGAAACCAAGGCAAATGAAGTCTTCATGTTTGTACTCAACTATACCTCGCCATTGATGATAATTTGCCGTCGCATTTAGCGAGTCCTGAACAGTACAATTATGGCACACGCGTCTTTCATACTTCATAGAATTCCGCCAAAGACGTTCCGCTGCGAATTTTGAGGAAACTCTTAATGGAAAGAAAAGGACTAAATTGAACCTTTAAGATTTTGCTGGTATTGCCGCTATATTCCTGTTTTGCTTGAACTATAGTCGTTCGTTCGCTGCTCATTGTCAAAGATTTTGGGATTCTCTTTAATTTGAAGTTTTCTGTCGATTCGATAATTTTCGTAGGGTGGGGTAGGGTGTACCTCTATAGATTTCTCACATTACCAACAATGCAATTTTACCATTAAATTAACCAACCAATTTCTTATGCATCAATTCATATTAAGGAAAAATCGCGTTTTCCTCTACAAAATGCTTTTAACGATCAGTTTTTGAAAAAGTGTGTGGTTGCCATAGGGGGGGGGGGGAGGGGGGGAGGCCGATTTTTGGGTTTGTGATATTTTTAAATAATTGTTAATTGTATTTATAGGAATGTTGACAAGAGTATTACAATTTGAGTACTCCACCTACCAAGCAAGCAGATGTCATGGGTCCAGTGTGTCAGGTTTATATTTATTTCCATGTGCTGCCTAGGATGTCTAAGTCGGGTGTTCTCCTTTGGCAAGGAAGATCTCTTGGCAGTAGAATCGTCTGCCTTGCAGAGTAAAACAACAAAGGGGACGTTTTTGCCTGGCTCAGGCAAGGATGGGTCAAGAACACTAAAAAGGTTAAGTAGAGGAGCAGCTTTTCTAGATGGTCCTAGACTGGTCTCCACGCACCCCAGCACCGTGTGAAGCGCGCCACATCATAGCCTCTACGTGGTGAAGATTAACCACATCCTACTGCGAGGTAACCCTGTTAACATCATCAAGAGATGGCATCGTGGAGCAGAACACGGCGGTCTAGATGACTAAACCTCGATAAAATAATCCTGCTATTCTAGATAACCACTACAGTTCTAGAGATAGATGAATAACAGTTACTTTCAATCGGAGTATGGTATATGCATTTCTAAGTTAAGAAGTCTTCTGTTAGGGTCTAAATTATTTAGAACTTGCCTATCTGCATTATCTCTATTAAACTGCTCTGACTCTCAAGATACTGTTATTTTACCTTAATTGTTGCCAAAATTGTGTCTTGGAAAATGACATTTTCTATGCATGGTCATCATCGCGTCAGGGATTTGGTAAAAGATAAGGTTGAATTGCTTTCTACAGTAGACTTGGGGTTTGCGATTCCTATTCCTATCCTTACTGGTCCTTAGTCCTAGCTGTAACCATTGTTCTCTTGAGGGCAATGGAACCTATTCCTACCCACTACCTATAAATTACCTGGTACCCCTGACGCTTATCTCACCTCTACTGTAGAAAGCAATACAATCTTTTATCCAAGGTTTTTTCAGCTATCTTTTTGTTCATATCTGCAATGAGATCATGGCTACAAATGTCGATTGCCAAATATTTTGTCGTCATTAACTTTTTTGTACTCTAAAAATGTGAAATTGGATTCAATGTCTGTCTTTGGTATTTCATGTGATGATTCAGGATACTGCTATCTGTAAGTATGTAAAGGAAAGGATATAAGGAGTGCCGATGAAATGCATTTCTTTGTGTGCAAGAAGAGATCCAGAAACATGATTATGTATGAACAGAAAAGAGTTGTACTTTAGCTGAAGGTGGGATTAAGTACCAGAAGGAAGAAACAAATTAGTAAATGTGTAGGGTATATGCAGTGTACTGTAGGGATGATGCATGAACATCAGTTTGATGACTTTGCCTTCATTTTTTGAGAATGCCATTTATTTTAATAGAATTGTTTACACTTATAACCATAACTAGGAGCGCGAAAAACAGTGTAAGCGTAAAAATTAACTGAAGCCTTAAAACTTAAAATTAACTAGTGTAAGCATGACGTTTCAATGAATGGCATTCTCAAAAGTGAAGGCAAAGCTTTCAAACCGATGTTCTTGTATTATTCCTACAGTACATTGCATTACTTTATGCATTTACCAACTTGTTTTTTTTCTTTTGGTACTTAGTTTTACCATCAACTCAGGTACAATTCTTTTCTGTTTATGCATAATGTGTTTCTAGGTCTTTTCTTGTACATAAAGAAATGTATTTTACCAGTACATTCTATACATCTTTTCCCTTACATACTTGCATGTAACAGCATCCCGAATCATCACATGATCTGTCACGTCAGACAGTGAGTCTATATTCGGATCTTTTTTTAAACAATTCTGATTACAAATGTTACATAAGTTCCACTTACAAGAGTGAGCTATTTAAGGTAAACTGATAGTTTCCAAGAGTCGTAGCAGGTTTGATGGTACTAATCCAAATAGGCAGGTTTTAAATTATTTAGACCCTAACCAAGATTTTTCTAATAACACCAAGGTATTCCTAGTGCTATATTATCTGAGCTATTGAAAAAAGATATGCCTTGGAGGTATGGCTATCAAAAGTTCAATCCGAAACAAACCTTTTATATGTGAGATGACGAATTTCTAATGCTCTATTATCTGAGCTATTGAAAACACAAGGTGTGGCTAACACAATATTCAATCTGGCACAAATCTTTTATACAATGATAGAATTTCTAATGCTCTAATCTGAGATATTGAAAAAAGATATGCCTTGGAGGTATGGCTATCAAAAGTTCAATCCAAAACAAACCTTTTATATGTGAGATGACGAATTTCTAATGCTCTAATTATTATCTGAGCTATTGAAAAAACAAGGTGTGGCTAACACAATATTCCATCTGGCACAAATCTCTTAAACAATGATAGAATTTCTAATGCTCTATTATCTGAGCTATTGAAAAAAGATATGCCTTGGAGGTATGGCTATCAAAAGTTCAATCCGAAACAAACCTTTTATATGTGAGATGACGAATTTCTAATGCTCTATTATCTGAGCTATTGAAAAAACAAGGTGTGGCTAACACAATATTCCATCTGGCACAAATATTTTATACAATGATAGAATTTCTAATGTTCTATTATCTGAGCTATTGAAAAAAGCCAAGTCTGAGAGGTGTGGCTATTAAACATTCAGGCCAAACGAAGCCTTTTTTCAGTAAAACAAGACGCCTGGATCAGACGTTCACTTGGGCTACTGGCAAAGTAGAGATCTATACCGCGCGAGCAAAGGTGGCAGTGGGCCAAGGAAGATGAGATCGACGACGAAGTTTCGAAATCTACCAACAACGTGCAAGAACATCTTGATCAAAAGGCAAAGCTATTAACTTTTTGTCCAATTCCAAAAGCGAAAGGAGCAAAGAACTTACAACATGCCTCACGGCATAATAAAACGAGCCTGAAACGTATGGCTAACAAAACATTCGATTCGGAAAAAAACTTTTACAAAATGATGGAATTTCTAATGCTCTATATCTGAACTATTGGAAAACGCCAAGCCTGGGGTGTGGCTATCAAATATTTAATCCAGATGGACGATGCTTTTCAATTTCCAATGCTCTATTATCTGAGCTAAAACAAAGTCAGACGTCTGGCTACAAAAGAGACCAAAGTTGATATAGTATTTTAAATGCTCTACCTGAGCTTTTGAAAAAAACCAGCGCGTGGGACGGGACGTGTGTACCAAAACATTTATACCATTTATACAGGAATGTGCCTGGAACTTGTGGCTCTCACGACATCCAATGAAACGATGGAATTCCTAAAGCTCTATTAGCCGAACTATTGAAACTCGATATTGGAACTTGTGGCTATGAAAACATTCCTGATTATTATTGAAATGAACTATTAAACAACTCAAGCTTGGGACTTGAGGCTATCAAACATTTAAATTGGAACAAACTTTCATACGATAAAGAACTTCTGATGCTTTTGAAAAACCTGGGCCATGAATACTGTATGAAAACATTCCAACGTGGAACCATACGTGGTGTGTGCAAGAGATGACAGTGGTCTTGGCAACAATTGGATATGGTGTTTTCAACATTTGAGCAAGCAAGCAGATGTCCTGGTCTAAAATGTGGTATAGTGAGGTTTTTCTCGGCATATGTACGACATTCGTTTATACATCTGCAAACTTCTATTTAAGAACTAAAAAGTACTGCCCTACATTTTGCCATAAAACAAAACCTGTGGTTCAAAATTCTTGGTACAAGATCAAGATGTGATCAAGAAGCCAATTTCGTAAAGATACACTTTCGTTTGGTTAGTCGTTTCTCTCAGGTTTGTTTTTTTTTGAAGGAATTACTTTCTTGACTGGCGTACTGTTAGCAAGATTGATAGTTCTTGTAGACAGAGGTATGTTTTCATTGTCACGCAACAGTGAAACATCGAAAAACCAGAGGTCGCTTGCATTCTCGTTCCCTCGTCAGGGCATTGCAATACTGTCTACATTTAGCCAATGAATTCCTTGAACCACAGTATTATGGGAAAATATATAGCTCAGCACTACATGTAAACAGTGGTATTGACAAGTGGTCAAATTGTTTGATTTTGAGCCAAATACAATTTTGACTGGAAATCAATCTACTTGTAATCAATCCACAGAATCCAACTTATTTTGTCAGCCATTGACAAAATGAAATATGGCGGTTCAACGTGGCGGCAAAAAAACAAATATTTTGAAGGACAAATCGGTAAGAATAAACTTTAGTTACATGTTGTTTTTCAATGCTACTTCTTCATAAAAATGGTTTATTACAAAGTTTTCTTTTTGCTTATTTCAGGAAATTAAAAAAACTGGTCGTGGCGACCTCTACTTAGGGTCGAAAAACAATTGAGCAGAAAGTATTATTGTCTTTGCAAGCAAGGTAAGGCAAGCAATGACAAGACTTTCGCCGTCTTCTCGGATAAGGACGTTAAACCGGAGGTCCTTGGAATGCCCGTTATTTCACCAATATAGGCCTTGGTGCCTTTTTTGGGGGTTTTCCATTCACCAAAGAGTGATAAACCCTAGTTACAAAGGTTCCCATGACATAAAATGGACATGGAGTTATTGAGTTGGAGTTTTATTTAAGGCTTAAGTTAAGGCATAGGTTAGGTTAAGGCAAAACCTCATCTCATTAACACTTTGCTTCATCTAAATGTTATGGGAAACTAAAAATTTGACATTTCATGTTTGGTAACAATTTCCATCAACAAGTAATAAAACTACAATTTTTTGGTCAATGCTAGTTTTGCTGGCAGAGTTGCAAGTTGCAACCATTTTTTCTGTGACCAAGCTGGGACATAATAGGGACTTTGAGATACTAGGACGACGAAGGCGGCTAAAAAGCAACATGAATCTTACTATTTAAAAAAGTCGCGGTTAAAAGGGTATTGGCAATAAAAAATAAGTTTGTCTCATTTGAAAGGGCTCGTCAAATGGTATAAGACCTTTTACAATTTTTCCGTACTTGTTTTGGTTTTGGAAATATTTCGACAAAAGACAGCGTGCTGTCCGCCATTTTGTTGTAATATTGGGTCTAATTAACTAGGAAATTGGTGCCGTCACAAGCAAGGTAAACCAAAATTGGGGTGACCAAATTTCCACGGAAGGCTTTTTAAATGTTGTGGGTCAACTTAAAATGGAAAATAGCGCCACAAAAAATCGAGTTTCTAGCTCATGTCATTAGGGTTGGCAAGATAAAAATTTCGCTTTACCCTGGTTATGTTGTCGCATGCATAATTTTGCATATCGAAATTCGAAAATAATTCCAAGATGGCAGACAGCACGCTGTCTTTAGTCAAAATATTTCCAAAACCAAAACAGATAGGGGGAAACTTGCTAAAATGATAGTAGTGTCAGTATTGAAGTCAGTCTTAGACCCCGTTTACACTAGAGCAAAAGTATCCGGATTCACATTGTTTTTTATTCCCATGGGGATGAAAAACAATGTGAATCCGGATACTTTTGCTCTAGTGTAATCGGGGCCTTAGACCCCATCCATACGTTTTCCTAGCGTTTTCATATTGTTTCAGGTAATGAGACCATTGTTTTGTGCTCCCCTGAGGACCGAGAACAATATAAAAATGCTATGAAAACGCATACGTGTCGACATGGCCTTAGACTATGTGCACACGGTAACGTTTCCAAGCGTTTTCGTATTGTTTCAAGTAATGAGCTGATTAATTTAATAATTGTCAGTTGTTTGCTGTACAAGCTGTGTTAGTTAGTAATACTCAGAAAAACTCTGAGCTCTAAGCGGGACTCGAACCTACAACCTTCTGAATGCTAGCCAGACACTCTAACCATTGACCCACTAGAACTCGGATAGCGGAGCAAGGTTAATTAAGGTAATTATACCTTAGACTGTGCCCAGTCCTCCAGGAACGAGTCTTAACCGCTCGGTTACTAACTAACACAGCTTGTACAGCAAACAACTGACACTTATTACTAACATCAAGCTGCAATTTCTGAAACTAACTAATGAGCTGATTGTTCTCGATTCATTCCCTTGAGAGCAGTAAACAATACGAAAACGCTCGGAAACGTTACCGTGTGCACATAGCCTGAATCTTTTGGTGAGATGACGTCGTCCTGAAGACATAAATACTTTAAGTAGCGTTGTATAAAGAACAAGGACGGTGTTGAGAATTACTCTTGGGACTAAAAATTATTCATTCTCTTTGTTTTGCGAAAAAAACTATTTTAAATGAGGTTGACGTCGCAGATCTTAAAGTCCTTATTGTCACTGGGTTCAAGTCCCAGTTCACGAAGACCAATTCCGGTTCACGAAGACCAATTTATTTATTTTATTTATACAGCTTTCGTTGTGAAGCAAAAATAATTAATGATAATTGATAGTCATAATTATAGTTAACAATAATAATGGTAATAAATAATAATGACATTAACAGAGCAGTCCACAACGTGGGTCATCAACAACAGAGCGTTACTCCAAACAGGGTTGATGCCCAAATAATCTTAAGACAAAAATAATTGAAATGATAAAAAACAAAACAAAAAAAAAACAAACAAAAAAAAGAAAAACAAAAAACAATAATTGGTCCGTAACGTCCTAATAACAGCATTGTCTAAATTTGGTTACGTTTCTGACCATAGAACATTTACGGCACACAGCTTTCCAGGTGTAAACATTATCTTGGTAGAAAGTTGTTTTCAGTGCTAGGGTGTATTGATTGTATAAAGCTGTCTTAAATGAAGATACGGACGTTAAGGATATAACAGATTCCGCAGGGCATACCATGATTTGACTGTACGATTGAAGAAGCTCTTTTGAAAAAGAGAAGTTCTACATTTGATGGTTTTGTAGTCCAGTGAGCAACTTTTCCTGGTGTTCTTAACTGAACTTCGTGGTTGAATGTAGTTCGACCAGTCCATACAATTTGCACAATCCCAAGTAGCTTGAACAAAATGGTGGCAAAAACAAAATGGCGTCAGTACAAGGTCAAGTTTACCACAACGTCGAGTCAATTTAATTATCATCTTGAGTATGTATAACATTTTGTCTAAACTTCAGAATTCTGGTAGAATCTTCTCTCAAAATAAGTCCTTGGTGTTCATATTGTCTAACACAGTTCCCCCCAACATTTATTTGTTCCTGTGTCACTGAAGACATCGTAACAATTTAGCAAAATGTACTACATCAGAAAGACAGTTGAATATCTAACAAAGGAGTATACATTACAACGTTTTTTCAAACTTCAAATCTGGCTGGCGTATTCTTGATTCCATTTTTTCATTTTTTGCGTGTTTCTTCAACATTTCCATCACCTCGTTCTCATATTTTTCTGGTGTTTCTCTTACACCAGTCATCCAGTAATAGATATCCCAGTCATTTGTAGGTTCATTAATGAGTGTATCATACTGTTCCAGTAAATTATCACTTAGATTGGTCAAAAATTTAGCAGCAAAAGTACTAAAAAAAATTGACAAAAAAGTGCATTTTCAAATAATTCAAATCTGCATAAAATGAAAACACTGCTTATGTAGCACTCTATTTTCTTGGCCACTGAAATACCAGGAAATGCGGCAAATAGTGGGGGTGTTTTTTGGAGGGGGGGACATGCAGCTCCAGAATAATTTTTAAAAGACACCCCCTGGAATTTGACCAACCATTTTCTCAGAACTTTTACCCCTCCTGAAATTTCCAAGATCCTGACAGAGGAGTGTATGATACAAAAATGCAATATGCTTGTATATTATTGATAATACATGTACAGTACTGCTCAGAAATAACCTAACAAAAACCGAGGTCAAACCTAAGTTTAACCTCAGCTTAATCGTAATATAACTCTGTTCAGTGTTAGTTAAACTGTCTCTAAATCACTATGAATGAAAATATGGACTGTTTTCTGTATTACTAGATAATTTTATTGTGCTTTACTAAAGTTTATTACCATTTCTATCATTGTTTAACTTAACCTCAACCTCAACTGTTAGGTTATTTCTGAGCAGTACTGTAGCAGATTTTGGTAGATTTTAAATAAAATAAATATATTCTTGGTTTTCAACTCATCTGATGTCACGGCGGCCATATTGGTGCACCAAAACAAAGAAATGGTGGCCATATTGGTGTATACATCCAATGGGAATTTAACTCTATTCCAGACCTGCCAACTTTACCAAACACTAAATCTGGAGAATTTAAAAATAACGATAAAAAACCTGGAGATTGACAGCCAAACCTGGAGATTGGTGCATGTGATCTTCGTCACCACTTAATTGCACCATTTTGATTTTGACTGACCAAACAGTGTCCAGCATTGCAGGCATTACTGATAATGATTAAGACTGTATTCAGGTGCTCTGTGCCTCGGCCGAAGTGCTATTGATGCTTTTCTTTAGTTTATGTCTTATTCAGTAGTATTTCAGAGTATTTCTATTGGTATTTTTGAGAATTCTCGCTTGCCGTGAGAAGTGGAAGTCATACCGGGTGACTGGGAGAAGTTGTCTGATGCCAGGAGTCTCACGGTCAAACCGTGAGAGTTGGCAGGTCTGCTATTCTTATTCAAACATTTCGTAACTCCAACGATCCATTTTTTACCTTAGGAGCAAACCATTTTCTAACATACCTCTCTTCCTACAAAATCAACAAATAACATATATAGTTTAAAAAGTAAGACTTCTCAATTGTAGCATGCTCTTAGTCCAAACAATTATTAAAAATAGCCAAAATTTCAAGAAGTTTACAAACCTGCTCTGATACAGCAACCTTGCTCTTTTGATCTCCATGGATTCACCTTGTTTTTTTTGATAAGGAGGAATTGCTGGACCCGTGTCTGGTCCGTCAATAATATTATCTGAATAAAATAAAACTCTTGGATAATAAGATTGCTTTAGATATTGAACATGACGGGACAACAATATTAAACGTCTGCATGGAAAGAACGCCATCTTGAATTCTCGCGTGATCGCGCGACCTCACGCGTGTGAAGCCCGCAAAGCGTGTTTAGACACGGAACTGAACAAGGATCTCGCATCACCGTGCAAATGGTTATTGGCGCGAAAATACTAAATTAATTTATCTTGGGTTTATCAGTAATCTGTAGACACGAGCTGCAAATCAAACTGCACACACCAGACCTTAAATCTTGACGTTTCTCTCTGACGAAGGGCCTTCGCTCGAAACGTTAGACCACTTACGTTCTCTGTTTCGGCAGTATTAACCTACTACACCATATTTCGATTGTTGTTTCAACACTGCCTACGCAGCACACTACTTTTATTACACTACTTAAATCTTTTATATCTCCGAACCGCTTCTTATTAAAAGAATATCCTGTTTATTTCGTAAACACTAACAAGTGAAGGACCATCAAATCGAGGCCCAATCATTGTTTTTAATGATTGTTCAACCGAGACAATGTGGAAACACATTACATGAGAAATATCGCTGATCATTCAGCTTTACGGTGTGTTTAAATAGTAAGATTTTTTCAGTGGCTGAAGTCGAAAATCTATAAGTACAACCCATACAACTGCATTTAACTGATATGCACGAGAATATGATTCATATACCCCGCGAATATTAAAACAACTATATCAAAGACAAAGTCACTGTTTCATTACTAACATTATTATTTTTGTTATACATCAATGCATGTAAACTTTGGTAAATTGTCATAAATAATAAGATTCTAATATTAGCGTTGCTCTTTATTAGTTTTGAATGTTTGGCAAACGAAGATTTCTTAAACATAGTTTTATACATGCACAGCATGCAAAGTTATTAAATGGACATTGTCAATCAGTTCCACTAGTGATTCGTTCGCCTCCAAAGTGAATTACTGTATTAGGTAGCTTCATATCGGCTTTGCACTCGAACTGCGAATGTCATGAATATCACCTCCTAATTGTCAGGCTGACAAACTGTTCCATAATTTGTTTTTCGTTCTGTAAAACATTGGATTGAAGTTTTATTCCAGTCTCTAAACGTCTTGACAAAATTATTGTTCTTTTGTGATTATCTTTTGATTTCGCTTGATTTTTGCAAGTTCTTTGATATTTCATTTCGTTTAACGCTGGCTCTCTCAACTTGCATTAACTCGAGTTGAAACGAAGATAAATTGTTCGTTATGTCACGGACGTTGTTATCAAATTTAATTCGTTTAAGATCACCGCAAAATTCGTCTGATGCAGTTCGTTTCATTCCTTCACGAAAGCTCAACTTTAGTTCATCCTGTTCATCCTCCGAATCCTCAACATCTGACCAGTTTTGAGAATCTTCTTCAGACGAATTGAATAGCATTTCTATTGAATAAACACAATCTTTGACAGACTGATCCTTCTGCGCTGCTAAAGTTGGTTCGATAATCTTCATGACACAAGCGTTAGGTCGTTGACGGTTTTAAATTGTAATAGTTCCTCCTTTGGCATGAATATTCTTTGATAATCCTTGAAGTCAAACGTATTCCAACTTTTTGCCCACAGACTCAACAGCTTTCAATATGGTCTCTTTGCATGCCAGTCTCAATCAGAAAAGACACGGCGTGAATTTCATGCAACAAAACTTACAATATATCATGTTTATCATACAAGACAACACACAACACAAAAAGTCTTTTAATGTTTTTGTCCAATGAATAGAGATACTTCAGTTATTGTTATGCTTCGTTTGCAGTCAAAGCAACTGTCTCCATCCTGTGCTCTGTGATTGGCCAATCATTCATATCAACCCAGCTGGTACTTTCCGCTCAGCACTTTTGTCATCAGGTCACTTAGCAACGAAAATCAACAACGTCCACTGACAACAGAAGATTTCATGTGTCGTGAAATTAAACCAAGATAGTGATTGAGCTGTTTCGGTTTGTTTTCAAATTCTCTACACTCCGAAAGCATTGTACGATTATTTCTTTTCAGTTTGTCTTTAGCTTTCTTCAAAATCTCTTTGAAAGTTTGCTGAAGCGTTCAGTACGTGTCTATTGATTTGAGCACCATAGCAACACAACGTCAGCTGAGTAAACGTTTACGATAACAAACTAACCGTGCCCAACACGACAGAAATCACGTGATAATAACAATTGGGTAAAGTATAATTAATGTCCTCTTTTGATTGATTATAATCAACATTTAGACTAACTCGAGAGTTCGCTTTGGTAACTGAATATTTTAGCGTCTCTTTGTGGCCACTCAACAGTATTGGTTTTGGTAAAATTTCTTCTCAAAAAAGACCGAGAGTTTTCTGCATCCACAAAGAGTTTTTGGTTTTAAGAGATGTCGGGCAAGAATATTGAATTTTTTTTTTTAACAACTTCATTGGACCCAAGCGCGAAAATTTCTTAAGAAAGTAATATTTTCTGGCTGATTATTTGATTAAAATTGGAGGTGGAAAAAAACAAATGCAACTTAAAATATTCCGAGTTGTGATTTAACTGTCCCGAAATATAAGAATTGAAAGACTCCGAAAGAGAAGTCCTTTTTCTCGTCAGTTCTTTTAATGTTTGTATTCGTGTTTATGCTTTATCTCTTAGCAACGTTATACTATCAGTTTTTAATTCTTAAGTAGTTCAAGCGAAGAGGCAGTGTTTTAAAGAGCCGTAGCATCTTTATATGGTAAGCCTGAGAATCATACGCAAAAACATAAACAGGAATACTTCAGCAATATGGCTGATGACTGACATTAATGAAGTAGACATTACAACGAGAAGAAAATAAAAAGCATATGTTTTAAAGTCTTAAACGGAATCAAAACTGAAACGTTTTCATAAAATAGAAGCGACATGACTTTCCGTTGGCTAACTCTTCTAGTTTACCGCCATTTTGTTAACTGTTTACGTTGCTTACTTAAGGGCCTGTTTATTATGGGAGCCGGAAAGTTTTCAAGCGGGATTAAAAACCGCAGAATAACAGAGAAATAAATAAAATTTGACATCAGGGGGTGTGCGCACTGGGATCGCAAAGCATGACAGTTATTTTAGCAAATACGACCATAGCGCGTTCGATCGTCGTCGAGTGAAGAGCTCCCTGAAGTTATCTTTGAAAGATTCTGGACAAAATATAAAGTCTGGAGATGCTTAATATCGATAAATTGTCTTCTTGTAAACTTGTTTCTAATAATAAGTGCTCCAAGCGTGTTTTATCGTCTAAATGAAAAACGATAAAGTCATAGAGCCAGTCGGTTTATCGATGCGACGATGCCTTACAGCTCATTAGGATTACTGATAATGAACCGAATTCAGAGAAGAGAAATGCCGCAAATCGACCGAGAAACTTAGTTGCCTCTAAGTCCTGTAAATTAGAAAAGCTGCTTGTTGGTTCAAGAAGGAAACTGCGGCTTTTGTCGTTATTTTTAATTGTGCTGTTGGCTAGCCATCGACAGACCGCAATATTAACATATTATATTAAATACGTATATATACGAGAAGAATGTGCTTCATTTTTTAAAAACCGCCAACCCAAGCGCATTGCCTTGTTTATGTTTCCAAGCGCATTTAATCAAACTCTATAGCTTACTCTGAAACGTATTTGCTACGAATCTCCAGCTGTCAGTGCAATATTATATCTTTGTATTAACTCATCAGTCGCGCTGTCGTCGCTGTAAAAATGTATATTTTCAAGTTGTAAATAGAAGGTGATCCCAAGGAGAGCGTTGGAGAGCGATCACATTTTTATATAGCTTAGGGTCTATATAATACATCCAAATAGTCAAAACTAAGTTTTCTTCGGTAGTTTAAAATATATTTGCCAAAAATCTAACCGTAGTCAAATTACATCTTCGATCACGTAAAATAACAACTCAAATTCACCAGCCCTAAATTCCGATCAGAAACTAGTTTTCTTCCAACTTGAGATGTAAATACCCGCTTTTATATGTAAATTTCATAATTATGTAAAAATCATTGACAAATATTAACAACTATTTCAAAAAATAAAGCCTAAACGCACTGCTGTTTGAGCGTTAGTTTAATTGGTTGTTTTACCGTGTAGCAGAGCACAAAGTACGTTACAGATAATCAGTCGTTGATTTCAATAATCATTCAAAATAGCATATATTGCATGCTTCAGAATGACTATAGCTACTTGTTCCTTTCTGCCAGAGCGGCCAGTTTGGCCAGAGTAACATTATATATTTGCCTGTTTCTGCCAGAGCGGCCAGAGTGCCAGTTTGGCCAGAGTAACATATATTTCTTCGTTTCTGCCAGAGCGGCCAGACAGAGTGCCAGTTTGGCCAGAGTAACATATATTTCTTCGTTTCTGCCAGAGCGGCCAGACAGAGTGCCAGTTTGGCCAGAGTAACATATATTTCTTCGTTTCTGCCAGAGCGGCCAGACAGAGTGCCAGTTTGGCCAGAGTAACATATATTTCTTCGTTTCTGCCAGAGCGGCCAGAGTGCCAGTTTGGCCAGAGTAACATATATTTCTTCGTTTCTGCCAGAGCGGCCAGACAGAGTGCCAGTTTGGCCAGAGTAACATATATTTCTTCGTTTCTGCCAGAGCGGCCAGAGTGCCAGTTTGGCCAGAGTAACATTACATATTTGTCTGTTTCTGCCAGAGCGGCCAGAGTGCCAGTTTGGCCAGAGTAACATTACATATTTGTCTGTTTCTGCCAGAGCGGCCAGAGTGCCAGTTTGGCCAGAGTAACATTACATATTTGTCTGTTTCTGCCAGAGCGGCCAGAGTGCCAGTTTGGCCAGAGTAACATTACATATTTGTCTGTTTCTGCGAGACCGGCCAGAGTGCCAGTTTGGCCAGAGTAACATTACATATTTGTCTGTTTCTGCCAGAGCGGCCAGAGTGCCAGTTTGGCCAGAGTAACATTACATATTTGTCTGTTTCTGCGAGACCGGCCAGAGTGCCAGTTTGGCCAGAGTAGCATTATATATTTGTCTGTTTCTGCCAGAGCGGCCAGAGTGCCAGTTTGGCCAGAGTAACATTATATATTTGTCTGTTTCTGCCAGAGCGGCCAGAGTGCCAGTTTGGCCAGAGTAGCATTATATATTTGTCTGTTTCTGCCAGAGCGGCCAGAGTGCCAGTTTGGCCAGAGTAACATTATATATTTGTCTGTTTCTGCCAGAGCGGCCAGAGTGCCAGTTTGGCCAGAGTAACATTATATATTTGTCTGTTTCTGCCAGACCGGCCAGAGTGCCAGTTTGGCCAGAGTAACATTATATATTTGTCTGTTTCTGCCAGAGCGGCCAGAGTGCCAGTTTGGCCAGAGCGCCAGTTGGCCAGAGTAGGGATCATGTTGCATTTCTAATGCGCTGCAATTTTCCTTATACTACATGTATAGTATAAGAATACAAGTTACGTCTAAATTTTGTCAAAAACGACCACACAGCGCGAGAATTTACAAGTGAAGTATTGATGGTAACTCATGTTCATATATATTGGGTATACAGTCAGCGCAATCGCGACCCAATGTGTTCAGGTAAATTGCCACTATTATAAAAAGTAAACCTTGTGTATACCGTATTTGCTGCAGATTTACTAAGCACTGAGTACACTGGGTCTTTACGACGACCTCTGTTACAGCAAGTCTATTAAACAAGCGCGGCCACCCTCGTATCGTTCTACTCATGATTTCTACTAACACTCAAGTCGACATTTCCTAATCACACATTATTGGCAAGTGTCACGGTGTATAATATGCATGCCGAACATTTTCAGATACAGCACTGATTCATTTCTTACAAGTCAATGATAGAACTTACTTAAGAGATACAAAATATGTTTTATGACATTTTGAACAATAGGAAAATGTAAATCTAATGTAAGTATTTAGTATTTCTGCGTTTGGCTATCTTCACTTGAATCAGTCATCAGTGTTAATCGGGAACAGTTTTAACATATGCCTATATGGCTATGCGTCGGACGATTTGAATTTGTCAGCTGTACGAATTTGGTCTTTTTTACTCGTCTGAGCAATTTTCAAAAAGAGAAACAGCACATGCATGCGGTTATAATATTAGATTGTGGTACAACCATGATGTAAATGTGTTTATTCATATTTCATAAACCCAACACAAACCGATTCATTAATAACAAGACACCTGGGTCAGGTGTTCACTCGGGCTGGAAAGTGCACAGGTCTCTATAACGTGCGAGAAAAGAGGAGGGAGTAGGCCGAGGAAGATCAGGTCGAAGGCTGAATGTGGTGCAGGACTATCCTGAATTGCTAATTTAAAGTGTCTAAAATTCAGGATGATCCTGATGCCTAGGGGACTTCTCTGTCCCACATGCAGGATGCTAAACTAAAAAGCATATAACAAAAAAACAGTAGGGGTGTTGTGGTCAGGGTCTGAGAGGTCCTGGCGGATTGTCATTAGGTCAGGTTTAGAGGTGGGGGTCAGGGTTGGGTTTCATTTTCTGAGTGATTAAGTCAAAGGTTCAAAGCACTTTGAATATAAATCCTAATGGATCAATAAGACTACGGTCCATTGTCGATCTAAAACTCAAAGACAAGTAACAGTTGGTAAAAACACAAGAAGTCATGTTTCAGGCTCTACGAGTCCAAGTAAAAACAATTATATTCGTCTGAAATTCGACGTTTAACTCGACGTCATTTACGCCGCATTATAATTCAAATTAAATTCGTCTGAATTAAATTCGTTAATTGAACGACGTTTGGCTCAGGCTTAAAAATGTAATTTGTACATTATTAAGATAGATAAACTATGGCGTCTCATCACTAGTCATATATAATAATGCTCTTCCAAAGAACCGTGTCGATATGTACTGAATCAGGAACAAAATACAAAATTAATAGCTAACTTAAGAGGTAGAAAATAGTAATTTACATATAACATTCAGAAAGATTATTATGCTAAGAAACAAGATAGTATATATTGTATACTATATATACATGTTACTAAAAGGTTATATTATATGTTAAATAATGGTCTAATATTATAACCGCTGCATGCATGTGCTGTTTCTCTTTTTGAACATTGCTCAGACAAGTATAAAAACGACCAAATTAGTACAGCTGACAAATTCAAATCGTCCGACGCATAGACATATAGGGTAAGGCATATGTTAAAACTGTTCCTGATTTTACTGATTCAAGTCAGTGAAGATAGCCAAACGCAGAAATACTAAATACTTACATTAGATTTACATTTTCTTATTGTTCAAAATGTCATAAAACATATTTTGTATCTTTTAAGTTCTATCATTGACTTGTAGAAATGAATCAGTGCTGTATGTGAAAATGTTGGTATGTATATTACAACATTGTCGGGCAATGTTGTTTGATGTATACACCTTGACACTTCACAATAATGTGTGATTAGGAAATGTCAAAATTGACTCTTGGCCGCGCTTGTTTAATAGACTTGCTGTAACAGAGGTCATCGTAAAGACCCAGTGTACTCACCCAGTGTTTAGTAAATCTGCAGCAAATACGGTATACACAAGGTTTAGTTTTAATTGTGGCAATTTACCTGAACACATTGGGTCGCGATTGCGCTTACTGTTTGCCCAATATATATGAACATGAGTTGGCATCAATAATACTTCACTTGTAAATTTACTCGCGCTGTGTAGTCGTTTTTGACAAAATTTAGACGTAACTTGTATTCTTATACTATATATATAGTACATGTATAAGGAAAATTGCAGCGCATTAGAAATGCAACATGATCCCTACTCTGGCCAACTGGCGCTCTGGCCAAACTGGCACTCTGGCGCTCTGGCAGAAACAGACAAATATATAATGTTACTCTGGCCAAACTGGCACTCTGGCCGCTCTGGCAGAAACAGACAAATATATAATGTTACTCTGGCCAAACTGGCACTCTGGCCGCTCTGGCAGAAACAGACAAATATGTAATGTTACTCTGGCCAAACTGGCACTCTGGCCGCTCTGGCAGAAACAGAGAAATATATAATGTTACTCTGGCCAAACTGGCACTCTGGCGCTCCGGCAGAAACAGACAAATATACAATGTTACTCTGGCCAAACTGGCGTCTGGCCGCTCTGGCAGGAACGACGAAATAAATGTTACTCTGGCCAAACTGGCACTCTGGTCGCTCTGGCAGAAACGAAGAAATATATGTTACTCTGGCCAAACTGGCACTCTGGCCGCTCTGGCAGAAACGAAGAAATAAATGTTACTCTGGCCAAACTGGCACTCTGGCAGAAACAGGCAAATATATAATGTTACTCTGGCCAAACTGGCCGCTCTTGGCAGAAAGGAACAAGTAGCTATAGTCATTCTGAAGCATGCAATATATGCTATTTTGAATGATTATTGAAATCAACGACTGATTATCTGTGACGTACTTTGTGCTCTGCTACACGGTAAAACAACCGTTAGTTAGTTTGCCATGTTGGTCACTGCGAAGCGATAATTGCCAACAACAATGCATTACGGTGCCAGTGCGCACACCGCCTGATTTAACATGCTATAAAGAGCTGCTGTCCTCTTACTGGCCGTTATCAATGATCATTTGTATCGAATAAACCGATTAAGAATCAAAATAAATATTCGAAACGGTTTCCGTCATATGGCGTCCCAGGACGTACAGGGAATTCATATGGCGAAAACTGTTTCTTTCAAACTGGGATCCCGGTTAGACGGGACGGGACAAAAACGTCCCGGCAAACACATTCTTCATATAAACGAAATGAGATAAATGAAGGGAAATACGGTAGCGATGCAATCCCGCTTGGTGTCCCGGCCCGGCAAACGTCCCGTCTTAGGGCCTGTTTATATGATCCCGGTGTACCGGGATGTCCCGGTTGCTTGTAACTTTGAATATTACGGTCAGAATTTAATTCGTCCAAACAGTCAGGTCTAAAGACAAAACACGGAATAAAAGTGAAGTAACTTCTAACATTGTAGAATTAGCGTGAGTTTTTGCTTTTTTGTCCATTTCCTTAAATTCCGCCAAGCACTTTGTTTACTCCATATAAACACGGGACGAGCACTTTGTTTACTCCATATAAACACGGGATGAAATTCATCTGGAGCATTGTAGTTCAGTAAACTTCATCCCGGTGTACCGGGATGTCGCGTTTATATGGGAAAAAATCTGTCCCGGTGTACCGAGATCTCGGTTGATTCAACCAAGACCGCGGTACACCGGGACGTCCCGGTGTCACAGGAAATATGTCCCTACCCAGAATGGCAAAGAATGGCACATGCATGGCAAAGCCAGCATCACCTATCTCCCAGCTACTACGTACACCAGTATGCATGACCAATACGGGTCGCTTTTGAGAATCATGCATCGCTCATTGAAAAAAGGCGTCTACTGCGTTTGTGAATGCATAATAAATACTTCCGTATATACGAAATACTAACGTTTCACGCGGAACCCTTCATTAACCTCGAGCCAACACGCTCTTGGCGTAAAGCAGACAGCAAATTTTAATAATAGCGAGGGTCTTTGACTTTGGTGAAGGAAAATTTCGAGTTTAAGAATATATGCAGGCCAGCAAACACACACACACACACACATATATATATATATATATATATATATATATATATATATATATATATATATATATATAGTGATAGTGATAGTGATAGTGATAGTGATAGTGATAGTGATAGTGATAGTGATAGTGATAGTGATAGTGATAGTGATAGTGATAGTGATAGTGATAGTGATAGTGATAGTGATAGTGATAGTGATAGTGATAGTGATAGTGATATATATATATATATATATATATATATATATATATATATATATATATATATAGTAAAATAGGCACACTTAGGTTACTTCATTTAAAACTTTAATCACGACAAATTTGTTTTGTATGACAAGCGGAGCTTGCCACACTCATCAGGTGATTATCGCGTCTGATGTTAATGCCTAGGAAACTTTATGCTATATACAGTTGTGCGATGACGCAATATGGAAATAAGTTAGGGGTTAAGTTACATGGTTGGATAATAAATATTTGTTTCTATGTCTACACGTCGATATCAGTTCGTTTCTACTGTTCAGTGAGCTCAGTTCAGGATGGCAAATTATCATAAATTTTCATGCAAACATAAATTACATCTCTTGGTCTTGTTAGAATACGGCCTACATTGTTTAATTACTTTCCATGCAATTGAATATTGTATCTTAGAGTCTTTTAACGTCCAGATATATTTGCTAAGTGCAGTGCTGTTTTTGTGTTTCTGATTTCTGAATGAGGAAGTGTGATTGCGGTATCTTGTTTTGAAAGTGCCCTCCGTGAGACCCACGTATGTGTTTACTTCTGCGTTGTCTTCTCTCGTAACTGTTGCTTGGTATACAACAGCTTCCGTTAAGACTCTAAGATACAATATTCAATTGCATGGAAAGTAATTAAACAATGTAGGCCGTATTCTAACAAGACCAAGAGATGTAATTTATGTTTGCATGAAAAATTTATGATAATTTGCCATCCTGAACTGAGCTCACTGAACAGTAGAAACGAACTGATATCGACGTGTAGACATAGAAACAAATATTTATTATCCAACCATGTAACTTAACCCCTAACTTATTTCCATATTGCGTCATCGCACAACTGTATATAGCATAAAGTTTCCTAGGCATTAACATCAGACGCGATAATCACCTGATGAGTGTGGCAAGCTCCGCTTGTCATACGAAACAAATTTGTCGTGATTAAAGTTTTAAATGAAGTAACCTAAGTGTGCCTATTTTACTATTTCGCTCTACTTCGGTATTGAGCACTTTTTTCATATGTATTTAACCTACCTACTTCTATATATATATATATATATATATATATATATATATATATATATATATATATATATATATATATATTTTTGATATAGTGTGCGTGCATATATATATATATAGTGTGCCTCTTTTCATACGCCTCCATTTTTTGCGAAGTCCAATTTCGTAGACGTCTGATATTTTCTCTTACTGAGTGGATATGGCTATCAGACTGTTCCACGTTATTCGATAGTTTTGGTGTCAAAATAATGAAAGAGAACGTCCGAAAGCCAGCTCGCGGAAGTGCATTAGAATTTCAATTTCGTCACTGTGGTCATGGTCATGGTCATGCTGAATTTCCAATTTATTAGTTAAATAGATGTTCAAGTTTCGTTTTTTTATTGATTGTAACATCGTTGAGCTGATATTTCAAAGCGTTGAAACAAACCTCGGTTTTCGGGTCTGGCATACTCTGAAAAAGGCACTACAGTAAAAACACGCATAAAAGAACACACGATTTTCGGTTCAGGCTGATTTTGTTCTTATATATCGGGAGCTTTCTGCAAAATCAGCCTGAAGATGTTCTTAAGGTGTTCTTAAAATTGTTTCTGGAAATTATATACTGCATAGACTACTAACAGATGAGATTAATGTGCAATCACAATGTTTTATTGTAAGTAATAATATAAATAAGTTTTGTGGAAACACCACGTAAAATATTTCTTTGCTAAGCTTTCGGCCTGTTGACTCAGGCCTTCATCAGAGCAATGACAACAAGTTGTTGGCTCACGTCATTTATAAACTAAGCAACTGATCAATTAAATCACGTAAGAATACAATGGCGTATCACGTTAATTTTATTAATTAGAAAACAAAATCAAGAATGTTCTCCGAATAGGGCACAAGCAATACTTGTTGGTGTCAAAATAATGAAAGAGAACGTCCGAAAGCCAGCTCGCGGAAGTGCATTAGAATTTCAATTTCGTCACTGTGGTCATTTCAATTTTTTAGCCAGCGACAAGCAATACTTCACGCGAAGAACTAGAGAATCCATTGAGATCGCCAAACATCACACTATTTCTCAGGAGGGACAGCCATTAAATAGCACGTGGCGTGCCCTATTCGGAGAACATTCTTGATTTTGTTTTCTAATTAATAAAATTAACGTGATACGCCATTGTATTCTTACGTGATTTAATTGATCAGTTGCTTAGTTTATAAATGACGTGAGCCAACAACTTGTTGTCATTGCTCTGATGAAGGCCTGAGTCAACAGGCCGAAAGCTTAGCAAAGAAATATTTTACGTGGTGTTTCCACAAAACTTATTTATATTACTTTATCGCCATGAAAACGTTCAAAGAATTAATTATGTAAGTAATAACATGACTTGAGGGAAATTAGCGATTTAATTTCCCCGCCGCCGAGTACCCTAGTTAGACTTTTTTTAATATAACTGGCACACATTTTTTATATAAGCCAAATTTCAGCCTGAGTGTTCTTAATCCACTTCTTCTTTTATGCGGGTTTTTACTGTATTTCAGCACGGGTTTTTCTCCGAAGCACTCGGTTTCAAAAATAGAAAAACAAATACATTAATCATTGCCGACTGCGATTAACATTTCAATGGCGCCGTGGGAGACCTTTCAGTACAAATCGAATATACTTACATACGGCAAATCACAAACGGAAGCTTTCAGTCTGAACATACAACTTGTCCTAACGGCTAACTGCTGATTTCGAACTGCAGTTTGCGGTGTGCCGTAAATGTGCGATCTATTCTTTATTATTTAAGGCCTCTAATATAGATGTATATCGTCTCGGGCAGTAATTAGTAGGACCCTTCAGAAATATATATTTTTTTACTTTTAAAAAGTTTTGTCCACGTATATCAATTACCCTGTAAGGAATCATTCTGAGGGGGGGGGGGGGGGGGGAATTTCCGAAGAGGGGGACATGTTTCCTAGGAAATGTGTCCCTGGGGGGACAGTTACAAGCATTGTAGTTCAGTAAACTTCATCCCGGTGTACCGGGATGTCGCGTTTATATGGGAAAAAATCTGTCCCGGTGTACCACGATCTCGGTTGATTCAACCGGGATCCCGGTACACCGGGACGTCCCGGTCTCCATATAAACGCAACCGCGAAAATAACAGTAAATTATCTACAAGCCGAGATCCCAGTACACCGGGACGTCCCGGTACACCGAGATCATATAAACAGGCCCTTAGCACTCGGTTTTCTCCCATTCTTGGAAGGCATGACACTATATGCCTATATTTAGCTTCAATAAATCAAATAGTGCGTAGCTATTGGTCAGTTTATACATCATATAATTAAGACAATTTTCCAAGATACAAGCTGTGTTTAGGCTTTTCATTTGCAAGAATTCTTTACGGTTAAATTTTTGTCTGGTTCCTTCAAACAGCATTAGTTCGTGTCCCGCCCGACTAAAGAAGCAGCTTCTGTTTAACCTGTGTTTCGTCGAAGGTAAGTAGAACTGGGGAACCATAGACTGAAATAATGTTGAGATAAAGGTTTTGATTACTTCTTCACTGATGTACATAGGACAGTAGGGAGAGCTTTAGGACCTTTATTTGGCATGGATTCGAAATAAGATAAGATCGCATGTATATATGTCAATGTACTGGGCATAAATGTCGAAGTTGATGCATGAAATTGTGTTACTTTAGCTAGCGATGTAAAAGTGAAAGTAAACTGGCTGGACAGACAGACAGACATGAAGAGACTTTTTCGAAATAATGTTTCAAGCGAAGGCGCCCTTCGTCAGAGAGAAACGTTTCTCTCTGACGAAGGGCCTTCGCTCGAAACAGACTCCTACGTTCTCTGTTTCGGCAGTATATATCTAACCTTACTATATTCCACGTGTTCTCAACGACAAATTTTCGGACAAACAAACTCGGACAGTATACACAGACACTGAGGAAATGACGGTATAAAAATGGTTGAAATGTGCGCCTGGGTGGATGTAAAAGCAATTTTTGATACCCAGAACGATCAAATATGTTAGACGAAACTGCTACTAGTTTTTGTCATTGTTCAGCCGCAAAAAGACCAAAAGCAGAGTCAGACAGAAGCGTATATTAAAGTGGACCATGGAAGCCGCGTGCGTTCGCGGCAACATAGTTGCTTTGTACAAGATAGCTATATCTACACCCTTTATTATATACGTTAAAATGGACCAACAATGAAACCTCTAACCTAAAATCAGCTACAGTTCTGCTAGTGTAGAAAAGCTATTCGAAATTTCAAATCAGTATTGTTCTACACATACAGTATTAAATACGCATGATGCCCATGATTATCTTACTTCAAAGTAGCGCACTTAAAATAGAAACTAGAAAGCGAAAGGCACCGACAAGCAGTAAAATGGAAGGCAAATGTTTTGTTCTACTTTCACCTTCAACTAATACAATAAACACCTCGTGTTATATATATCAATCATCATGAAGAGTACACATCAACACATGTCATATGATACCCACGCGGCACTTCCTTTGTCAAGCGTAAAATATATTACGCCGGGCCAATACAGAAAAGTTAAGCAAAACCATATTAGACCGTATTAGTTGTATTTTGAATAAGGTGTTCTTTACTATAGCTATAACTGGGGATATTAAGAGGTTATACTTTTAGACTACGTCGACGGATAAAACAAAGGCAACACGCCACGTCAAGCCACGCCACGTCAAGCCAGGCCACGACACGACCGCGGTTGTTTGCTGATGACACAAATCTGACTGTTTCAGCAAATTCTATGACTGACCTAGAGGCTGCAGTAAATTCTGATTTAGAGAACCTTAGAAAACGGTTAATAACCAATAAGCTTAGCCTCAATGTAGCTAAGACAGAGTTTATGTTAATTGGCTCAAAACTTATGATAAAAAATATTTCTGATTCTCATCCGAATGTTTTCGTTGAAAATAAACAAATTAAACAATTAAGTTCATGAATGCAAAACTCTCGGAGTAACAATTGACCGGCATTTATCTTGGAAAAGTAATACTGAAAATATTTGCAAAAAAGTAACAGCAGGAATCTGTGCTATTCGTCGGATCAAACCATTTGTTGACCAAGATAAACTTATTTTGATATATAACGCTATTATATTTGTTCGTGAAGTATGGGATGTATTTGGCGAAACTCAATCAAAACGACTCCAAAAAATGCAAAATAGAGCAGCTAGAATTATTCTGAATATAAGCAATGACGTAGATCATACGATTGCTTTGCGTTCTTTGGGCTGGGAGCCACTCCAAACAGAAAGGAAAAAAGCTAAAGCAAAAATGATGTATAAATTATTAAACAAAATGGGTCCCAAATCACTCACAAATCTATTTTCGTATAAGAGTGAGAAAACTAATTATCACCTTCGGGACATTTCAAGTGGTCTAAATCCCCTGTTTAGACTAGGTGCCCGATCACAGTGCCCGGGCACGGGCACTTGTGTGAACACGACTTTTTCGCGGTGCCCAACTCAAACGAGATAAAACTGGGCACCGTGCGTTCAGGTAGTACTCGGGCACCGTGCCCAGGTACGGGCACTAATGTGAACACGTCTTCAGTGCTCAAAGTGGTGCCCACGCTTCTTACTCAATATTCTTTGTAATTCGGAGGCTTAAAGAGACAAAATAGCTGGAAAAGTCATGAAAAGCTCTCTGTGTTAACGCTTATCGTCGAGCACCGTAGTCTGAACAGAGGGTGTGACTCTTTGTTTACCAAAACCACGTACAAATAACATGAAAAATAGTTTTATGTACGACAGAGCACACCTTTGGAATTCTATTCCAAAAGAAATTAGGGAAAGCAAGTCACTTTCTTCCTTTCGAAATAAACTCGCTGCTCACATCAGTGCGTAAAAAACTATTGTAAACAATTTACCTGCAAATAGTCTAAAACTTTTATTCATTTGTTGACTATTTAAATACTCCATATCTCTTAAAACTTATATATTTTGTAAATAGCTTATCATATTCTACATGTAAAATTATTTTCTGGCACCGCCCCCCGTGGAAATCAGCTGCGGTTGACTGGGTCAGCGTGTATAAATAAAGTTCTACTACTACTATATATTTCCTTCGTAAAATGCACGCTTTTCGCTGCGATAGTATGTTATAATCCACGGACACTTCTCGATGTTTTTTGTATTATTTTTGCTGTTGAAAAATCGCAAAAACTTGTAGCAGCTTCGTCTAACACTTTTGATCGTTCCGGGTATTAAGAATTGCTCTTACAACTACCCTAACGCATCCTTCAACCATTTTTATAGCCCCATCTCTTCAATGTCTATGTATGTTGTCCGAGTTTGTTTGTCCGAAAACTTTGCGTTGAGAACACGTGGGACCCCCTGTCGAAGTAGCAGTTACAGTAAAAACATGGTCCAAAATAGGAAAATGCTTCTGCTACTCGACTTATCCTAAAAGTGCAAAAACGTGTATTTATACTAAAACAATTATTCACCTCAGGCTCAGTGAATATCGGTGAATAATAACCTTGACTTTGTCTCGGGCATTAATAACTTCTTATTAACCGTGAGCGCGGTCATTACGGAAAAATATCAGACAGAGTCTTGACAGAGCTTGTGTCATATAATTATAACCATATTCACCTCGCCTTTGGCGAATAATTGTTAAATAACTTCGAATTTCTTTTAGCTGAAAATTGAAACGATGTCAAAGGAGGAAAGCTGGAAGGACGAAGTACGAGAAAAATTGGTAGAAGTACTTCAAACTGAGGATTTGTGCAGAGTATTGTTCTTTCTTGATGAGGAAGACAAAGCCTATAAAGATAACACTGACCGACCATACGCACCGCAATGGAAATCTCTGAAAGCTATATTGAAAAATGATAAAGCTTTCAAGATGTTCGCCGAACTTCTTGCTGAAGAAACTAAGAAGGCCGAAAAAGACCAGGAGTTTCGGAAGCTTATGAACAAAGTTTATAAAGTGATAAAGTTTGGCCTCGCTCGTTTAACCAAGCTAGATGTTACTTCACAGTCGGCTTTTGGTGGTTTAACAAGAGCTTTGAGTGTGATACCATTAGAATCACAGGAATCTATACTAAGCGGAATTATTGAAATGACTAATTCTATACCCGGCCTAACTTCTCCTGTCGAAAGTATTGCTCCTTTAATAAACATAAGTGGAGGTACAGTAGTTATGGTTGGTCTACTTTCCGTTTATCTTGGCTACAAAGCATGCATTAACATCAAGCGTTGGTGGAAGGGAGAAATTACAGGAAAAAGATGTATAAAAAATCTACTAAATGCAACGCTTTCTTCAGCTGCAGGAGCGGTGGGTGGGGTTGCAGGAGCAGCATTGGGATCTCTTGCGGGTCCCATTGGAACTTTAGCCGGATGTGTAATTGGAGGAGCTGTTTCTGCTGCTGCAGTAAACGTTCTTTCAGATCGATTGACGCGATGGTTGTTTGGACTTCCAAAAGACGAGGCCCTTGAAAACGCCTACAACTACTTGGGTGTGGAAATGACTGCATCGAATGCAGAAATCAACACAGCATTTCGCAAGTTATGTCTCGCGCATCATCCAGACAAGCCGGGAGGAAGCAACGAAAAATTTATCATTCTTCAGTGCTATATGGCAACAATAAAACTAGACAAAGGCTGTTTCTAATTCGTATGTTCAATATATTTTAATTTTATTATGATGATGTACTTTTTATTTGAAATATAAAAAGACAATCAGTTCTCTCAACTATATATTTACTTTATCAAGGTTAAGAACAATTAAAAACTATAGAAAAATTAACAATGCCGACTATGCACTGTAGGCAGCTTAAGTATAAAGCTCGTTAATTACTTGTATGATTTATTAAAGATTCAAACCTGGAAAAACCACGTTGTGTTTGCCAGCCTCGCGCAACACGCCACACGTTGGCGAAAACTTTGTAATATAATATTAAAAATCACCAGGTTGGCAAGTAAATTCATTGTTTGAAACAAATATTTGAAAAAATATACGTATATTCAAAACCATAAAGAAAACTATCATTAGATTAATAAAGAATATATCCGATGTAATGTTGTGAAATGTTGTGTTTTTCGAGTTCTTTTGTCCTTTATTTTCCCTTTCAGAATTCTGTAAAATATTTCTTCAACTATGTACGAAATGTCATTCCAGTTCAACGTTTTCTTGAAGACATGCTTTCAAAAGAACCCCCTCGCCGCCTTCCCCCCATTTTTTTGTGCATTGAGAGCTAGCCCCCTCTTCGTTTACAAAGTGCTAGTAATCAGCAAATATATACAATAACACCTTTCCATTAAAAGGATAAATTTTATTTTACTGTATGATCTTATTTCAATTTAATATTTTACCCTAAAGACCGAACGGTCGAGGTTATTAAGTAGTTTATTATATGGCACTTTTTATTTCAAAATCAATCTTGTATTTCTTGGTCTTCGCTTGCTTTAACTTCGTCAAAACACCGAAATAGCGTTATTTTCTTCTGTTTCTTTCTCGTCTGGATACTAGAATTTACTTTTATAATGTTCATCGTCGTCTATTTCATCTATTTTCGCCGTTTTTCGGTAATAAAAGTTTCTTATTAGGATTTTTTTGTTTGTTTCCAATCGTAGGGCATTAACAATTTTCATAATGCCCGTGGGCATTATGGAGAAATGTTGCCCCATCAGCAACCAATCACAGCGCGTGATTTTACCGGAAGTAAACCATGCCATATAATAAATGCAATTTAAAGCTAAATTATACTATTTATGCATTATGTACAATTTTCAACAAAAAATGTTCTCAGGCTTCGGTAGCAGCTACAGAAATACAGTAATGCGCAACCGAACTACAGAAGAAGAAGCGGGAAGGTATTTCCAGTTTGACTGTAATGTTTGTATTCGTGTTTATGCTTTATCTCTTAGCAACGTTAGAACCATCAGTTTTTAATTAGCTCTTTAAAACACTAAAGGCCTGTTTAAACGGATCCAACATTGTCCAACATTGTTGGTCCAACAATATTGGACCAATGTTGGCCAATGTTGGCCAACATGTTCAAACGGATGCAACAACATCCAACACAAGGGCTATTAATTAATAACAAGACACCCGCTAGGCGTTAACTCGGGCTACTTAATAGTGGGCACTGGGCAGTGGCACAGGCTGGTATGGGAAGATTATGCTATGCAAATAATCCAATAAACCATGATTCTAACCTGTGTGCTAACAAATGCTATTAGGATAGTTGTCAAGAAAAATTTGAATTTGTTCAACAGAATTATTAAGGTGGGAATTCTGGGCACACAAAAAATTTATCAATCATTTCCTGTAAACATTATGCAACTATTAACCCTTTACCAGGCAAGATTACCAGGAGGTCTCCACTTGAAAAACAAAATCATGTGCCATTAGACAGAGTAAAAGTAAGAAGTTGCTAAATGGCAACCATGCCAAGAACAAAACTAACATACTGGTGTACCAAAACAAATAAATGGTGGCTATACTGATGCACACGCCCCAAAACATTGAAATGGTAGTCATAGAACCAAAACAATGAAATGATGGCCATACTGGTGTACCAAAACAATGAAATAGTGGCCAATCGACCATATTGGTGTACCAAAACAATGAAATGGTGGCTATACTGGTGAACCAAAACAATGAAATGGTGGCCATACTGGTGTACCAAAACATTGAAATGGTTGGGCCATATAATTATTGGTGTACCAAAACAATAATACACACTTGATGAAAGTAATGTATAAACTGTTTAATAACATCGACTTTTAGTGCAAGACATCAGTACAATAATAAACAATACAAGCAATATAAAGCAAACCACAAATACTAATACAGTTACCTCAGTACATTTAACATTCAGACACAAGTCAGTTCAGCTAAATGACAACTTCGATGAAGATGTAAAACACAGCATGTTTAGCTTTCACTTGCAAGTTGGCTTTATCAACTTTTTTTGTTCTTTGATTTACAGCACTTGAGCAACATTTTTCAGTACAATTTAATTAATAACACATGTAAATTGATCGAGAATTTTCGTAAAGGTTTGATCGAGTACTACACATTTTCAGCGTACGGTTATCGAGATCGCGGACCAACCCACGTCTACTATAGTATAAAAACAATGCGAGCGTGTTTATCATTAAAACACAAATTCACTTCGAACAACACAACCAAAGGCGTCAGGAGAAGAGAAAACTCGCCACTTCTGAATAAAAAATATCCGCCATGATGAAACATCAGTGCAGTTTCGCAAAGCCTGTCGGGGCAATATCGCGACCCCAAAAAAATAATAACTGGACCGAAACCTTTGATAGACCAGTCTTCATTTTTTTACTTGAAGTAGCTTTTGCTATCTCATCTTCCTCGGAATTCTCGACATTTTTATGCTTATTATTCAGAGGAGTTTTAGCGAGGGGTCCTCACGTTCCTGCGTCAAACTCTCGAACAAACTCTCGTCACTCCCGCATTCCGCCATCTTGAACGTTTTTACCTCGTCAAATGACTCAAATCTCCATGGAAACGATGTCGATGAACTCGTTTTCCGTCAAATGTTGGATGAAAAGTTTGAACGGAATCAAACTTGATCCAACAATGTCCAACATCATGCGACATTATCTTGTTCAAACGAATCCAACATGTTGCATTCAACATTGTTGGACCAATATGTTGGATCCGCTTACCTTAAGCCTGATCAATCATACGCAAAAGCGTAAACAGGAATGATTCAGCGATATGGCAGATAAGTGACATTAATGAAGTAGACATTACAACGAGAAGAAAATAAAAAGCATATGTTTTAAAGGCTTAAACGGAATCAAAACAGAAACATTTTCATAAAAAGAGGCGACATGTCTTTCCGTTGGCTAACTTTTCTAGTTTTCCGCCATCTTGTTAAAGTGTCTATGACATGAAAAATTCGTTGGCATTTTTGTTGTTTTTTTGTACAGAGGAGCATGGCAGGAACACTCACTGAAAATTTCAAGAGAATCTGATGCGTAGTTTTCGCGCTATTAACTCTCAAAGTTTGCCATGGCTAATCGTTCTTTGGACAAAAATTGGGCTTTCGCCACAATGTTTATAACGTACGCAGATGGACAACTATGCATAAGAACAATAGATTTCACTATTATTGATCCATCTGCGTACGTCATACGGCATTGTTAACAAGAAGCCCAAATTTCGCCAAAACAAACTATCCACGGCAAATTTTGAGAGTTGATAGCGCGAAAACTATGCATCAGATTCTCTTGAAATTTTCAGTGAGTGCTCCTGTCATGCTCCTCTGTACAATAAAACAACAAAAATGCCAACGAATTGTTCACTTCATAGACACTTTAAAAATTGTTTACGTTGCTGACATAATTATTTTGCTGGGGTAGTTCGTGTAAGTCAGGACGTAAAAGTCTATTGCGCAGGCTTCGAGAAACAAAACGGCAGATTGTCCGCAGAACAGACTGGAGATAACAAAAAATGTCTCGTGCGGTGCGCATGCCCAACATGCAACTGACAATCAAAACTGATGCGTGGTTATAGTACATGTACAACTCATCCTACAATCTTCGTGAAAATTGTTCAGACGCATTTTTGACGCTTTAAGCACTTGATTTTTTATGGACTTTTGGCAAGGATTGTAATTATTTATTATATAAAATGTTTTATTGATGTTTCCGCCACTAATAAAAACGATAATCTCACATGTGTGATTATTTATGATAATCTCACATGTGTCGATTATCGTGAAACGTATTAGAGTTTACTGCTCCATTTTTGTGGGGAAATAGGACTATTTTTTAATATAATAAACAGAACAATAGATGAATGCTTGGAAATATGAAATTTATTTCTCGTTTTGACCAAGATATCTCACTCATTCGTTTTGCTCACTCAATCAACACTCGAAATAAATTTCATATTTCCGCGCATTCATATATTATTCTCTCTATATATGTCAAAAATAATAATTATGTGTGTTAATCTTATTTTCAAGTACATGTCATTGCGGCTATGCAGCTGTATAACGGTCCGTTACTTCCAAAGAACATAACGGTGAACATTTTTACACGCAAACTCCTTAGGCGAACCAGCACGAACGCTAACTTCAGTCTGCATTACGAGGCCTCGAAAAAGAAGCTCAGAATTTTCCTGTCGTGATGACGAGGTTGCTCTTCAGGATCATTTGACTTGTGCTATGAACGGATCAAGCCTAATCTTCGAGCACACCAGCAAAAATTTCTTTTTGGCTGTTACTATTTTAGAAATAGTCATCGGCTCGATGGGAAATGGCCTCGTTATTATTACCTTTATTGCACGAAGAGAATTGCGAAGAAAACCTGCAGATCTTTTAATTCTCAATCTTGTTGTGGCTGACTTGTTATTGTTGACAATTTATTTACCATGGCTTGCTTTTGCATTAACAAGAGGTGATTTTGTGGATAAAAGTCAACGTCGTTTGTTTGCGTCTTTAAACGTCATGGATTTGTTTGTTTCAAGCACAGATATAGTAGCGATTGCAGTAGACAAGTTTATAGCTATTGTATATCGTCTACGCTACAAAGGCTTAGTGACGAAAAAGAAAACATGGATTCTGATTGCAGCATTGTGGATCTTTGGATTCATTTTTGTTGGAGTAGTTCATAGAATATCTTATGACTTTAATTTTCACAATGATTACTATAGACAGATATTTTGTGCTTTAATGATGGTCCACCTTACTTTAGTTTCTGCCCTATACGTGAAAATTTTTCATGAAGCCAAAAAACAAATGAATTTTATGCTCACATCCAATATGCAAGCAGCCGGTGTCCGTTCACCTACATCTAAAGCAATTAATATCGCGCGTCTCAAAATGATGTTAAAAACAGTTCGATTGACTTTAGTCATCGTGCTCTTGTTCCACATTACCCTGTTGCCATATCAAATTTACAGAATTAAGACATTTTTTTATAGTTCTGTACAGAAAAATTCATTCGCCTTCACAACATCCATCGGATTGAGAACTCTAGTTTTTGCAAATTCTTGCATTAATCCCTTTATTTATTACTATGGAAATAAACGACTCAGAACAATTTGGAGAGCCGTTTTCAAAATTCAGAGAAAAAAAATTGTAGACGAAGAAAAATCTATGATACCCGGAGATAAATAGATAGAATTTTGACTAAGAAACTTGTGTACAACTTGTAATAGAGATCGAACAAGTTGGAATATTTTATGCATATGACATACAAGTTGTTGCATAAAGAATATTTAATAGATATGCATGATAACAATAGAGGTGTAGTTTTTGACATTAGTGCGGACAGAGTCGGATAGCCCGCGAGCTGTAACTGGATGGACTGCTGGTGTGTTACTGACTGATCAAGCTATTATGGACGCACGACGTTGGAAGACAGAAAAAAAAAAGCGAGGTACGAAATGCTCGAGGCGATAGCCGAGCACACATGTGAACCTTTTTTATAACATAGAATAAGATTTAAAGTGCATATTACACCCAAATTTTTTATCGTCTAAATACGTTCTACCTTTGCCTTTGGCAAATACTTTAGTTGAACAACGAAAATTGGAGCAACCTTTATTGCTTTAATAGAGATTTTTGTTTTCAAAATGGTAATGACGCCAAAGTAATTAATCATCATTATCTCTACAATATTTATTGCAGGAGTGACATGACACAATTCTTCCATTAATGGTGTGTTTGAACAACATGTGCCATATTGTATGACTTTTCCCACAAAAATTCTCAGGTAGTTTATCTTGCCAAAAAGAGAAAGAAAGCCAAGTCATCTCACTACCATACTAGAAATGCGAATCGCCAAGAAAAATTGAAGAATAGCTCCAATCAAAAAAATATTTCACTGAACAACTGTTTGCTCTATATAGAACGTATTCATATGATAAAAGATTTGGGTTTATATGTACTGTCTTTAATCTTTAAATATTTATTTACGAAAATTTTGAAAATTTAGTTGATAACTTACTTATCATGATATTATCATCATGAGATCTTAATTGCTGGTGAAATTATTTTTAGGTCATTGAATACTAAATATATTTCAAGAAAAATTGAGCAACTGCAAACATCTGTTGTTATAAGTGCATGGGTTGCATGATGCATATATGCTGATATATATATATATATAGCAAGTAGCTATACTAATCTGTTATTTAATTCCTGTCCGAGGGCTTCCCCAGAGGTGAATAAAATCGTCTGGCGTTAGGCAGAATAAAATACTAAAGACCAATTCGGAAAGGAACTAGAAATAGAAAATGGCTGCTCGTAGTTATATAGCCTGCAGCAAGCACGAGAGTTAGTTGGGAGAATTTAAAAGTTTATGTGAACCTGAGCCGCAGGCAAAGTAAAGGTACACGCGTAAAAATCTCGCAAGTTGTTACAGCATTGTTGCCTGAACAATGCTGCAACAATGCTGTAACAACTTGTTGACATATGTGAACAACATTGATAAATGAACAACATTGTTCATCATTGTTTAAAGAAGTTGTTACTGCCTGATGAAACAACAACCGTTGTTCACGCATGTTGTAACAACCGAAGAACGTGTTGATACATCAACCATGTTCACCACTGTTGTAACATTGTTCTTCATCGTTGTTATTTCGTCATGCTGTTACAACATGTTGTATCATGTGCGAACAACGTTGTTGGCTATAAAAAATGTGCTGTTGGAACAACTTGCTCATGACTGTTGATTTATCCGTGAACAAGTTGTTCGAACCATAAGTGAACAACTTGCTGACAACTTGTCCACGGCAAGCAGCACAACATTGTTCACGCCTGTTGACAACCGTGAACAAGTTGTTCGTGTATATCAACAAACGTATACACGCGCATCAAAATTCAGTCTCCAAACTTTGTGCATAATGTACAAACTACTGGCAAACTGAAGAGGATATACCAGACTTTAATAGCTAGCCTTTAATCTCAAAACTATATAATGATTTGTTTTCTCTAGTCTCTAGCTAGAGAGTTGACCATTTTGGAGGTAACAGCACTATCAGGGAAAGAAAGATTCCACAAACTTTACTAATATGAAACGATAGGTTGTAAAAATACAATTCATGGTTAAAAACTAATATGGTTGAAGTTGTAGTGAAGCTTCCCTCTTGGCAGAGGTCTTTCCACAGGAAAGACACCAGCTGCAAACGTCCGACGCTTTTTCTGTCGCACATGCGCGAAGTTACCTTGGCAACGAAGTTCAGAAACACGGAGATATGAGTGAACATCGCGAGGCGATAACCAAGTGTTTCATCAGCTCTGTGAGTTGTCTAGTAGCTTCCCAAGCACTGTAAACAACTTGATAATGACTCTGTTGTGACAGAGGATTCTTATTTCTTAACGGAAATAATTTTTGAATAGTAAAAAAAGAGATAAAAACAAGGTTACAGAAGTTCAACTGGCTCAGCAACGCTAATTTTTACACTCTAGCGCCATCAAACGCCGCAAGATAACGATTTTGAGCGGGAATTTAAAGGTCTGGAAACTAATTAGTTGCCATAACGCCAAGTACTCCTTTTCACGCAATCTGATTGGCTCTTAAACGACCAAACAAAATAGTTTTGATATTGGATTTATATTTTCGACACTTTTACTCCCACCTTGCTGAGGTGTTTCGGTCCTTTTCAGTTGACGAGTTAAGGCGTGAGTAAAATAATAAAAGTATCAAATGACACCCTTGGGAGTGGGTGTGGGGGTGGGGGTGGGGAGTGGGGTGGGGGCACTGATCTCAAATATTAGACTCTTATACTGGATAGAGCATCCGGTGCTCGCTGTGAAGTCGGAATAAATTAGCGGCGGCCATTTCAGGTGGGACCCTCTTGGTTTTCATACAGCCACTTTTAAGTTCTCCCATAGCGACAGATACATGTCACAAAAATTTAGCTGGTTTTCGTTAAAAATCCGATCATTTAAAGCGAAAAATAGAGGCGAAAACTATGATTCAGCCAGCAATATTGTGGGTCCCACCCCACCGGATATGGCCGCCGCGAGATTTTTAGCCTCACTTCCGACTTCAATTTTTGCCAGGCGCGAAACAATAGATGCTCTATCCAGTATAATGAGTATATTATTTGAGATCAGTGGGTGGTGGTGGCACAGTGGTTAGCGCACACGTGCCTTTCACCTCTGTGGCCTGGGTTCGATACCTGCTCAGTTCAGTTATCTGATTAAAATTTCACCTTGGCCGCATGTGAGGAGAGTGCTTCCAGTTTGACTCTACCAAACACCACAGGTTTCCTCCGGGTACTCTGGTTTCCTCCTGTAGTAATACTGGACCAATGAGGGATGGCCCTTACTGGACCTCTAGAGAGAACAGTTTAGATATGACTGATAGAGTTATCCAGTATAAATAAAGTTAGTTTAGTTTACTCTGGTTTCCTCCTGTAGTAACACTGGGCCAATAAGGGATGACCTTTACTGGACCTCTAGGAAGAACAGTTTAGATATGACTGATAGGGTTATCCAGTATAAATAAAGTTAGTTTAGTTTACTCTGGTTTCCTTCTGTAGTAACACTGGATCAATGAGGGATGGCCTTTACTGGATCTCTAGGGAGAACAGTTAGATAATATAACTGATAGATCTATCCAGTATAAATAAGATTAGTTTAGTTTTAGTTTAAGGGTTCTGTTTTATTTGCGTTTTGTGCTCGCTGTTTTTCGCTCGAACGTGAATCTCGTGCGATGCAACTCTCGAAATTAAGTTTCGTGCAAGTGGCATATACATTTTTAAAAAAATGACCGACGAATTAAAATTATTTTATTTACATATAAATTAGCCCTTATGAACTCGTTTTCATGTGGGAAATTCAAAAGAATTTTTTACTTTAAAACGAGGTCATACTGAGAATTCTAATTCGGCGGCCATTTTTGCAAAGGCCTATACTGCATCTTGAATCTCTTAATACCCAAGTATGAGTAGACTACGTAACTGATAAGCCTAATTATTATATGGCTGGGTTTGATTTCCGGTCCGTACACAAAACGACGCACGCTGATTGGTTCCTGAGAGGTCGGGATTTTACGATATTGACCAGGGCGCTTATATACGGGGCGGTGCAACGCGCTCATATCGCGCTGATCGATGTGTGATGCACAAAAGGACTGGCACGAGCGTGCTTCTGAGCAAAAGTTGACCAAAAGTGGATTTTTGGGCACTGATATTCTCGCTGTTTTTTCTTTAACTATGTAATTTCGGAGGAACATTTTGCAATGTACCGACGAAGTACTTATTCGTTTAATGTATAAATGTTTGTTTGGCGTAAAAAGTTGTACTATAAAGGAGTTATTATGGATAATGACTCGATTTTTTGATGACTTCCATTGAGGGAAAATTTCATTGCAAGATTGAGCATGTTAACAGGTCGTCCACGCCTAGGAATTTAGGTATGTTGAAGATTATAATAGTGTGGTTATATCTTAAAGTTTTCATAAAAATCGGAGTTGATTATTTGGAGATATAGCGTTCGGATGTTAGGTATTTTTATGGTTTAACTCTTGCCTGTTTAGTTCCTCAATTGCTGCAAGAGACGTAAACAAAACTTATAGTTTTGCCATGTTACGATTCTTAGTAATTATATCAATAACTTTATCGGGTTTTTGAAGCATTAGATTAGAATAACTGTAAGCTGTAAACAAATTTTACTCTCCGATCAATTTATTAAAAATTTTCAATAGTTTACCATCACATACCCGTGAAGCTGATGTTTCCATTGGTCAATTTAAATCCTACTTACTGAATTATTATCGAACCATGACTGAACAAATATATGACATTGATGTCCCGCAAACGTTTAAAACTGTCTGTATTAAATGTCACTCGTGTCGTCCGTTGCCCAGTCTTGTAGATAAAATGTGTTGTAAATAATGTATATTTATATTTAGGGACCCTGTGAATGGAGCAATAAGCTCTGTAGGGATCACCGGTCATTTATGACAAAGCTTGTAAATAAATAAATAAATAAATAAATAAAATACGACTTGCTGGGACGTATGCCAGGGACGTAGCCAGGGGGGGGAGCCGTGGGAGCCGCGGCTCCCCCCCTTTTGATATAAAACAACAGACATGTAACTACAAAACTGATGCAATATGCCATTGTGTCAGGAAATAAACTGTAAACAGTGTATTCAATCTACTGAGTGTATGCATTTTGAGTATCTATGTGACGTTTGCATGTTTTGAGTATTTTATATGACGTTTTTTGACCTTTAGAGTCTGTAAAATCTTCCTCCAAAAGCCAGGAAATGGCATTTCAGCGACTTCCGATTTCAAAATTTCTCGGGGGAGCATGCCTCCGGACCCCTCTAAAAATTTATTTTGACTTCGGCTCCCCCCCTTTCAGAATTCTGGCTACGTGCCTGACGTATGCCGAGCGCATTATGTGATAAACTGTCGTCCACACCTTGTAATTTTGTCATCAGATAGCCAAGATGACTTCTTGTTAGGTTTCATTGAGAAAATGCAAATTGGAGTTGATTATTTCTTGATATTCAATTGGAAAGATGACCTACCAGCTAAAATTCAATGCAAGATGTTGTCTTCTATCGAACATCGCCGAATGATAACGTGCACAAACAAAGATTTCCAAAGACTTCTTCCGTCATTTCTCTTGCGAAAGCAACGGTTACGGTTCATATTTTTCAGCAACATATTTGTTCATGTTTCAGCAACGACTCCGAATTTTTGGGAGTAACACCGGAGAATATAGTAGCTGAATCCACTGGTATATCGTATGGTTCGGCAATTTCATCCACGTCCTCTTCTAAACTCAACTCAACTCAGGGACTTCCACATCAAGCGTATTTTACCCGCCATATTTTGGACTTTCCCTGGCTTAGCGTTCGTCGCTATGGTGACAGGGGGCTTGTTACCAGTCCTCTGCATCACATCGATCAGCGCGCCCATTGCCGTTTCACCGCCCCCTATTAAAAGCCTGGTCAATACGCTTTTTTCTCGGCCCTGTATAGTAAGTTTTGGCGGGGAAATTTCTGAGTTGATTTGAAAACAAATAAAAGAGAAACAGGTATCTTTATTCATATATTCTGAACAATAAAATGTGTTGGAACATCACTGCTGGTTTTCTTTAAAGCTGTTTATCTAAAAACACGACAAATAAAAGCCGAACTGGTGTAAATAAGAAGGCCAAGAAAGAAGCGATACGAAAAAGTCAACAGGTAAGGTAAACAGCATACTCCGAAGACGAAAACAACGCTCGAAGCTTAAAAATAAAATGACCATATAATAAATTTCTTATTAACCTCGTTTGCTCGGTCTGTACTGGAAAGTATTTACCCTCGGTTTTATCGCACAAACCTCGCGCTCCTTCGTCGCTCGGTCTGTACGAAAACCTCAGGCAAATACTTTCTCGTACAGACCTCGCACTCGGTTAATAAGTCTTTAATATATTATGAACTATAATGTTCTGAAAACTGGTTTTCGAACATGACATTTTTTGTCTTCAGAATTCTGTATTATCTGTCCCCGGAATAGCATTTCAAAGACTCTATGGTTCAACGTTTTCTTGTAGATATGCTCCCGGACAAGATGATATAGTAATCAGCAACATATACACATAACACATTCCATTAAAAAGGATACATTTATTTTATTTTGCCGTATGATCTTATTTTAGTTTATTGCAAGCAATGAATTAGGTACTAAATAAATTGTCATTGTCACTATAATGGCGATTCTCGTCATTCAAAGGAAATTACTTTCCACTAAAAGCTGCACCAAAAACAAAAGGATTTTCATAGCTCAAGGTCGAGACAGCTTTTATTTAGTGAATTTTTATGATACTCTTAGCAATCTTGGCATGCTTTCTAGTCGACAATAACACAAAGATTTGTGGTGTAAATATTTGTTTAGAAAACTGTTCTTTTATAAATTACTAACGTGTGACGCGGTAACTCGGCAGCAATTATCAAAATTTTAATCTTTCGTTTTCGGATCTATGATTTTGGAATTCGAGTTTCTGTTTTAAGGTAAGAGACATCGTTAGTAAGTAAAATTAATAATTATCTACATTTTTATTCAATATTTTTATTCTAATTATATTCTAACATTTCAGTCTTGTCATTCGTTCTTTTTGGTTTTCCCCATGTGCCATTGTGCCAATGGCACATGCGCCCCTTATAGGATGCCGTTACTGCGCCCCTTTCCCGTTGTATAATATTATATTTGATATGTAGTGCAATTCCTATTTAAAAACCCGATTTTGGATTTATAGTCGTTTTACGTTTTAATCAGTATGGTACAGCTAATAGTATATTACGATTAAATAATATTTTAGTACGCTTCACGCAGCTGACAGCTTGACATAAAACAATCACCTAATTCATGGTATACACAATGTAAGTTGATTTGTCCATGTATGACGACATGTCCTCATGATGTATATGCCTTGCATGTTATGGTGTATTCCTATACAAAATGAGTATATATTTGAATATTTTGTTTGGTATTTTATATCCTCCAAACTTTTTCAAACCCCCTCAAAATGCAGGAAATGCTATTTCAGAGACTCTAAAATTCAAAATTTTCCGGGAGAGCATGCCCCTGGATCCCCCAAGAATCGAAGTAACAAGTTGGTCGAGCCTTCGCCGCTCCTTGACCCACACGTAGTAAGTATTAACTGTCCCCTCCCTAATGGTACCGTCCCTAATACGAAGCCAGTCCGACTCTGGGTTTTATAAGTAGCCAATTAGAGTGTAAATATTGACTTCTTCGATAAACATTCCCTTTTATTATGTAAAACATTTTAAGTCTCCCAACACTGACAACATTCTTTATGGTGCACAATTGTCATTCAGTAATATGTTCTTTCAACAAAAAAGAAAGGATTCTTAAAATTAGCTCCATGTACAATACACTATATCCTATCGAAGTGCAATTAAAATCAATTTTTTTTCGGCACCCCTATGGTGCATTAAAAGTGTTTATTTTTCCATTCTAGTCAATTAATACCAGTCTCATTGCCAATATCCGTTGATCGGGATTGTATGAATGGAATAAAGGACCTCTGCCCTTTGCTACATGACTCTTCGAGACGCGGCTCTCCTTTCGTCTAGCATGCAATTAGGCAGAGTATAAAGATAAAGTTGTCCCACATGCAACATTGCGCATGAAAGGCAGTTAGCGCAGCGTGACCATTAGGGGGCGACAAATCAAGTTTTTCTCTACAGAATCTCTGTTTTACCGACAAGTTTTCTAAAAAGGGTGGGAGGAATGTCACCCGCACGCTACGCCCCTGCAGGTGAAACTGTTAGTCGGTCTACAGTATGTTTAACGTTTTGCTGGTAAAATTTCAAGCATCACCCTTCCCAGTGTGCAGGTCTCCAATACCGTGCTCGTAAAAAGTTTAAATCCGTGTAGAAACGTGTGTGTATGTGAGGGGGGGGGGGGGGGGGGGGGGGATATATATATATATATATATATATATGTATGTATATGTATATTATATATATGTATAGTATAAACAAGAGCCAACGTATAAATTGAACACTCTTATTCCAATGGGAAAATACATGTGACTTCTTTGATCTATTAACATTACTTTTATTTATTAATTATTCTTATTCTTAATTTATTCATGTTGTAAAACTTTTATAAATACTCGACCGCACCCATTTCAGGGTTATAGATCTGAAGAAGAGGCTGTGCCTCGAAACGTTATCAATAAAGATGTTTTAAAAACTTAGTTCTCTGTTGATTTTATATATATATATATATATATATATATATATATATATATATATATATATATATATATATATATATATATATTATTACATAGCATGTAATTACCACCTTATTATATATACAGAACTCGCGATCAAGCTCTCGGCAACGGCCTCCGTGGCTCAGTGGTCAGAGCATTGCACTAGAATCGCAAGGTCATGAGTTCAATTCCTGCCGGAAGGCCTGTGTAGTTGCATTTTTCGCAACTGGTCCTGGTTTGGTCTTAAAATGTATATCATATTCTAGACTCGAATTTTCCTCCACCCAAAATCCTTAGAACATGCTATGTAATCGAATAAAATGCCCATGATATCACTTATTATATATATCTATATATATATATATATATATATATATATATATATATATATATATATATATATTGCAGGCATGCATATGCTATAAATTACAACACTAAGGGTCTATATAAAATTACATTTACAACTTGTTGGCTAAAGATATTCTGACGGTGTATCATTCTATGTTCTGGTTTGATACCAACAAAATTATGTAATGCATGGCTTTCACACAGTTAAGCTGTTTCAGAGACCCTAGAAATCCAAAATTTTCCGGGGGACCATGCCCCCCTAAATCCAACGCCCTGGCGTTACCAGACAGAGTAACTGATAAAAGTTGTTCCACAACAACGATATCAGTGAGTGAAAGGGCTAATTGATCGGCAGTGTGTGTTAAACACTTTTGTTAAGTGAGTTTTTGAGACGTCTAGCTCTCCATTGATGAGCAAAGTCGTCTGGTATGTTAAGACAAACCGGTAAAAAGAAAACGGATACAGTTGTCCTACAGCATGAGTGCATGCAGTTAATGCATGCATAAATCAGCATACCTTGATTAAGACCCCGTTTATACGGTACCGGTGTCACGGTCTCAGCGATCCCCCAGTCTGAGTTATCCCCTAAGACCAACTGCGCAGTTATCTCCTGCTTTTCTGCATTACTATTGTCGTTATTCTAACTCAAAAATTACGTATAATCATGGAAACCATACTTTTATCACGTTCTTTTAAACATTTGGTCGCAAGGTAATCAATAAAACGTCTGTGATTATTACGAATGGCAATACCATGTAACTCATGTAAATAATAGTTCGCTATTAAAGGTTTCGTCTCGCTAAACTCGATACTTCATCAGAGCATCGAAGACTACTTATGTCTTATTAAATTTACATATTAATTCTTAGAATCTTAGATGCTCTGATGAAGTATCGAGTTTAGCGAGACGAAAGCTTTAATAGCGAACTATTATTTACATGAGTTACATGGTATTGCCATTCGTAATAATCACAGACGTTTTATATTTATACTTATGATATACCTGACCAAATGTTTAAAAGAACGTGATAAAAGTATGGTTTCCATGATTATACGTAATTTTTGAGTAGAATAACGACAATAGCAATGCAGAAAAGCAGGAGATAACTGCGCAGTTGGTCTTTGGGGACACCGGACGAATTTTTGACCGGTCACAAATTTGTACAGTTCCTCACGGTGAAATAGGGCGAATTCGAGACCGGTCTCGAATTCGTCCGGTTCCGGTGTAAACCGTCAACGTAGCCTAGTAAACCACACATGCATGTATAAAATATAAAGTTTTATTTATTAATCCTATATATATATATTGCTTTAATAAAAGTAGCGTGCTGCGTAGGCAGTGTAGAAACAACAATCGAAATATAGTAAGGTTAGATATACTCGAAACAGAGAACGTAGGAGTCTAACGTCTCGAGCGAAGGCCTCTGACGAAGGGCCTTCGCTCGAAACGTTAGACTCCTACGTTCTCTGTTTCGGCAGTATATCTGACCTTACTATATTTCGATATATATTGCTTTGATTGTTTCGATGTGAACTTGGACCTGGATAAAATGTCGAAGTTAATAAAAAAATCTGTCAAACGGTTGGTTGGTTGGTTGGTTAAGACTTATAAGGGTCAACCCTCATCAGTTAAGGGACTAGAAAATTCCCACGTATAAATTTGCGTGGTGAAACCCGACCTTCTTGTAAATGTGTCACTCGATAAATTAAAAAGTCATTCACTTTCATTTGTCGACGAGAGTAGAGCAATAAAAATGTTTGTTGGGGACCACATGAAGTGTCCGCAATTCCGTAATAGCGAGAGTCCGTAGTAGCGAGTTATTCCAATACAGTTCACATGCAGTAGTTTCGGCCGGGGATTCACCAACTGTCCTTAATAGTGGAGTGTCCGTAATAGCGGGGTGTCCGCAAGGCGAGAGTTGACTGTACATGAGCGATTTCAACCCGGGCGGGAACTAACATTTTAATCCACAACACGTAGGAATTCGAAGAATTTTTGTTTTGCGGCTCAGCTGCGTAATGAAGGATCGACAGCCCGGGCTGAAAATTTTGAGCGATTACATGGGCGCGATTTCATCCCAGTTGACCAAACTGAAAATTCCATACCGAGTATAATAATATAAAGCTTCAATAAGAATCCACCTTAAGTAAAAAAGTACAGTGAACTTACAATATCGATCTAAAAATTATGAATTACATATATTACAATAAAAAATTAAAGTTGTTGTTAAAAAGTTCAATTGCCCGAGGTATAAACGACGTTTTATGTCTTTCAGTTCTAGATATAATGTTACCTATATTAGCACTATTTTCTTTAATTCTAGTAGAATAGTCATGTTTATGTGCTACAGGGACAAGATGATGACAGGGATGGTTTGTGTCACGAATAATTGCCTCTATTTCTCGAAGAGTTAGTTTCTCTCTTCTTTCGCTAAGCGAAGGAAGTGCGTCGACCTGTAAACCAATAATGCGTAAACTTCTCCTTTGAATACGTTCAAGGTCGTTCACTAAGTAGAGAGGTAGGCCATCCCAAACTGGTGCAGCATATTCAAGCAGGGGTCGAATTTTGGTGCAGTAAGTTGCAAGACCGACTTCCGTAGGAAGGTGGGCCTTGTTACACTGCCTTAGATGGTGTAATCTCCTATTTCCTTTACGGGTAATTTCTTTATAACGCGAACCGGGCTGAACTTTCAACCCAGGCTAAACTTTCAGCCCGGGTTGAAATTTTTGCCATGCAATCGCTACGTTCGTATTACAAAGATTTAATAAGAAGACTGGATTGAAACTTCAGTCCGGTTAATCGGGCTAAAATTTCAGCCCGGGCTGAAAATCTCTATGTAATTGCGGTCCCTAATAAGAATTATCAGACGGATTTTCATTTAGTGCTTTTTGTCGTGCGATCGACGTTTTGGGATCGCTTTTATTCCCCGACTTATTGGCTCCAGACTGAATGCGTTCCACCCGAGAGCTCATGAGACAAAGAAAGAGATTGCAAAAAGTCGCTCACTCGGCAAAAATGAATAGAAATCTACGTTAACACGAGATAGTTGTGATACTAACCGCTGCATGGGTGGGAGAAATATGTCGAGAGAAAAGAGTAAAAAATGTTTCATGTCTTACTAAGCTAGTGGGAACTATTTACATTGGAAGTTATTAAGAGGCATTGTATATATCTTAAATATTTCTTCAGTTGAAAAATTCGCAACTACTGAGAATGTTTTTGGTATTATTCTGGGAATTTTTACCAATCATTTTAAGTTTTGGACTATTCCAGATTAAACGTTCGATATACATTCCCAGTATGCACTCATGCAGTGACAATTTTGGATTGCTAGACCGGTTTACATAAAAAAAAAACACTGTAATTTTCTTCGCGATGTGGACATGCATTAAATTTAATTAAAAAATTACACAAACGTTGTAAGACAAACACTATATGCAATATATCTATATCATGAAATGGAATGTCATTTAAAAAAAGAGAGTGGGTCTTTTGTTCAAAAGGAATGCTTTATTTGCCTCTTTTGCTTCTGTTGAACAAACAAAGATCTTGGCAGTTGGGCAGTCAAATTAAAAAATGATGAAGAACTTTCTATTTCGTAATTTATTTGAAGACAAACAAGAGCTAAGCGTGCCTATAAATAAGCCAGCGTGCATTGTTCATGATTATTACTCCGTTGTCGCGAGTTGACTTACACAACTAAAGTGAAAGTTTCATTTCGCGACGTGTAATACTGATAAATAAGGCCAAACTGGTACGTTGTATTAGTAGCAGTTCCATGCTAGACTAGTTTTAATCAATACTTTTCAATGTAGTTAACAAACTTGACATTGTCAATTTCTTTAAATTTCAGAACAAGTGGACATTGGCGGAATGAAAATGTTTGTTTCCTTCCAGCTTGTAGCTATCGTTCTGGTTCTTTCTTTTCAACATAGTTTTGGTAAGATCCAAGTGTTTAATTCTTTCCATCGCTTTACTATCAGACAATTAATATATCTGAAAAACAGCTAATTACAACCGCTTTTGTGTAAGATAATTGTGAGTTGCTTTGCATGCCTCAGTAGACAACGAGATGTATGCCTTATCCTTCTAGGCGTGGTATATTCACTGGTATAATATTGATAAACTATATAATACTGGCTAAAAACTTGTATATGGCTATCAAACGTTCAATTTGTTTTTGGCAAAAGGAAAACAGTCTCCAACAAGCTGTGTTCTGGCTGCGTTCTTATATATTTAAAGGGACAAGTTATATAAACATAGATGTGGGTGTGTCCATGGGAATAAATCTACCTTTACTTTGGACTATACTAATTAATGGTTTCGCTCGAGACATCAATATTCTCTTCCAAATAGTCTCAACATTATACAAACTTTTTTCGCATGTTTTTGCTGTACAAGCTGTCGTAAATTAAACTTATAGAGAAAAACTCTGAGCTGGAACCGAGGTTGTTCTCGATATTTATTCTAATGGTTCAATGGTGAGAGCGTCTGGCTTGCATTTGGAAGGTTGTGGGTTCGAGTCCCGTCTGGAGCTCAGAGTTTTTCTCTGAGTTTAACTTACGACAGTTTGTCCAGCAAAAACATACGAAAAATCTTTACCAGCTCAAGCTGAAAACACTAATAACGTACAATACTACAACCGGCTTGCAATACTGATTCACTTGTTACGCATGATAGTAATGTGGAGCGAGAGCAGTGTAGAAATAGCAACCGAAGAAATAAAAATTGGTCGGTCTTGCTGGAATGCTAATCACACAAGGACTTTGTGATTTGTCATGTTAAAACCACGTTTATTCCAAACGGTCAGACTTGCCATAATCAGAGTCTTTTTAAATTAGATGTAAGTATTTGCAGGAGCTACACTGGGTATAAGTTTCTGCAATGACTCATTTAATCACCTACTTACACTATCATCTGCATTTGGAAGTTCACGATGTATTCCTCAAACACTTTCCGAAGATTAAAAGAAGAAATCGGTCCCATTATCGTTTTAATAGGGAGGGTTACCGGCTTTACAGAAAAATACCTTTCCTAACACATTCCTATCCATTCACCCTAATATCCTTCACGTTCCCCTTCTCTCGCTCCTTTTCATACTCTATACTCTTCCTTTGGCCCTTACTAATAATTAAATTCGCACAACTTTATTTTATATATATACCGATATCTCCTAAATTAGTTTATTTCAGTTATCGCTATCCAATGCGATGGTTCTGCTTAAGCTCCTAGCTTGTATTGTTTGATAATGTTTTTTACACACAATGTTTAACACCAGTGTGGGTCCAATTACCTACCTATCAATGGAAACCGGTAAAATGTGCTAGATCTTTACACCATGAACTTTAAATCAAATGTTCAAAAACTATTCTCTTATCTTGTGAGATGAATTGTTTTACCGCTGTGATTAAATAATTTAACATAACCAATCAATCAATCAATCAATCGCATACCAGAGAGAACTGCATAATAATTATATTAATTACTTTGACTGGGTTGGATTTAAATTGATAGTTTTATATTCTAAGGGGATTAAAGTCTTTTCGCTTTAAACTTCGAGTTAGTTTGATTTCAATAATTTGAGTATCTCGATCGTCATGGTTTATAAGATCCAGAAACAGTGTAATAAAGATTATTTTATGATGTAGTTGCTGAAAAACAAAATGTCACTTAGTGAGCGCTTAGCAAGTAATGGTATTTGCAACTGGGATTGAATGTCCTAGCTTGTATTCAACTATTGTCTAGATTGGAACTATGTCAACAAGTAAAAATTCCTGTGTGGGACACTATTGATAATTTTTGTAATAGTCCACTAGTTAGTTTATACTAATTTCGCTCATTGGTTATAATGGACTAGCTGGCGTAGACAGTCCGTCTAGAGCTCAGCATTTTCGGTAGATTAACAACTTGCAACGATGCAAGAACTAACAAAACTCTAATTTTAATTTTGGTTGTCCTGAGTGACAATAAAACAGCTCAGAGTTTTTCTGAATATCAACAACATACAACAGCTTGTGCAGCAAGAATTTAAAGAATTTTAATTTTGGTTGTCCTGATGATGAAACGACGTGTAGAACTCAGAGTTTTTCTGAAGATCAACAACTTACAACAACTTTGTACAGCAAGTTTAATTTTCGTTTTCTTGATGCGGTGATGGACGGAAAGTAAAAACTGATTTTGGCCTCCTTGTATTATGATAATTACATATTTTATAATTGACATGCTGAATTGTGATCAATAATCATCGTATCCCGTCACGTTTATTTTTTCATCAGTAGTAGAATTTCTTAGCAACCGTTTATAAACTATGTTGGGGGCGCATCTCATCAAAGGATAGAAGAGATTAAGATTTTGGGGGGCGTAGGAGGAGATGTTGAAAGAAAAAAGGCAAGCTAAAGATCGAGGAGGAGGGGGGAGGGGAAGTCTAAAGCTCACCAGTCTCACTCCCATAGGCGTAGAGTTTTGTTCTCGTCTAGAGGGGCTCATAGCCAGAAATACGCGACATTTGAGTCTGCAAGACATGTGTATTTGTCAGCGTTTTACGTGATAGCGCATGAGTATTTGGAATATTTCCTGATATACGATCCGGCAAATTCCCGATATCCCGCTGCTCCTCGTCTGGCTTCGGCCTCCTTCGCATTGTCCAAAAGTAGTTCAAAACCTATAACTCAGCGGCAAATATGTCTAAAATAATGCGTGCGTCGATTTTCAAACCATGGTAATAACGTGCAGCGAAGGTTTTTCGCAGGGAATTTTGCAGCTTTTCATGCTTGTTGTTAACTAATCTACTACTATCTCGCCCGTAATGTTGAATTTCTCGGGGACAAGGTCTATCGGCATCGACATGGCATAATTTTCGGCTTATTTTGTTCGCAAGCATTTGTTTGCCCGAATTCGATCTTCGCATTTCAAGAATCGTAGTTTATTTCGGCATTCGTAATACAATTTACTATAAATATTGGGAGTCGGGCGGGTATTGCGTAAACACTAAGTCGCTCATTTCTGGCTATGTGAAGTGCTGAACAGGGCCTTTCTAAGAATTTCCTCCTGGGAGGCGTTTACAAAAAGGGACTCTTCTAGAGGGGTCCGGGGGCATGCCCCCTCGGAAATCTTTGAAATGTAGAGTCTCGAAAATGCCATTTCCTGGGGAGATTTTTAAGAACATTGAAGGTCATGAAATGTCATAAAAACTAGTTAAAATACAACACATTTCAACAGTTTGTCGATGTTGTGTTGACTGGGTTGACTTATCACTGTAAATGGGTGCTTTTGGCTGACAGGAATGAGGCTGTAACAGTTACTTTAGCCTAACGAGTAACCTATAATTTGTGAATGGTGATTGATGAGTCAGTTGCTGCAAAATTTCGGGGGGGGGGGGGGCTCAGCCCCCGATTGAGATTTCTCCGGGGGCTAAAGCCCCTCAGCCCCTCCCCCCCCCCCCCAATACTCTACGCCTATGCTCACTCCTTTACCTTCTACATCAAGTTATTCGTACGAAATTAGGTACTTTTTATAGGCTTACTATAAGTACAAAACTTAAAGTCGTATACGGTCCGTGAAGGGTTGAAGTTAAGCCTTGGTCGAATGCGGTTAGTACTCAAATGTGTGACCACCTCAGCTTCGTGTTGTTGGTTCTCTCCTGTGCCACAAGAGTTTCTCATGAGCAAGTTTTCCGGTTTTCCTCCCTCCGTAAAACCTAACCCGCATTATGGATGAGAGTTGTGCAGTATCTAAATATACTGTCGTATGTTACCAGTTTAATAAATAACTCAAGTCACTTTTTACTTTATACGGCTCTACAAAATTGCATCTATATGGTTATTAGTTGAATAAAATCGTCTGGCGTTAGCCAGAATGAATTAAAGATAGGTTTTAACACTTTGAGGCCTGGACCTCTCCCTGTGCTGAATAAAATCGTCTGGTGTTAGCCAGAATAAAATACTAAAGACTCGTCTTCAGGCTTCAAAGTGTTAAAGAGATAGGTTTTAACACTTTGAGGCCTGGACCTCTCCCTGTGCTGAATAAAATCGCCTGGCGTTAGCCAGAATAAAATACTAAAGACTCGTCAGGTTTAAGTGTTAAACACAGGCGGTTTTTGTTTCGATTTTTCTCATTCTGACGCATGTGATTGATTGGATGTCTTACGATTGTATTGAACCACTCGCTATAGCTTTGTAGTCAATCCATTCGATCGCATCAGTCAGGAGGAGAAAATCAAAAATCGCCTGTGTTAAGGCCATTTCCACTCAGGAGAATTTTCCTTGGACAGGAAATTTCCCTTTGTCTTGTGAGCTCTTGGGCAGAACTAATGAGTTTGTGACAAAAGAAAATGTCCTGTCCGAGGAAAATTCTCCTGAGTGGAAATGGGCCTTAAACGAGCCTTAAAGTGTATATGAAACGAAAATTAAGTTTGTTTTATTTGAAAGAACTCTTAAAATAATGGGGAATATCAATTTACAGCTTTTTCATATTTTACTTAGTTCTTGAGATATTTAGACTTATGTGATATTCAAATGAGATAACTTATGGTTTGTTTTTTCCTAATTAACATATTCGAAAATCGTGAATATTTTTAAGGTTATTGATCAAAATCACTTGTAACTTGTCTTTCATGTTTAGTTGCATGAACTGTAGCAATATGCAAAGTTTCAAGTGATTTTGTTCAATAATCTTAAAAATATTCACGATTTTCGAATATGTTAATTAGAAAAAAACGAAGCATAAGTTATCTCATTTGAATATCACATAAGTCTAAATATCTCAAGAACTAAGTAAAATATGAAAAACCTGTAAATTGATATTCCCCATTATTTTAAGAGTTGTTTCAAATAAGACAAACTTAATTTTAGTTTCATATACACTTTAAGACAAATTTAAATAAAAAGAAACATTAATTAGGAACAGAGACTTATAAGTGCATATTAAAATAAACAAGTCGTAGTTTTTTTATTTTAGTTTCTCAATACCGCCGTCATGCAGAGTACAAAACACACTCAGTTTTATTAGTTATTTGCATTTCTTTTATTATAATGGCCGGAAATTAATAATTAGCGTGATTGACAACCACACAAAAACGAACGAAATACTAATTACAATAATTTAACCATAGTCAATCGAGATATGGTCTGGAAACTCGGCAAACTTCAAAGCGCCTATAATGAGCTGTGATTTGATGTTGAACCGTACCTTACACCGTGCACATCCTTTGATTTAGTTTTATTAATATTTAAATAGCACGGTTGAGTGATTGAACTGAAACGTTGCTATTGGACAATTCGTTCATTATACTAAAATACAATGTGTTCAGTGACCGTGCACCGTGCACAAAAATGCATAAAGGCGAACAAAAAGATAGACCAAAGACTTTAGCTGAGTTTCCAGACCGTATCTCGATTGACTATGGTTTAACTCAGGGCTTACAGAAATATTGAAATCTCATGCCCTTTTGCTTTGCGTTTCTTGCACGCGGCACATGTACTCTTTCAGTCGCGGATCTCTCCAATGCTACAATTTGTTGATTTTTTATTAATTCTTTTATTATTTTTTTTATTATTTTTTTTTATTATTTCTGATTAAATTTTTTATTTTTTATTAATTTGTTTGAATACTTCTTTTTTTATTTTTGAATACTTTTTTTGAATATTTTTTTATTACTTTTGATTATTATTTTATTGATTATTTTTGATTCATTTTTTGTTACTTTTTATTGAGTTTTTATTATTATTGAGTAATCACTTAAAAGTAAAAAATATTGATATACTTTTTTATATTTTGTTGTGACGCAAGTCGCAAGAGAAATTTCAGTTTGTAAAATTATTATTATTATTATTATTATTATTCTTTATTTAAGGAGGATAAGTTTTTCAGCAGAGCTGATGGGGTCCTCCATTTACAGCTAAGACCTATAGGTGTTGATTTTACGGAGGGAGGAAAACCGGAGAACCTGGCGAAAAACCCTCGAAGCACAGGAGAGACCAACTAAACTCTACTCACATAAGTCCCCACCCCGAGAACGGGGCTATTCCCAGACGGTCACCCATCCAAGTACTAACCCCGTCTAACCGGGCTTAACTATTGGTGAGAGGCAGCGCCCTAATACCTCAATCATCAAGTTAGTTGGTTCTTTTGCCACTTTTTGCAACGAGTTGGGTCAACACTTTGAGGCTTGGACCTCTCCCTGTGCTGAATAAATCGTCTGGCGTTAGCCAGAATAAAATACTAAAGACTCGTCTTCAGGCTTCAAAGTGTTAAAGAGATAGGTTTGAACACTTTGAGGTCTGGACCCCTCCCTGTGCTGAATAAAATCATCTGGTATTAGCCAGAATAAAATACTAAAGACTCGTCTTCAGGCTTCAAAGTGTTAAAGAGATAGGTTTTAACACTTTGAGGTCTGGACCTCTCCCTGTGCTGAATAAAATCGTCTGGCGTTAGCCAGAATAAAATACTAAAGACTCGTCTTCAGGCTTCAAAGTGGTAAAGAGATAGGTTTTAACACTTTGAGGCTTGGACCCCTCACCCTGTGCTGAATAAAATCATCTGGCATTAGCCAGCATAAAATACTAAAGACTCGTCTTCAGGCTTCAAAGTGTTAACCCCATTCAACCGGGCTTTAACTCCGGGATGAGAGGCAGTGCGCTAACAGCTTTATATGCCACCAATGACTGATGCTAAAATTATGTGTGTCATGAATTTTAAAATTGGTACCTTAGTAGCACCTTGCGCAATACACCAAATCGCAGTTTCATTTAAGCCAACATGCAAATTAGTTTCCTATTCAATTTGGCCCCCTAACGGGAAGATAACATAGGCTGGGATTGCTTTTTTCATGTTTTGAGTTCATTATTTTTAGACACGACCTTTAGGATTATTGTCAAGGATAATCGATAAGCAAAGTTTATCCTTATCAAATACCTAAACATTAAAAAGTTTTTGAAATCAGAAATGTTATGTTTACTACGGCTGCTTCTGCCTCATGTTATAAATGAAATACGTTTTATTCCGACTCAGATTGTATGCGCAGTCGAAACCCCGATTTCGTCTATAAGAAAGTTCCTTATAAAGGGCCGCCAGTGTCATAATTGTTATATTTGATTTACGTATCTACGGATTATTTAGTGATTTTATTATTATTTGTGTTATTATACAGTTTTACGGACCCGAAGGCTTCAATGTCACCCGAGGGCTTTAGGCCGAGGGTGACATTGAAGCCTCAGGGACCGTAAAACTCGATGTTTCCCGAGGCAAAAGTCAACAAGCGTTTTGTTATATACCAAAGACTTTTAAAATACAAAACACCAAACTGACTCGAAACTTGCAAAAGGCAAAAAGACTTACCAAAACACTTTGACTTTGTCTTCGTATTTCAATTCAACTAAACAAATACACCAGACTCAACAAGTAGCCTACAAAGAACAGCTTTAAATTTATCCAGGTTTTCTTGAGACCTTCTTTTAAGATATGTATAGATATTCCTTCTTTTGGAAAATGGACTATTTCGTACCAAACAAGCTCGAAACAGCTCTTGTTTTCAAAATGTTCCGAAAAGTCCAAAGTTCTTGATCTGATGCAATAATCATTGTGTATTCACGTGAACAACGCATGTTTAAAGCTGACGTCAGAGGGAAACATTGCACTGTTTCCTTCTTCATTGTTGACGTCAGAGGGAAACAGTGCAATGTTTCCCTCGGCAGAAAGAAACATTGAGTTTGTTGAACAACACGTGACCATGATTTGACCAATAGGATTTCATCTTTGGCAAACGAAAGTCTCTGGTATATAACAAAGCTAATTATTACTCTTATTTATTGTAACCTTATCTAATATTTATAGTCAGGCGTTTGTACCGTGAGCCCAGTGCTCGGGGGATTACGCAACTGCTCAGTCCCTACGTTGAAATAAAAGTATTGTGCTGCTGCGTAGGCGCAGTGTTAAAATACAAATTGAAATAATTGAACGTAGTTTTTTAACGTTTCGAGCAAGCCCCTTCGTCAGAGAGAAACGTGACGGAGGGCCTTCGCTCGAAACGTTAAAAAATTACGTTAATATATCATTACTGGTTTCCCAATAGTTTTCATGATGGCCCTCACAAATAACTTATTATTGATACTTTGAACGTTTTCATGGCGATAAAGTAATATTATAAATAAGTTTTGTGGAAACACCACGTAAAATATTTCACCACGTAAAATATTTACAACTTATTGTCATTGCCCTGACGAAGGTCTGAGTCAACAGGCCGAAAGCTTAGC
>OZ036001.1:8720217-8723172 GCA_964035015.1 Corallium rubrum
CTGTCTGTCTGTCTGTCTGTTTGTCTTGTTGTTGTCTGTTTCTGTCTGTCTGTCTGTCTGTCTGTCTGTCTGTCTGTCTGTCTGTCTGTCTGTCTGTCTGTCTGTTTGTCTGTCTGTCTGTCTGTCTGTCTGTCTGTCTGTCTGTCTGTCTGTCTGTCTGTCTGTCTGTCTGTCTGTCTGTCTGTCTGTCTGTCTGTCTGTCTGTTTGTTTGTTTGTTTGTTTGTTTGTTTGTTTGTTTGTTTGTTTGTTTGTTTGTTTGTTTGTTTGTTTGTTTGTTTGTCTGTCTGTCTGTCTGTCTGTCTGTCTGTTTGTTTGTTTGTTTGTTTGTTTGTTTGTTTGTTTGTTTGTTTGTTTGTTTGTTTGTTTGTTTGTCTGTCTGTCTGTCTGTCTGTCTGTCTGTCTGTCTGTCTGTCTGTCTGTCTGTCTGTCTGTCTGTCTGTCTGTCTGTCTGTCTGTCTGTCTGTCTGTCTGTCTGTCTGTCTGTCTGTCTGTTTGTCTGTGTGTCTGCGTTTGTCTGTCTCTGTCTGTCTCCATGTAGACAAAATGAATGAAGACAAATCTTATTTTATGCATTTTGCGTAATTCTACTACAAGTACAATCAAGCATTTTATTCATACATGTTGCAGGTCTCGTGAGCTAGCCTGGTTAGCAGGATGGCTCGTTTTCTTTTTCTGAACATCTCTAATAATTATAAACCGCAAGCTTGAAGCTTAGTATGCAATCTCTGAGTGCCATGTTGTTGTTTTTTTTAAGAACTAAGACATGGAATAAATGCCCGACAGGATACTTTCTTAATGGTCTTTACCGCTCAAATGGCCATTATTTACACAATATTGAACACGCTTCTTGTTGTAAACCACGCAATCATCCATCTAGATACAACTCATGCTACAACGAGAATGTTTGGTCTAAATTTGATTACAACAGAAAGGGACTGGTGTCTTGTTCTAAACCTGGGCATTATATTACTGGTCTGTATAGATCAACATGTGATTTAATGTATTGTATTGAAGAGTTTCAGTGTTGCAGTATGGCAGCTGGTAAGTATAAAGTGTACAGCATTTTTGGATTCTTAAAAATCATTGAATTTTCTCAATGGATATTTTTGACTTTTGGAGGAATTTATTTGAAAGTAATTAGTAGTTTTTCAAAGATTTTATGAATTTTCAGAAAGAATTACGAATTGTCCAAAGGTATTATTGATTTTCCAAGGATTTTATGGATTTTCTAGGAAGTTTATTGATTTTTCAAATATATTATGGATTTTTAAGGATTGGGATTTTAGAGATGTTTTGGAAAAGTGTACGAGATTTTTTAAGTGATTTTCCCCTCGAAGAAAATAATATTTTGTATGTCAACCTCGTCCCAAGGGCATTTTGCCTCCACGTTGGGAGGTCGGCGAAAATGGCCCTGGCATCGGCTGGTCGATTCTATAATCGGATTGGCCGGTTTAAAAACTTGATTAATTCAGATACAGTGTAATTTATTCATCAAAATATGAATTGCAATAAATCCACTCTGCGAAGTTCATCCAAAGAATTGTAACGATAGCTTTCGTTAAAGTCAAGAACAACATTAGATATATGTTTCTTCCCGGGATTTAAATGTATCCTGGATAATCGTGGGGAGTATCATGATGAATAATGCTAGCCAGTTGCATTTATGATAAAGGTTCACATGAGTGATTCGGCAGAGCGTTAAATATTTCTTATTTCTTATTCATGTATACGTATTATACAAAAACTAAACACAAAGACCGCATAAATTTTCTTGCCAAAACACCCCAAAATTCTGGGTGTCACGTGACCAGCCGATGCCAGGGCCATTTTCGCCGACTCCCAACGTGGAGGCAAAATGCCCTGGGGACGAGGTTGTTTGTATGTGAGTCCGTTCATGTACATGTGGTATACTCGTGCAAGCTTGGTGTAACTTAATTTAATTCATTGTCTATTGAGATTGGAAACTCAGCAAAAGTCTTTGTTTTAGTTTTTGTTCACGTTTGTACGAACTGCGCACAAACAGTGAGGACGATCTAAAGCCATGTTTACACGGTCAAAATTTAAGCGGGATCTGAGCCACATCTGACTTTAAGCGGGCTTAAAATGTCCGTGTAAAAAGATCGGCGTAAATTAATCGCGATTAGTTTGCACCACCTCAAGGAGGTGGATTAAACTGAGCACGATCAGTTAATCGCCCTTAAACGCAACAGAATTGAAAAACGCTTGCTATTAATACGGTGTTATTAAATAAAATAAAATGCATTTTTTTGCCCTGCTGTAGAAGCTTCCATCTCACCAGTCTTTGTTCCTTTGTTTGTTTGTTTCTTTTTGCTATTACTCTTTCTCGTGTACCGATGTCTTCTGTTGTTCTTTGACACACGCTACCCTACGAAGCTTCCAAAACCAAAAATATATACTGGAGCTCACCCGCCATGTTGAATAATGGTGTACGTGTTTTAGTAAAGGTGGTGCATTTTAAGCACGCTTAACTTAAATTTTGGCCGTGTAAGCAGGGCTTATTTTTGGTATTATCGTATAATAAACCAATCATCCAAAAGCAGCGTTTGGGTTTGGACATAGAATTACAGACGCTATAGAACTTTCGAGTTTCCAAACCATATCCTTTTTGACTCTGTTGGTAAAGAATTATACCTAGTTGTTGAACCGAGCTTCAGAAACTCAATAATTTATGAGATAAATTACAAAAAGGGAATTCGTACCATGTCCGTGGTTTTATATCTGATGAAAATCATCCTGATTTACATAAACTATAGCTTTTATTTCCTGGGTTTATACAACAATGTTATTGTTGAAAATTACTACGCCAATAAACTTACCAAATGGGTCGTTTTTTAAGCTATTCAAGCATTCGCAGTAAGTATCGCCTTAGCTTGTCAGTGTTCTCAATCTAATACAACACTGCTGCTTGTGTTTTAAATATTCCTTAATGTCTT
>OZ036001.1:8723372-8760872 GCA_964035015.1 Corallium rubrum
GGGTTACAATATCACGCAAGAAAATATGGTTAAATGTACAAGTCTCCATATTTTTTCTGTACGGTGAATTAAATTATATATACATTATACACTCCATTACAGTTCAGTTTGATCAAATGCACGAAAAAGACGTGAACATAATTGGAAATATATTAGAAGAGGGTGCAATGGCCTAACTTAGGGGTGCGCAACCTGCGGGCCCGCGAGAGCTGTTTACGGTGGCCCACAGTACGGTGAACTAAGTATAGCTATTTTCTATAATAAAACTGCTTAAAATAGGAACTTTGCTTGTCATTAATAATAAAAGTTAAAACCTTACAGTGATTTTGTCATAAAGTGGCACTGTAATTAGTTCAATCAATCAATCAATCAATCAATCAATCAATCAATCAATCAATCAATCAATCAATCAGCTTACCATTAAAATTGTTAAAACGTTGAATCCAGCCTGTAAACATTTCAAGAGCTTGTGTGCTTTTATACCGATGTAGTATTTACGTAATATGTAAAGGCCGACAATGAGGACTAGACCGGGTTTTCAAGTACGAGGAATTCGTTCCAGTCCGAGGCGAAGCCGAGGACTGCAACGAATTCCGAGAACTTGAAAACCCGATCTAGTCCGAATTGGAGGCCTTTACATGACTTCTCAAAATCACTTAGTGTATTCCCAAAATGAATTAGTGCATTAGTAATTAGTGTATGGATGAATAACCGATTGTGTGAAGTAATATTTCAAGTCCAAGGACTTGAAATATTATTTCCAGTCCTTGGACTGGAAATAATATTTCAAGTCCTCTGCCCAGTACTTCCCTGGTATTTCAAGTCCCTTCACGTGGTGCAATTCAGCGCTTCTGATTGATTGATTATCTCATGAATTATTAATGAGTTTGAGAAAGTAATTTATAACCGTCGACTGCACTCACTATACTGCAGGCTATTTAGGTTGTATAGAGGCGGGATGGGGGAAGAAATGGTGCCCCGTCAACTATTTTCAACCAGAAATCTGGCCTGCAAAACACAAAAGGTTGCACACCCCTGGCCTAACTTTTCAGAATCAAAACACTGAGTGCTTCCTCCGTCGTCTTGTACGCAAACGAAGAGAACTGTACATCAGGAGTCAGCTTGAACTCATCCGAAGCTGAATTAATCATATCTAGTGATGTCAGTCCAATATTGGTCCAAGAACTCTCCCAAATGCTCACAAGCTTCTTCAAGTCGAGGTTCATCTAGAATCACATCCATCATGTCCTAAAAAAAATGCAGTAATACAGTTCCTTAAAATATACAATAAATTACAAATTATAGTTTTTAAATGAGGTGATTTTACAGCCAGGTTTGACGTTGTTATAATTAGCTTAGTTAAATAGCTTCAAAAACGATCCATTTCGTAAGTTCACTGGCGCAGTAATTTTGAAAAACAACGTTGTCCAAGCCGAGAAAATCAAAGCTAAAGTTCATGTAAATTAAATCAGGTGGATTTTTGTATCTATAGATCGTTTTCACTCACGTGATCGGTTGCCCCATTGGGGTGGTGAAACAATACGAAATATTTGAATAAGAAAGAGCTAATTCCCTTACCGTACACCAATATGGCCGCCATTTCATTGTTTTGGTACACCAATATGGCCGCCGTGACGTCAGATGAAAACGATCTATACCATGGACTTGGTACTGATTTCTTTTGTGTTTTCCTCATGAATTATTAATGAGGTTTGAATCTAATTTACCATGAATCCACACGGTGAATAGATAACATTTACTTACAGTGTCTGACTGGATTAGTTTGCTGGCTGCAAATATCTGGGTACTAGAATTCTTTGATGCTTTTTGCCCTCGAAGTTTCATGAGTTTTTCTACGACCTAACATGAAAAAGACAAGCTACAATTAATCAGCGGCGAAATGAGTTGATGCAACTTGCAGTAAAAGGCAAATTTAAAACCACGGACATGGTACTGTTTTCTTTGTGTTTTCCTCATAAAGTATTAATGAATTTTTAATTTAATTTTAATCTAGGAAAATTAGGCAAAAGTAAGATTAGGGAACAAAGTAAAATTGATTGTAATGTTACAATTGAAAAGAAGAGAATCAAATAAAGAATATTACAAGAGTAACGTGTTAGATTAGAAATATATATATAGACAATAGATTAAACACGGATGGCGTGTGTTGTTAGGGCGCTGCCTCTCACCAATAGTTAAAGTGCCTATGACATGAAAAAATGAGTATGGCATTTTTTACACAGACTGAAAGATGTTCAGCCAAATAATAGTCTCAGAAAGTTTGGCGTAATTCTGACGAATATTTTTCGAGTTACAACGCGTTGAAGTTGCCAATTTTGCCAAATTTTCGAGTAAAAAGTACGAAAAGTCTGGGACCGAGTTTAGGCCGCGATGACGTAGGCGTGTGGACTCATCGTAAATTTCACTGTGATGATACAGGTAAATACAGCAAGATAGGGCTTTGGAAAACGAGTCAGAAAACGAATATTTTGTTTCACCAGCTACTATAGAAGACGAAGAATCAAATGATATGATTAAGCAGCAGTTTCTGGTTGATGCTGATAGTGATGAACCATCAGATCATGATGCAGTCGAGAGGCAATCGTCGAGGTTCGTCGATGATGTTACATTCCTTTGGGAAATATTGTCGAAAGATTTGGCAGTCTTACAGTTAATAATAGTAAATTATTCTGAATATTGCCGAGTATTAACAAAACGAATAGAACTAAAACAACAATATTTTCTATTCTATATGTTTCTATTATATATAATATACAATATATTCACACATCTCAAGCGAGTATTCACATGTGTGCCGACTGCCGAAATACTCCAATACAATAGTGTTCGCTTCTGGGTACAGATAAATTACGATGGGTCTTACCTAGATTCCCGTAATATTATAAAGTAAATAGTACTGCGGATACCACAAAGTCTTTAAAATGCAAGCAAAGATGTGACGTGCGTCCAAAGTTGGGACGGACGATGCCTAGGCAAATGATTTTTGTACATCATACATAATTTCCGTTCCGTTCTTCTGCTCTCGTTTTCTCAGTGAAACCTGTCCAAAATTGCTCTGGTGCATGCAAATCATTTTTCGGCTGATCCATCGTCCTTTCGAAGGCTGGGTTTGGGGCATAGTCCATAATCATAGCGGCGAAACATAATCTTATATATTTTATTGGCCGTTCCCTAAAATATACTATTCCACCTGATTGTTGTGATATACGAAACGTCGATCAGTACGACATTTATAGTTCGAGTCGTCTAGTGTTACAATATTTCCGCTCTGGTTCTTGGTCCTATTATTATGACTAATTTGCTCAGCTGAGTTACTGTTTATATATCCCACATTTCAGCGACTCATGCAATTTCAGCTAGTTTGATCAATCACGACATAATTTGCGCAGGCGACAAAACTGTGTTGGTCATGCATCCGCGTGCCAGACCTTTGTTAACCAAATACTTAATATTACTGACTGATAATATGTAAAGAAACTCGCGCTAGAGATTAAGTTGAACATATATGCATGGATCGAATGCGGACAACTGTACAGTAAATAGTGTATACATTCAAGACCAACATTAACATTACTATAAAGACATCTTATTTATAGTGAAAACCAGTTCTCTGTAACATGACTGCTAAACTGATATCTAAGGCCCCGTTTACACGAGACCGGACGAATGTTTATCCGGATAAAAATTTATCCGGATGAATACGTTTACACGGTTCCGCTAAAAATTCGTTCACTTTACCTTTCCGTTTACACGGAATCGTGTTCGGTGTTCGATGAAAGTTCGTGCATGGGCACTTTTGGGGTTAATAGGGGTTAATGGTTGTTAAATGGGGATTGGTCTTGTGTAACGCCGAATTGCCGAAACGAGCCGCCATATTTGCAGTTTACGTTTGCACGTTCACAGAATAGTACGTGGCACGTTTGGTTTGGAGAATGTCGTCAGAAAAGAAGTCGAATTTTGTATGGACAGACGAGGAAACGGCTCTACTCGTACAAGTGGTAATCGATTACAAATCTTCAAAATCAGCCACTGGCCTAGACTGGGAAACAATAAAAAATAAGTACGAGGAAATAACGACAAGATTCCAAGCCAGGTATCCAAGGAAAGAAACTGGGGTTGGTGCAAAGGAATTCCCGCATTGCGATGACCCAACCATCATCACCAAAGAGAGAATAGCTCCAAAAATAAAAAGGATAAAAGCAAATTTTCGCAAGGCTGTCGACAGTGGTCGTAAAAGTGGCGGGGGTCGGATTGTTCTTGGGCTATACGACGAGTGCTATGAAATATGGGCTGGTTCTCCAGCTGTGGAAAGCATGCCTGGATGTATTGAAACAGTGACCCTGCAAGATGAAGTTTCAGCAGCTAACTCATTTGGAGAACAAGCACTGAGCCCTACTTCCAGTTCCAGCAGGAGTGTGTCACCTTTGCCATTTTCAACAGGTCATGGTGAGAGTGAAACTGATGAAAGTGAAGTTGAGCAAAGTCTTCCTGAACAATCAACAGTTAAAGACATGGGAGAGTTCAGAAGAAACTTGGTAAAACACTTGCAAGAGAAGAAAGACTCCAAGCTAACCAAAAAGCTTGCTGTTGATGCTCAGCTTCTGGATACAGCGAAACAAGAGCTTGCCTTGAAGAAGAGGGGGATAGAAATGATGGAGGAAGGTGAAAAGCAACAGGAGAAACGTATGAAAATTTTTGAAAACAGTATGAACACTATGACTGCTGCCATGAGTAATGGCTTCAATATGCTACAAGCCATGTTTCAACAACCCAATGTGGCCCCACAGCAAATGCAACAACACATTTATGGACACCAACAGTACAGTGCAATGAGTGCATATGGACATAGAAATAATACAGATCTTCCAGGAAATCCATTTACCGGATTTGCAGAACAGGATAACTGAAACTGTGTCATTGTATCTTGGCAGTATGTTTATTTTGTTATCAGTTGACATTACCAACATTTTGTTTTAATTAATCTTATTTGATGTTTGTAAACTGTTATCTTACCTTGAGTAACAAGAGGTTACAACATTAAGGTGACAGTTACAAATTCAGCAACATTTGAGAGGTTTATAATTACAGTGTATATGTTTGTTGTTGATATGGGGTAATAAAATTGAAAACCTAATATGTTATCACACATTACATATTATAAATAAGTTGCATCTTACACACGCTGTGATTGGTCAGTTACCATGTTTATATCAGGCTTTGTAAACACGGTTGTGACATCACAGCACATTTCTTACTCTTATTTCAAAATAAGAAATAGAAAATGGATACCCTGTGTTTATCTAACTTGAAGTATTGTTTAATAAACGAGCAGGAGTGTTTTTATATCTGATAAAACACGAACTGCGAGTTTATTGAACGGCTTCAAAAACGTACCACTTGGTAAGTTCATTGGTGTAGTAACTTTGAAAAATAACCTTGTCTAAGCCAAGAAAATCAAAGCTAACGTTTATGTAAATCGGGATGTATCTTTATCACATACAGGTATAAAGACACTGACTAAACTTTAATTTCTTTTGAATTTTCCTCAATTATTAATGCATTTTTGTAGCAAACACTCAAGTGAGTTTGGGAGAATTCAAAAGTACTTATGTAAACCCTTGTTTACAGCTTGGATTCACATAAACTTTTAAATTCTGTCAGGCTATATAAACATGGGTGGCCATTTTCTGTTTCTTAAATGACCACAATGACACCGGAGAGGGGAATCACTACTTTAAAATGTGACACAAAGTTTTCAATGACCATAACATTCTTAAATTCAGGGACGTCTGGTCTGGGAATCAGCTGTACATTGTAAAATTTATGTAAATTGTTCTTGGACACACCCCACCCCAATCCAAGTAGGTTTACAATGTCTCTGACTGTGATAACCCGACTATACTATAGGACCATATTGTTGACACTGAACTATTTTTTATTAATTGGTTAGCCTGGTATGGGTAGCCAAACATACTTGCTACTATCAATCAGTTTTATTGATGAAAACAAAATATGTTGCACTTGTGTTACTGTACATTTTAAACTAAACAAATTTCCTAGTACATGTAGAGTACTGCCTGTCTTTGCAGATGTTAACAGTTCAATATCTGTTCTGCCTTTACTCATAAACTCAAATATTTAAATATTTCTTGAATGATTGTCTTCCTATATGCAAATACATGTGTTACTGAAACTTTGTTTGTGCTGTTACTGATTTACTGAGCACAGCTTATACTTTGAAACTATTAATCAAAATATTTAACAAAAATATTTCTAACTTTTTTGCCACTTGTTTCATCATTGTTTCCAAGAGAGTACCTGTTACCTAACAGTGGTGGTTGGAACTCCCTGTCATAGTCAACTGCTCTAGCTACATCATCATCTCCAATGTTCTCATTTTGCAGCTCGCAAAAATTATGAAGAACAAAACATGCATAAATAACAAAGGGCAAGTCTGCAGAATTAATGTCCATTTCACGCTTTAAAGCCCCAAATCTTGCTTTCAGTCTGCCAAATGAGCATTCGATAACTATTCTGGCTGATGAAAGACGCCATCCAAAATATTGCTCCTGGACTGTGTTTCCCCCACCTGGAAACTCCTTCATGACAAAGGGTAATAGGGGATATGCAGGGTCTCCCAGAATACACACTGGGACTGGATCTTCCTCATCCACAATTCTCTTTAAGCTCTGGGGGATGCCATGTTCTCTGAATAATTTGTTTATCTTCGAGTTTCCAAACATTCGTGCATCATGAACACTTCCAGGCCACTTCACCACAACATCTGTAAAGCAATATTTGTAGTCACACATGGCTTGAACATTTATGGAGTATCGGTTTTTCCGGTTCATGTAATCTGTCGAATTCGCACATGGCCTTTTGATAAAGATGTGGGTACCATCTATCGCCCCCATACATTGTGGAAAACCATGTTTCACATAGAATTTAGAGACTGTTGATTTCACCTCCTCTTCAGTCTGGGGAAGTTTTATGTATTTGGGTCCAAGGTGATGAGTTATAACAAAGGATACATTTCGGATGATCACAGAAACTGCAGCTCTAGATATTCCAAAGGCGTTTGCCACCTTTCGGTATCTGCCCTCATCTGATAGGTAATACAAGGTAACAGCTACCTGCTTTTCAACTGAGATTGGACCACGCATGTTAGTGTGTTTTTTTTCTAGAAAGGGCCTCAGTTGATTGCACAAGTTGAAGAAGCTCTCTTTTGACATTCTGAAATTCTCTCTCCATTCCTCTCTGACAACAAATCCACTGAAAATATTGTCCCACCAAGTGCTGCTTCTTCCAGGTCTTACCCAGAACCTTCGACGTTTTCTTGATTTTCGTTTGTTATTAATGATATGTGACAGCCTGCTAACCTTTAATACTGAACTATCTTCAACCAACCTTCGTTTTCGATGGGAATTGCCTGAAAGCATCACGAAGGCCGCGTTCAGGATCCCCGCAGCCGAAATCGTTGTCCATAGAAGCAACGACAGCAATATAAAAACAATTTTCTTCTTCCACGAGTTCATTTTCCTTTAAAGTCTTTAAAGAGCACAATGAAAAAGCGGCGGTTTGCCGTTTACACGGTACCGGACGAATATTTATCCGGCACAAATCGCAATTCGTCCGCTTTCATAGGTGGACGAAAATTTGAGCGGATTCGTGTCGAAAATTTGAGCGGATAGGTGGGTCTCGTGTGAACGCGAAGCCTTTCCGGACGAATTTTTATCCGGATAAACATTCGTCCGGTCTCGTGTAAACGGGGCCTAAGTGATTATTGTTATAGTAATATAGTATAACATACTAACTTTAGCAAATCCCATGACCAGACCGACAATAAAATTGCACAAAGATTGCACGCAAAACAACGCAATTCTTAGACCAACATTCTACCCTTTATAATGGTCTGTTCACGACGTTGCTGCGATCACTTCAACATTTTTACGGCGACGACGTTTATTCAAACGCTGATCAAAAAGTAAACAAAACGTTCTTGCTTGACCTAACTTCACTCTTACTAGTAGTGTTTATACTCGCGATTCAATGGAAAAATGAATATCCAGAGGTCATCAAAACATCGGTAATATAGAATTTCACTATAACGCTAAAATAAAGTGGTTTTATTCAGAATCATAGCCATCCCAATTTGCTCAAAAACGGCTAATAATACCTGTTATTTTGTTCAGTCAACTTGAGATGTGTCCACACGCCTACGTCATAAGCCGGTCTGACCGCGCGATGGAATTTCGCACTCTTCGAGTCGTTTCAGGTGAACTTCGAAGAGTCGTAGTTCGAAAAATATGCGACAAAATGATGCCAAATTTCGTGAGATTACCTTTCACAGGTATATCTTTCACTTAATACAAAAAAATCGTATACCATTTTTTCATGTCATAGGCACTTTAAGCCCGGTTAGACGGGGTTAGTACTTGGATGGGTGACCGTCTGGGAATAACCCCATTCTCGAGCTTGGGACTCATGTGAGTAGAGTTTAGTTGGTCTCTCCTGTGCTCCGAGGGTTTTTCGCCGGGTTCTCCGGTTTTCCTCCATCCGTAAAATCAACACCTAGGGCTTAGCTGGGATCCGCCTTTGATATGCCTCGACACGGCCACATTGAAAAATCCTTAGGAGTATTTTGATTGTAAAAGATACACGTTTGATGTATTTTAATTAAAGACCAATCGAAATATGGTATAGTAGGTTAATACTGCCGAAACAGAGAACGTGAGTGGTCTAACATTTCGAGCGAAGGCCCTTCGTCAGAGAGAAACGTAAAGAGTAAAACAAACAACGAGCTTATATACGCGAGATAATCACGTGATAAAAATTAGCCAATCAGATAAAGGTAGCCCAGACAAACTAAAAATGAGATTCAAAAGAATAAGCCAATCAGAGCAAAGTAACAATAACAAATGAATAATGAGATGCGAAAGCCATTTGCTATTCTCACCATCGATAAGTAAAAAAAGGAGAGTAAAAAATAGAGAGTAAAGAATGGAGAAGTAAAGTGAAAACACTGTTTATGTCTGCCCTTGCTAATACAAAAACAGCATCTTCAGAAGTGTTAAATAAAAGAAAAACGTTCGTTGAGTCCATGAGGATGAATGGTTCCAATTTTGAAAATGAGACGCTTTTCCTGTCGTTTGCGGCTATGATTACCAGATTAAAGACCTTTACCTTTAAACTTACCTTTGGTATTATTTTAATATAGACGACAATAGGAGTCAGTGCACTTTCGCTTATTTGTGTTGGATAATTTATTGATTTGCAATCCAGAATGACAATATGTTTCTTTTGATTAAGTAAACTAAAAATAACATCCAACTCTTCCTTGACTTCATCTAAACACAAATATAGGTTTTTTACTTATATTTTATACCGTATTATGAAATACATGAACATTTTGAGGCCTGGACCTCTCCCTGTGCTGAATAAACTCGTCTGGCCTTAGGGTCTGTTTATATGATCCCGTTGTACCGGGACGGGATGGCAGCCGGGATAATTTTGATGTATTGAAATAAGTCAACACGTAAAACTGAAAAACCATGCGATGCCTGAAGAAACTCAGATTTTGTTGATCTGATCCTAAAGTTAAAAGTGAATGATTGTGGCAATTGAAAATGGCTTTTGTTGAAGTTATTTAGTAATCTAGGCCTTGAAAAATGTAGGCGAAAGCTTTCCGATGCACATAATCAAAGACCGTGACTTATTTCAATACATCAAAATCATCCCGGCTGCCATCCCGTCCCGGTACACTGGGATCATATAAACAGGCCATTAGCCAGAATAAACCTTCAAAAAGTCATTAATTAATTCATGAGGAAAACACAAAGGAAATCAGTACCATGTCCGTGGTTTTATATCTGATAAAACTTCTTGACGTCAGAAAGAATACTAATGAACATACAATTTTATATAAAGAATACTAATGAACATAAAATTTTATATAAAGAATACTAATGAACATACAATTTTATATAAAGAATACTAATGAACATACAATTTTATATAAAGAATACTAATGAACATAACATCCAATAACGAATCGTTTTTGAAGCCATTCAAAACACTCGCATCACGTGTTTTATCAGATCTAAAACACTCGGGCTGCGCCCTCGTGGTTTTCAATCTGATAAAACACTCCTGCTCGTGTTTGAAATATTACTTCAAGACTCGTCGTCAGGCTTCAACGTGTTAATATTAAAAACACGAGCTGCAGTGTTTTACGTACTGGGAATGTTTTGAATAGCTTTCAAAACTATCCATTTGGTAAGCTCATTGGCGTAGTAAGTTTAAAAAATAACGTTGTCTAAGTCGAGAAAATCAAAGCTAAAGTTTATGTAAATCAGGAGGTCTCTTATCAGATATAAAACCAAGGACATTGTACTGATGTCCTTTGCGTTTTCCTCATGAATTATTTTCAGTTACTTTTTCAAAACAGTTCAATTTTTCGACCACATATATACATACAAATGTTCATTGTTCTCTTACCGTTTTTGAGACTGTTTTGTGTCTTTGGAGGACTGGGTGTACGAAATGACGTCACTGATAATGACGTGCCAAATCCCATTCCCATGGCAACCAGTGGTTTCCTTTTTGCCAAACTGATGTCTGATTCACAGCGATGAATTATCAACCTTGAAATATATATATATATATTATTTTATGTATTGCTGACCATGCTTGCATATCACTCTACCTCACTTGACTAATTTAAATGAATATAGTCTTCATCGGACTCCACTCCACTTTACTTCATTTTTCCGTACTCCACTTCACTCCACTCTACTTCACTTTATTCCACTCTACTTCCCTTCATTCCACTCTACTTCACTTCATTCCACTCTACTTCACTTCATTCCACTCTACTTCACTTCATTCCACTCCACTTCACTTCATTCCACTCCACTTCACTTCATTCCACTTCACTTCATTCCACTGTACTTTACTTTACTTGATTCCACTCTACTTCACTTCATTCCACTCTACTTCACTTCATTCCACTTCACTTCATTCCACTGTACTTTACTTTACTTTACTTGATTCCACTCTACTTCACTTCATTCCACTCTACTTCACTTCACTTCATTCCACTCTACTTCACTTCACTTCATTCCACTCCACTCCACTTCACTTCATTCCACTCTACTTCACTTCACTTCACTTCACTTCATTCCACTTCACTTCACTTCATTCCACTTCACTTCATTCCACTCTACTTCACTTCATTCCACTTCACTTCACTTCACTTCATTCCACTTCACTTCATTCCACTCTACTTCACTTCATTTCACTCCACGTCACTTCATTCCACTCTACTTCACTTCATTCCACTCCACTTCACTTCACTTCACTTCACTTCACTTCATTCCACTCTACTTCACTTCATTCCATTCCACTTCACTTCATTCCACTTCACTTCATTCCACTCTACTTCACTTCACTTCATTCCACTCTACTTCACTTCATTCCACTCTACTTCACTTCATTCCACTCCGCTTCACTTCATTCCACTCTACTTCACTTCATTCTATTCCACCCTACTCTACTCCACTTTATTTCGCTTCACTGCACACCATTCTACTCTCATCCTTATTAATTTCCCAGCAACGTTTGTTGACAAACCTTCCTTCAAAACGTCCCTTGAGATAATGGTACAAAGCTTTATGCATCATATCTGTAACCTAAATGAAAGCGATGTAAGATTATGCATTGATTGTTTAGTAAAGTTTTTCAACTTTCTTTTGAATTTTCCAAATGTCATCAGAATCATCACAGACCTCGTATCCTTTAAGAGATGGTCCAACAAGAATGACAGGTCTTGTTTTTGGTGAATCATACGTAGAAACAAAACCTAAATCAGCCTAAAGGAACAAATTTGTTGGGGAAAACACCCATTAATATTATAAATTTACCTTAGGTTTGGACACAAAGTACAATAAAGTAAGTTTATAGCAATGTATTAAAGACAAGTAGTGAAAATTAAATTGAGTTGGTCAGTGGCGGATTACCCAGTAGGCTGAGTAGGCTGAAGCCTACAGGCCCGGGCTTACAAGAGACCCGTAATTTCCAGAGAATGGATTTTTCATTAAGATTAGTCGTTAATATACGAATATCAGGGCCGTATCGTACACTACCTTACCCTGCCCCAGAGGTTTTGGAGGTTGTCCGTCAAAAAATTTGGAGGTTTGGAGAACTGATCACTATAAAACGAGCTATCGGCCATATTTGGTGCGAGGCGAAAAAAAAGCGGGCAAAAACCCGGGATCCAGAGAAAGGGGATAATAGAGAGATCAGAGGATAATACAGAGATCCCTCTGGTTCCCAGGGTAACACTACCTCAGAATGCAAGAAATGGCGTTTCCGAGACTCCAAATTCAAAAATATTTTCGGAAAATATCGTCATAAAGGTCCGTGAATTCTATTTAGCCTACAGGCCCCAAAAACTGGTAATCCTCCACTGCATGGAGTTGCTATTTTCTTCCTTTTTATTTGAATTAGGTGATTAACCCTTTCCATTAGTGGATCTTCACTGCATGCGACGAGTAGAATCATCTTGCATTCTAGCCAGAGTAGAAATTCTGCCGCCCTTTGAAAGAGTTAAGCTTTTTAAAAGAAACAGTCGAAACAGACTTGAAGCAATCTGCATGCTTGTACTTGCAACCGAAATATAATAAGATTAGATATACTGCCGAAACAGCCGAAAACGTAGGAGTCTAACGTTTCAAGCGAAGGCCCTTCGTCATCTCTTGGGGGCAGCACGGCTGGCGTGTGCTGTTAGCGCGCTGCCTCTCACCAAAAAGTTAAGCCCGGTTAGACGGGGTTAGTACTTGACCCCGTTGTCATGCTTGGAACTCATGTGAGTAGAGTTGTAGTTGATCTCTCCTGTGCTTCGAGGTTTTTCGCCGGGTTCTCCGGTTTTCCTCCCTCCATAAAATCAACACCTAACATCTTAGATGTGATCCGTGGTCTGAACTGTGTCGTTGGCGGCTGCTTCGAGCGCCTTTGATATGCCTCGACACGGCCACGTTGATCTGCGTCCTTCGTAATTCAGCCGCTGGCTGCAAGTAAAGATGATTAGCCCCCCAGTCCTTTATCTTTATCTTTGAAAACAACTTACACCAAAAAAAAAGCATTGTGAGTTATTTTTAAGAATTTACACCAAAAAAACAAGCTCTGTGAGTTATTTTTAATTATATTTACAAGTGGCCCGAGAGCTTCTGAGCCATCTGCGTTAATAATTTCCCCACAAATACGGCAGCTCGTGGGCGTTAGGCCTCAGTCAGTCTGCAAACATTCAAAACATGTTGTGTTTTGCTGAGTGAATTGTCTGCGAAACAACTCCAAATATATGTGGGAAGTACAAACAATCTAAAATTAATTAAAGTTATAATATAGCAAGTAGTATGATGATCAAGCGCCGAACAAGAGATCCTGGGTACGAAATTGATCCGTCGTGCACTAGCTACGTGATCCGCCCACTGATGACTGATCTCCGCCTCATGTAGGCGGAAACGAAAGGCATAGAAACTAGGCTACGTCTCATGAGCTTGCTTGTCGTGAACCGTAAAAATCGGTTCCGATTCTTGCGATGCTTCCGATCAGATCGATGACTGTCCGGGACGTTTAATACTTCAACCATGTTCACAGCTGTCGTAACAATCCCAGAGGGTCCTCTATACTTTTCGCGTGAAGCGTGATTGGGTTATTTTACTTACCCGTGAAACGTGATCGAGGATTTTTTTAATTCGTGATCGTAAGGTTTCAAATCTTTTTACGTGTACGTGAAAGTAACTTTTGATTTAACCGTGACCCGTGAATGACGGCTAGAATTAAACGTGATTCGTGAATCGTCTGTTTTGCGTGAACAGTTTTTTAGGATTAATGGAATTTCTGTTGTTTGTCTTGTCTGTCTTCGAACAGTTGAACACCGGAATAGCATGTACTTGATATTTTACGCTAGCTACTTACAGATTATTTTGACTATTTTACTCTGACTAACTCCAGAGATTGTACTCGTCAAACGGAGACCTTCAGGCTTCAGAGTGTTGAGACAAAGATAATAAAAAGCGACGCCAGGCACAATTTTGCATGATCGCAGTGCTTACAGACCTTCACAATGGACTGCAAGGACAGAAAGAAATCTTTCAAACTTGCTGCATCCTTCTGAGATTGAAGAGAAAGACTTCGAGAATGCGAAATATTATTAATCAGTCTCAGATGATGCGAAATATTAATCCATGAATTGCTTTTGTATTTTTACGTGAATCGTGATTGCCTCGATTTTTGTGTGAACGTGAAAGAGTTTTGCGATTTTTCGTGACTCGTGAAAAGACTCAATATTTTTACGTGAATGCATTTTGTGAATGGGTACAGGGGACCCTCATCCCGGACAATCGGCGACAGGAAAAATCCCCGATTCTTACCACAAGTGAGAACTTAAAAATTAAAAAGCCGTTAGTCGTATGTTGTGTTTAAACTGACTTATGAATAATTTATGATTTTATCACGCAGCATAATCAGCAATACTATATGTATATATGTCTGAAAAAAAAATATTCAAAGATAAAAAGACGTTTTTAGACTACGAACTTGAATGCTAATTGCTCGATCCTCATTCGTTTGTTTTCTATTTGTCAGTTTACTCTACGATCATTCTTTAAAAATGAACATTAAATTACATTAAAATATATTTTGCACAGTCCTGTTGTCGCCTTTCTGGCGTTGTTATTAAATCATGAATAGGTGATTTCAAAATAGTCGTCATGAAATGGCTTTGTTTGATCTAAACGTGAGAATCGTCAACCAATGTCAATAAACAAGATGATTTTTTTTCCAGTTGCTATTTACTTAATATTTTTCTGTTTTGACATTTTGTTCAGATGAAAAATACGTTATGCCAAGAAAATTTTCGAATGGGTCAAACGCAAGAATATTTACCAATTAATCATGCAGTAACACGAAGGACTGGGCATGTGAGACAGCTAAATTTAGTAAAGGACAAGTTAGTCGAATCTTTATCTGGTCTGACACTAAAAATAAAGCTGTATCAACCATTTTACGCATGCATGGTTTTCCGAGACGCGTGTCCCCTTGATGACTGAAATCATCTGGCGCTAGACTGTTAGAGTAAAAAGACAACAATAATGCGAGGAAAACCGTTAAACTGAATACTATAAATTTATATTTATTAACTAAGATGAATAACCAGAAAAAAAGTTTAAAATAGAACGCATCTTGGAGAATTTATATCACATAGAAATCGTGGAAAACGAGGAATTCTGGCAGTTTTGATCGGCTGATTTACTTTGCTTCTTTGATCCAATATTATTTCAATGATTTCGCTGTATAGCGTAAGCTGTATTTCAAGTACAATTTTAAGAATAAGAAGTTGTATACCGAATTACTACCATGTTTATCGTTATTGCGTGTATGTGTCAACGGCTTCTTAAGAAACGTCGATTATGGCCTTATGGCCGTTTCTTTACCTGAAAGATCTTCTTTCGTTTAGCGAAGATAAGTTGAGTGTATATATATATACATTGTGTATAAGTTATTTTGTCTCACTATACTGAATCTGCCTTACCTTGGTAAAAGCACGAGAGGCTCTGCGTTGTATTTCAGTTGCTAGCGACATTTGTCCACATTCAAATTATACCCTTCTTCCTCTTCTACGATTTCAAGATTCAATGTAGAATATATTCAGGATATAAAACAGTTTTCAAACTATAATTTAACACAATACCACTGTAGCAACACCGTTATTCCTCCTACTCGTTGCTCGAACGCCTTTGTTTTGTCCGTAACACCTTAACGACTGATTTTTTTTTTCTCTCTTTTAAATATTTCAACAGTTTGTCTGTGGAGAGGTTTCGCTTTCCGCTAATTTACATATAGTATTCATTAACAGATCGGAAAAAAAGCCAAACATTTCGAGTTTTTTTTCTAAAACATTTGGATTAAAAAAACCTATTGCATGTTTAGCATCATTTTATTCAGCCCAACTTCGATGTTAAAAGCGGATGTATAACACAAAAATGTTTCTCGTTGGAAAATAAAAATAAGTTCTGAACGAGGCTACGTGCTATGTAATCAGCAAGAAACAGCTGTTTTGATGTTTTAGGAAGAATTCGTTAATATTGATCAGGCCAAGTGTGTTTCGATGTCTATATTGACGAACAGCTTTAGATCAACTGACTATACTCATTAGCATTCATATTTCTTTAGTTTTTCATCAACATCCTTGTGCTTATATAATGTTCGAAGCTAAAACTCGATAGTCAATGCAATTGGTATACTGTTAAATTATTTTTATAATCTTAGAGACGTGCTATTTAGTATTTACGTCGACAAGTTTGCTTCGATGCTATCAGCTATCTATCACAAACAATTTGAATCAGTTATGAAGACTATCCTACGCTGTATAGCTGAATAAGCGGTTGGGGACGGGCCAAAAATGCGCGGGTGTAATTTATTTCCGCGCTCAACTTGCAACTTGCGTGCTCAAGTTAACGTTGCAGTCTCAGGTTTGGTTCCACCCAGCTGGCATCTTCTAAATGGATTGAACTCAGATTTCTACGTTTAGAAATGTTGGTTCAGCCCACTTGAGCATGTTTTCCGACCATAACCCAACATAATACCTGAACCTAATCGTACCCTTAAACTGATCTATACAATCTATTCTGATCTATATTAATTGGATCTATATAATGTATTCAGTGTGGTCAATAGTTACCATAGTCACTCAGATAAATAGGAATTCAATTTAAAATGTTACATAACTTAATGAGTCACGAGTGAAAAAAGCTTTATATTCTGTTCGTTCGTTCGTTCCTTCGTTCGTTCGTTCGTTCGTTCCTTCCTTGCTTCCTTGCTTCCTTCCTTCCTTCCTTCTTCCTTCCTTCCTTCCTTCCTTCCTTCCTTCCTTCCTTCCTTCCTTCCTTCCTTCCTTCCTTCCTTCCTTCCTTCCTTCCTTCCTTCCTTCCTTCCTTCCTTCCTTCCTTCCTTCCTTCCTTCCTTCCTTCCTTCCTTCCTTCCTTCCTTCCTCCCTCCTTTCCTCCCTCCCTCCCTCCCTCCCTCCCTCCCTCCCTCCCTTCCTTCCTTCCTTCCTTCCTTCCTTCCTTTCCTTCCTTCCTTCCTTCCTTCCTTCCTTCCTTCCTTCCTTCCTTCCTTCCTTCCTTCCTTCCTTCCTTCCTTCCTTCCTTTCCTTCTTGCTTGCTTGCTTGCTTGCTTGCTTGCTTGCTTGCTTGCTTGCTTGCTTGCTTGCTTGCTTGCTTGCTTGCTTGCTTGCTTGCTTGCTTGCTTGCTTGCTTGCTTGCTTGCTTGCTTGCTTGCTTGCTTGCTTGCTTGCTTGCTTGCTTGCTTGCTTGCTTGCTTGCTTGCTTGCTTGCTTGCTTGCTTGCTTTCCTTCTTTCCTTCCTTTCTCGTATGGAATCAATGGGCACACCACTGCCTTTTAGGACCGGATCTGGTTCTTGATTGTATGCGATGGATTATTCATGTGATTAGAAAATATCTGAATATCTGATGAATGTGGGATATGTTGTTTAGTTTATGATTTGGTCTAGACCAATAACTAACGGCCAGCAAGAATAACAAAATGGAATTTTAATTACTCTAACACCTCATACACAGTACTCGAGATACAAGATATTTCCTCTTTTGATTGACAAATATGGATCGCACGACTCGGATGATATTGCAGGGAAATGTCCTATCCAGGGGGGTGTTGCTCATATATTGGCTATGCGGGGGACATGCCGCTGGGAAGGGTATATGGTTTTTACCATTCTTAGTTGGAAATAGGGTAAATCACTCTTGTTCTGCATCCTGGTCTGTGTTAGTTATTTAGTCTGGTATAAGATACGTGTATAAACCTTTTTTTTCGCAGTCCGAATCGGTTCCAATTTGACCTATGGATATTCTGTTGTTTATATGGAATGCCAGACTGGAGTTAGGCCGGCCTCTAAATTTCAGTTCGCTCTAGCAGACGAGCTGAGATTAGGCCAGCGTGAACTGAACAGGCCGGACTCATGAAAGCGATCTATAGTAAAAACACTACAACCGACCTAAAGTCAGTCCAACCTGAGTTCGGGCCAGCCTCATGTAAAACACCCCCTTGAGGGGAGCACGGGTGGCGTGTGCTGTTAGGACGCTGCCTCTCACCAAAAAGTTAAGCTCGGTTAGACGGGGTTAGTACTTGGATGGGTGACCGCTTGGGAATGACCTCGTTGTCAGGCTTGGACTCATGTGAGTAGAGTTGTAGTTGATATCTCCTGTGCTTTGAGGGTTTTTCACCAGGTTCTCCGGTTTTCCTCCCTCCATAAAATCAACACCTAACATCTTAGCTGTGATCCGTGGTCTGAACTGTGTCGTTGGCGGCTGCCTGGAGCGCCTTTGATATGCCTCGACACGGCCACGTTGATCTGCGTCCTTCGCAATTCAGCCGCTGGCTGCAAGAAAGGATGATTAGCCACCCAGTCCTTTATCCTTTATCCTTTATCCTTTAATTTACTGTCTGGAGAGGGATCATGGTTTCAAACGTTCACCGGCGGCCCCTTTCCGACCTCCGCAAGCTTCTGGGGAAAGTGGGCTCTGCCAACAAACTCGATCTTCGCCCCAAGTTTGGGGCGAGTCAGTCCGGTTTTAAACTAGTCAAACAAGTTCTAGTTTACGAACACGCATAAGCAGGAAAATAGGAAGTGACGCGTTAGAGCCTGGACCCAAAATAGTATCTTGGCAACCGTTTACAGCAGAGCCCAGTCAGCCCACTTTCCCCCGAAGCTTGCGTAGGTCGGAAAGGGGCTCTTACCTTGTATTTTAATTAAGGGGTATTTTCTTCCGGGTCTTCCTATAGCTCACCGCTAGGGGTATAAGATCTGTTTCCATAAGCTGACTAACTGGGTTAGTTCTTGTCACGAAATTCGTTCTTCGGTCGCAAGGTGATTTGAGACATCGTTAAGATTCGTTAAAACTAAACCAATTCTTCTTTATAAATTTAGTTTATGCCCGAGTTTGAAACAGCTAGGAATGGCGCCAGAAATTCCCCGACACAGGGTCTAAGGTCCCCGACAGTCCGGGGCATGCTCCCCCGGAATATTTTCAAAATATGAACGTCTAGAATCAGCTTTTTCCATCTTCTCCACGTAAAATTATCGCAATAACCGACAAGCTACAGCTCCTATTTTCATACTATCAATAAAGAAAAATTTGTTGAACACCTAGTGTGCTCATTAACCTTTGCCATTTTCGTTCAATATTGCAGACAGAAAATGGAATTTTGTGTGTTGTAATTATCAATGTTGGCTTCTACACAATATATACCATATCCTGTGTTTCTAAAGGAGTTTTATTTCACTATTAAAGCATTAATTACTGACTTGTCTGGCTTAATCAGTTAAAAAGTTCTTTGCCAATTGTTAAAAATACAATTTTTCTTCCAGATCATTCCCCCGACAAATCTATAAATTTTCCCGGATGGGGGGCTAGGATTCCCCGACAGGGGGCTGTAGGGCCCCCTCTGCCCTCCCCTCTGGCGCCACCCCTGGGATGGTTTGAAAACCACAGTAAGATTCTATTCTGGCTCATGTAAACACTCGATCGTTTGATAAAAGAATGCAATTAAAACCTGTAAACAGCCCCTTAGCTTCTGATTAAATGATGTGATTCAAGTGTGTTCATGTTCTCAGTTCTTGATCACAACATCTCTGAAGACGTAGATAAAGACACTTTTAAAATAAGATTTAGTTTTATAATCAGTTAAAGAAAGCAACAGCAATCTTAAACTTATGGTCTTTGAAACTACTTATATGGAGAGCGGAGAATCAGCAGATTAAACCATTCCTAATAAGGTTCACCACAGTTTACTAATGTTTCGTGTAGACCTTCGTTTGATATTAGCTTATGTAACTCTGCTTACATATCTCTATCACTGACGCTGTGTCACGGGGGGTGGGAGTAATTACATGGTGGAGTAGAGTTAAAAGACTTTATGAATGAAAGGCTTTTGCTGTCAAGGCAAAGTAATGACGAAGGGTCTTACGTTCTCTGCTTTTGCAGTGTATCAAACCTTAGTATATTTCGATTCTTGCTACACCAAGTTGACTCAGTAGACCGCTGAGTACAGACTATAGATGATCTTCTCACGGTCTGAGGACTTTCAGGTTGGACTTTGATTAGTCTTTGTAGCTTAGTTGGCAGAGTATCAGACTAGGACCGATTATAGCTTTGATAAACCCAAAGAAAACCATTACGTGGCAGGTTTTAAATTGAATAATTATGTACAACATATAGTCAAATATATAGGATTCTCCCTTTCTGTATGGCATTAGTTTCAGTCTTACTGTCTTATAAACTTTAATTGATGTGTGTGATTTTCTTCCTTATATATACGTATTAACTCCAAAGCTAATAATAGGTCTGACTCGCACGTAACCAATATTATGAATCATATTTTCCAACTGAATAACAAGTATAAGCACAACGTAATATATATAATACAGGGGGGAGGCATTTCTTCCTTAATTTTTATATCTGAAGTTCCCACTTGAAAATTTAAGAGATTCAGAAACTTTATTTCTTGGGTAATGTTAAAAGTCGAATTCTGTCCTTTTGCTTTTTGTAATTTTATTGTTTTGCTACAAAGTGCCAAAGATAGAGTTGATGCTCTAAATATATATTAATTTTAGCATAATAATGACTGGCATATTTTATATTTATAACATATTTTTGCTTCAAGATCATGATATTATATTATTCAGTTTATATGGGCAAAAAAGAATAAGTTTTGTAAAAATAAAACGAATTATAAACTTGTTGTGATAGAACTATAACCTACGTATAGTGTTGCCATTCAAAGTCAAATACAACAGCTATCTAAGTTGTCATGGAAACGTAGGCAAATGCTCTTAGTGACGTCGTGTGTAGAACAAAGACCACACCCGCGAGAAGAAGCGAGAAAGAGCAATTATTATTAGATTGACGTTCACGAGTTTTAATTGCCTCAACTTGCTATAACTAGTTCAGTGTGTAGACACGCTGACGGGCACGATCAGCTCTTCATGGAAAAGTTTGAGAGTTGTACTAAAAGGCATTGCAATGCTGCCAATCAGACATTAAATAGATTAGCCAATCACAATGGTACGGGTGTTACATATGTGATAAAAGTAGAGTGCTGCGTAGGCAGTGTAGAAACAACAATCGAAATATAGTAAGGTTAGATATACTGCTGAAACAAAGAACATAGGAGTCTAACGTTTTGAGCGAAGGCCCTTGGTCAGGTTTCTCTCTGATGAAGGGCCTTTGCTCGAAACGTTAGACTCCTACGTTCTCTGTTTCGGCAGTATATCTAACCTTACTATATTTCAATTATATACATGTGATATTTGTTTTTATCTAACCCTTGGCTTTTCTGACGGTGGATTTTCACAGTGAAGTTATCTGTCTTTATTTAGCCAGAGTAAATAAAATACATAAGATTTGAGAATAGGATTCTGTGTATATAGAACATGAGATTGATAATAATCATTGTTTTGACTGACAGTTAGAACTTACCTCTGACAGAAGAACTTTAATAACTTTTTCAGAGTTTGATAAAAGTGCAAGGTCATCTATCGGCAAAAATCGACAGTAAACAATTGCCTTCAAAAAATAGTGTGTAATAGATTAATACCTGCGTAATTTGAAAAAGTAAAGTAAAGTTTATTTATTGAGGGTGATATGTGACAGTATTTAGACATGTGACAGTATTTAGAAATTTAGTTTGTAGAATTAAAAAAATATTTCTGTTTTTCATTGCCGCCCGCCCCCAAAAATTCGTCCGCCCCGATTTTTTTGATTTTTTTTATCGTCAGTTATCTGTTAGAAACCATAAACCATAAATTTGGTGCCGTAATGCGCTATTGTTGTTAGAAAAGAGCGGTAAATCATGTTTTTGCTTTTGTTTGTACCGTCGCGCGTGAAGCCTTCCGAAGAAACTAGACAAGCAGATAAATCGTGCAAAGCTTTGAAAGTTAAAATTAGCTTTAAACGTGCAAAAGCTTTGGACAGTAATCGTTAGCTATGCGGGCAAAGCGTACGAAATAGAAAACATCTCAACTTTTAACCCGTTTTCTGTAAGAAAATACGCTACTAATAAAAATAAAAAATAGAAAAAAAATTTCCGCCCGCCCCAATATTTTCAAAAAAAGTGATGAAAAACAGAAATATTTTTTTAATTGGCCTTTGTAGGGTTATCTGCAGAGGGTTATCTGTTGACGCGTAATGTATGACGTATACCACTGCACAACGATTGATTTTGTAAATTTTTATCTTGCCTGCTAAATATTTATTTCCACAACTAATCAGTTAGCAACAACAACAAAAATAACAAACGAATTTTATGCACTGAAAACACTGAACGTGGTTTTGAATTTAACAATTGATTTGAATGGTGTATTTATTTCAATCGTGGTATCATATCAGCAATATCACAAAAATCGCCGCCTCTATAATTAACACCTACTCAAAGAAGGTTAACTATAGTGAACGCCCTTCTACTAGAAAATACCTTGTCTAAATATTTTTCATAGACTCGTGAAGAATTTAAATTATGCCCCCAACAGATACCTTGTGTTGCCGGGGGTGTAGTTATCTGTTTAATACAATAATGCATGCAATGAACCTTCCCCCCTGTAAACCACATATACGGTCATAGGTTGCTGGTTTGACACTTGATGACTGGAAGAACGCAATTTTTGAAGTATTACCAGGGTTAAGTCACGTTGGCCTGAAAAACAGAGAAAAATCTTCTCGACGTTTCGAGCGAAGGCCCTTCGTCAGGAGAAATTAGTTTCTCTTGTATAGAAAGTGTATTACATTGATCGAATTTAAAATTACGTTTTCAATAAGTGGTTTAGAGGCATACCATTCATGCATGATTTTGGAAGCAGTTCAAGGAGCGGTATAGTAAACTGCTGAGATTTTTAGCAACGAATACAGACCGACCGACAGACAGACAGACAGACAGACAGACAGACAGACAGACAGACAGACAGACAGACAGACAGACAGACAGACAGACAGACAGACAGACAGACAGACAGACAGACAGACAGACAGACAGACAGACAGACAGACAGACAGACAGACAGACAGACAGACAGACGAACAGACAAGAACGAACAGACAAGAACGAACAGACAAGAACGAACAGACAAGAACGAACAGACAAGAACGAACAGACAAGAACGAACAGACAAGAACGAACAGACAAGAACGAACAGACAAGAACGAACAGATAAGAACGAACAGACAAGAACGAACAGACAAGAACGAACAGACAAGAACGAACAGACAAGAACGAACAGACAAGAACGAACAGACAGACAGACAGACAGACAGACAGACAGACAGACAGACAGACAGACAGACAGACAGACAGACAGACAGACAGACAGACAGACAGACAGACAGACAGACAGACAGACAGACAGACAGACAGACAGACAGACAGACAGACAGACAGACGAACAGACAAGACGAACAGACAAGAACGAACAGACAAGAACGAACAGACAAGAACGAACAGACAAGAACGAACAGACAAGAACGAACAGACAAGAACGAACAGATAAGAACGAACAGACAAGAACGAACAGACAAGAACGAACAGACAAGAACGAACAGACAAGAACGAACAGACAAGAACGAACAGACAAGAACGAACAGACAAGAACGAACAGACAAGAACGAACAGACAAGAACGAACAGACAGACAGACAGACAGACAGACAGACAGACAGACAGACAGACAGACAGACAGACAGACGAACAGACAGACGAACAGACAAGAATGAACAGACAAGAACGAACAGACAAGAACGAACAGACAAGAACGAACAGACAAGAACGAACAGACAAGAACGAACAGACAAGAACGAACAGATAAGAACGAACAGACAAGAACGAACAGACAAGAACGAACAGACAAGAACGAACAGACAAGAACGAACAGACAAGAACGAACAGACAAGAACGAACAGACAAGAACGAACAGACAAGAACGAACAGACAAGAACGAACAGACAGACAGACAGACAGACAGACAGACAGACAGACAGACAGACAGACAGACAGACAGACAGACAGACAGACAGACAGACAGACAGACAGACAGACAGACAGACAGACAGACAGACAGACAGACAGACAGACAGACAGACAGACAGACAGACAGACAGACAGACAGACAGACAGACAGACAGACAGACAGACAGACAGACAGACAGACAGACAGACAGACAGACATTACTGTAACTTTATATCGAAGTGCAACTCATTCTGTGCTCTATTCCTCGGGTTTCATCTTTTTTGCATTGCACGGAAACAATCCTGAAAAAATAGTTTTAACCTTTCAACTATTATGACATCACAATTACGTCAGAATTTGTTGCTATGGTATATATTCAGATCCTGGATTGAGTTCTAATTCATTAGTGAAGGCAAAAGCTGATTTTGAGCCATACCAACCCCCTAAGGTATGCCTAATTATAAGCATCAATTTAAAATTAATGTGTCATAATCTAGTTCTTTCTAGTCCTTGCTAAATCTCTGGCCGAACCGCGAGAAGCAATATCTCAAGTAGAATTAGGAGATTGAGCAGATCAAATAATTGAAGGACAACCCCGTATATTTTTTTTATAATGACCACTCTGATCTTGAACTGCTTCCAAAATACATTCAGACCAGATAATTCGTTTATAAATAAGAAGTTTTCGTTCGATTATAATATTTTATCATTAGAGATTTCTCCCCCAAACTGGACACAAAAATTTCATTTTTCTTATATCATTTAACGCGTATAAATTATATTTTAGAAATAAATATAAAAGGTATGCTGTCCCCCTAGCTTTTCAAATTATTCTACAGGGCTAGGGGGGATGTACCTTTTAAATAAATAAAAGGTACGTCCCCCCTAGCCCTGTAGAAATTTTAAAGTACGTGTGATTTCGTTCTCGTGGGATTCAGCATTTTTGCAGCTCATTATATCTTTGTAGATAATTCCCTCGGAATATTTAAGCGGTTCTTGCAAAAATGGTAATTAAATGCTGTTTTTGGTTACGAGTGGTTTTCCCCCACTCATATGCTGGGAAATTTTTGAATGGGCGTGGGGATCAATATTTGATCTTCGCTAGGCTTTTATTTATTATGTGAGTGTGTTGTATTATTCGTATGTCTTAAATATTACATTTACTGCCAGGGAACATTTCCTTGTGTTTACTGTTTCGAAATTGTTTTCACTTTCTCTATATAGACCATTGAAACAATTTCGAGATCGACTCAACCATACAACCTTGACAGCCACAACCCCTTTTCATATTCTTTACTCCCCCCCCCCCCCCTGCAATGTTATATTGTTGTATATCGCACATATATAAGGAGCACAGTGAGGCGTTGTCACAACAGCTGTTTCGACGAGACGAGTAAAGGCGAAGGATCATCTTGTTCATAGGTAAGACGATACGTTAATTCAAACCCCAAGCTAGCTATATTCGCGCAGTTGAAACAAGGGCGAAATTTAAGTAATGTCTAACGAATCTGTAATAATTAGAAGTTCGAATTCAACTCCTTGATGTGGAGTTCCATTCGGAGTGTATAACTCCAAACAGTATTGTCAAACTGCTTATTAAATACTACCAGGGAATAATTCGTGTTGCAGTATCTGACGCCACAAGACATGTATATAGTTAGATCTGTTTTTAATCATTAGATGTTCACATGCTGTACAGTGGCCTTGCAATCCACTGAGCTATTTTCAAATTCAGTACATATCTACGTACAGTTTTTATGTTGAGGTTATCTTAATTTCAACCCTAGTTTTAAAAGACATAAGGTAATATAAGGTAATGTCTCGTAATTGCAACGTCATAACCCTTGATCAACTTCAGAAGACCAAGCTATTAAAATTCCAACGTAACTAACGAGGTTTTTGTTGTTTCTGGCCCATACTATGTTCGTTGTGTAGCTGCTCTAGCTGTACAGACGGTGTGTCGTCGTCTTTATTTTCTTGTGTTTAATCTTGTTATATTTATATACACGATCACTTTCGCATCTAGTTTCACTTTTCATTTTAGAATAAATTATAATAACTTACTGTCAACAATAATACTATACATTTTATAAACACTGTGATGTGAATACATTATATATTAGGCTGTTGTGTTTCCTTAATACAGAATATGAAACTAACTTTCTCTCACAAGTATAATGGCAAACTGTTTATGTTGTATCTTAGTGATCAGGTTTTTACAGTTGCAATACAATATATTTCCCTCAGGCTGTTTTCACGGACAAAATCTGGGCATTGTATTATTAGACTAGCTACTGAGTTTAGACAGTATGTTTACTCGTATAGCTTAACTGTACATTATTACATAAAAATACTACCCGTAGTTCAGAACGCGTTGCCATTCATTGACTATTTTAAAAATGTTCTTTCTTTCTAACCGATCTTTCTAGTTCTTTCTTAATATTTGATGCGTCACATCTTAAGTGTTTACACTTTACTGCCTCCGTTCTCGAATATTTGTTTCGCATCGTGGCCATGTATAAAGGTTGTTGTTGTTATGGAATATGGGTGTGTTGGATGCCGACTATTAATTGTGTATTTATTGTATGACTTAACAGAACAAAGACACAGTAAGGGTGCGATTTAGTGCGCATTATTTGTGCTTATTTCAATGCTTTTGATCTGGAATAGGGTTTGTTTTTTTTTTGTTTTGTTTTTTTTGTTTTTTTTATGGATTTTTTTTTGATATCATATTCATCAACTGATTCATCAACAACCGCTAACCGGGCTCCTTTTATTATATGTCATGAAAATATTTTTATAACTGTAATAAAGAATTAGAAGATACTTTGTGTGCTGTATTTACAGAAAAGCGAAGCAAATTCTGCTTTCTTATATAATTCCGCATTTCTCAAATAGTCGTAATAAGATCCAGTAACCGCGAGCAGAAACTTGATGTTTGAAAAGGAGTCAAACTTGTGCCGTAAAATTTGACCTGCATTGAATTCAACATGCTGAATTTAATGGTTCAAAAAAAGTCACGTTTCTGCGTTTAATTGCTGAATTGAATTCGACACAGGAGATCAGAAGGTGATGTCGACAATTTGAAGTAGGCAGAGGCCCGTTTCAGACGGCGTATTTTTCATGAACTTAACACTTAGTATTAGTATTAGACACGGCTCATGAAAATTCCCCGTTCTGAAACGACCCTATAATTGTTGGTAAACTTGAAATTGGAGACCTGATGTCTCAGATTCAATAATTATTATACAATACTGATACAATCTCGATTGTGATTGGCTAACAACCTACAGATAATTCTTGATGTCTTGCCAAATATCAAAAATTATGACGCGCTGACCAGCGGTTTGAACAAAACAAACATGGCGGCCGTCCTTAAAGTTTGTAAAAAACTTTCTAAAGGCTTCTACATTTATAATTGTATAATAAAACAATTATTGAATTTGGTTATCGCATGATATCAAGAATTATCAAGGCCTACACAAACCTCGGCCTTGATAATTCTTGATATCATGCTCAACTTCATCCAATAATTGTATATTACTTGGACTTGGTACTATCCAATATTTGGTAGATGCATGCAGTATCTTATATGAGGGTCCCTTATGCATTCACGTAAAAATATTTAGTCTTTTCACGAGTCACGAAAAATCGCAAAAACTCTTTCACGTTCACACAGAAATCGAGGCAATCACGATTCACGTAAAAATACAAAAGCAACTCACGGATTAATATTTCGCATCATCTGACTGATTAATAATATTTCGCATTCTCGAAGTCTTTCTCTTCAATCTCAGAAGGATGCCTGAAGGTCTCCGTTTGACGAGTACTGGAGTTAGTCAGAGTAAAATACTGTCAAAATAATCTGTAAATAGCTAGCTTAAAATATCAAAAATTTTAAAAAAATTTTAGGGGGGTCCAGGGGCATGCTCCCCCGGGAAATTTTGAAATCTAGAGTCTCTGAAATGCCATTTCCTGCATTTTAGGACAAGGATTTACAGAATTCTAAAGGTCCAAAAACGTCACAAAATACTCAAAAGACAATAATTTTCCGGACATTGAATATCTGCATTCAAATTTCTTTATTATATCTTTATTCAAAGTCGTGGGTTAGCTAGGGTTAGTGATTTTGTTAATCATAACTTTGTTACTGGCCTTGTTTATTACTGGCCTTGTTTATTACTAGCCTTGTTTATTACTGGCCTTGTTTATTACTGGCCTTGTTTATTACTGGCCTTGTTTATTACTGGCCTTGTTTATTACTAGCCTTGTTTATTACTGGCCTTGTTTATTACTGGCCTTGTTTATTACTGGCCTTGTTTATTACTGGCCTTGTTTATTACTGGCCTTGTTTATTACTGGTCTTGTTTATTACTGGCCTTGTTTATTACTAGCCTTGTTTATTACTGGCCTTGTTTATTACTGGCCTTGTTTATTACTGGTCTTGTTTATTACTGGCCTTGTTTATTACTGGCCTTGTTTATTACTAGCCTTGTTTATTACTAGCCTTGTTTATTACTAGCCTTGTTTATTACTAGCCTTGTTTATTACTAGCCTTGTTTATTACTGGCCTTGTTTATTACTGGTCTTGTTTATTACTGGCCTTGTTTATTACTGGCCTTGTTTATTACTAGCCTTGTTTATTACTAGCCTTGTTTATTACTAGCCTTGTTTATTACTAGCCTTGTTTATTACTGGCCTTGTTTATTACTGGCCTTGTTTATTACTGGCCTTGTTTATTACTAGCCTTGTTTATTACTAGCCTTGTTTATTACTAGCCTTGTTTATTACTGGCCTTGTTTATTACTGGCCTTGTTTATTACTGGCCTTGTTTATTACTGACCTTGTTTATTACTAGCCTTGTTTATTACTAGCCTTGTTTATTACTAGCCTTGTTTATTACTGGCCTTGTTTATTACTGGCCTTGTTTATTACTGGCCTTGTTTATTACTGGCCTTGTTTATTACTAGCCTTGTTTATTACTAGCCTTGTTTATTACTAGCCTTGTTTATTACTGGCCTTGTTTATTACTGACCTTGTTTATTACTGGCCTTGTTTATTACTGGCCTTGTTTATTACTGGCCTTGTTTATTACTGGCCTTGTTTATTACTGGCCTTGTTTATTACTGGCCTTGTTTATTGCTGGCCTTGTTTATTACTGACCTTGTTTATTACTGGCCTTGTTTATTACTGGCCTTGTTTATTACTGACCTTGTTTATTACTGGCCTTGTTTATTACTGACCTTGTTTATTACTGGCCTTGTTTATTACTGGCCTTGTTTATTACTGGCCTTGTTTATTACTGGCCTTGTTTATTACTGGCCTTGTTTATTACTAGCCTTGTTTATTACTGGCCTTGTTTATTACTAGCCTTGTTTATTACTAGCCTTGTTTATTACTAGCCTTGTTTATTACTAGCCTTGTTTATTACTAGCCTTGTTTATTACTAGCCTTGTTTATTACTGGCCTTGTTTATTACTGGCCTTGTTTATTACTGACCTTGTTTATTACTGACCTTGTTTATTACTGGCCTTGTTTATTACTAGCCTTGTTTATTACTGGCCTTGTTTATTACTAGCCTTGTTTATTACTAGCCTTGTTTATTACTAGCCTTGTTTATTACTGGCCTTGTTTATTACTGGCCTTGTTTATTACTGGCCTTGGTTATTACTAGCCTTGTTTATTACTAGCCTTGTTTATTACTAGCCTTGTTTATTACTTATTACTGGCCTTGTTAAAAAGTGGGGGGGGGGGGGGGGGCCCAAACATATTCTGCCCCTCACCAAAAAAAGTTGGGGGCCCAGCCCCCCCGGTTCCCCCGCTTCCGACGCCCCTGCTCAGGAAAACAATCGAAATATAGAAATGGAGATAAATGTAATATTAAATGAGTTCAGTAAACTTAGGGGCCGATTACATGGAGATTTTAAGCCCAGTTATGTGGGATGAGTTTTTATTGCTGTCAACCTCGTCCCCAGGGCATTTTTCCTCCACGTTGGGAGGTCGGCGAAAATGGCCCTGGCATCATGCTATATAAAGACCCGAGGACGCGAAGCGTCCGAGGGCTTTATATAGCATAAATACCGACGTTCGAGGGTTTTATCCGACTTTTAAATGATTATTGAGGAGGTTTTCCAACAAAGTTTTGTCTATTTTTTCTACCTTGGACAAAGATTTTCCTGTTTTTTTTCTTCATTTATTTTCTAATTAGTATTCATAGGGTTGTATGCTATATACAACCCTCGCAAGAACAAAGAAAACCGACTCAATAATTATTTAATGCTGTGTTATTATATATTGCTGTGTTGTTATTGCTGTTGCGGGCTGTGTTCTTGATTACAGCCCCGGTTGAAATGATTGCTGCATGTAATTACACGAGCGATCATTTCAACCCGGGCTGTAATCAATAACACGTAGGAATTCGAAGAATTTTTGTTTTGCAACTGCGCAATGAACGGCCAACACCATTCACACGTTTAGTTCAGCCCCAGGCTGAAAACTTTGAGCGAATACAAGGGCGATTTCAGCTCGGTTGACCGATCTGAGGCCTGTTTTAGACTGCGTGCTTTTCATGTGCCGAATCTAATAGTAATTTGGGACGACTCAAATCTATTTAGCACGGCAGTCAATTTATACGGCGAACCAAATGGGTAGCACCAAATACTGTTTCGGTGTTCCTGTGAACCTAATATAGAAAATATATTTTAATAATTTATGCATTACATGAGAAGTTCGCCGTCTAAATCGATCTAAACCAACGTCGCACCAAATGCATTAAGTACGACCAATTCAGTCGAACTTAATCAAAAGGTCGAACCAAATGAAAATTGCCATACCTATTTGATTTAGACGCCGTGCTTATCATGTACCTAATCTCTCCTATTAGGTTCGGCACTTGAAAAGCACGCTGTATAAAACAGGCCTGAAAATCCCATCCCACCGCGGGCTGAAATTTTTTTCCGTGAAGAAGACCGGGTTGAATTTTCAGCCCAGGCTGAAAGTCTCCATGTATAGTCGGCCCTTAAAAGCAATTGTGTGTATTAATAAATAAAGGATTTTTTTGATGTTGATTTAGGTTACTGTGATTGTGATCTAGAAGATGTGTGGATATACTTGCATAAGATATCTTGTTTTCTTTTTCAATGTCATCTTTTTTGTAAGTATATGATACTCTCACATTTCAGTGCCACACATTGGGTGCGCACTTTGCGTAGTTTAACCCGTTTGCAAAATAAGGTAGCCGTAATAACGGATTTTTGCGCCGTGAAAATGGATTTTTGCCCTGTGATAACGGATTTTTGCGCCGTAATAATGGATTTTTGCCCTGTGATAACGGATTTTTGCGCCGTAATAACGGATTTTTGCCCTGTGATAAAAGATTTTTGCCCCGCAATAACGGATTTTTGCGCTGTGATAGCGGATTTTTGCGCCATAATAACCGGATTTTTGCCCTGTGGTAAAAGATTTGTGCACCGTAATAACGGATTTTTTTATTCAACATATTTTTGCGCCGTAATAACATATTATTGCGCCGTGATTCAACATATTTTTGCGCCGTAATAACATATTTTTGCGCTGTGATTACAGAGTCTTGCGCCATGATTTCACATTTTTGCGCTTGTTCATTATAACCTTTAAGCTAATTATACATTAAAAAACAATAATGGGTTGGAAGATGAAGAGCTTCGGAAATTTGAAACGTACAGAAATCTTAGTACTTTTGTAATAATTGCAATGTATAATCGTGATATTAATGTGATCAATATATTATTAATACAATTGACCCTGGCTGCTACGCGTGTTTTCATTGGCTGTTGTCAGATCACGTCAGCTGACTTGCTTTTTTTCCTTTTTCATGCCCCAAAATCCAGCAAGAGTTTCTAAAAACCTTTTAAATTTTTGTATTGTTTAAAACAAATCGATTCCATTTTTTGTTGTTGTCTGTTCAGTTATAGATGCACAGAAGACGTCACAATGTGGTAAGAACATCGGTGACCCACTCGATTGCGTCTCATGGGCCACTTTTTTGTTCTTACCACGTTGTGACGTCATCTGTGCGTCTACTAAGTGAACAGACAATGACAAAATGGAATCTATTTGTTAATCACTACATCGCTAACTTAATTATTAATACATTAGATCGCTGGATGTGGCCTAGTAGGAACTGGTGCCTACCTTCGTGCAGAGAAAGATGATTACCTTGAGCTTTGTGATGAGTATTCTTGGGCTACTGGCGCAAATATCTTGATTGCTGCAGGTGTAATTATTCTGGTTATAGCATTCTTTGGTTGCTATGGTGCTTGGAAACAAAACTCGTGCCTGTTGGGTATTGTAAGTTGCCTATTATAATTTTTTTTAACAATATTTTATCCGCTATTAGCCTATAGATCGTTTTCATCTGACGTCACGGCGGCCATATTGGTCATGGCGACAAAATAAAGACAAAACCTTGTGAAATTTGAACTAAATTAGCGGGAACCAATCAGCGTGCGTCGTTTTGCGTACGGACCGGAAATCAAACCCAGCCATATAATAATAACTCTTGTTATATACCAAAGACGTTCGTTTGCCAAAGATGAAATCCTATTGGTCAAATCATGGTCACGTGTTGTTCAACAAACTCAATGTTTCTTTCTGCCGAGGGAAACATTGCACTGCTTCCCTCCGACGTCAACAACGAAGAAGGAAACAGTGCAATGTTTCCCTCTGACGTCAGCTTTAGTCATGCGTTGTTCACGTGAATACACAATGATTATTGCATCAGATCAAGAAGTTTGGACTTTTCGGAACAATTTGAAAACAAGAGCTGTTTCGAGCTTGTTTGGTACGAAATAGTCCATTTTCCAAAGGAAAGAATATCTATACATATCTTCAAAGAAGGTCTGAAGAAAACCTGGATAAATTTAAAGCTGTTCTTTGTACTTGTTGAGTCTGGTGTATTTGTTTAGTTGAATTGAAATCACGAAGACAAAGTCAAAGTGTTTTGGTAAGTCTTTTTGCCTTTTGCAAGTTTCGAGTCATTTGGTATTTTGTATTTTAAAAGTCTTTGGTATATAACAAAACGCTTGTTGACTTTTGCCTCGAGAAACATCGAGTTTTACGGTCCCTCAGGCTTCAATGTCACGTACCCTCGGGCTAAAGCCCTTGGGTGACATTGAAGCCTTCGGGTCCGTAAAACTCGATGTTTCCCTCGACGCCAGTCAACAAGTGTATATTACTGACTCTTACTTATTTTTCGCGTATGTAATCAGCTTACGAGTTTGGCAAGGCTATTCTTACAAAAATTCCACATGAACATGTTCCAAAATTACATGTGATCACATGTGACTTTGGAACCCATTCATGTGGAATTTTTGTAAGGGTATTTAATTGTTGTCTTGACTAGTTGTTTGTGACAATTATGTTATCTTGTTGGTTTTTTTAGTTCTTTGTTTTCCTGTTGATAATATTTGTCATTGAATTGGCAGCCGGGATTTATGGTGGTGTTGAACGTAATAAGGTACAGTGCTAATTAGACTGACTTGAATTATTGAATTTTTGAAAAATAAAACCGGAACTTTTGTCAAAACGAACGCAGTGTTCGGGTCTCAGGGCGATTATGAGAATCAAGAATTCCTCTTTATAGCCTTTTGTAAAATAAGGTGCCTTCTACTCACGCTCTGATTGGCTGGGCTCTGTGCATTTATAAGAGAACAGACATGCAATGAAGTAAAATGGCGTAGAATGGCGTCAGCTGGCCGGAAAAGCCCGCCAAGTTCCAAAACTACATCACGTTTAGTTTGATTTTTCTTCTTATTTTATAAAACAAATAAAACATACCGTTCCTGGGCATATGTACCCTTATAAAGGTACGTCTGACGTCATTTGAACACGAAAGAAGTGTAAAGGCACTCGGTTATACTAACTCAACTTCTTTCGTGTTCAAATGACGTCAAACGTACCTTTCTAAGAGTACATATGCTTTATGTTTTGTTTGTTACATAAAGGTGAAGTAATACGAGCAACAAATTGCTGCAACATTGTTGCGTTGCAAGTTGAATAGCGTTGTTGCACGTGTTACCACCCACCTTAAACATTGTCACGCAACAATGATTTTGTTGCAAGTTGAATCAGCATGTTGAAGCAAGTAGAACTGGAGTCTACTTTTTTCAACAAATTATTTCAACTTGCAGCAAAATCATTTTTTTCAACAAAGTTGCGTTGCAAGTTGAAGAGAAAATGTTGCGCGTATTAGCTCATCTTAAGCCTCTATATATTCAGTACATTATGAAAGTCAACTGTATACTGACCAATCACAGTGAGCGTAAGACGCCCAACGTATTTTATGCCATATCCCAGTAAAACATGAGCAATAATGTTTTGTGTAGCAGTTAAAACAATGTTTTTATATCAGATTTCAAAACCTCATTAATAATTCACTGAGGAAAACACAAAAGAAAATCATGACCGTATCGTATCTTTATATGTGATAAAGATTTCTCCTGATTTACATAAACTTTAGCTTTGATTTTCTCGGCTTAGACAAGGTTATTTTTCAAACTAACTCCGCCAATCAACTTACCAAGTGATTCGTTTTTGAAGCCGTATAATAAACTCGCAGTTCGTGTTTTATCAGATATAAAAACACTCGGCTTCGCCTCGTGTCTTTATATCTGATAAAACACTCCTGCTCGTTTATTATACAGTACTTAAAACACGAGGCGATAACCGAGTGTTCAGTTAGATCTGATAAAACACGTACTGCGAATGTTAAATGGCTTCAAAAACTATCCATATAATAAGCTCATATAGAAATCAATTTTGAAAATTGAAGTTGTCTGAGCCGCAAAATCGAAGAAAAAGTTCATCGAAAATAGCGAGCGTGTCTCTATCACATATAGAGACACGTCACGGTCATGATTTTCCTTTGTGTTTTCCTCATGAATTATTAATGAGTTTTTGAACAGATGCAGTAAAACACGATAGTCGAATGGTTTAGATCTGATAATACACATACTACGGAGTCGCATTTAGAAGTATGGTATAGTCAGAAATTTATTTCTTTTATTTTTAATGAAATTCTTGATTTCTCTTTGTTTTATTTTATTTTAGGTTGAGGATGAACTTAGATCGTGTTTGAATGACACTTTTGAAAAACGTCTTTCAGGAAAAGACGACGGATTAGTCGAGGCCTGGAACAAATTCCAGAAAGAGGTTTGTCCTCTGGATTTTCTAACCCTTTGTTTTAATAGTTTTGCGCGAAACAAGATATGTGTGCACAGGGAAAAGGAACTGAATATTCTGAAAACTTTAAAGAAGCTTTGTTCGTTCGTTCGTTCCTTCCTTCCTTCCTTCCTTCCTTCCTTCCTTCCTTCCTTCCTTCCTTCCTTCCTTCCTTCCTTCCTTCCTTCCTTCCTTCCTTCCTTCCTTCCTTCCTTCCCTCCCTCCCTCCCTCCATCCCTTCCTCCCTCCCTCCCTCCCTTCTTGCCCTTCTTTCCCTCCCTCCCTCCCTCCCTCCCCCCCACCCCCTTCCTTCTTTCCTTCCTTCTTTCTTTCCCTCCTCCTTCCCTTCCTTCCTCCTTTCCTTTCCTTCCCTTCCCTTCCTTTCTTTCCCCTTCCCTTCCCTTCTTCCTTTCTTTCTTTCTTTCTTTCTTTCTTTCTTTCTTTCTTTCTTTCTTTCTTTCTTTCTTTCTTTCTTTCTTTCTTTCTTTCTTTCTTTCTTTCTTTCTTTCTTTCTTTCTTTCTTTCTTTCTTTCTTTCTTTCTTTCTTTCTTTCTTTCTTTCTTTCTTTCTTTCTTTCTTTCTTTCTTCCTTTCTTTCTTTCTTCCTTCCTTCCTTCCTTCCTTCCTTCCTTCCTTCCTTCCTTCCTTCCTTCCTTCCTTCCTTCCTTCCTGCCTGCCTGCCTGCCTGCCTGCCTGCCTGCCTGCCTGCCTGCCTGCCTGCCTGCCTGCCTGCCTGCCTGCCTGCCTGCCTGCCTGCCTGCCTGCCTGCCTGCCTGCCTGCCTGCCTGCCTGCCTGCCTGCCTGCCTGCCTGCCTGCCTGCCTGCCTGCCTGCCTGCCTGCCTGCCTTCCTTCCTTCCTTCCTTCCTTCCTTCCTTCCTTCCTTCCTTCCTTCCTATTTACTCCAAGTTTTTCAGTTTGTGATATTCACCATAATTTTAATAAATCTGAATTTATACACACAAAGCTTTTATCGTATTATATTTATAATTTTATCCCATCGTCGTTTTAAGGTTGATTATTTTTAGAGACACAGAAGTTTATTAAAGGTCTTAGAAGGTTCTTTTCAGCTGGGTTTACTGTTATTTTGTATTTAATTATTTAGTTTGATTGCTGTGGAATAAATGGTCGCAAGGATTATATTACAAATATTGCATTACTACCCAGTTGCGGAAATTATACAGAGGTGAGTTAACAACCCTTGGACTGATCACATGAGGCTAGGCGGCTAGCTATAGCCCGGGGAATCAACAAAACATCTTGAGCAAGCGTGCATGCGAAGCCTAAAAATGGCTTCTCTCGTTTAATTATTCTGATTTTTTCTTTTAGGGTTGTTATGATAAATTTAAAGACGATGTGAAAGACAATCTTGGCCTTGTTCTCGGAGTTGGTATTGGCTTTGCCGTCATCCAGGTCAGTCGTACAAGCACGACATTGCTTCCCGCGGCTGTAACAAAACGTATATCATACACACGCCAGAAAAGTGCATTGCTCTTTTTTTTCGTTCTCGTTTTCGTTCTCATTTTCGTTTTCGTTCTCGTTCTTGTTTTTGTTCTCGTTCGTGTTTGTGTTTTCGTTCTCGTTCTCATTTTCGTTCTCGTTCTTGTTTTCGTTCTCGTTCTTGTTTTCGTTCTCGTTTTCGTTCTCATTTTCGTTCTCGTTCTTGTTTTTGTTCTCGTTCGTGTTCGTGTTTTTGTTTTTGTTCTCGTTCTCATTTTCGTTCTCGTTCTTGTTTTCGTTCTCGTTCGTGTTCGTGTTTTCGTTCTCGTTTTCGTGTTCTCATTCTTGTTTTCGTTTTCGTGTTCTCATTCTTGTTTTCGTTTTCGTTCTTCTCATTCTTGTTTTCGTTTTCGTTCTCGTTCTATTATTATGTAATATATCATACACGAGGAGGAGTGTTTCATCAGGATATCCAAACACTGAGACGTTTGTTGAAAACCGAGGCGAAGCCGAGGTTTTCGAACAAAATTCGAAGTGTTTGGATATCCTGATGAAACACTCCTCCGAATGTATGATATAGCATCTCAAACAAATCAGTATTTTAAGAGAAAATCGGGGTAAAAGTTTGCTTAATTTATGTAATTTCTTCCTCCGATATCCAAACCACCGACACGGTACTGATTTCCTTTGTGTTTTCCTCATGAATTATTAATGAGTTTGAGATGTAATCATAGTCTTCATAACATTTTCTCGTCTCTTAACATCTTTAG
>OZ036001.1:8763372-8788372 GCA_964035015.1 Corallium rubrum
TAAGGGGGGGGGCTGACTGGGCTACAGCCAGTGGCGGATTAAGGGGGGGGGCTGACTGGGCTACAGCCAGTGGCGGATTAAGGGGGGGGGGGCTGACTGGGCTACAGCCAGTGGCGGATTAAGGGGGGGCTGACTGGGCTACAGCCAGTGGCGGATTAAGGGGGGGGCTGACTGGGCTACAGCCAGTGGCGGATTAAGGGGGGGGCTGACTGGGCTACAGCCAGTGGCGGATTAAGGGGGGCTGACTGGGCTACAGCCAGTGGCGGATTAAGGGGGGGCTGACTGGGCTACAGCCAGTGGCGGATTAAGGGGGCTGACTGGGCTACAGCCAGTGGCGGATTAAGGGGGGGGCTGACTGGGCTACAGCCAGTGGCGGATTAAGGGGGGGCTGACTGGGCTACAGCCAGTGGCGGATTAAGGGGGGGCTGACTGGGCTACAGCCAGTGGCGGATTAAGGGGGGGGGGCTGACTGGGCTACAGCCAGTGGCGGATTAAGGGGGGGGCTGACTGGGCTACAGCCAGTGGCGGATTAAGGGGGGGCTGACTGGGCTACAGCCAGTGGCGGATTAAGGGGGGCTGACTGGGCTACAGCCAGTGGTGGATTAAGGGGGGCTGACTGGGCTACAGCCAGTGGCGGATTAAGGGGGGGCTGACTGGGCTACAGCCAGTGGTGGATTAAGGGGGGCTGACTGGGCTACAGCCAGTGGCGGATTAAGGGGGGGCTGACTGGGCTACAGCCAGTGGTGGATTAAGGGGGGCTGACTGGGCTACAGCCAGTGGTGGATTAAGGGGGGCTGACTGGGCTACAGCCAGTGGCGGATTAAGGGGGGCTGACTGGGCTACAGCCAGGGGCGGATTAAGGGGGGGCTGACTGGGCTACAGCCAGTGGCGGATTAAGGGGGGGCTGACTGGGCTACAGCCAGTGGCGGATTAAGGGGGGGCTGACTGGGCTACAGCCAGTGGCGGATTAAGGGGGGGGCTGACTGGGCTACAGCCAGTGGCGGATTAAGGGGGGGCTGACTGGGCTACAGCCAGGGGCGGATTAAGGGGGGCTGACTGGGCTACAGCCAGTGGCGGATTAAGGGGGGCTGACTGGGCTACAGCCAGTGGCGGATTAAGGGGGGGCTGACTGGGCTACAGTCAGTGGCGGATTAAGGGGGGGGGGCTGACTGGGCTACAGCCAGTGGCGGATTAAGGGGGGGGGGCTGACTGGGCTACAGCCAGTGGCGGATTAAGGGGGGGGGGGGGGCTGACTGGGCTACAGCCAGTGGCGGATTAAGGGGGGGGGCTGACTGGGCTACAGCCAGTGGCGGATTAAGGGGGGGGGGCTGACTGGGCTACAGCCAGGGGGCCACGGCCTCACGGATCCTAGGGGGGGCCTGGGGCCGTTGATGTCTTATTAAAAAAAGAATGCCCCAGGTCCCTACGTGCAGTGCAAGAAGGGGCCTGGGGGGGCCCAATCAGAAATACAGCCAGGGGTCTCAAGTACCCTTAATCCACCTCTGACTACAGCCGTTTTAGCAAGAACTGGAGCGTGCAGTGGCACAACTAGGCATCTGGGGGCCCATGGGGGCTTCGGGGGCCCTTGGGGGCTTGGGGGCCCTTGGGAGCGCCATGAGGGCTTGGAGGGCCCTTGGGAGCCCCTTGGGGGCTTGGGGGCCCCTTTCCGATTGAGTGACCGCATTTCTAGGGGGGTTCGGGGGCATGCTCCCCCGGAAAATATTTGAATCTAAGGTCTCTGAAATGGCATTTCCTGCACTTTGAGGGCATTTTTGAGCAAAATCTAATCACTCACACTCCAATTCAAAATCTGTCAAAGTGGGCAGATTATTTGAATAGATTCATACCTGCATTCATTCCACCCCCTCAAAGCATCCCCACCCCCCAAGGGAAGATTTTCAGTGTAAGACTCAAGACTGTCAGACAAAGGTGCGACAAACCAGTAGAAGGGTCGGGGGGAATGCTCCACCAGGAAATTTTTGACTTTCTAGTCCTCTGAAACTCTTGTTCCTGCATTTTGAGGGCAGTTGTAACCATCAGAAAAGGGGTTTCTATGGAACCTACAGATCTCGCCACAAAATGCTCGGGGCCCCTAATTGATTCCTTTTGCTCGGGGCCCGTGGGGTTTACCCACCCTTCCCAATAGGTAGTTGCGCCACTGGGAGCGTCTGAAAGTCCCTTAGTAGAGACCTTAAGATACCCCGGGTTCGGTTTACGGGTACGGGTACCGCCATTTTATTTTGCTCGTAATATCTACCCGTTTTCCCGTGGTAGATCATGGTCTACTCGTACACACGACTACGGGTACGGGTAGATTACCCGTACCCGTAAACGGTATTACGAGTAAACAAAAATGGCGGTACCCGTACCCGTAAACCGAACCCGGGGTATCTTAAGGTCTCTAATAACGCGTGTCGTCGAGCGAACGGGGAGCGCGCGCAGGCCGCGGGGAGTGATGGGATTGTGTCGTGGCAACACTAAAGACTTCTGCTTTCCTATTGGTTCAAATTTTCGCGGGTTTTTTTTGGTTATAAGTAAAACTGAATCGTCACCAGAGGATTTAGCTCTGATGACGCGAGAATGAAACTAGTAGTTACCTGACCCATGTTATTTTTGAAATTGGGCCAGAGCCAAGCTACTCTCATGAGGCCTTTCGTGCGGCATTCCCTCTCCCTGCAAGATGACTTTGGTTGCCGTGCGCAAACGGTCTAATATTGGATGGACGTGTCACAGGAAATTTGCCTTCTCAGGAATTTCGCCTTCCTAGACCCGTGTAGTGAATTGCCTAGGACATTAGCCCCCACCTCATTCGGCCCTAAGCATATTAAAATATGGCTCTAGATCACTTGCACAAAGACATATTTTTGCAAAATTTCTAAATATGGCAGCATGCATGCCATGAATACGGTTGAATACTCCTCAGTGTAGCTTACTTCGCTGTGAATACGGTATTTACTCGTTTAACCGCCGTCCCCGATTAAGCGCTGCATATGAAAGCAAAAATATTAAAGAGCGCCGCCCTCGAATAAACGCCGCACTTATTCACAACAATGCGGTGCTTAATCGAAGCACCGTCAGACAGAATTGTTCGAGAAGGAGAAGCCAAACTAAAAAGCAACTACAGCCTCGGAAATGTATTGTCCTGTATTACAGTGTTTATATGTTCAAAGTGAGTATATTTCAATGTGAATGATAAGATAACACCTGAAACATGTTTATTTTGTTGATAAGATTTCTTCTTATCGTTTACAAATAAAATATGATCGTATGAGGTCAACAGGTTACGCGATTCTGCCCGCATGGGGGATTGGGTCAGAAATGTACAGGTGCGGGATGATGTTGTCATTTCCACGCGGGTTAACCGCGAGATAACCGCGAGAGAACATTCCATGCAGCCATAAAATAATTTAATCGCGAGCAGCAGCATCCAAACACAATACAGTACTGACATTCCTCCTTCATGTTGTTCGAAGATCTGATGAGTTTCTTGACATCTTGAAGGCAGTACGTCGAACAAGAAGAACATTCAAAACATTCCTTCGTTCATAAACCAAGCAATTATTCTGCTAAACCCTTGGTAAGTAAATGAATTCTTATTCTAAAACTTTTTTATTGTCGCTCTTTAAAAAATGTTACAAATTAAAGCGTTCTAAGTTTCTTTGATCTGCGTGATTTTACTTTCAATTGAGATGAGCATAGTATAAGGGTTTTTCATGGACGGTTTCGATATTCTTAAGAGAGTGACTGTGGTTTTAATTTACTTTTAGTAATGTTATTATAAATGGCTTGAAATAATCCTTGTGCTATATTATAAAGTTTCAACGATACTGTATGTACATGGATTTATTGTCGTATTTCTCGTTACGTTTTACAATATAATTGACATCTTCTCTTTGGGATTTTCAATTGTATTCAGTTCCCTTTTGGCTGTCAGGTTTTCTCATTGTGTTTGTTGATCTAGATGTGAATGAATTGTTATTAAATGTTTGTAAATCATGACCTATTTTATACATAAAGTTGTCCCACTGTATAAACTAAACGTTGTGTATATTGCCATCTTTTATCGAGTGATGTGTTCTTGTAACTAAAAGCTATATGCCCGTCCCTAAATGCTTTACACAAATTCAAATTAATTATTTCTTTACTTGTTCTCATTACATGTAATTTTGATCCAGATAAAATATTTATTAGAATATAACAAGCCACATATATCACTACAAAGCTGATATTTCAAAACGTATCTGTCTTTCATCGGATATATGCATCAATGACTACACTCTAATTTTTTTATTGAGATCATTATCTATATTGTACACTTTTTTATCATTTAATATGATATATAATATGAACTGTAGTAATTATAGATTAAATGTCAATAACTTCTCAAAATCCTGTGAACTTTCAAGTTAGGACTTACAAGCCTTAATACACATATAATCTAACCTAGATTTAATATCAAATATGTATAGGTAATCATATGATAGCGAGTGCAATTAATGATTTTACACTACTCGTGATATTTGAAAATTGATCCAAAATTGCACGAGCTGTAGGCAAGTGCAATTTGGCTCAATTTTCAAATATCACGAGTAGTGTAAAATCATTAATTGCATGGAGCAAAATCATATGATTACTTGTTTATTATATGCATGACAAAATTACGATATTTATCTTAATTACAGTCAAAAAATTTTGTCTTAATTTGAATGTTTATTGGCCATACAACTACAGACAATCTTAAAAAGTTATTCAAAGCAGTGAATTAATTTTTCTTTCTAGCAACTAACTATAAGTAATCACAAACTTCAAAACCAATTTACAATTACCTGAAGTGTCAATCCTTGTGGTACGCTTCGTAGTAATTCGTGCATTTGAAAACATCTTGTTTCGTTACAACTGGACAACAAACAGTTTCACTTATGGTGAACAGATGTTACCTGTATTGATCTTCAAATATTTACATGAAATTTTCAGTTGAAAGTGTTCCACAAGTCATTGGGAAAGTCAAAATCTTTCAATTTGAAAATACACCGCCATTTTGAATTTTATTTTTTACCACTGTTACCATGGTAACATTAATTTGCACTCTGGAGAGTGCAATTAATGAGGGTAATAGAATGACGAGGAGTGCTATTAATGCCAAAATCATATGAGTGATTACAAAATCGACCGACCGCAAAGCGGGAGGTTGATTTGTTAATCACGAGTATGATTTGGCATTAGTAGCACGATTCAATTTGTTCTATTACCCATTAATTATATATCCTTCTGTAATCAGGTCACGTTGTTTTCGACAGCAAATACTTCATAGTAGCCCAACTTTTGGGTTCTAGACCTAGGCCTCTCAACATGGCCCGCAAAAAATGCAAATGTCAGGCGGCCATTTCTTTTAATATACGGAGACTCGTCGAGGAGTTTTTTTAATAATAAAGTGAATTTATGAGGAGTTCATACAATTATATGTGAGGTAAAACCGGGAGTTATTGATAAAGAATGACAAGAACCAAAAATGTGAGTAATTTAGTGTTGTTTGTCTTTACTTTTTATAGTGTGTTTATACGCATGTATTTATAAACACACTCATGCAGTTTAAGCTTTACTGTATTTCACCGAGTGTTGCTAGTTTACTGACTAAAATATTTAAGAAATACCCGGGTGCCAATCTGGATAATACTTTGTTTTTAATTTGTTGGGGACACGACACTGTTTTCAAAACGTATACAAAAAAATACAAATTTAAATTCTATATTTTAATATTTAAAATCCTCCATTTTTTAATTTTTTGAAAAATCCCGCAAAATCCTACAGCTTAGGTGCTGAACTGTGATTGGACAATTTTGATAGCTAGCTTGATTTCCATTGGCTGAATCAGGTGTGCGATTACAGCTAGCAAGAGGTGCGATTAATGCTCAAATCGCACTCCTCTAAACCAATGAAATTGCAGTATTTGGGCCTGATTACAGAAGGATATATAATTAACGATATAATTGCACTCCTCTTAGCCAATCAGATTGCAGTAATTTTGTCATGCATATAATAAGTAGCTTAATGTTATTTGTCAACTCATTTTATTGTGCAGAAAATGAGTTAAACTGTACTGTATTTGTATTTTTAGTTACTCTAAATGGAACTTCAACCTTTGAGTGCGAATAATCCCCAGAAAGATGCACAGAATGGGAATGGGGCTCCAAAACCATTTATACCAAGCTCACAAGGATTGCTACCTGGGCGTTATAGGTATGTATGAACCTACAAAGATAAATGAAGTGGGTTTTCTTTGTATTTATTTGACTTCTTGACATAAATCAGAAATATTTAATGCTTTGTAGAATTGCACTATACTGTATTGTTGTTATCTTATAATGGTATACCACCAAAACTTTATTTAAAGGGCATATGACTCGGAAATTAAATTGTCTTATTGAAAAGAACATTTAAAATGATAAAATAACATCTTTTGCAGTTTTTGGTTTCCTTGCTTTGTTTTTGAGATATTCCAGTTTGTTTGATATGCAAATGACACAACTTTTTACGTCACACATGCATAATGAGTATTATGAGTTACTGAGAGAAGGTTACATATCTTTGCTATTATGAAACGAAATCACTTGGAATTCTACATGTTTGGTGTTGTGTAGAAACACGCACATGCTTCCTTGAGTTAATCCCATGTTTTCATTAAAGTAGCAAAGATATGTAACCTTTTCTGATAACTAATCATGCACATCTGACGTAAAAAAGTTGTGTCATTTGCATATCAAACAAACTGAAATATCTCAAAAACAAAGCAAGGAAACCAAAAACTGCAAAAGATGTTATTTTTATCATTTTAAATGCTCTTTTCAATAAGACAAACTTAATTTTTGAGTCATATGCCCTTTAAAGGGCAGAGGGGCTACAAAGTACTAACAAACCTGTAGCCCTCGAAAGGATAAAATAGAATCTCTATATTACATATCTTAACCAGTACATGAAAGTATTAATATAATTATGATACAAGATGAGGTTGACCTAGACAGAACAGATGTCAGTTGAGTGTATTACTGTACACTATGTAAATTTTAACTCAGGGAAAGACTTTAATTGTTAAAATTCTTTCTGGTAAATCACAAAAACATCTGTATTATTATATACAATGAATGCTAAAAAACTTTTAAAAATAAGGCAGCTACTGACAGTACATAGATGACTTCAGACTTAATATTGTATCAGAAATTGTTAAAAAAAATAGCAGTACAGTGGAGCCTCGCTATAGCGTGGTAGTTGGGGTCCATAGTAGAGACCGCATTATAGATGAAGCGCGTTATTGCGAGTTATTGGGTAAATCTCATTCCCAATACTCTTCTCACTCGGTCCTGGTGCAATATTGTGGAAAGAGTACTGGGAACAAGCTTAGATACTGCCAGAAGCACTTTTTGTTGGATCCTTATAACGTCTAATAAAATCAACACACATTTTCTGTTATGTTATTCATCTTGTTATATTACCTAGTGAATATCAGACTATCAGTATTAAATACATACAAAACCAATATTTAAATATGCAACTTTTTCGTGCTTTGACTTTAGCCTGATGTAACAAATTTCTAAGATGAAAAATAGTTACAGCAGCAGAGTTCTCCTGCGATTCGGCCCACTTCAGCGTTGTCTCTATGCTCTGCACCACAGACTTCATTGACGGGATCAGCTCTGCCTCCTCTTCATCTTCACTGTCACTTTCTGGTACTGGCTCTTCTACTATGCTACTGATGATGTCATCCTCTGTCATTTGAGAAGAAATCGCTTCATTCCCGTCAACGTTGAGCCATGCGTTCACCTCTTCTGCAGAAAACGATTCACCAAATACTTGCGCTAAGTTAGACATGTCATCTGCGTTGAATCGACCAGAGTCGCGATCATTCAAGATGCTCAGCTATTGTTAAGAAATTCAAATTCTCTCTAGTGATCATAATAACCATGAGGCAAAGAGAAATTTTTGGGGTCCAAGGATAAACCGCGTTATACCGAGTCACATGTTATAATGATGCACGCTATAGCGAGGCTCCACTGTATAATTGTAAAACTTTTTTTGGCTTCTTCATACAGTATAAACTCTGGTTTATTTTCTTATAATAAATGGCTCACTGCATGTGTCTCTCAAATGTTGATTCATAATAAAGATTATTTGTTTAGGGCATCAAGGTTTGGCACATATCGACCAACAAATTATGACAAATTTATCATTGTTGCTGTGATTCTTCTGGACATCTTACTTTTTGTAAGTCACTATTTACAGCGATTTCCAGTTGAGTTTGGAATGGCTAAAGTTCTGCTGTTAAGTTTAGTCATTTGAAACTTGTAGTTTATTGCCAGAAATATGCATCCATCTGATTGCACAACACGGCCGATGCAGGCCAATGCGGTTCATTGAACTTGCACAATTTGTATATGAAATTATATAGGGGTGTGTGTATTTGTTTGAAATAGACAAAGAAGATGTACTGTTTCTCAAAATGCAAAATCAGATCTTATTCAGGTTAATGTTGAAGAGTATCATGGACTAAAAATTGAGCGCTATTGGCAGATTTTCGGTTGTCCCTCAGAAAATATATAAAATTGTGTTGGTTCTCTATAGTTTAGTCTGTGTTAGTACAAATTAAACTCCTAGTTACATATTTGAGACCGCTCGTGAAGTCGTAACACATGCAAAATCGGTTCATGTAAGTACAAAGTCTGAGGTTGCTGCTTAAAGTAATATCTTAACATTTTATCTTACTTTCACTTGTCCATTTCACTGTTGTATTTTAGAAAGCATAATATGACCAACAAACTTCCGGGTCGACAATCGAAACATCCGTATTTTAAAATTGCCATAACTCCGCGATAATTTTTGCAGTAGCACAACTCTTTTGGTATTGAATTGATGCTTGTTGTCTGCTTGTTTTATTTACCAAGGTTTGAAAATCGCTGCACACATTATTTTAGACATATTTGTTGCTGAGTTATAGGTTTTGAACTACTTTTGGACAATGCGAAGGAGGCCAAAGCCAGATTAGGAACAGCGGGATATCGGGAATTTGCCGGATTGTATATCAGGAAATATTCCGAATACTCATGCACTATCACGTAAAACACTGACAAAGACACGTATGTCTTGCAGACTCAAATGTTGTGTATTTCTGGCCAATTTGTGTGATGTAATACAAACAATGTTGTCAAGGCGTTGCCAAGTGGTTGCCAAAGGCAAGGCAATGCATTAAAACAAAGGCTACTGGCACTAGTATGTAATGCCTTGGTAAATTTTGCCTTGATAACATCGTTTGTATTGATCACAACTACAAGTTTCAAATGACTAAACTTAACAGCAAAACTTAAAATTAGCTGTTCCAAACTCAACTGGAAATCACAGTAGGCAGTATTTATTTTCTGAACTCAAGTGGGGCGAAACATGTTTTAATCCACTACTTTTAAACTTTTTCTCAATGATGCTGTGCAACAAAATGTAGGAAATGTTGTTCCAGAAACCCAAATTTTAAAAATTGGCCATGGGGTAAGGGAGGGGTGTGGTGGGAGGCACATGCTGTCAACCACAATGAATTTTATCAGCCCAGTTTTCATGTATTAATAAAACTTATTCCCAAAAGCAACTGGTGGTCAAACAGCCAATGAAGTGTCCCAATTATTACATGACTACTGTGATGTAGGTGTTGATTTTACATATTATATACAGTACACTTAGTGATTGACAATGGAATGGCGTTCAGCCATTGCAAGCTAATTATGACATAATACGTTATGTGAAATTTTTTTTTTTAGTTATTGGCTGGGGGTGCTTTCTTTGCTGGGATCTATCTGAATGTTCGTCGAGGCAGTTATGCTGATCTTTGTTCTGATAATGAATGGTTTGGTGCAGCGGCTGCTTTGCTGGCAGTCGCTAGCTTAATTCTAATATTCCTCGTCATTTCCTTTTTTGGTATTTATCTAAAGAGTTCCAGATTGACAATGATTGTAAGTTGTATTTTTGGTAGTATTATACATTGTCTATTAACCATCTGAGTGAGGGCACACGAGAAAATGGTGAGGGTGTGTGGAGAACAATGTTCCCCACGTGCTTTACAATAGCCCGTGCCAGCAACAATTGCCTGTGACTATTAACCGGAATAATTAGGAGCCTAGCTGTGGATGAGAGAGCTATTAACCTATTTCTGTCTGAGCCAACCAAAATTGGTCCTTTTATTGTTTTCAGGGCCATAGCCAGGGGGGGGGGAGCCAGGGGAGCTGCAGCTCCCCCCCTTTTGATATAAAACAACAGACATGTAACTACAAAACTGATGCAATATGAATTGTGTCAGGAAATAAATTGTAAACAGTGTATTCAATCTACTGAGTGTATGCATTTTGAGTATCTATGTGACATTTGCGTGTTTTGAGTATTTTACTGTATATGACGTTTTTTAACCTTTAGAGTCTGTAAAATCTTCCTCTAAAAGCCAGGAAATGGCATTTCAGTGACTCTCAATTTTAAAATTTCCTGGGGGAGCGTGCCCCAACCCCCCTAAAAATTTACTTTGACTTTGGCTCCCCCTCTTTCAAAATCCTGGCTACGTCCCCAATTGTTTTAGTCTGTCTAATGCCAGATGATTTTACTCATCAAAGAGAGAGCTCTCAGACATATCCTAGGCCGCGATGCGTTAAACTGAATTTCAAAATATTCAACTCAATATTTGTAAAATAATATATTTGTGACCAAATTGTTTTCTTTCTTGTTTTAGTTTATTTTTTTCCTCGTATTTTTGATTTGTGGCGAGCTTACTGCTGGGATTTATGCATTTGCAAGAAGATCATATGTAAGAAGATCCTATGTTAATAATCAGTTCAAATAAGAAATAATCCTTAAAGTGATATCCAGCGTGTTCTACGCAGTACGCATGTACGAAACTAATGTTTACTTCAAATAGTGTAATAAAAGTAGCGTGCTGCGTAGGCAGTGTAGAAACAACAATCGAAATATAGTAAGGTTAGATATATTGCCGAAACAGAGAATGCAGAAGTCTAACGTTTCGAGCGAAGGCCCACGTTCGCCTTCGCTCGAAACGTTAGACTCCTACGTTCTCTGTTACTGTCATGGCAATAGAAGCGTTCCTAAAATAATTGTGCAGTTGTATTCCTCACGTTGAACAATTCATTTGATGAAAATATTACTAAACTTCCTGTTTTGAATTCTGTTTTGAATTTGATTGGTGTTTGGCAAATAATCCTTTTTCTTATTGGTTATTCAAAAACCAGGAACCAATCAAATTCAAAACAGGAAGTTTAGCAATAATAAACAGGAAGTTCATCAAATGAATTGATCAATTTGAACAAACGAATTGCACAATTATTTTAGGAACGCTTTCTATTGCCACGACAGTAAGGCAGTATATCTAACCTTACTATATTTCTAATGTTTACCTCTTCGTATTCAAAATTGTAAGCTTTTCTTTCTTCCTCTTCATTGCTTGTACCCGAAACACAACATTTTCAGAAGAAATCCGAAGAGATATCCTCGTTGAATCCGCTTAATTTTCTGCCATGTTGCATTCAAGTCTTCGAACTAGTCATTTAGTAGACTTCTTTAACAAAATCGAGGGTTTTTTGAAAAAATTTGGCCGGTTTTTGTAAATAATTTTGTGTTTTACGTTGCAAACACTAGCAAAAGGTCGCCGACTGTCGGCGATTGATGTTTCCATTAACTGTTGTCGCATCGGCGACTGTTGTAATTGTTGTAGAAGTTGAACCTTATTCAACTTTTACAACAGTCACCGACTGTCGCCGATTGGATTACAACAAGCGTTTCCATTAAGTTGTAATTGTTGTAAGACTTGATCGGCGATAGTCGCCGACTGAATTACAACTATATGTAGATAATCTTTATTTCACCACGCTAACACCGTCAGCAGATGCTGGTTTCCACAGTGGGGGTGTTTGAGATACAGGTATTACGCTAAATTACATACAAAATAGAATATCTACAAAGATTTACATAAATGTCTAGATTACAAATTTTCAGAACATATAGTTAAGTATAATCATGGATAATATAATTAGACAATTTATAATTACTCGGGCTATCTGTGGTAGCCGAGTCTTCTGTTATTATTTTTTGTGTCGACAAATTGCAATTATTGCATCATCCCGATAGGCTTTGCGAAACCACGCCGGTGTATTTTTCATGGCTGATGATTTTCATGTAGGAGCGTGCATGAGTCATGCATTTTTTCTCTCCTGACGGCCTTTGGTTGTGTTGTTCGAAGTGAATTTGTGTTTTACTGATAAACACGTTCACAATGCTTACAATAGACTATAGTAGACCTGGATTGGTGGGCGATCTCGATAACCGTACGCTGAAAATGTGTAGCACTCGATCAAACTTTATACGAAAATTCTCGATCAATGTGTTCTCGATCAGTTTACATGATCTTACATGTGTTAATATTAATTAAATTGTCCTGGAAATGTTGCTCAAGTGCTGTAAATCAAAGAACAAAGAAAGTTGATAAAGCCAACTTGCAAGTGAAAGGTAAACATGCTGTGTTTTACATCTTCTGATCTTCATCGAGGTTGACATTTAACTGAACTGACTTGTCTGTGAATGCTGTATGTGGTTTCCTTTATTTTTGCTTGTATTGTTTATTATTGTAATTAAACACTTTATACATTACTTTCATCAAGTGTGTATTATTGTTTGGGTACACCATTACGGCCACCATTTCAATGTTTTGGACACCAGTATGGCCACCAATCCACCATTTCAATGTTTTGGCACACCAGTATGGCCACCATTTCAATGTTATGGCACAACAGTATGGCCACCATTTCAATGTTTTGGCACACCAGTATGGCCACCATTTCAGTGTTTTGGCACACCAGTATGGTCACCATTTCATTGTTTTGTGCACCCGTATGGCTACCATTTCATTGTTTTGGTACACGAGTATGGCCACCATTTCATTGTTTTGGTACACCAGTATGGCCACCATTTCATTGTATTGGTACACCAGTATGGGCACCATTTCATTGTATTGGTACACCAGTATGGCCACCATTTCATTGTATTGGTACACCAGTATGGGCACCATTTCATTGTATTGGTACACCAGTATGGCCACCATTTCATTGTATTGGTACACCAGTATGGGCACCATTTCATTGTTTTGGTACACCAGTATGGCCACCATTTCATTGTATTGGTATGCCAGTATGGCCACCATTTCATTGTATTGGTATGCCAGTATGGCCACCATTTCATTGTTTTGGTACACCAGTATGGCCACCATTTCATTGTATTGGTACGCCAGTATGGGCACCATTTCATTGTTTTGGTACACCAGTATGGCCACCATTTCATTGTTTTGGTACACCAGTATGACCACCATTTCATTGTTTTAGTACCCCAGTGTGGCCACCATTTCATTGTTTTGGTACACCAGTATGACCACCATTTCATTGTTTTAGTACACCAGTGTGGCCACCATTTCATTGTTTTGGTACACCAGTATGGCCACCATTTCATTGTTTTGGTAAACCAGTATGGCCACCATTTCATTGTTTTGGTATGCCAGTATGGCCACCATTTCATTGTTTTGGTACACCAGTATGGCCATCTCAATGTTTTGCTACACCAGTATGGCTAGGTTTCGCCTTGGTTTCTGTGTTTTTATTGTTCATAGTTCGTATTAATCTTCTTTGTTAATATGTTGTATATATTTTAAGTAGCCCGAGTTTACGCCTAGCGGGCGTCTTGTTATAATCTAGAGCATAGTCAATAGAGATGTGGTCTGGAAACTCAGCTAAGTCTTTGGTCTATCTTTTTGTTCGCCTTTATGCATTTTTGTGCATGGTGCACGGTCACTGAACACATTGTATTTTAGTATAATGAACGAATTGTCCAATAGCAACGTTTCAGTTCAATCACTCAACCGTGCTATTTAAATATTAATAAACTTGAAACAAAGGATGTGCACGGTGTAAGGTATATATGGTTCAACATAAAATCACAGCTCATTATAGGCGCTTTGAAGTTTGCCGAGTTTCCAGACCATATCTCGATTGACTATGTCTAGAGATATAAAATGTGGTGTACCTCAAAAGTCTAGGCTTTAAAGAGCTACATGTACATTAGTCAAGACTGTTTTAATATATTCAAATTATGAACTGTAAACTTCAAAATTTAAAAGTTGCTACATTGATTCAATGATGAACTAAATTTTCTCGAAATTCTTTAGATTGAGGATCGCTTCAGTGCGTGTATGCAAGACGCTTATCAACATCAATACAAAGATGATGCTTATCCACATGTTACGAAAGCTTGGGATCTGTTCCAGGATAGGGTAAATTGTTTTTATAACATAGCTTTGATATAGCAACGTTTTTGATTGCCTGTCGTGCGTGCTCCATAACTCGGTGGAACACGGCAAAAAAGCGCGGGGAAAAAATTCAAAACAAAACTGAGTTTTAAATTGACTTTTTGTGGCCTTTTATATTATCAAAATACCAAGTCACTTAATTTTATTGAGTAATAAAGAACGACGACCCAGAAGACATAAACTGGGTCTGGGTAACCGAGTTTAAACTGTCCTTTTGGTTGGATTTCAGTGAACAAAAAAGACTTCAGTGGATACGAAAGTAGAAAAACACAACAACCAAAACGATTCGCCGGCTTGTGAAAGGATTTAATGCTATGTTATAAAAGAAATGGCTCATGGTTTAGTGTGCTCCATCGAGTTATGGATGCACTTGGGAAATTTGGAGAGCACTCAAAAATCCTCGACCAACTCTTACGATTTTTTCGTGCTCTCCCAGATGGAGCACGCTAAACTATGAGCCATTTCTTAAATGAGTAATGATGTATTTAACGTCGTAAGCACAGGATGTGGTCGCCCAATTATCCGAGCCAGAGGCTCATGATTAAAGTGCACGACATGATCTAAGACCTAAGTGTTGATTTTACGGAGGGAGGAAAACCGCAGAACCCTGCGAAAAACCCTCGAAGCACAGGAGAGACCAACTAAACTCTACTCACATGACATTCAAGTTCGAGAACGACGTTATTCCCAGACGGTCACCCATCCAAGTACTAACCCCGTCCAACTGGGCTTAACTACAGCGGTGAGAGGCAGCGCCCTAAACACACGCCACCCGTGCTTCCCTAGATGAGTTCAAGAAAAATTTGGAAAGAGACTGAAAACAACAGCAGAGCTGCATCTTAAGTGCGCTATTCAAGCAAAATGACATTAATCATCACTATTACTGTCAAGCAGCCAAAAAACGTGATTTAACGTGAAGTAATACGAGCAACAAATTGCTGCAACATTGTTGCGTTGCAAGTTGAATAGCGTTGTTGTACGTAGTACCAAAATACCACCCACTTTAAACATTGTCACGCAACAATGATTTTGTTGCAAGTTGAATCAGCTGTTGCCCGTATTCCCTTACCTTTGAGGATCTTTAGATTTGGTCAAAAGTGACCTCAAGGTGCCCTAAATTCAAAGGGGAACGACATGCCCCCGGGTTACGACATAGAAATGTCGTCACTTTGTCACCAGTGGTAACCTGTTTTTAGTCGTTTCAATTTGGCAGCATTGAAACCAATGCACAGGTGAATTTGTCATGAACGAGTTTGAAGGATAATTTATTACTAGTTAACTTTCTTTTTGCCATCATTTCTTGCAGTTTGATTGCTGTGGTGTGAATGATCCTTTGGATTATCAAGGAAACAATAAAATAGCTTCAAGTCCTCCCAAAGCCTGTGGCGGTACTCTGGTAGACGCTCATGCTAGGGTAAGTGGTTCTATAGGATAGGGGAATTACTACTTAAGTCAACGGCGCTCACCGGTCATCACATAGTTCCACATGGATTCTGTTTGGGTCTCAGAAAACATTTCTGAGTATTTGCTGACTTGATGAAACAAACGTCTATTAAACGTTTGACCGTTTTGACGTTGTATTGCTGTGCCCCCAGCGAGTCGAGAGTTCACAGGGCTGTGGTATTCAGTGCGAGTGAGTGAATGAGTGAGTGAGTTCGTGGGTTGGTTGGTTGGTTGGTTGGTTGGTTGGTTGGTTGGTTGGTTGGTTGGTTGGTTGGTTGGTTGGTTTGTTGGTTGGTTGGTTGGTTGGTTGGTTGGTTGGTTCGTGGGCGGGTTGGTTGGTTGGTTGGTTGTTTGTTTGTTTGTTTGGTTGGTTGGTTGGTTGGTTGGTTGGTTGGTTGGTTCGTTTGTTTGTTTGTTCCGCACCGCTCTTTAAAACTGTGTGTAGTTGTGACGTTAATAATTAACTGACATATTTCTTCTCTTAACAGCAACCTTGTCTTGAAGTACTTAAAAGACGAGTACTGGATAACTTCTTTATCATTGGAGGTTCCGCCATTGGCATTGCCGTTATACAGGTAAGTTGCGGATTACCAAACAGCACTGGTTTCTCCGGATACTTCAGTTTCCTTCTGTAGTAACACTGGATCGTATCAATGAGGACTGAATGGCCCTTTACTGGACTTTCAGAGGGAACAGCTTAGATATGACAATCTGATAGAGTTATCGAGTGGAAATAAAGTTAGTTTAGTTTACTCTCGTTTCCTCCTTACTGGACCTTTAGAGAGAACAGTTCAGTTAGATATGATATCCAGTGTAAATAATGGATAGGGTTATCCAGTATAAATAAAGTGAGTTTAGTTTACTCCAGTTTCCTCCTGTAGTAACACTGGATCAATGAAGGATAGTCCTTACTGGACCTCTAGAGAGAACAGTTTAGATAGGACTGATAGAGTTATCCAGTATAAATAAAGTTAGTTTAGTTTACTCCAGTTTCCTCCTGTAGTAACACTGGATCAATGAAGGATGGGCTCTTACTGAACCTTTAGAGAGAACAATTTAGATATGACTGATAGGGTTATCCAGTATGGGGTTATCCAGTATAAATAAAGTTAGTTTAGTTTACTTAGGTTTCCTTTTGTAGTATACACTGGATCAATGAAGGATGGTCCTTACTGGACCTCTAGAGAGAACAGTTTAGATAGGACTGATAGAGTTATCCAGTATAAATAAAGTTAGTTTAGTTTAGTTGGGTTTCCTTTTGTAGTTTACACTGGATCAATGAGGGATGGTCCTTACTGAACTTTTATAGAGAGAACAGTTTAGATATGACTGATGGGGTTATTCAGTGTAAATAAAGTTAGTTTAGTTTACTGTTTCCTTCTGTAGTAACACTGGATCAATGAGGGATGGTCCTTACTGGACCTTTAGAGAGAACAGTTTAGATATGACTGATAGGGTTATCAAGTATAAATAAAGTTAATTTAGTTTAGTTTAGTTCAGGTAATACTAGATCAATGAGGGATCGCTCTTACTGGACCTCTAGAAAGAACAATTTGCCTATGACTGATAGGGTTATCCACCGTAAACATAAGTTAGTTTAGTTTAACCTCTTCCCTACTGTGGAGTGGCCTTTTAGTATTTTACTCCGGCTAACACCAGATATGGCGGACTTTTTGTTTCCGCCAAAGAAATCTGGCAGTAACTCGATATTCTTAGCACTCTATTTAAAGTTTCTCTAAACAATGATGACTTCTTATTATAAGTGTAACTTTGCTTACTTTTTCAATGTGTACTCAACTTCCAGCAATGTGACGGACTGTTTTTCACTCTTTCTAGATTTTTGCCGTTGTTTGTAATGTGTTTTTGGTACGGAGCTTTTACAGACGAGAGGATTACGAATAATTAACGTCGTCAGCATTGAAAACATTTTAGATGTACGATATTTTTTATTTAAACTTGTGTTCAACATAGATTATTGTATAACAGCCAGGTTCCATTTTGTAATATTGAAAGAGGTAACAGCGCGCGAACAGCGAGAGCTTACAGTTGAAGGAATTTCTTTTCTGGTATAACTTTATTAGAACTGTCATAACTTATAAACTTTTTTAAAACTTAAGATTTCACGGTTTGTACTTACCGTTTTATCACGTGATAGTATAGAGGGCAAAATTCCTCGGATATGATTGGCTAATGCGGAAAACTTTTTGATGGAGCGCGAACTTACTTGCACGTGATTGGTTACTTTGTAACTTAGCAACAGTAAACCTGGCACATGACTGATTATTTTTTTCTCATAAAATTTGCAAGGTTTCTTGGTCTGTTAACATAGGCGTAGTATCCCAATTCTGTTTTGTTTTGTTTTGTTTTGTTTTGTTTTGTTTTGTTTTGTTTTGTTTTGTTTTGTTTTGTTTTGTTTTGTTTTGTTTGTTTGTTTGTTTGTTTGTTTGTTTGTTTGTTTGTTTGTTTGTTTGTTTGTTGTTTTGTTTTGTTTTGTTTTGTTGTGTTTGTTTTTGTTTGTTTGTTTGTTTGTTTGTTTGTTTGTTTGTTTGTTTGTTTGTTTGTTTGTTTGTTTGGGGTTTGTTTTGTTTTGTTTTGTTTTTTTGGGGGGGGAGGGCAGAGATATTTTGGCCCGAAAAATTTAGGGTTAAATATTGATTTCTAAGTCGTATTTTTCAGTCTTAGTTTAACATCTGAATTTTTCTTGAACATTTCACAGCAATACATGTTAAAATTGCCCGAAATTCCGGCCTAGCAGAAAGTGCCCTGAAAACGTGATTCCGAACATTCTGGAAAACAAAAGTACTCTAAATTGGAGAGCAAACAGCAGCAAACCTTATCGTTTTCTTTGTCTATATTTAACGATTAGTAACCCCACACTAGCTATTTTCTACTGAAAACACGTGCAGTTGTGTCAGTGGTTGTAGAATGCAATTATGCTGATACGTGATGTTGTCATGTTGATAGGATTATGGTTGACGTCCGCCCTCTGCAGATTAGAATAATCGCCAAATTTAGTCCTAAATACTAAATATTTCACAAAAACATAGGAACTTGTATCTTGTGGTCAAGGTATGTGCAATGACTGTTGAATGTCAAAGCAAAACTAAAGCTTGTACAGTTGTATTAAAGAACTAAAGACGAAAGACTGGAGTTTTGTTTTAATAAATCTTTGCCCGTCCACTTTCAAAAATGCCCGTCCACTTTCAAAAATGCCCGTCCAAAAGACGGGTGGACGGGCCTCTGGCTAAGTCAATGACCTACTGTATCTTTCAAATAATTTTGCCCTCTATATTATCAATGGTCCTTGTAAAATTAAGGTTTAATTTTTCTTGTGTTTTTATGGCGCCCAAATTTCCCTCGTCGCCAAAACATGCGTGAAATTAAACCTTAATTACGATCATATCTGCATGCATGTATTATACTTATATTGTATTTAGTCATTCGCAAGGTAACGAAAAATATAGTTGTCGTACATAGCCAACCTAAATTTGCTATATAATGAACAGATCTTGGACTGATTTCATTGTCTTCAAAACACTATTTTCTGATCACGCACCATGTTTTTAATACGATGGAATCTGCGCATTAGTGTTGTATAGAAGGGGCTAAGTTCTAGTATATATTAAACGCTAAGTTGCTTGTATTTACATATCTACATTCGCATTGTGTAATTGTATAGCCACAACATGCAAGTTTAAGTTGTAAACGTCTATATATAAGTTTTGTAACAATTACTGAATACAAACGTTAGTTTTAATAAGGGATGACTGACTGGTTGTTTTTAAAGTTCCGTTTGCTGTAAAAGTTGTCGTATTTAAGTAGTCAGAAACTCAGAAACTCTGAACTCGTCAGCCTCGAGACGACACTCGACCCTCTGAACTTTCCGAGCTGACTAGCCAGACGCTCATCGAAACCCATCTCGAAACAAACCCATCTCGAAACAAACCCATCTCGAAACAAACCCATCTCGAAACAAACCCATCTCGAAACAAACCCATCTCGAAACAACCAAGAGGCAGAACTTGGAGCAAGTCTAACCATGATTGGTCAATGAAATTAAAAAGTCGCAATGGTCGCATCCAATCAAAAATTATTTTCAACGTATCCTGTGGGAGAAGCGCGCACTTGACATTCTTTGCTGCGTTGTTCATATCTTCCTCAAACGACAGCGTTAAACTGCTACACGAGTTTGGATCATAGTCAATCGAGATATGGTCTGGAAACTCGGCAAACTTCAAAGCGCCTATAATGAGCTGTGATTTTATGTTGAACCGTACCTTACACCGTGCACATCCTTTATTTTAGGTTTACTAATATTTAAATAGCACGGTTGAATGATTGAACTGAAACGTTGCTACTGGACAATCCGTTCATTATACTAAAATACAACGTGCACAAAAATGCATAAAGGCGAACAAAAAGATAGACCAAAGACTTCAGCTGAGTTTCCAGACCATATCTCGATTGACTATGTTGGGATACTCTGCATCTCTGCTTTATTGGAACACATTTAAATCAACATATGGAAAAGGTAAGCCTGACTTTTGCGTTGTTCTAAAGTATAGCCAGGCGCGCAACGAGAGGGGGCTCGGGAGGTGCGAACGCCCCCACCCACACACACACGCACACACACTTTTGGGGGTGCGAGGGAAATTTTGGAGGTCAAAAATTACTTCTACTCTCTCTGACACCTAAATCATGTGATTTAAAACCTTTATACGCGGGTCAAAAGTGTCCTCAATGCAGAAAATGCCATTTTACAGATCCAAAGTTCAAAAATTTCCCGCTGAGCTATGCCCCCGGACTCCCCTAGATTTGTGTCGTAACTTTATCTAAAAACGACCCCCCTTTCAAAAATCCTGGTTGCGCCCTTGAGTATAGCATTGGTCAATTTCCAGAGTACACTTGCTAAGTTGGTTTGCTCACTTCACAGAGCTTCATTTTAGCTAACCATGGCACTGGAACAGTGGAAGTGAGTAGAACAAAGTCGAAACATATTCAATCCGGAACCACGCGAACGTATGTAGAACGTTTCTCTCTGACGAAAGGCCTCCGCTTGAAACGTTAGACTCCTACGTTATCTGTTTCGGCAGTATGTCTAACCTTACCATCTTGTTATAAAAATTATTGCCCAGCAAATAATTCGTAACAAAGCCATAATAAAATCAAAAGTCGTAAGTAAGCATGATAAAAAAAATTTTTTAATAAAGAACTAACGTTTCGTCACTAACCAGCGACATCATCAGAGTGATAAATATTTACAAAAATGTCTCAGCTTTATAGGTAGGTATAATTGCGTTGGTATAAAGCTGAGACATTTTTGTAAATATTTATCACTCTGATGATGTCGCTTGTTAGTGGCGAAACGTTAGTTCTTTATTAAAAAAAATTTTTTATCATGCTTACTTACGACTTTTGATTGTATCATGGCTTTGTTACGAATTATTTGCTGGGCAATAATTTTTATAACAAGATTACGATTCCCGCCTGGTACCTCGATTGCTACAATTTTAACCTCACCATATTTTGATTGTTGTATATAGAAATGTTTTACTTTTTATATAAAAACTTTCCTTTGAGATCATGGGTAAGACTAGTATTAATTATATATTATGCCCTGCGCATAGTTCTAACACCTTCAAAACATTTCACAGCTCATTGTTAACGAGATGTGACATTGGTTAACAGGCTTGATTTTAACAAACCTGTGAACAAGTTGTCGCAAATTAGCGTTATTTCACTCGTGAAACTACAAGCTAAACCTGCTGTAGAATATAACCGCGGTCGAGTAGAATTTTTCTCTACTAACCCGTTATGGTTCGTCGCTTATAGAGTAGCACCTATATATGAACTTGTAACAAACAATACTTCAGCCAGTTGCTCGCAACAACTTGTTACAAACTTTGCGAACACGTTGTTGGTGTGAATGCGCGTTTTGACACCAGTTGGATAACAAGTTGCAATTACAATTGAAATATGGTATAGTAGGTTAATACTGCCGAAACAGAGAACGTAAGTGGTCTAACGTTTCGAGCGAAGGCCCTTCGTCAGAGAGAAACGTCACGTTTCTCTCACGTTTCTCTCCGACGAAGGGCCTTCGCTCGAAACGTTAAACCACTTACGTTCTCTGTTTCGGCAGTATTAACCTACTATACCATATTTCGATTGTTGTTTCAACACTGCCTACGCAGCACACTACTTTTATTGCAATTACAATTAGACTGTTAGCAAATTTGTTACAAGTAATTCAGCGTTTTTACTTGTGCAGGTTAATTCTTCATATTTCTAGCTATAACGTACTGTCGATAAGCGAGATGAAATGTTTACTACCACCTGGTGTTTCCGTTAGGTCTCGTCTAGCGGTTTTACTGTGTCATATTTCAGTCGCTAACACCTTCATCTTTGAACAAGTCCAGAACAGTAAGAAACAAGACCAAATGATTGGAAAGATATTTGTTTTCGTATTCAGTTTATCATGCATGAACCCAAGTAAGTACGTTATATATACAGACCATTTAGTATATCCTGTTCTATATACACTCGTCTTTCAGATATCACAGCTGTATTTCCCGTTATTTCACCACTCGCATCGTTGTTGGTGCGTGTTGTCTTGTCATGGCATTTGCTTTATGATAGCATAATATATCGGTTTCTTATTCTCAATATGGAACGTTATTACTACGTAAGATCATCTTGTCACATCTTCACTCCATTTCCTGATACTAGTTGTCATGATAGAGCAAAGTGAAAAGATGGTAAACTACCGAGAATGTTTTATAACCGCGAAATACGTTATTGCGAGTCACTCTGATGTAGGGCTACGCTTGTATATGTAACGTCAAGTATTTCGTTATGAAAACTATTCTCAGCAGTTTACCATCTTTTCATTCTACTCTAAAACACTGCTGTTTATACGCAGCACTCTACTTTTTCTCCGCCTCGATCTTAGTTGTAATCATGATCAGCGGCCCATCGATCAATTTATTTAAGACCTTGTTGAAGTATCGCAGTGTGTGTAACTACGTATGCGGAAAAAGCTTAATTAAAGCTCGGGAACTCACCGGTACATTTTTAAATTATGAAAGACTGATGTTTCAAGTCAGACAGCGGTCACAAAACGTTAATTCGTTCCCTTTTGGCTTTTATTAGTATATGCCGCGCGCAAAGCTTTCGGAAGTCGTAGACGATGAGTCATCTCACTGCACTGAAGGAATTGTGTGCTCACAGTTGACATATATATTTCTCTGTAATGCAAACACCTTACATGGTGTTAGAAACAGTTAGACTTTATAAATCTTCAGCAGCTCAGCTAGACTTTCTCTGTTGTACTTCTAATCAATAACGGGGAAAGTCTGGTTCGTTCGCGTGCCGCGTTAAAGATAATCTAATACTGAAAACTTTGATGAGCGTAAAATGATAGTTTTAAACTATCATTTTACGCTCATCAAAGTGTTCAGTTTTAGATTATTTCCAGATACGATTACTTTTTGTAAGTTTATTTCAATTAAACGATGTTCTCTAACAAGACAATTTCTTGATATTTATTCCAGCATTTACTTTGAGGTTATTGTTCTCCAATGATCAAGATATTCGCTTATTTTGGACGAACAGAAAGGGATCGAATGAACGATTTCTCGTCAGTGGACTAGAAAGTGCTGTTGGTGTTGATTTTCATTTTCAAGATCAAATCATCTTTTGGACCGACGCTTCAGCAGAAAAAATATTTTCGTGTTCTCTGAAGAAAGGAAGTAAAGCAAAAAGTATTGTTTCTCGTGGGCTGGCAAGACCAGAAGGATTGGCGGTAGATTGGATTACAAGAAAACTTTATTGGACAGATTCTGATTTAAAACTTATTGAAGTAGCGAACTTTGATGGAAGTCATCGTAAAACACTTGTTTGGAAGAAGATTGATAATCCCAGAGCTATAGCTGTTGATCCTACAGTTGGGTAAGTATTCCTTCAGCAGAGGGGCAAAGCGCTCCAAAAATCCCATACACTTCGACGAAAAGTCTGCAAAAGTCCGCGAAAAAAAATCCCCAAATCCCAAAAATTTCTTGAAAATCCATAAAAATCCATGGAAATCCTTTGAAAATCCTGAAAATCCGACTCAATTGATCAAAATCCCCAGAAAATTCGAAGAAATCTGCACTTTCTCCTATGAATTTCTGCAGCTACTTTCTGCCAATTTCTTTTATGTAATATTTTTTTTTTATATGTATTTTTTTTGTTTACTTTTTGTATTTTCATATTTGACTGTTTTTATGAATATATTTCCCTACTATTCTCCCACTTGGCTCCTACGCCTTTATTATTTCCCAGTTTCACTTAAAGCTTGGCCACAACATGAAAAATAAAGAGAAAGCATCGTTAATAAGTTTCACAAAAAGTCCGGAAAAGTCCGCAAAAATTCACAAAAGTCCGAAAGTCCGATGAGAAAATCCAAGGACTTTTGGAAGTCCGAAAGTCTCGTACAATTTTTTTGGACTGCTTTGCCTCTCCTCGCTTTCAGCAGAGGGTCCAAGATTTTTTAAAGAAGAGAGTTGACAAATGCCAAGGTCCGCGGACGGTGCATGCAGAGAATCCGGGAGGATTTTGATTCTCATGCAGCAACCTACTCCATTCGGCTACATATTCGCCCCGGCCCTTTAAAACCTTCATTAAGACCAAACAAATATGGAACTTTCTTGACCATAACTTATCTAATTTATAGTATCATTTTTTCTAGATATATGTTTTGGTCCGACTGGGGTGAAACTCCTAAGATATCTCGTGCTGGAATGGATGGTTCAAACAAAACAGACTTAATCACAACTCTCATTACTTGGCCAAATGGACTAACACTTGATTATAAAGTAAAAAGACTTTACTGGCTTGACGCTCGACATAAGTACATTGCAAGTATTGATTACTATGGTAACGATAGACAGGTCACGTATAATGGTGCGTTGGATCATCCTTATGCTTTGACAATATTAAATAATCAATTGTTCTGGACTGACTGGGATTCAGACTCTATACGGAGTTGTCATGTATTGGAACGGAATATCACTCGTGTTTCATTTGTGGTGAAGTCAAACATTTATTCACCAATGGATCTTAAAGTATTTGAACCTGAAAGACAACCAAACGGTAATGGTGAAAATATAAATAACTTAAGGGTGGATAAGAAACAGA
>OZ036001.1:8793372-8850872 GCA_964035015.1 Corallium rubrum
TCTTGCCTAACAGTCACGCGTAAACGTTTGACGCATGTTTTAGTGTTTTGCTTTAGATATTTTTTTACATTGACAAGATTAGAATTTTCTAAAGAATTTTGCAATTATATAAAAATATGCCAATAATTTACTGCGAATAATTAACTATATTATAGCTTTCCCTTGCAATTTTTGTATCTATTCTTATTATAATATGTGTAGTACTTGTATCAAGCGCAAATTGTCTAAAACAGCAAATTGTCCCAAGGTCTCCCGGCGAGACGTTTGCCTATGGTTTGGCAGCTGGATTCAGACCTGTCCCAAGTCCTTGGGACGTCAAGTTAGGGTATGTTGGCAGAATAATATTTTCGGCTGTGTAACAAGCAGATTATGTTATATTGTTACAGTGTCACCCATAACCCCTAGAAAATATCAATTTTTGACATATTTAATCTTCAAAAAGTGTTTATGAGAGGAGACTGGTAGTTATTCGAAATTACCCAAGTTTACTCGTTTCAGTCTCCTCTCGAGATTGTTATTTTGACGTATGTGTTTCAGTATAATTTTTCAGTTTCTTTTTCAAAATGGCGTCTGTAGCTTTTGTTGAAATGAATAAACAAAGGAGAAAATACCGAATAAATTGGTCCCGAGACACAAATATCATAAAAACAAAACTTTTAAAGGTGAGGAAGTGTGTTTTTTATTTTCCTTTTTGTAATTTGTAGTACGTTTTAGTTAGAATCACATCTTGTTGTAACGATGTTTTTGCGGAAAAATGCTCGATATCTGTAATCTGAATGTGAAAATATTGAAGATAAGTCATTACGCATAAATTAATTTAAATTGCACGAACCATCTCTAAATATTAAATAAAGAAACCAAAACACCAGAATAAAGTCGTTTCCATATATATTTAATTTCTGACTATTTAAAAAATAATGAATATTTATTGGGCAGTGGTAAAAATATTTTCATAAAGTGAAACATGGAATGTCGTCCAAGATAAAACATCTTTTAATATCGGATAAAAATATTCCTACTATTGCACGAACTGCATGAATACGTTCATTGTTATCAAAATACTTAAGGCGGGGCACTTAACCTACAACAACCTTTCACACGCTTTCAAGCATGCAGACAATCTTAATCTTAGCTTAAAATTACACCTTAAAGATTGAGACATCTTTATCCGGTGTTTCCGTTTTTAGTTGTTGTTTTATTTGGGTTATTATACCAAAGTATTAAAAGTAGTATATGAAATTAATACGTTTTATATGTCAATCTGTTTTGAAACTAATATGCTATATATTATGTTTAATTCGATGATTATGTTTCCGAGAAATTTTTTTAATATTAAAATCAATAGACGAGTTTCAGGGGGTTGCGTGCGCATCATTTTTCAAAAAAACTGGCAAGCTCCCCTCAAAGTAAACATACTGTTTAAAATAAACAAGTTATAGATACAGTTTCTGGATATTTAACACTGTTATTCTGCTGCTGTTGGCTCGTTAGCAAGTCTGTTTGCCATTGCTTACTTTGTAGAGAGCCCGCCAAGAGCCCGCCAATTTATTTCCAAAACAATGCGCGCGCAACACCCTGAAACTCGCCTATTGCACTGTGGGCCATTACAAATCCTGTATTTTGATTGGCTGATCCCTAACTACCCCCAGGCCCCTATTAGTCTCGGAGCTGCAATGTCCGTGGGTGCAGTCATTGGAGAAGGTTCCACAGAGTCATCCCATCTGACTTCCATATTGGCAATTTCCGAAAAGTGTTGACTGGTGACGGGTTAGGAACGCTAAGGTGCTTGGGAACGTTTGGAGGGACAGATTTCATGCTTGGTAGCTAGCTAGCTGGCGTAAGAACCATGGCTAGAGATCATATAAATACTAGAGGGCATTCTATCTTAATTTCAGTCAACCGCGGGTAACCAATTGAACGCCGCCATCTTGGATGTTTTTGGAGGCAAACATTAGGCGCGTTTGTTGGAAAAGGACTGGGTCTAGCACATTTGCCAACCAATTGACTTAAATATCCAGCATATCCTCTCATTTCGAAATGATGATTATCGTCATTTGTGAAATGTCGTTGAATTATAACTCAGACCCCGACCACAACACCCCTAATGGTTCTTTTGTTATATGCAATTTAGTTTAACATCCCATAATCATCATATTCGACTGTGTGAAGAAATTATGATAATCATGATACTCAAGTGAGAGGACATGTTGAAATATCATAGGTAATGGCGGCTGCCATATGGTTACCAAATTTCCCCGCCAAATGCCCCCTCTAGTATTTATATGATCTCTGTGGTAAGCACAATAAAACTTAGAGTTGCTCCAAGTCTGCCTCTTGTTGTTTCGAGACGGGTTTGTTTCGAGATAAAAGGCGGTCGGCCACGGGAAGAAAAGCGGGCGAGCCTTTTATATTCGCCATTTTGTTCGTCCATCAAAACATAACCCATCTCGAAACAAACCCGTCTCGAAACAACAAGAGGCAGACTTGGAGCAAATCTAAATGAAACTGCCGCTGCAAACGACCCCAAGAACTCCAGCGCTCAATGCTCGTTACCAGTCTTCAACTCTTTTGGGAAATGGCCAATTGATTTTATTAATATTTGCCAGGGCGGAAAAGATGACTAAATTCCTGGGAACTACATTAAATTATTCAGTCCCTCCCACAGGTCAGTGGTCCCTCCCAATCCCTCCCCATGCAAAAATTTTAGTTGTTCCCGTAGTTCCGCACGAGATATGGTCCCGCCAACACCGCTGCCAAACGTTTTGCGCATGCGCGACGACCGAGCTTCGTCCTCGGAAAAAGAGCGGGAAAACACTGAAATATTTGGACTGGTCCGAGAGTCCGACACAAACTGACAAAAGTTAAAATTATAAGCACACTACCAAAAAGATAAGGTACATAATTTGTGCATGGCTTCCTTGTCAATATTTTAACATATTCTGAATTTACCCCTTCGTAATTTTCTTTACCTTTTTTTAAAACACAAATGAATAGTCGAGTCTTACTTAGTCTTCACTGTCTGGTTGTTGTCGCCACGGCTAGTTTCCACTTCTCTTGCAATGTTTACTCAGCGAATTCACGCATGCGCAAACGTGAGGGGGGGGAGGGGGGGGGGGGAGAGAAAATGATGACTAATTTGGCGTCATCGGTATATGACATCATCTGAACATGACGTCATAATTGTTGATACCTCATGTTAATTCTACATAATAGTTTTTATATGGATAATTTTGACCATTTCATAACCTCCCCCCCCCCCCCCAACCCACAATGTTTCTCACCGGATTTGGAAGAATCTCAAAATTGGTCTTGAAGAGAACTGGGGTGGGGGGGGGGGGGGGGGACGCGTCCCCCCAGGCCATCCCCTAGCGAAGCCGCTGAAGTCAAGAAAGCTCAACAAACTCCACATTTTGTCATTTTTGGGATTGAAAAGAAACTATGCTCCTAAGGTTCTCCAGTAATACAGAGTAGAATCATTATGCATGGTCTTTGAAGAAATTAATAACGCTGAATTGCGTGTCGTCCGTTATTCTTACAGTATAATTTGCAACGCACTTTTCATCCAAATTTTTGGAAGCTCGTTCCAAAGTTCGCAAGTCTGTTGGGAAGTTCGTAGTTCGTTTTGAACTCTTCATTTGATTGGTTGCTTGGTTCCTAGCAGCCAATCAAATACGTAGTTCTAAACGAACTTTGAACTTCCCAATGAACTTGCGAACTCGAACGTGACTTCCGAAGATGTAACACTCCTGTGTTCTTCACCACCGAACCATAGGACTGCAATCTAAGATTGCCAATCTTTATACTGTACTTGTTTAGTGCACCTGTGACGAAGCTAGATCATTCAAAGTATATGGTTTAAACAATTATAGACATGTGATTAACTAATGGTTTCTTTTGATACACAGCAATATAAAAGCTGATTTATAATTAATACGCTCATCTCTGAAAACGTGAACTTCTATTCTTCATTTGAAATATTTCAAAACAGAAATTACGGCGGAGAATGATGACAAACAAATTGCCAAGGTGTTTACCAGCGCAATATCTAAACAAAAAATAAATGTACAGTATAAACGAAAAAGTTGCCTCTCAAAGATGCCATGGTTTATATCGTCTTGGTAACTTAGATCTCGTCTCGTCGATTAAAAAAAAAGTTTTGTACTTACAATTTAGCTGTAATTCCTGAAATTACAAAGCTAACGTCTTTAACAAAGTTCGTATATTCTGAGAATTTGTATTAAATTCCTAGTTTTCTCTGATTCTGTATAGCACTATTTACTTCTCTCTGAGTGTTAGCGGTGGATATTGTATAAATAGACAGCTGTGATGAATGAGCTTGACTTGATATTGGTGAGATAACGAATAGCTTGTCATTTAATAGTGCCTCATAGAAATCTTCACCAATCACAAACGAATATCGTTCTTAACTGCTTGAGATATTCGTCTTTGTTTTTCAAGATCACTTCGAAAAATAAAGTGTTGATCAGCAAAATATTTGCCATTCCTGATTATTAATTATGTTTCCATTTCGGAGTCAAAGATCTTTGTGTTTTGTGTGGTAAGATTGAAAGAAATGTCTTAATATTGCCCCTCCTCCCTTGCTCATACAATATTGTTCTCTCGACTGTCGAAACATTCGATGCCTGGGAAAGAATATATGGACCAATGACGCGCGAGTATTTTGGGGCACGTGACTTGATATCTGAACGCACAGGGTAATGCACCTGGGGCGTTCAACAGCTCTCTGTTGTGCCGAGTGCAAAGACGAGCGAAGGATATCATCAAGACTTTGAAATCAATTTCTCTACAGCTCCAATGAATATAGAGCGTTCAACGACGTAGGATGAAGCTCATTGCTTTCACTGTGTCATTGTTATTCTGTTCACGTTTCATTTTGGGTAAGACTTTATTCAAAAATTTCTTGTATCGTATCAAACTCTGTGTTGACTCACACAGGTTCAAGTGCCAATATTCGACGAATATTTTTCTCGATTACCTTTAATGCCGCCGTGACTGTTTCGCTGTCGAGGGATCTTGCGAAAGACTGAATTGATAAACAAAGAAGGAATAATTTTGCAATGTGACAGTGATATTTACTGGATAACTGGACAAGATTGGGAATATATGAGCAGTTTGCTTCAATGGATAGAAGCGCGCCGTTTCACTCTGTTTTTCTCAATGGCATCGTGTTTGGCGAGTCCTGTGGTGAAGTATTCTCAATATGAAGAAGTCTCGAGAGAACGTTCTTTAATTTGTTACATGTTTGCTACTTTCTGTAGCGTTCTAATTCGCCAACGAATCTTGTCCATGGAAGAACTCTACAAAATTCTGAAAATTATCACGTGAAGGAGCCAACAAAACAACATCGACATGTTCGTGGGGCTGTATCCTCTTCTTCGTAATTCATTTCCATGCCATATTTTATATTATATATCATACGTTTCTCCCGATCGTGATATATAAACGGTTGTCTGTTATGGACGTTCAAGTCAGTTGTGATCGAGTGGTCAGTGAGTGCACGAGTCACGTCGAAATACAACGATTATATATATGCATGTATAGCATATTCACATCTGGTTTAGTTTTCGTGATTTAGGCAACGCGTTATGTCCCAGCTTTTGATCTGTTTACAATGGCTTGTGAATGTTATTGGCTTTTAGTGCCTGTCGTTGTGTAAAGTTTCGAAGATCTAGTGCAATAGTCTTTACGGCTTGTCATTACTCGCCTTCATTTATCGAGCCATTGTAGTCGGGTAAATGTTTATTTACATATTGTTTGACTTTATTAGACAGTGCCTGAACCTTTGCCGAATTTCGTTCTTTAAAGAGAAAAGCATAAACGTGATTTTTTAATGAAAACAAAGCGATTGGCGTAGGTTTTTTTCGGCTTTAAAAGAGTCATAATTGCCGTGAATGAGAAGTTTACAGATTTGTATCATGCGAAGCACACAAAGTTGCGCAGCTGGTTTTAAAATATGTTTCACTCGGATTGTGTTACTTCGCTCGTTTTCGCTTCATTCAAATATAAAATCCTTAAGCAAGTGCTAATCAGCTAGAATACTTATTTCCCTTTTTCGCTTTCTAGTATCGCCTTTGAAGTTGATCTATTCTCAACGGCAAGATATTCGCTTGCTTGAGACGAATGTGAGTAATGTTGGCATTCGTCGTGCAAATGGAACTACAACTCGAATTTTGGCGGACAAAGGTGACGGACTGGACGATGCTATTGCAGTCGGATTTCATTTTGAGAAACAATTATTATTTTGGACGGATGTGGCGTTGGGGAAAATTATGAGAAAATCCTTGAAAAAAGACAGTGAATCAAGAAGTAAAACTATTGTGTCTACTGGACTAGTTTGGCCAGAAGGGTTAGCTGTTGATTGGGTTACAATGAAAATATATTGGTTAGATTCGCAATTGAAATGGATCGAAGTAGCCAACCTCGATGGCAGTCAACGTTCAGTGCTTTTTTGGGACAATTTAGATCATCCCCGAGCTATTGCAGTCGATCCATTACATGGGTAAGTCGATTTTTTTTTGTATTTTTCAGTTTGGCGAGATATACGTATGTTGATAGATGAAGCTTAGCAGGGAATCGGATTGCTTGCTTTAAGTAGGTTAAAACGAAAGAATGTTGCCCTTCATTGCAAGGTTGGAATCTTGACAACAAAAGTAACCCACTTGAGACCACATCAGATCAAGTCTTCTTCCCCCTTTCCTCACGACTGCTTCGCCTTCACTTTCCGCTCAGCTCTATTTTAACGTAAGGAAATATTTAATTGGATTTTCAAAGCCATTAAAAATCCATTAGATTTTGTATGAGCAAGAGTAATATTCGTAATGTTAGTTTGTCACCCATGGACCCGCAGCAAGACTTCGCTTTTTCAAATGAAGAATGTTCTATCTAATGGTCTTCTTACCAGACCCATGCTGTTAATTGTAATAGTGTGAACCTTAATACAATATATTTCACAAGAATGCTTTACCATCGATTGCATTGCTTTACAAATACTAGACTTTCGGTAGTCAGCTGTGCTGCAATATATGTGATGGTGTATATTCAACTGCAGAACACATCACTTTATATTTAATTTCATCTGCGTTATACTACATTTATAGTAAACTGTAAATAGTATATTCACGCAATGTGCTTGAAAAACTAATTTATTTCTTTACAGTCCTCCCGAATCTATTTCCTTTTTGCTTAATATTAAACTATGACATGTTATTGCTGTTATATATATTGTGCTTTCTAATGATATTTCTTTCCTATTCATGCTGTATACAATATTAATGGTGTAAAATATTCCTCCTTTCCAACCCTTTACAAGTTCTTATTTATTTATTTAGTTAAGGAATTCGGGTTAATTATAGTTCTGTTAACCAACCTTAATTGTTTACGACCTGTACCTGTTCAAATTTCCCTCTTTCCGTGTTTTCCCTAACTTGGTTCAAACCAAACCAAAGTACATTTGTGAATGCTTTTATATATATATACTTAGATTATTGTTCATCACCTTTGGATCAAGGCATAAAAAGATCTATTTGTTAGATTAGACTGTGATTGTGAAACAGCTGGGTATTTTATTCCCTGCTGCAGGATACAGTTCCGGAGTCACAACTGACAAATAGTGAATTACATGTGGTGCTTTTGTAAGCACAAAAACTCCCTCTGTTTCTTCATGCTCACTGCTTTTATCAAAACAACTGCCAGCTTTTTGCTTGCCTATGTCACAAACCAATAACCATTCAATATTATAAAAGTCTAGAAATATTTTGATAAAGTATATATTAAAATATAATATTGTACTGTATCTTTCCAAGGTGGCAAATATTATTCATACTATCCTAAGTGCTGAGTTCCTAATAAAGAAATAGAAAGCCGTGATAAAGATTTTTGTTTTTGCCAAGAAATATTGTGCAATCAAATACACTGTGTATTAGTCAATATATATAATCCCTTTGAAGGTGTGAAAAGTTCCATCCTAACCTTATAAAGCTTCATAGTTGTTTAAAATCATATTTGTCTTACAGATTTAGCATTTTTTGTAAACATAGTATTTCCTTCTCATCTATTTGTTCAATGCTTTGTTTCTAAATATGAAGGGATTAATTGATAGATTTGCATTGAATTATTAATTCACTTCATAAATATGTTGAAAAGATAATTCCTGAGTTCTTACATTTCAAAGTGTGTTTAAGTTGATATAAATGTGGCTTCTGGCCAAAAATATGCAATGATTTTGCTAGATTGTTTTTTCAAAGATAGTGAAATATAGTTTATGCTATAAATATTTAATATAAGACTATAAAGTGATAAGCTATTAATGAAAACTTGCAGAATAAACAGTATTCATGATCACTATATACAGGGGTTTCATTAGAAGCCGGCAACCGGTGAACTCCGGTGGTTACTTTCCAAATCATCACCGGCTACTTTCATAATCATTGTTTTAAATTTTAATTGTAAATACTGTATACGTGTTCACTTTGAGCCGTTCCATTTTCTCTTGAAAACGTAAATGAACTTGAATGTGAAGAAAGCTGGTTTCTGTGGAAATTTGTAATTTCTTGCTTGATAATTTTCTGTATTATTAGATCTGTATATACAGTATTAGGGAGTAATCCCAACACCGTCCCCGTTCTTTATACAATACCACTTAGAGCATTTTCACATCTTCAGGACGACATCAACGTTGTTGCTTGAGATTGACTTCAAATCTTCAATACAGACACTACAATAATTTTAGCAAAGTGCTGGAAATGGTGTTTTCGAGGTTCTAGACTTCAAAAATTTCCAGGGTGTGCCACCCCAACAAATACAGTCCTAAATTGCTACCTCCATGTTCAGCCACCTACTTTCTAAAATGAGCCTGCTACTTTCAAAATTAATGAAACCCCTGTACATATTCAAAGTCTTATAAAAGTTTGGGTATTAATTATATATTTATTATACTGTACAGATATAGCTAAGGGGCAAAGCACTTCAAAAATCTTGTACACTTGCTGAAAAAATTGCAAAAAGACCTTAAATGAAAACTTACACAAATCCTTGAAAATCTATAGATTTTGAAAATGCTTTAATTATTTTCACAAACAGTACAAAAGAATCTCAAAAAACCGCTAAAAATTCACTATTAATCCAAATAATTATGGGAAAATCCAAGGAATTTTGAAAGCCTATAAATCCTTTTAAAAAAATCCAGAAATCCATATGAATTCTTGAAAATTAATTACAATCTTTCTATTGATACTAGTATAATCTTAAGACATTAAAAATTGATACCTGAATATCGATTTAAATTATTTGTGAAGATCAAGCTTATCAATTGTCTAGTAATTTGAGTATTTACTGGTATTTATTTTCATCAATCCATGGTTCGAAATAATGTTCGGAAAATATGCCTAATTTTGTAGGCTGTTTTTTGTAGGTCAAAATATTTGCCAGCTGTTTCCCAAACAGCAAAGTTGTAAACCAAAATTAAATGCATTTATTTTATAATGTAAACATTCTTTAACAAGTTTGATGCTGTTGTCTTTGTCTGTTGAACTTACTAACAATTTAGTCTGACCCTTGTTTACACAGTCTGGCTAAGCAAATACTGATTTCTTTTATGATCCTATACAGAGAAATCACAACAAATTACCATAATTTTGATCTTGGCAAAAGCAATTTCAACAGTAACCCAAAGTTGAGTTATATCATATATATATAAATCGCTGGCAAGGTCCTAAAACTCAGCTGGCAACCTAGTCTCCTTCACAGACCTTCTTAGTGTTTATAGCCAGCCATAAGAACGTTTGCGAAGGACACTACTGGCAACCTGTCAATCATTGATACTGTATTTCTTGTTAGTAATCAGAAATTCAGAACCAGTGCTTTAACTTATTAGAAAGCTAAAATTCTTGGTATTGATACATTGCACCTACATATGTGGAAACATTGCCTATCAAAACTGAAATTGACACTGTGGGATTGGTAATATTTGATTGGCTCAGGGCACAAACATGTACCTTTAAAGCCAAGGGCAACTTGGGGGGTGGTTTTCACATCATCACCATCCACTGACACTGTTTTAAAACATGCATTAAGACAAACAAAATTTCAAGGATTTTCAAAATACTCTTTAGATATTGTATTTTGTCTAGAATAAGAAAAAGTCTTAGTCTCTCCCACACATAAAATACTTGGAATCTTTTTGCCCTCTGAAAGGAAACTTAATGTAAAGTAGATTAAGTGGGATTTGGAAAATAAATACTGTCTTAAATTCCTAGTGAAAGACATTGTACCGATTTATTGGACATGTAGTTGCATATGCTGGTACTATACCAATGTTATGCTCAGGACAAAGGTCACTTCTGATAATTATGACTGTTATTTAGTTCCCACAATAATCATTCGAAATGGGTCATTCCAAAAAAACATCCACACCTCCCCTACGGAGGAAATGTGAAGTTGACCCCTCCCCCCTTTGGACGTCCTAGTACATTTTACTATTATCAGAAGTAGATTTACCCCCTTCCCCTCCCTGGATGGCACAATTAATTTCCTCTGTGGGGGAGGTGTGGATCGTTTCTGGAATGACCCAATATAGTTCAATGTTATTTTACCCAGCAACAAGAATTGGCATGCATCAAATGACGTCAGGGTAAAGTCCAATATTACTTAAAAGACTAATCCAGAAATGACCTTCAGAAGTTGTTTTTGTTTTCAGATTTTTTTTTTATTATGTCTAAGCTACAAAGTGTGACTTGGAAAGAATGCGATGTTAATGCAACAACAGATGCATAATTCAAATAGTTTTAAGAATTAAGTTTTCTTTATATACCGTATTTGACTGGTTAAGCGCCCATGTTTGGGAAAGCACCCACCCCCCTTTTTGGACTAAAAGTTTGTTTAAGTGTATTATTAAAATTTGACTTACACTTTGTACTGGTGTTTTCACAAGGAACTTGTTTGCTTCTCAACAATAAAATTTCCATATTTTTTGTGTTTTAAGCAATTATTTTTGATAATCTTAATGTGTGAGTGACAAAATTGAAATGTTTCAAACACAGTCTTCATTTAGATGTGTGCCATTTTGAATTTCTGTGTTCATAATGGTCCCAGTCTCTGTGCATCTAGCACCCAGATGCCTGCGTAAGCACCCATTGCTCGCGTTATGGTTCAGGGGGGGTGTGTGTTTGCTTAACCAGTCAAATACAGTACATGTTACTCAGCAAGCAGTGGTGTAGCCAGGGCTTGGGTTTGGGGGGCAAGAACGTCCTAGGGGAATCTGGGGGATTTCTAGGGTCTCTGAAACACTATTTCCTGCATTTTGAGGTAAGTATTTAAGAGTAATCTGAAAGCTGTATATTACATAATTTTGCTGAAATCAAACCAGAACATAGAATGATACATGCCAGAATATCTCTAGATTTATTTATATGTAAAAACAGGTTGGAGGCATTTATAAGTTACATATGCATGCTTGCAATATATATAACACATCACTGTCTACTCCCGTCTACAAGTTTCTCCACAGATTTAAACTTTTCACGAGAATGGCCTTGGAGACCATTGGGTGGGGTGGGGGTGGGGGGGGGGTGGGGTGGTGATCATAGTAAATGTTACAGTGTTTTCTCACTAACTTAATAGTTAATAGGGAGGTGGAGGGTTTGATGTGTCTTCTAAGATGACTGATTGGTGTTAGAGCTTGCCTGAAGCATTCCCAGGGAGCCACTTTTTATAGCCAGTGCACCTACATGTACATGTTCTAATAATATACATGAAAACATTTCTCAATTCCGATTGGCTGAGGGGAGTGCAATTTTAGTGTAATTCAGTGCAGAAAAATTAAATACATGTACAGTGCAAAAATTGCAATTTGCAAATTTGCAAAAATTGCAATTTGCACAAAAATCATTTTTTACTAGAAAAAAAGCTCTTCCTGTTAATTTTTTTTTTCATGTATGTTATTTGAACAAAGCATTTTGATTAGAAAGATTCTCTTTATGATAAATTTTTTTATATATATTATTAATAAGTAATAGCATGATTTCTTGTGCAATTTGAAAAAAACATGCACTCATGAGTTTTTCAAAGACCTCAAACAGCACTCATCGTTTGAACTCATGCAATTTTGATAGTCTTTGAAAAACTCACTCGTGCATGTTTTTTTCCCAAATTGCACTCGAAACCATGCTATTACCTATACAAATATTACACAGTACAAGAAACTCAAAGTAAATCATTTTATTATTTATTGGTGTTGTAGGTACATGTTCTGGTCTGATTGGGGGGAAGAACCCAAAATTGTTCGTGCTGGAATGGATGGTGCAGATAAAAGAAATATTATTACAACTGGCATCAAATGGCCTAATGGTTTGGCTGTTGATTATGAAGACTCTCGTCTTTACTGGTTAGATGCTCACAATGATGCACATAATTCTGTTGCAAGTACTGATTTAAATGGAAATTATCATAAAGCAATTGTTCCTGGTTCTTTACCACATCCGTTTTCTATAACGATTTTTGGTGATTATGTCTACTGGACAGATTGGCATACAAAATCTATCCATTCATGTCACAAGAAAACTGGTGATGGAAAATGGGTAGTCAAGGATAAAATTGAAACCTTAATGTATCTTAAAGCTTTTGGTGCAGAAAGGCAGCCAAATGGTATGGAGCTAAACCAATGTATCAAAGAATGTAAAAAAGTGCTGTATTAAAGAAATACCAAATGGTTTTCTGTGTTTGGATACTCTGATCCAAACATGCGGGAAATTGCGAGACTGGGGAAAAGCATAATAAAACGAGTCGTAGGCGAGTGGCGAGTGTTTTTAGCTTTTTGAAAGCCGAGCAATTTCCCAAGTGTTTGGATAAGAGTCTCCAAACACGGAAAAAAACGTTTGGTATTTCTTTTATAAAATAATCACAAGCGAATATGGTATACTGTCCAACATTTTCAAAAAATCGTTTTGGCGGGAATTTTCCATACAGTAGAACTTGAGTTTTACGACACCCCTTTTAACGACCACCTGCTGTTTACGACCACTTTTTCTGGCACGGACGATTTGTAATAGAAATGTACCTCCGATGTGCGACCACCTGCCTAACGCGACCAGCGACCACTTTTTAATGTCCCAAACAAGATATTTACCTGCTGTGAGCGACCATCTCAACATAAAACTGCCGAAATACGTTAAAGAAACACCCGTTTTTTCGTAGTAAACAAACGCGAATGCGACCACATGCGAAAACAACACAGCAATTGTGCAACACTTCCGGTTTCATACCGCATTTTAGACTTGTTTTGCTTCTCTTTTGAGCATTATTTGATGAAAATCTGTGTGAATTTTTGTTGTCAGAGTTAAATACTTTTTAGTTGATGTTTGAGAGTTAATACAATGCCTGAACAATTCGAAACCATGAGTAATACTTGTTAACTTTAGACAAGTTGATCTTGACGATCGTTGACGTTATTTTACAACGGTTTTACAACGGCTTTTTAACTTGGAAAGGAAAGTGACAAAACTCAGTGTTCACATGTAAAAAATACTACTGGAAGATCGTAAATAAAGGCAAGAGCTTTTAACAAGACCAAACCAGCGTAAAAATTGAATCAAACGTAATAAAAACACAGCGCAAAAACTGAAGTGAACGATAGTACGACACGATTTTGATATGGAGAACATCGCTCTATAAAGGCCATGATATTTCAGTGTATTAAACGCACAAATGTCAAATTCTTTTTCTCTTAATAACCATATTAACATTAATAAATCAAGACTGCACTTCTTTGAAATGTTCTTGCTTTTCCATTTCCCTTGTAAATCTTTATAAATCGCCATTTTCCTAACCTTGAAACAATGTTTATATAAAGAAGCGCTGCATCGCTGCCAAAATGGCTGCTATGACATCACATCACTACTTGCCATGTACGACCTCCTGTCACTTACGACCACTTTTACCTGACAACAGGGGTGGTCGTAAAACTCAAGTTCTACTGTATTTGGATACTCTGATCCAAACACGGCAATTGACCAATCAGTGCTCGCGTAGTGGTAGTATACATGTTATTTTATAATAACCCCTTTCCCTCCGAGGTATTCTCACTTGACGAGTAAAATCATCTGGTGTTAGACAGAGTAAAATATCAAAGTGGCCAGTTTTGGGTGACCCAGTAGGGAAAGGGTTAAGGCAGTTTTTTGGATAGAGCAAAGTGAAAAGCTGGTAAACTGCGGAGATTTTTAGCAATGGATGAGCAGGAATGTTTTGAGCAGGGTCCTTCATCAGAGTAAAATGCGGAATTCTATTTGGCTGATTGCGCTTACTCTGGTGAATGGCTATGTTTGAAACATACATGTAGCTGAACATGCAGTTTACCACGTTTTCACTTTACTCAATGTTAACATTACCTTTTGAATATAATTTTGTCAACTGCGAATTTCAAAGCAATTGGATACTTAATATATGCTTGCTAATCTTTCTCAAAGAGTGCAGAAATTTCATAGTGATGTCAAGTTTCCTATATTGTAAAACTTTCATATTTTAGTAACAAATCCTTGTGGTAAACAGAATGGTGGATGTAGTCATTTGTGTTTGTTGGCTTCTGGTGGAAGTTATTCTTGTGCTTGTCCAACTGGTGTGGCTCTGTTAGCTGACAAGAAAACTTGTGAAAATGGTGAGTTATAAATGATGGTTCTCTTTTTGATGAGTAAAATTTCCTGCCATTAGACAGTGTAAAACAATAAAGGGGCTATATTTGGCCAGCTCAGGCAGGAATGGGTTATTTAAAGTTATTTAAAAAAGAGAAAAATAAAATAAAAAAATAAAAATGAAGAAACAAGAAAAGTAAAAAATAAAAGAGAAAAATAAAAATAAAGGAACAAGAAAAATGAAAGGACATGCAAATCCATAGAGAAAAAATTATAATATAATTTATAATATGATTAATATCCATCAAAATTAACATTTAGATGAAATGAAATTAGCTGTTGTGCTGTTTTGTGCATAGGCTATGCCAAGCTGCATTGCTATGAGTAGCCCGAGTGAATGCCTAAGGCAGGTGTCTTGTTTCATATAAAATATGAAATTAACTAGTGATGCGCCGATCACGAAAATAGCCGATTAACATTGCTGATTAATCGGTGGCCGATTATTTCATATAATCAGCCGATTAATCGGCATAAACCGATTAAGCGTTGTTAAGTGTTGTTAAGCGGAAACTGCGACATTACTACGGCCAAACGGCATTGTTTCAATTTGAAACGGTCGCCAAGATCATCTTTATTCTGTGCTAAGATACTCTAGTTTGGCAGAAGAAGTAAACCTACATTTCTTTAACTTATCTTTATTCATAAATCTTCGTCAAGTGAAGCTAAGAACTCCACAGAACTTTTCCGATCGACCAATGCGCTGACAAACGCGACGTTTGTGCGAAGAAACAATGCCGTTTGGCCTTAGTAACGTCACAGTTTCCGCTTAGCAACATGTTAGTTTCCCGCGTGAAACGTGTGTCGTCAAATTACGTGTGTCCACGCTCAATCCAGAACCGTAGTAAAGCGCCCACTCATCGCTAAGGAATGTGCACACTACTTTCACTGGGTGTCATGTTCATAAACATAAATAGTTTTAACGCGCTGTTTCTTAGATCTTTAAGTAATTTTAGCTTGCTACAGCAGTAAACAACTTCGTCCTTTTCTGTTTAAAATAATCAAATATATTTCCGATTATTATGCAATAATCGGCTGATTACCGATTATTTAAAAATTGGCCGATTAATCGGCTTTTCCGATATTTTCCAATTAATCGGCGCATCTCTAAAATTAATTATTTTTTCCAGGTCCCCAGAAGTTTGTGTTGGTAGCAAAAAGAACAGAGTTAAGATTGATATCATTAGATACACCTGATAATATTGCAGTTGTTTTGCCCATTCACAATGTGCTCCGAGCTCTTGTCATTGAATTTGATCCAGTTGAAGGTTTTGTGTATTGGGCAGACCTGGAATTACGTTTGATTAAAAGAGCAAGACTTGATGGTTCTGGTATGACTGTAAACTTTAATATTTGTCTAGTTTAATTACAGTTGTTGGCATCTAAGCACATACACTGCCCATCAAAACATGTTTTATGTCAAAGTTAAATGTTTACCTTGGAAACATTAGGTTTTCATTCGAACCAATACATTGTCACATGAATGTGCCCTTAGCCAATCACGCCTCACCAATCCCACGGTGTTGATTTCAAACGGTTAACTTTGGCTTAAATTTAGAACATGTTTTGATGGGTGGTGTACTTGCTTAGGTGCCAACAACTGTATTGTGTTATACTGAGTATCAGTTAGTTTCAATGGGCCAAAAATGTCTGTTGCAGTGGCTGAGGTCATATACTGGTCATGTACTCTACTCAGGTCATGTGCTGATCACATGTACTGTACTGTATTGTACTGGTACTCTACTCTACTCTACTCTACTCTACTCTACTCTACTCTACTCTACTCTACTCTACTCTACTCTACTCTACTCTACTCTACTCTACTCTACTCTACTCTACTCTACTCTACTCTACTCTACTCTACTCTACTCTACTCTACTCTACTCTACTCTACTCTACTCTACTCTACTCTACTCTACTCTACTGTGCTGTGCTGTACTGTACTGGTTATGTACTGTACTGGTTCTGTACTGTACTGTACTGTACTGTACTGTACTGTACTGTACTGTACTGTACTGTACTGTACTGTACTGTACTGTACTGTACTGTACTGTACTGTACTGTACTGTACTGTATTGTACTGTACTGTACTGGTTCTGTACTGGTACTGTACTGTACTGTACTGTACTGTACTGTACTGGTTCTGTACTGTACTGTACTGGCACTGGTTATGTATGTACTGTACTGGTTATGTTATGTACTGTACTGTACTGGTCATGTACTGTACTGGTCATGTGTTGTACTGCAATGTACTATACTGGTCATGTACTGTACTGCAATGTACTGTACTGGGCATGTGCTGGTTATGTACTGCACATAATGTACTGTACTCTACTGTGCTGCTTGTGTGCTGGTCATGTACTATATTGCACTGTACTGTGCTGGTCATGTACTGCTTGAGTGCTGGTCATGTACTGCACTGTACTGTACTATATTGTACTGTACTGTACTGATCATGTGCTGGTTTATGTACTACTGTACTGTACTGGTCATGTGCTGATTGTGTGCTGGTACTGCACTGCAATGTGCTGGTTGTGTGCTGGTCATCTATTAGTGTGTTTTCTGGCTGTGTAGATGCAGTCTGCATTATCTCAAACTTTCTTTTCTTTTGTGAAGATGAACTTACTGTAGTTCAAGCTGAAGTGAAGTTACCTGAAGGAATAGCAGTAGATTGGATTGGTCGTAATTTATACTGGAGTGACACTGGTACAGATCGTATTGAAGTATGTCATTTGAATGGTACCTCGAGGAGAGTCTTGATTTCAGAAAACCTCGATGAACCAAGAGCAATAGTAGTGGATCCTGGAGAAGGGTAAGGATTGCTAGCTCTGCCTCACTGCTGCAGTCTAAAATTAAAGCCCAGTTAGACAGGGTCAGTACTTGGATGGTGTTCTTGAGTTTGGGTTTGACACTCATGTCAGTAGAGTTGTAGTTAACCCTTTCCGTACATACGAGTAAAATTGTCTGACGTTAGCAGAGTGAAATAAAGGATAAAGGACTGAATCTGGGGGGCTAATCATCCTTACTTGCAGCCGGCGGCTGAATTGCGAAGGACGCAGATCAATGTGGCCGTGTCGATGCATATCAAAGGCACTTGAAGCAGCTGCCAACGACACAGTTCAGACCACGGATTACAGCTAAGGTGTTAGGTATTGATTTTATGGAGGGAGGAAAATCGGAGAACCCACAAAAAAACCTTGAAGCGCAGGAGAGATCAACTACAACTCCACTCACATGAGTTCCAAGCCCAACAACGGGGTCATTCCCAAGCGGTCACCCATTCAAGTACATGTACTAACCCCGTCTAACCGGGCTTAACTTTTTGGTGAGAGGCAGCGCGCTAACAGCACACGCCACCTGTGCTGCCCTAAAAGGTCACTGCAGGACTAGGGAATCTTAGCTCTATTCCACAATCTCCTCAGGCTCAGCCACAAGTAAGGATGATTAGCCCTCAGTCCTTTCTGTTGTCCCCTCCTCTCCATATACATGAGTCCACACTTCTATGCAAGATAATTTAATTTATGAATGATATTTTTATGCCATAATTAAAAAAAATTGTACTGATCTTTTCAAGATATATGTACTGGAGTGATTGGGAGTTCACACTTCTGTGAAAGAGAAATTAATTTATGAATGATATATTTATGCCATAATTAAAAAAAAAATTGTACTGATCTTTTCAAGATATATGTACTGGAGTGATTGGGGGTTCATCCCAAAATTGAGCGTGCATGGGAGTTCACACTTCTGTGAAAGAGAAATTAATTTATGAATGATATTTTTATGCCATAATTAAAAAAAATTGTACTCATCTTTTCAAGATATATGTACTGGTCTGATTGGGGAGTTCATCCCAAAATTGAGCGTGCGTGGTTGGATGGCTCTCATCGGGAAGTTCTTGTGAATTCATCTATCGAGTGGCCAAATGCTTTAGCGATTGATTACGTTGATCGTAAAATGTACTGGGGTGATGCTAAACTGGATAAGATTGAAGTCTGCAACTTGAATGGTACTGATAGGAAGATATTGCTAAATGATAAAGTTCCTCATATATATGGATTGGGGCTTATTGATAAACATATCTTCTGGACTGACTGGGAACGCAGAAACTTACAGAAAATCCATGTTAAGAATTCGAGTAGTAAAGACATTGTTCATGAGTTGCTCCCAGATTTAAATGGACTCAAGGTTGTTGATATGAAGATCAAATACGGTATGTGTGCTTTTGAAATGTATTTTTGTGTATAGATATATTGATTACAGTGCAGTGTAGCGCAGTAGAGGTGGAGTGGAGTACAGTACAGTACAGTACAGTACAGTACAGTACAGTACAGTACAGTACAGTACAGGAAATTCAGTTCCTTTATTCACGCTATGATTCAAATTTAAACATTTTGGAGTTACTGGTGTTTTTATAACAGGAAATCTCGTCAAATTCGCATTCTCGGAAATGGCTTCGGAAATTTCACACGTTGACAATTGCACCAATTCCTTTTTATTACTCAAAGATAACATACTAAATAAGTCTTAATTGAAATAATGATCATTGAAATATAAAGCTAGATTGAAAACGTAGGTTCTAATTTTCTTAAAGATCTAAGAATTGTTAGAATACATCGGACTATATTAGAAAATGTCTCGTCGTTGTTGGTAATACGTCTTCTTAAAAGCTTATAGTTCTTGAACTACCCTTAATTTTCTCGACGAAGCTTCGTGAAGTTAATTACGGTACTTCATTATATATAAGATTATAAAACAAAGTTGTTTTTTGTTGCTTTTCACTATGGGTAGTATTAAAAAGACAATCAATAGTCCTTTTACAATCCATAATTTCAGCTATAAGTTGTGTATAACATATAATTCTTTTTCAATACGATTAGCACACCAAAATGATTAAAACACAAAGAGAATGCTTTATAGAGCTAACGACACAATGTTTTCAAATTAAGGTGCAAATGAGTGTCAGAAGAGTAACGGAGGATGCTCTCACTTGTGTTTGTACACACCAGTTGGTGTACAGTGTGAGTGTCCAATGGGCCTGGAACTTACTAAAGACAACAAGACTTGTGTGGGTAAGTAGAGTCGGGAGAACAGAAAAAGATTATATTTTTTTATGTGCACGAATAAAAAGCATCCAGTATGTTGTTACAGAATGCGTGGTTCAAATGATGTCAAACGTGCCTTTATAAGAGTACATATGCACGGAGCTTATGTTTTATTTAACAAATAAAACGTAAAGCTCCGTGCATATGTACTCTTATAAAGGCACGTTGACGTCATTTGAACACGAAAGAAGTTGAGTAGAGGCACGAGGCGATAGCCGAGTGCCTTTACACTTCTTTCGTGTTCAAATCACGTCAAATGTACCTTTATAAGAGTACATATGCACAGGAACGGTGTGTTTTATTTGTTTTATAAAATAATAATAAGAAAAATAAACTAAAAGTGAGATAGTTTTGGAATTTGGCGGGCTTTCCAGCCAGCTGACGCCATTCTACGCCATTTTACGTCATTCATGATCTCTGTTCTCTTATAAATGCACGGAGTCCAACCAATCAGAGCGTGCGTAGAGGGCACCTTATTTTATAATTGTCAATGGGAAATGCTTTGTGTCGTATCACGATAGCTTGATAGAGGTATATATCGTTTCATTGGAAGATGTATTCTTGCTACATGCATATTTATCATCCGTATTTTAGTTAGTTTAAGAAGTTGCAGCTTGATGTCCGTAATAATTGTCAGTTGTTTAACTGGAAACTTACTGTTACAACGCGACTTGTAGACCAACAAGTACTTGTAACCGAGCAGTTAAGACTCGTTCCTGGAGGACTGGGCACAGTCTAAGGTATAATTACCTTAAATAACCTTGCTCCGCTATCCGAATCTCGTGGCCCAATGGTTAGAGCGTCTGGCTAGCATTCAGAAGGTTGCGGGTTCGAGTCCCGCTTAGAGCTCAGAGTTTTTCTGAGTATTGCCAACTAACTTTGAATTTATTAAATTTGAATTTATTAAACTTGCCACTTAACGTGTGGCAGGAGAGAGGAACAGAACTTTCGTCCCAATTGACACCAAACTCCTATGTGTAGACAACTAATACCTAGGTGTTGATTTTACGGAGGGAGGAAAACCGGAGAACCCGGCGAAAAACCCTCGAAGCGCAGGAGAGACCAACTAAACTCTACTCACATAAGTCCCAAGCTGGCGGAGTACGGGGTTATTCCCAAACGGTTACCCATCCAAGTAGTAGGGACCTTAAGATGCTAGGACGACGACGGCAGTTAAAAAGCAATTCAAATTTTAGCATTAAAAAGAAGTCAGGGTTAACTGAGTACTGTATTCAATACTTGAAGCTTGTTTTATAATTTTCAAAGTGTTAAAACTGTTGCAGTGTCTGTGTTAAGGCAATCTCAGACAACAGTTCTCATCACCCCACGAGTCGACGTCGTCCTGAAGACGTGAAAATGCTCTAAGTGGCGTTGTATATAGAGCGAGGACGGTGTTCAGATTACTCTTGGGACTAAAAGTTATTCATTATCTTTGTTTTGAAAGAAGAATGGCTTTGTTTGAAGGACGTCGTCCTCGAAGTTGCCGTCGTAGATCTTAAGGTCCCCACTAACCCCGTCCGACCGGGCTTAACTATTGGTGAGAGGCAGCGCCCTAACAGCACAGGCCACCCGTGCTCCCCACACAGCTTGTACAGCAAACAACTGACAATCATCCGTATTTTGTTGCTTTAGTTCCAGAAGCTTTTCTTCTGTTTACTCGCTCTGGTAGTATTCGTCGTATTTCAATAGATACTACAAATGGAGACCGACCTATTCCTATTCCTGGTATTGAAGATATTAACGCTGTGGATTTCTATATTAACGACAGCCGTGTGTTTTGGACAGATTTTAAACTAAACAAAATCAGTCGAGCGTTTTTAAATGGCAGCCAATCAGAACCCGTGATTGATGTGGATATAGAACACCCAGATGGATTGGCTGTTGATTGGGTTGGCAAGAATCTATTTTGGACGGATTCATTTTTAGATCGTATTGAGTGTGCGCGTCTGGATGGGCGCTATAGGAAGACGTTAATTTGGAAAAATGTAACTGGTCCTCATTCTTTGGTTTTGGATCCAGGAAATGGGTTTGTATTTTCAACAACATTTTGAATTCTTCATTCCGAATTTTATAAGTGTTTATTATTGTCGATTTCAGTACACTTTTCAGCACGCAGAGCGTAAAGTATAGACTTTCTCAAAGTCCTTTTCAAACATTTTTGACCTTTCGACATTTTTTACCGTTCGGTTCCTCGTTGAAAAGGACTTTTCCCACCTGCAGCGCGCCAAAATTCACCGGTGAATTTTTTGACCGGTGACGTAATTTGGGAAGTAATTATATTCAAGCTAAATTGCTACTATCTTTGGAAGTTGGAGTTAAACAGACTCTTGAAAACGTTTTAGTAGGGGTAGAACCACTTTCCATTGCATGTACGACAACCCGAAACACGTCAAAACAGGGCGTTGTACATTTCAGCGATTTCCCGCCAGAATATTTAATTAGATTCAAAAACCTGCAAGAGAAACAAGTCAGCCTGTTTCCTCCCGCTTTTCCACTCTCCCGCCTTTCCACACTCCCGCCTTTCCGCTCTCCCGCCTTTCCACACTCCCGCCTTTCCACTCTCCCGCCTTTCCACTCTCCCGCCTTTCCGCTCTCCCGCCTTTCCACACTCCCGCCTTTCCACTCTCCCGCCTTTCCACACTCCCGCCTTTCCACACTCCCGCCTTTCCACTCTCCCGCCTTTCCACACTCCCGCCTTTCCACTCTCCCGCCTTTCCACTCTCCCGCCTTTCCGCTCTCCCGCCTTTCCGCTCTCCCGCCTTTCCGCTCTCCCGCCTTTCCGCTCTCCCACCTTTCCGCTCTCCCACCTTTCCGCTCTCCCACCTTTCCGCTCTCCCGCCTTTCCGCTCTCCCGCCTTTCCGCTCTCCCGCTTTTCCGCTCTCCCGCCTTTCCGCTCTCCCGCCTTTCCGCTCTCCCGCTTTTCCGCTCTCCCGCCTTTCCGCTCTCCCGCCTTTCCGCTCTCCCGCTTTTCCGCTCTCCCACCTTTCCGCTCTCCCGCCTTTCCACTCTCCCGCCTTTCCACTCTCCCGCCTTTCCACTCTCCCGCCTTTCCACTCTCCCGCCTTTCCACTCTCCCGCCTTTCCACTCTCCCGCCTTTCCACTCTCCCGCCTTTCCGCTCTCCCGCCTTTCCGCTCTCCCGCCTTTCCGCTCGCCGCAAAAACTAGCGCGAAGAGGCGGACTTGGAGCAAGTCTAAGTTATTTTATGTTTTGACATTATTATAGGCGAATTTCAGGGTATTGCGCGCATCATTTTGCACAGGAATTGTCGGGCTTCCCACAAAGTAAGCAATGGCAAACAGACTTGCTAGCGAGCCAACAACAGCAGAATAATAACAGTGTTGAACATCCAGAAACTGTATCTATACTTTGTTGATTTTAAACAGCATGTTTACTTTGAGGGGAGCTTGCCAGTTTTTTGAAAAGTGATGCGCGCGCAGCACCCTGAAACTCGCCTACGGTCCATCCAAACGGGAGAAAATTTAAATAAGACTTAAGGCCCGACTTAAATAAGACGCGAATACACTCGTATAAACGGTCGCAACTTATTTTGGACTAGCTTTCAACCCTGTTCTTATTTTAGTCGCGACTTACTTTGGACTAGCTTTCAACCCTGTTCTTATTTTAGTCGCGACTTCCTTTGGTCACGAACGAACTGACAATTTATACGGGCCTATACGAGTGTGTTCGCGAGTTAAATAGGACGCGTCTTAATTAAGTCGCGACGTATTTTCTCCCGTATAAATGGCCGTATTTTGTTAATATTTAGACACATGTATTGGACGGAATGGAGCGAGACCGCTGCAATTTATCGTGCTAATATGGATGGGCGTGAAACTACGGTACTAATACGAAACTATTCCTATATGGCGCGTCCTAACTCACTGGCTATTGATTTCATCGACAAAAAGATATATTGGACAGAGCAACACCTTAATCACATCTTACGCGCCAATACAGACGGCAGTGGATTAGAACTTGTCGTGTCCTCAGACCTGCCACACCCTAATTGCTTGACGCAGTACAAGGATTATATTTACTGGGGTGACCTGCAAGATGGGATAATCAGTCGTGCTAGTAAACACAATGGTGATAATCGAACCAAGATTGAGGAACATGTTGGGTTAATAATGGATATGAAGATCTTTCATGATAGTCGTCAGCTTGGTTGGAATGAATGTGGTCCTGAGAATGGAGGATGTAGTCATCTTTGTCTCGCTTTACCTCGACAGCAATATACGTGTGCATGTCCTAATCACTACACGTTGGATGACACAAGTAAATCGTGCATTGGTAAGTGACGAGGGACGCAGACGCGAGGGACCTTTACACACTTTTCCCGAGGCTAGTGCTTTTCCCATTGGTGGATCTTCCCCGGCCACAAGACCACAGTCAGTAGGAGACTCTCTTCTGTTGACAGTGTTCACATTACCCTTTCTTTAGCAGTGTGCCAGTCTGCTAGCATCGCCCGTATGATTATTATGGGGCACGATTTTGTCATTAATAGTAATGAGGACGTTTAGTCTAAACAGGCTTTGGGGGAAAGTGGTCTCTGCCAACAAACTTTTTTCTGCCAAACAAATTTCTTTTTGAGCATGCGTGAACGGTTGCCAAGATACTATTTGGGGCCCAGGCTCTAACGCGTCACTTCCTATTTTCCTGCTTACGCGTGTTCGTAAACTAGAACTTGTTTGACCGGTTTAAAACCTGACTGACTCGCCCCAGACTTGAGGCGAAGATCGAGTTTGTTGGCAGAGCCCTCCCTCCCCCGAAGCCTGCGTAGGTCGGAACTTATAGGGGCTCTGACTCGCAGGGTATCATGAGTACTGGATGAGTTTAGAACTAAACGTCCCTCATCTAGTACTGAGGATGTTAAGCGCGACTTCCGATGCGAATACCAACACCGAAATTCTACACCTCTTTCGATTCGTTGTCATATTCGAAGTCCGATAAACTTGCTAATTCGAATGTGAATACTGAAACTGTGAAACATGGCGAGTAATATAAACCTCGAAGACGTCTTACTTCTGCAAGCATATGATGATGACTCTCTCCTCCGCAGAGGCTCGGAGGGGCAGGCGTGCGGGTGAGGGAAGACGCGCGGGGAATGATGGGAAGAGGGAAAGAAAATGAGCCTCTGCCAGATAATGATGTCAATATGGCGCCCAAATTCCGTGATGGACTAGGCGCCAGACTCGGGATTTCATTATATAATCAACAAATCTACTACGCAAAAGTCGGAAATCACTAAACTGTGGACAAAAGACACATTTAAATCGCTGATACTTCTCAACTCGACAATGTTACTGCAACACAAGGACAGGATTTTCCGGTTTTGAATTTATGCAAATAAAAGTATAAAACAAACGCTACATGAGAAAGTTTATCATTCATCTCAAAGGACGAACTGTTGTAAACATAGATCTTACCATTATGTCGTAGAAAGTTAGCACCGAGAATATTTCTAGCGCTGTTCGTCGGCTTTGTTTATCAAGTTAATACTTAATCAGGAGTGGAAAGCTTCCAGGCAGTTGACAACGTTCGATGAAACGTTTGTCAGTCTGGCAGCGTTTCGAATTTTTCGACCCGTTCGGCAGGTGATTCCATAGAAAAATTCAGAATAACATCCAGAAGTACATTCTAGCCTTAGATCTTGAAGAAAACAATGTACTTCGTGCAAACTATCGTCGCTGTCTGCCATGACCAGAGAACCGCGGATCTGTCCAGAGAACGGCACATTATCTGGCAGAGGCTTCTTTTCTCGTTTTCCGTCTTCCCAGGGTTCACCGCACGCCTCTGACCTTACGCCCACGTTTCTTCCACTAGCGGTTTTCCCTCGTAGCACGTAGCTACTTCATGTTAGACCTCATTATCCACGCAAAGCCTCTGCGGAGGAGAGAGTGATGATGACATTGTAGACAAGGAAGAGCTTCTTCTCGTCCTAGAACTAAGAAAATTAGAGCGACCAGATCCCATATTCGGTCTGCATCATCCCATCAAACTGACCTCCGAAATTCGGTCTACTTGACTACCGAAATCCCATACACCGTCGTTAAATGATCTACTGCGCATGATCAGAACCGTATTCAGTATTGGTACTGGCATCGGAAGTCGAACTTAACCTTGCTATTAATGAGGGAAATACGGCATTAATCGTCCTTGAAACAAAGCATTCTAAGGTGGCTCCCCATAGTTTCAATAAATACGCGCTATTTCATACGCTCATTGTCTAATGTTATTCACAAGTTTAAAAATTTGTTAGATAAATACTAAGCAGACCTTACTATAGCAGAACTATCGCAGATATAAAATATCTATCAAAAACTTCAATTATTTGCTGTTACCATGGTAATAATGACATTGGAACTTTGGTATATTTTCAAATATTACATAATTGAAGCGGCATGTCTTCAGTTTGCTTCGGTGAAATTTTTTAAAAATTGCTGAGATGATAGATACTGTTGTGGAGAATATCCATGCACAAAATCAGAGAGGGTTACTTACAAAAATTTTTTAAAATTATATATACTTTAGAACTTTTTATAAACTACTTATTACAAAATTTTAGCAAAATTCACCGAAGAAAACGTCTACAAGAATAACATCTATGTCGACGTGGTCATATAATTTCGAATCGACAAGATCGCTATTTACGCATGCGTAACGATACTATTTCTAGTCACCAGTTCCCTATTGAAATTACCGTAGGGAGCCACCTCAAATTGACCATGGAATTATGTGAGTAAAAAAATTGTTTGTTTCTAGGTCCACAATTATTTCTTCTGTACAGTGGTGAAAAAGAAGTTCATCGTCTACCCATGAATCAAGAAGATAGTCTCGACGTGATTTTACCTCTAAAGATTCTCCACAAAGTTCGAGCACTTGAGTATGATTTAACAACCGATATGGTTTATTGGATTGATGAATATGAAAGTTATGGATCGATTGTGAAAAGTTTTGCCAATGGTTCCAACAGAGAAGTGGTCATCGACGGTAAAAAAGATGTATTGAAATTCCCTCTAGACATAGCTTTGGATCCTTATGGTAAACAACTTTACTGGACGGACGATAGTCAGTCAGGTATTAAAGTAACAAGCTTGATTTCAGGATTTACTGGCATTGTTGTGGTGCCAAGTGCTGACAGTAAACCCAGATCTATTGCATTGGATCCAAAAAGAGGGTACGTGCAGTGAATTTATTTTATTTTATCTTTCTCAATTCTATCACCCGGACAGGGCTCCTCCGCAACTTTGAATATCGCGTGCTGATTGCAGGGCTCAAAATAACGTTTCATGCTACGCCGGTCATGGTGACTGGTCAGTTCCAATTGTGAGCGGTCAAAGGCGATTTTTGACCGGTCAAATTTACGAGCCCCCCCAAAACAACAACAACAACAACAACAACAACAACAACAACAACAACAACAACAACAACAACAACAACAACAACAACAACAACAACAACAACAACAACAACAACAACAAAAGTAACAAAACAACAACCACAACACAACACAACACAACACAACACAACACAACACAACACAACACAACACAACACAACACAACACAACACAACACAACAAAAAACATGTAAAGTATATTCTACGCTCAGTATATATATAAGCTAGTACTGATATGAACGTTTGTCATAAAAAGGAAATGCTTGCATAGTTCACTTCAATATATATCAGACATTATTAAACGGATCTACAACAGCACAACAACAATCTTTTTAAGTAAATGACCGGCGTTGTACAAATTTGACCGGTCACATTAAAAATTTCGGCCGGTCATTGACCAGTGACCGGCCATTATTCTGAGCCCTGTGATTGTAAGGAGTGGTTCCATCCCTGTTTCCAGGCCTTCTTCGGTAAACTGGAAAACCTCTGTTTTGCGAAGAGGGCTGGGAAGGAACCGGGAAAGAGGATGGAAGCGTAGCAGATTTCTACTTGGCGTGGTTCAACCCAAAAAATGAGCTTGAAACGTCAGGAAAAATTGTAAAATGTGAACAAAAACAAGAAAATTAATTGTTTAGTAATTATTATCAGTTCCTACAATGAAAAGTTGTCCGTCAGTCTTCGTATTGCCTTTCTGGGCCGGGGGGTGGGTGGGTTATACGCTATTTCTACCGACCGCTAAGTTTCGTTGGGAAAATTTCTGAGTTGCTTTGAATGAAAATAATAGACAAAATTGGAGAATTTTGAACAATATACGCCAGGCCCTGTGACATTAGTGTTAACTTTTTTAGAAGCTGTCTATCTTTGAAGGAATAAATAACTAACAGGTTTGTTTGTATGTATTGTTAGGTTTATGTATTGGACAAATTTCACTGAGAAAATAGCAACGATTGAAAAAACTCGAATGAATGGTGTTCAGGAAGCTAAACAACCGCTGATCAAGATGAAACGTAGCTTGGCTGAGCCTGGTAATCTAGTCGCTGATCCTAATGGAGAATTCATTTATTTTGTTGAAGTAAAGAAAAGAAAAATTGTTAGATTGTCTTTGAAAGGTACGTTTAGGGACGAAGCATTTTTCTGGAAAGGGGGGGGGGGGGGGGGGGGGGATGAAAAATCTGAAAAAAAATGTTGGCAAATGCTGATAAGATCAAATAAATTGTTTGCAAACATAATTAGTTTGCGCAGGCACTAAAAATTGTTTGGCCAGAAAATCCCCCTCCCCCCGCCCGCCAGAAAAATAATGGTTAGTCCCTTACCATGCTCTGTTGTCTTAAAGTGCAATTTCTGTAGATCCAGTCTATATATATATATATATATATATATATATATATATATATATATATATATATATATATATATATATATATATATATATATATAAGATAACTAAAAGGTGTTAGTTGTTACTCAGGAGTTTCACTCCCGTAGACGATCTTCAGAAAAATTTTCTGGCGGACTTCGGGGGGCGAAGTCCGCCAGAAAATTTTTTTATACTTATTAATACCTATGAATCATATGATACCTAATATATGAATCATATATCTATGAATCATATGATACGGACATTGAATGAATGCGTCCTTTAATGTACTTGGATTTGACAAGGCAATTGGCACCCCCCTGGCTTGGCCAAGGCCAGGGGGTGCGCACCCCCGCACCCGCACCCCCTGTAAACCCATCACTGCCTTTTGTTGCGCTTTTGTAATATCTCATGGGTTTTTCCCCTTCTTTTTAGACCTAACTGACGAGGATTTAATTGTCAGTAATTTGCTGGAACCTAAAAGTCTGGCTGTTTATGGTGAATATTTGTACTGGGTGGATACACAATCGCAAGCCCTAAATATGGCAGATAAGAAAACTGGCGAAAAACAAAAACTCGTTCAGGGAAAAATCAAAGAACTAAGTGATGTTATTATCGTGGATAAACATTCGTTTGATTGTAAGTTGATGCCAATCTCGTTCCCAGGGCCTTTTTGAAATTGGTAGGGCGGGAAAAGGCCCTGGCCACGATCGGAAATTGCGGCTGTCGACTGGATCCTAATCCAGGTCAACCTGGATTAGCTACGCATGCGTAGAACGAATGTCTTGCGTGTAAACGTCATCAATAGACGGCCGACAGGAGTGAGGACACCCCGAGCTCAAAGTCAAATATTTCTTCCACGAGCGCATAGCACGAAGGTTGGGCTTGCCATAGAATACGGTTTGTTGACAACTCGTTGAATTTTCGCGATGTGCGAACCCATTACCCTTCTCAAATTCATCAGTTTCAAATGTCCTCAGAACTCACTTGAGCCAGCACGCACGTGGACTGCGAACTGCCCCATGAAAGTGTCCGATTTTCTATGCGATTTCCGATCGTGATCGGCTGGTGGACTCTGTATTTTCATTGGTTGATTGCTTTTCTTTAACATTCCTCGGGAAACACATCTATGCATAGTTTTGTGCCAGTTATGATCAAATAACTTCAACGGAACCGCGAACGGGACCAATGGGACCTCCATTAAGCCGGTTTTCTACTAGACGGAATTTTCCGTGCGGAGCGGAAATTTTCTTTGTCTTGTAATTTCTCGGGTGAAACTAATTAGAAAGGACAAAGAAAAATTCCGCTCCGCGCGCAAAATTCCGCCTAGTGGAAAACCGGCTTAACAATGAACTTCTCCCACCGGACTAAATTGCTAATTTATTACACCAAGTATTTCTAGGTGCTGTGACGAGCCGATGCCAGGGCCGTTTCCCGCCCTCCCAATTTCAAAAGGGCCCTGGGAATGGGGATGAGTTGCTGCATACTTCTCCTGTTTTTAGATTTATGAATCCATACGATCATTGCATTGTTCATTGCTTAGGCCTGCGCTAAAACACAATAGACGAATTTAATTCAGACGAATTTAATTCGAATTAACTTCGTCGGTAATGCGACGTAAATCAGCGACATCGAGTTATAACTCTTTCCTGTCTGAATTGGTCTTTAGTATTTTATTCTGGCTAACGCCAGACGATTTTATTCACCTCTGGGGAAGCCCTCGCACAGGAATGAGTTATAAACTATTCTCTATTTAATTGTTTTTACTTGGACTCGTCGAGCCTGTAAACGACTTCTTGAAAACATGGCGACGAATTGTCACAGACAGAAGAGAAACATTTAATTCAACGTGACGATAATTCGTCGTGTAACTGGAACACGCATTATCGTCGCATTATCCGTCTGACTCAGACGAATTTAATCCCCGAGACGAATTTAATTCATGTGTCGAGTTTACCGTATTTACTCGTTTAACCGCCACCCCCCGATTAAGCGCCCCCCCCCGATCATAGTTAATAGAAAATATACATGGTTTGGAAACCCGGCAAACTTCAAAGCGGTTAACAATCAAGCTACGATTCATCTTGAAAGGTACACGAAGGTGCCAAATCCTTTGTTTTAGGTTTATTAATATTTAAACAGTACGGTTGAGTGATTGAAGCCAAACGTTGCTATTGGATGATTGCTTCATTATACAGAAAACACAATATGTTCAGTAACCATGAAAGTGCAAAAATTTCCATAAACCTGAACAAAAACATAAAACAATGACTTTTGTGAGCTTCCAAACCATGTATATTTTCTATTAACTATGCCCCGATTAAGCGCCGCATATGGAAGCAAAAATATTAAAGTGCGCCGCCCTCGAATAAGCGCCGCACTAATTCACAACAATGCGGTACTTAATCGAAGCACCGTCAGACAGAATTGTTCGAGAAGCCAAACTAAAAAGCAACTACAGCCTCGGAAATTTATTGTCCTGTATTACAGTGTTTATATGTTCAAAGTGAGTATATTTCAATGTGAATGACAAGATAACATCTGAAACATGTTTATTTTGTTGATAAGATTTCTTGTTATCGTTTACAAATAAAATAATTTTTAAAGAGCGCCGCCCTCAAATAAGCGCCGCATCCGAAACACTAAAAATTTAAAGAGCGCCGCGGCGCTTAAACGAGTAAATACGGTAATCGAGTTATACGCCGCATTTTCTTCGAATAAAATTCAAACAATTCAATTCGTCTGAATTCAATTCGTCTATTGTGCGACGTTTAGCGGAGGCCCAAGCTTTTGACCTGTTTACTCAGGCAAGCATCATAGCATATCTCACGATTTTCTTGAAATTCAACATGTATGCAATTGTGTTTTGTTTTCAGTTAATCATCCCTGCTACAAGGACAATGGTGGCTGTAGTAACTTGTGCTTATCACGTGGTAATAAACCTGTTTGTTCCTGTACGCAAGATCAAATATTGAGCGACATCGACAAAAAGACATGCACAGGTATATCCATCTTTTTGTTTCTTCTAGTTAGTCGGTTCTCAACTTTTTGTGTTTTTTTGCTCTCTATCTTGGTTCTTGAAGTACACGCGTAAAAACGCACAAATTGTTCATGGTTGTCAACATGCCTGAACAATGTTGTGCTGCTCGCCATGAACAATGTTGTGCTGCTCGCCGTGAACAATGTTGTGCTGCTCGCCGTGAACAATGTTGTGCTGCTCGCCGTGAACAATGTTGTGCTGCTCGCCATGAACAATGTTGTGCTGCTCGCCGTGAATAAGTTGTCAACAAGTTGTTCACTTATGTTTCGAACAACTTGTTCACGGACAAATCAACAGTCATGAACAAGTTATTCCAACAGCACATTTTTTATAGCCAACAACGTTGTTCGCACATGATACAATATGTTGTAACGAAATAACATGACGAAATAACAACGATGAACAACAATGTTACAACAATGGTGAACATGGTTGATGTATCAACACGTTCTTCGGTTGTTACAACATGCGTGAACAAGGGTTGTTGTTTCATCAGGCAGTAACAACTTGTTGAAACAATGATGAACAATGTTGTTCATTTATCAATGTTCACATATGTCAACAAGCTGTTACAGTATTGTTCAGGCAACACTGCTGTAACAACTTGCGAGATTTTTACGCGTGTACAAAGCTCTCTTAGGGTTAGGGTCAGTTTCAGCTTGCTTTTGAAATTCGTTTGTCAACATTTGTTGGAAGGTTGGGAACTAGATACGGAAGTTCGCGAAGTTCATTGTGAAGTTCGAATTTAATAAGCTTTGAATTGAATTCCTTTGGCGAAATCACGGAGTAGAAGATTATTTGTTACGGTGGCCCGTATGTGCAATACACAAAAGAGAATATCAGTACACAAACAAAAGTTTCAATTCACAAGTAAATTAGCCGATACACATTACAAAGTATCGATTCACTGAAACGAATTTCAATACACAACAAAGATTCGCGAAATACACAACAATAAATATTTTCAGTACGTAATAAATTCTTTCCACAAATACACAACAAAGTATCATGCGAAACACAACAGCGTAATTTGATACACAACAAAGTCGCGTCGCAATACAACAGAGTGTAAGTCGATACACAACAAAGAATAGATCTCGATACACAACGAAATGTTTCTATACAACAAAAAGTTGCATGTGGGAATCTCATGGACAATAGGGGAAAAGGCAAGGACAGAGCAATGTGATCCAAACCATTCTGTGGTGTCTAATAGGTCATATCTTTTGACAATTTGAATTTCACAGGAAAAGTCTTACCCCAGACTACGGAGCGGCTTTGGCTATATAAGCATTTCAGCAGCGGCGGGCAGCGAGCTTGAATCTTTGTCATTGGTTTTCGACGAGCGGGCTTTCTTAGACTTCGGATGGAAGTGCGATGTTCGTTCTTCTTCTTTTTCTTTCATAAAAGAAGAATATGAAGGAACAGACGAACCTCTGCTTTGCGAGAGGTTCGTTATGCCCCGCTTCACGCTCTCTGGTCTTACTAGTACTGGGCTACTGGCACCGGCAGGGTATCAGTATCGCCCTTTTTATTCGCACAGGCTGGGCAATAGATAAAGGATTCCTCCATGGAGCTTCCACATTTACAACAGAACATTGTCTGGAACTCAAGCCTCAAAGAAATTCACAAATTAAACATGGAAATCTCACTGAACTCTCAGGATGTCAACACTGGGTTTAGACACCACAGAAATGACAGAATGGTTTGGATCAGAGGGTTTGGATCATATTGCTCTGTCCTTGCCCTTTCTCCTATTGTCCATGAGATTCCCACATGCAACTTTTTGTTGTGTATCGAAAACTTTTCGTTGTGTATCGAGATCTATTCTTTGTTGTGTATCTTATTGAAATTCGTTTCAGTGAATCGATACTTTGTAATGTGTATCGGCTAATTTACTTGTGAATTGAAACTTTTGTTTGTGTACTGATATTCTCTTTTGTGTATTGCACATACGGGCCACCGTAATTTGTTGTATAGTGTTTGATGGAAATGAAGAATAAAGGCCTGGCCAAACGCTTTCAACATTTCATTCAGCATCGTTCAACATTGTTGAACCCGAGTTGAACGAAAATTTGAACATGTTCAAATTTCGTTCAACACCATTCAACAACGTTCAACATCATTCAACAGCATTCAACAACGTTCAACATCATTCAACAGGGGTAACCAAACGCTTTCAACATGTTGAGTCACGGTTGAATTCAACAATGTTGAACGATGTTGAATGAAATATTGAGAGCGTTTGGCCAGGCCTTAATAGAACTTGGTTAAACAGAAACAAATTGCCGACTTAACTTTGTATCTACCTCGCAATGTAGTTCTGAACATTGCAACGTAAGTTCGGAATGTTCATTTCAATTATACGTTTCGGATTTCAAAAGCAAGCTGAAACGGACTATAATAACTCGTTGAAGAAAGTACGGATTGTTTTCACTCACGTAATCGGTGGCCTTATTGGGGGGTGGTGAAACAATACGAATAAGAATAGAGCTAAATTCTCATGGGATGAAGATGGTACACCAATATGGCCGCTATTTCATTCTTTCGGTACACCAATATGGCCGCCACTTCATTGTTTCGGTACACCAATGTGGCCACCGTGACGTCAGATGAGAAAAGTCTATATCGTGGAACTCGATCAAATTCATTAATTACATTTTGAGTGCAATAGGCGAGTTTCAGGGTGTTGCGCGCGCATCGTTTTGCAAAGAAATTGGCGGGCTCTTGGCGGGCTCCCCACAAAGTAAGCAATGACAAACAGACTTGCTAGCGAGCCAACAACAGCAGAATAATAGTGTTAAACATCCAGAAACTGTATCTATACTTTGTTGATTTTAAACAGCATGTTTACTTTGAATGGAGCTTGCCAGTTTTTTTGAAAAATGATGCGCGCGCAACACTCTGAAACTCGCCTATTCATAAAAAGTTCGACGTTTGTCCCGAGGCTAACAATTGTGCGACTGTCTTTGTTATCTATTTTTCCAGCGCCTCCAACTTGTGCTCCTAGTCGTTTCAAGTGTCAGAGTGGTGAATGTATTCATGTTGTTTGGGTGTGTGATGGTGCTAGTGAATGTGAAGATGGTTCGGATGAATTAAACTGTAAAGAATGTAAACCAGATGAATTTACGTGTAAGAACAGACAATGTGTTGAAAAGAATGACAGATGTGATGGAATTTCGTATTGTTCTGATGGCTCAGACGTGACATGCAGTAAGTAAATTACATTCAACCTCGTTCCCTGCCTTCAAAAGTAATCTCTGCCGCATTGAAAGACTTCAAAAGCGCATAGGCAGAATAATAAACAAAAGTAAATTCGATGCGCACAGTAGTCCTTTATTTAAGAAGAGTAAAATATTAAAAATCCATGATATTTGTTCATTACAAATAGGACAACTTATGTTTTCTTACAAGCATGGAATGTTACCTAAAGGCTTTGAAAATTTATTTCTAATAACTAGTCAAGTTCACAGTTATAATACATACTACTGTTTAATATTTGACTTTTAATGATCTTCTAAATCTTTTTTCATAATTTTGTACTCACTTAACTCCAGGAGGAAGTCATAGTTATTATAAGCCCCAAGGTTTTTTCTATAACTTCCTCACCACTGGTCTACTACATCTGTTTTCAACTAGTTTTGTAAATCTTTTTTGTGGTAAATTCAATAAAATTCAAATTCCCAGAGCCTTTTTGTTTCGTTCCCCGCAGGAACGAAACTGTTACTGTATTAGCTTTCCATTGACATCACAAAAGAAACTGTCATCACAGATGAAAATCGTCCAATCGTAGTGCAGTGTTGTTGACATAACTGTGATCTTATCCAGTGAAATCAAAATTCCGCATAAAAAATGTAGTTGGAGGCGTGGTTAAACGCCAAAACGAAGTGAAAATATTGCTGATCTCTAGAGTACTTTGAAGACGTAGACAATCCCGTGCGAAGCGAATCATCAATCTTGTGCTGTAGAAAGTAGGAACTTTCCCCTCGTTGAACTCGAGAATGCGTTCGTTATGTATGGCAACTGCGCGTTCCAAAAGGTCAGTCGCACTGTTTCACGCGTGTCTAATAATTTTTAAATATAGCTATTTTATGAACAATGTCAATAGTTTGAGGCTAGAAGTTCGTTATCATTCATTTGTGGCCCATCTAAATGGATTATTCTGATTCGAGAATTAAACTATGACCTATGACGACGAAAATGATGATAGTGCGTTATTAACCTAATTTATATTGATCCTTTTGGCCTTGGAAATTTATGGATTTGCTATTGGCGATTACTCAATAAATACCGCGGTGTCATAAATAAATCAGCTGCATGAAATTTAAATGCGACGTGCTAGCGTCTCGCAATTTTCCCGAGAGAGCAATTATTTTGGTAACGTTTTATTTTCCTCCTATAGACGGTCAGAAGAGTATTGCTACTGAATAGAAGATTTACGTTGCCAAAATAATTGCGTTCTCACGAAAATCGCGAGACCGCTAGCACGTCACATTTAAATTCAGTCGAATTTATGCGACTGCGAATAACCTGAAATAATCAATAGAGCCTGCCCTCTGGACTGCGGAGGAGAGAGTAATCCGTCATGATCAGACAGTACAACGTCTGAAATGTGTGTTCGTTTTATTAGACGAAGCTTAAATTATTTTTTTGTAGTTTTATTATAATCTTCTCGCTTCAGCATATTTCAAGTTTATTTATATGCAAAACAAAAATCGTCTAAATTAAATTTGTCGTATGAAACGCAGGCGCGTAGTAAAAATTGTCGCGCCAGTCTACATGGGAAATAATTAGTTGAGCTAAAATTCGTCATTGCTGTTGAAACAGCCCCTCATAAACGACTGACCGGAACGAAACAGCTATTTCTTTTAAGAAATAGTTTCTTGTTGAGATTGGTAAGGCGGGAAAAGGCCCTGTGACGAGCCGAAGCCAGGGCCTTTTCCCGCCCTCTCAATTTCAAAAAGGCCCTGGGAACGAGGTTGAATGACACCCGGGTGTAATTCAGGCTGTGCACAGGCTACTAGGAGCGCGCATGCTCAAACGTGTGTTAACAAGAGTATTTTTACATTCTTTTCCAGAACAATGTGAAAATGGTAAATTTACATGCAATAATCAGAATTGTGTTCTTCAAGCGTGGAAATGTGATTCAGTTGATGACTGCTTGGACGGGAGTGACGAGAGTCAAGAGACGTGTGGCAATGGTGAGTTGCAGTAATAGACCTTTTCACCAATAGAGGCTTTGCATGCTGACGTGACCAATGTAAAAATTTTTTAAATCTTGATAAAATCTCGTGAAAACCTTAAAATCTTAAAGAACACAGCAAGATAAACAATTTTACTTATTTTGAATTTTCCATAATTAATTTTTGAATAAATTATGACTTATGCAAATAATTACGTCAGAAAATTTACATAGCTTGTCATTCTCTTTCATTTTGATATAGATTTGTAATAAAACTGAAAAATGGTCGTTTTCGTTATTATCTTTTAGATTAGTAACTAATCAAGACCATTCACATAAAAATTCCAGGAGTTTTTTAAATTTTAGTTATGGCGGCCATCTTGAAAGGCAATTTCTGCCTTTCAAGATGGCCGCCATAACTAAAATCTAAAAAACTCTGGGATTTTTTACTTAATTGGTCTTGATTAGTAACTAATCTAAAAGATAATAAAGAAAAAGACCATTTTACAGTTTTATTACAAATCTATATCAAAGTCAAAGGGAATGACAATGATGTAAATTTTCTTAATTAATTATTTGCATACGTCATAATTTATTCAAAAATTAATTATGCAAAATTCAAAATAAATAAAATTGTTTATCTTGCTATGTTCTTTAAGATTTTAACGTTTTCAAGAGATTTTATCAAGATATAAAAAAAATTAAATTGGTCACGTCAGCATGCAAAGCCTCTATAGGGGAATTTCAGGGTATTGCGCGCGCATCGTTTTGCAAAGAAATTGGCGGGCTCTCCACAAAGTAAATAATGGCAAACGGACTTGCTAGCGAGCCAACAACAGCAGAATAACAGTGTTAAACATCCAGAAACTGTATCTATACTTCGTTTATCTTCAACAGTATGTTTACTTTGAGAGGAGCTTGCCAGTTTTTTTGGAAAATGATGCGCGCATAACACCCTGAAACTCGCCTATAGCTGCGCCATCTTGAATTCGCAATGCATTATGGTCTATCCAGGGTAACAAGCTCCATTAAAAGGGCGATTGCGTAGTGTTGAGACACAATGCGGTAATTTTTTCTTGATAAACACTTTCATGGCAACGATATCTAAATGTAATAATTGTCATATTGGTAAAATCAACAATTCTCGGACGTGTAAGGATAGATTCATGACAAACGTATCCTTATACTGTACGTACGAGAATTATTCTCGTGTCGGAACCTTTGAGTTTTGGTCTCCGCGCATGTCGCATTACACATGCAAACTGCATGTTCTGGCCAATAAGCACGCTGAACTGGCTGTCCTAGCCAGTAAACTGCATATTTTTGCATAAAAATACGAGGACACGTTGTACCGCTAAGTGGCCCTTCTGTATAGTCTTTATTCTGTGCCCGAACGTTGGTATTGGATGACTACTTCATTATACAGAAAATGCAATACGTTCAGTGACCGTGAAATTAAGCAAATTAAACAAAAGCATGGAACGATGACTTTTGCCGAGTTTCCAAACCATCCCCCTCCACTAACTATGATTATACAAAGGGATGCTAACTTTGACTTATTCTTTTAGGCACAATCAGTAGTGGTCGTAGTAAAAGTAAATCGTCTGAACCGTCTGAATCACCATCCTCCCGGAGTAGTGGGAGTAGTTCATCACACAAAGAAAAGATTGTTATTGTTTCAACTTGTGGAGTGGCTCTTGTCTTGTTTTTCATTATCATATTTTTTTTCAAGCAAGTGAAACGAAAAACAGAAGGATCGTATCCGCCATCGTTTCTTCACCCAGCAAACCCAAGTAATATTTCATCAATTGGTGATAGCTCTGGACAGCAGTTCTTTGTGAATGGACCTCACTCGCATGATACATCATTATCAAATCCAACCGATACTGGGGATTCGTATTATAATAGGAATGTTCTCACTGGGAAATCCAGATCGACAGTCGTAGATCAAATGTCCTTACACTACCTTCCTAATCCCCCGCCGTCTCCTGCCACAGATCGCTCTCATTTCACGTCTGTTTCAGGAAAGTACTGTGAATCACCGTCTGCTTCAACGTGTCAACTACACAGACAACATCGGCCTAATATGCCTAACTATACGACGCCTGCGTCAACAGATCTAGATATTGAATCTTCGGTCTCGAAATATATTTTTCTACAAAAACAAACTTCTAGTGCTTACTCGTCGGTCTCGTCTATGGAGGACGATGAATACGAGGACCATGTACCTTACCCCCCTCCTCCAACAATATGTACGAACTATTTACCGGAGGGGATGCAATTCTCGTATAACGAAGACCCACCTCCTTCACCGGACAGTGAGATTTGCTTTGCTCTCGAACCAGATCCCCCTCCACCTTCTCCAGTGACAGATAGCCCCTCAGTAGCGTAGCCTAGCAACAGATGTAGAGGAACGGTGCCAGGTAACCTCGCTTTAAGCGCCAATACTCATAGGAACTGGGAACGAGGTTTGGATCAAAGATATATGTAGACCAACACCGCTACCAAACGTTTGCGCATGCGTGGATTTGCTAGAGTAAACATTGCAAGAGAACTGGGAACTAGCCGTGGCAACAACAATCAGACAGTGAAGACGAAGTAGCACTCGGCTATTCATTTGCGTTTTAAAAAAAGGGCATGGAAATTACGTAGGGCATTTCAGATTATGTTATAATATTGACAAAGAAGCCATGCTCAAATTACCTACCTTCTTGGTAGTATGCTTATAATTTGAACGTTTGTGTGTGACTCTCGTACCAGTCCAATTATTTCAATGTTTTCCCGCGCAGGCGCAAAACGTTTGGCAGTGGGGATGTCGCTTCTTCAGACCCTACCCAAGCTCTTCTCTTCCCGTGTGTGCTGGAAATTCCCGTAGAACAGCTCATGTCACTGCAATCTCGTTCCCAGAGCCCTCTCACGCCGGCCGTGCCCGTCGACTGTCACTGTTGTGACTGGATAAAGGCAGTTCATCGTGTATTAAATATCGATGTATTAGAAGTTGTTTTTTCAACTTGTAAATAATCAAGAATATTGTATATAAGCCACCGCAGATGCTAGGAGAAATTCTGCGTTTTTATCATTTTTAAATGAAATGAAATGAAACGTTTCGTTTCACGAACAAAGTTTCGTACCAGATATAATATATATATATATAAATATATAAATAAATATATACGTACATAGAGATATACATATAATTATGTATATTTTGGAATAAAAAATTTTATACATATTTTGCTGTGTTTCTTTGTTTGTGGCGGTATTTTAACCCGTTCAACCTTGGCGGTTTCCCAAGTCCCAATGACGAGTTAGATCGTCTGGCGTAAGCCGATCCATGATAAAGGAATAATTACGAATGAAAATTGTAATAAAAGTAGTTATTTGCAAGGAATAAACACTCAATATCTCAAGAGGAAAGTGAGAAATGGAAAATTCTAAAACTTAAGTGTTTTCATAAAATTTTACAATTCTCTTATTTTTTTGTAAGTTAATTAGAAAACACCAAAATATATTGCAATCATTTTACGCCAGCATTCAAAATGGCGGCGCCCATGTAAAAACGTCATTTAATTAAGATGGCGGCGCCCAATGGTAAGAAGAAGCGCGGGAAAATGGCGAGAGAAATTGGTTACAAGTTATGGCGGTGAAAAAAAAAAGTCATAAAAAGTTTATTTTCATATCTTACGTCGAAACAAAGAGTGGGACAAACTTAAATTACTAACATTTGGCAACATACAGGTTTTCTGACTTCTCCAGTGAGTGGCTCGGCCAACCAAATGGTGCAACGATTACAAATATTGTGTTCTGGTTTATACTAATGTAGTTTATATAGGTATAGTTCAGCTAAAGGATTTCGTAGCGGTCTCCGTGGCGCAATCGGTTAGCGCGTTCGGCTGTTAACCGAAAGGTTGGTGGTTCAAGCCCACCCGGGGACGCATATATTTTTGAAAGGAGAAAAAAATATGCCCTGCCTTTTTCTTTCAGTTTTCTTTTGTCTCAATTTAAGAACACATATTTAAAGTATGAACATATAAGTATTATTATACTGTTAAACTAATAAGAAAGAAAGTTATTACCAAAAACGCGAAAGTTTTCTGTCAAAAGATTGGTCGCCCCAGTCTCTGGTTCATATAAAGCGCGTCCCGCGTGTTTTTTTGCGAGAGATCTCGAATTTATATCCACGCGGGAGCCGGGAAGTTTGAATGTGTGATTGCAGACGATAACTGTTTCTTGAATTTTATGTTGCTGTAAAAATACTGTATAAAGAACTACAAAATTGAATCACAACGTGTTTATGGAGCTTCTTTGTTGCTGTTTATTGTCTATTCAACAAATGTCAGTCATTCAGTTAGTCAATAGGCCATTTTTGAAAGTGCTAGACGACGAAGAACGTCAACATTTGGCAAGAGTTGGAATGCTGTTGGATCAGTGACCAAGATAACTGTGAGTAGTTTTAGACCATTTATATTTGAAATTTAGGAAATTTAGACAGTATGAAATAACTATACAGACTTAGGAATACCGTGAAAGTGTTAAGAAGCTTTGGGATTTCTGTATGTCTTCACTTTAAGAGTAGGATAAATTCAAGCGCTTCGCTCAAAATATCAGCACAGCACTGAGCAGTCAAATACATTATTTAGATGTTTCACGCAAGTAATTTGTTCTATAAAGCAAAATACCCAAAGGGTTTGTGACAAGTATTTATTTGTATATTATGGAAATTTATTTAAAATTTATCATAATATTGAAATGGAAAATGGTTGCCTGATGGAAAGTGGAAACACGAGAATTTATGAGTTGGGAGAATTCGAAAGTTTAGGCTCAGGGTAATTACATAACTACTTTCAAATTCTCCCAACTTACTTGAGTTCTGAGGCCCTGGGCAGTGGTGTGAGGGGTAGGACTTCAAAAGGACACTTGAAACACATGTTTTATTATAAAAAGGGCACTTTTCTGTTGCAAAAAGGGCACTTCATGACAAAGTTATGGGGCACATGCCCTGTTTTCCCCCTACACCGGTACCCCTGGGCCCAGGCAAATGCCTCTTGGTGGGAGTGTTTACAGAATACATGTACTTTCCTTATGACTCCAGGTCACTCAACCACAACATTCAACCACCACCACCAACACCACCACCAACAACAACAACACCACCACCACCAACAACAACAACTTTAATTTAAAGAGGGTAAACACATAACAGCTAGCTTTCACTGACAAACCAGTGGCCTTCATGTCAAAAATGTCAAAAAGTTACAAAAACCCTAGTTCCCAGACTCTTGTCTTTATTACATGTTGTCGCAATGCATTCTTGGATCAATCATTGTGGAATAGTCACGCATAAGTTGTGCATTCCTAATTTATTAGTTGATGAATAACGATTCTTGGCATCCTATCAAGATGTCTGCTTTCTCAATTTTAATAGCCAAACTTATGGAATCTAGGATCCTATAGGATCTTATTAGGATTATATAGGATCTTATTAGGATCATATATCTTATTAGGATTATATAGGATCTTATTAGGATCATATATCTTATTAGGATTATATAGGATCTTATTAGGATCATATAGGATCTTATTAGGATTATATAGGATCTTATTAGGATCATATAGGATCTTATTAGGATCATATAGGATCTTATTAGGATTATATAGTATCTTATTAGGATCATATAGGATCTTATTAGGATTATATAGTATCTTATTAGGATCATATAGGATCTTATTAGGATCATATAGGATCTTATTAGGATCATATAGGATCTTATTAGGATCATATAGGATCTTATTAGGATCATATAGGATCTTAATTGGATACTATACAATCAATTTTCTTATTACAATTGTATAGGATCTTTAAATTAGCATCCTATAAGATTTTATTAGGATTATACAGGATCTTATTAGGATCTTATTAGGATTCCACAGGATCTTATTAGGATCTTATAGGATCTTATTAGGATCTTATTAGGATTTTATTAGGATTCTACAGGATCTTATTAGGATCTTATAGGATATTATTAGGATTCTACAGGATCTTATTAGGATATTATCAGGATTCTGCAGGATCTTATAGGATATTAGTAGGATCCTAATACACTCTTATTAGGATCCTATGAGGATCCTATATGATTTATTAGGATCCTGTAGTATAGATCCTAGTATTTTCCCTATATTATCCTATAAAACTAAGCAGGATTCTGTGAGGGATTTTACGATTCTTAACTACGATTTTGCAATATATATTTTGCAAAAATATATAATAGGATAAATAAATATACTTAGACCGATCCTAGGATATAGATATTTTGTATATACTTGTATTTATTATGTCGGATCACCGGATGTATAAAGAAGATTGTTTAAACGTCTAAGATTCGTCATCACTTCAGCCCAAGCAGATAAAAAAGTAACATTGAAACTATCACAGCGAAGAGTGATAATGATAAACGTCAAACGAAGGCTTCACACGTAATCTCTTTCAAAGCTTTTCATCAGAATTAACAATTATCACTCATTTCATCGCTAGTAAGAAACCTCTAACCTCTTTAGAGTGTTCTAAGACATCTCAAGGTATATAACGTTAGGTTTAAGGAGCTATTTATAAAAGCCCGGGCTATCTCCATCGGCTAACCCAGCTATCTCAGCTATAACCTTACCGGCTATCTATTCTCTCCTGGCATTACCTCCTTAATGTATACAGAACTCGCGATCAAGCTCTCGGCAACGGCCTCCGTGGCTCAGTGGTCAGAGCATTGCACTAGAATCGCAAGGTCGTGGGTTCAATTCCTGCCGGAAGGCCAGTGTAGTTGCATTTTTCGCAACTGGTCCCGGCTTGGTCTTAAAATGTATATATTCTACACTCGAATTTTCCTTCACCTTAAATCCTTAGAACACGCTATGTAATCGAGTGAAATGCCCAATATTAGTTATAATATACCCAATTCTCTCCTGGCATTACCACCCTATTATATTTACAGAACTCGCGATCAAGCTCTCGGCAACGGCCTCCGTGGCTCAGTGGTCAGAGCATTGCACTAGAATCGCAAGGTCGTGGGTTCAATTCCTGCCGGAAGGCCAGTGTAGTTGCATTTTTCGCAACTGGTCCCGGCTTGGTCTTAAAATGTATATATTCTACACTCGAATTTTTCTTCACCTTAAATCCTTAGAACACGCTATGTAATCGAGTGAAATGCGCAATATTAGTTATAATATACCCAATTCTCTCCTGGCATTACCACCCTATTATATTTACAGAACTCGCGATCAAGCTCTCGGCAACGGCCTCCGTGGCTCAGTGGTCAGAGCATTGCACTAGAATCGCAAGGTCGTGGGTTCAATTCCTGCCGGAAGGCCATTGTAGTTGCATTTTTCGCAACTGGTCCCGGCTTGGTCTTAAAATGTATATATTCTACACTCGAATTTTCCTTCACCTTAAATCCTTAGAACACGCTATGTAATCGAGTGAAATGCCCAATATTAGTTATAATATACCCAATTCTCTCCTGGCATTACCACCCTATTATATTTACAGAACTCGCGATCAAGCTCTCGGCAACGGCCTCCGTGGCTCAGTGGTCAGAGCATTGCACTAGAATCGCAAGGTCGTGGGTTCAATTCCTGCCGGAAGGCCTGTGTAGTTGCATTTTTCGCAACTGGTCCCGGCTTGGTCTTAAAATGTATATATTCTACACTCGAATTTTCCTTCACCTTAAATCCTTAGAACACGCTATGTAATCGAGTGAAATGCCCAATATTAGTTATAATATACCCAATTCTCTCCTGGCATTACCACCCTATTATATTTACAGAACTCGCAATCAAGCTCTCGGCAACGGCCTCCGTGGCTCAGTGGTCAGAACATTTGCACTAGAATCGCAAGGTCGTGGGTTCAATTCCTACCGGACGGCCTGTGTAGTTGCATTTTTCGCAACTGGTCCCGGTTTGGTCTTAAAATGTATATATTCTACACTCGAATTTTCCTTCACCCTAAATCCTTAGAACATGCTATGTAATCGAGTGAAATGCCCAATATCATTTATAATATACCCAATTCTCTCCTGGCATTACCACCTTATTATATATACAGAACTCGCGATCAAGCTCTCGGCAACGGCCTCCGTGGCTCAGTGGTCAGAACATTGCACTAGAATCGCAAGGTCGTGGGTTCAATTCCTACCGGACGGCCTGTGTAGTTGCATTTTTCGCAACTGGTCCCGGTTTGGTCTTAAAATGTATATATTCTACACTCGAATTTTCCTTCACCAAAAGTCCCTACAACATATCTCCGCCATGTCCAGCTAACCGAGCTGTTCGTGTCACGAAATTCTTTCCTCGGCCACAAAAGGAGATTTGAATCAACGTTAGGATTCGTTTACATCTAAACTAAACCAATTCTTCTTTACAAATTTAGTTTATGAGTTTCAAAGCAACAGTACGGGCCAACTCCTCGTGGTAATCGGCCTTTTTATAGTTTATAGTTTGATTGTCGAGAACGATTTGGCTTGTGTGGTTTTTGTTTTGTTAGGGGAGGCTCAATTTCCTCTTCTCCCCATTGGCTACGTCCCTGGGTATCAATCATCCTTTCATTCTTGTTGAAATGTTACATGCTTTTATAAGAGTGTGTATCATCATACGCACAAATCTAATTCTTATAGTTTTGTGAGTTTTTTTTTTGCAAATAAGAACAGACCCAGGATGGTTTTTATGGATTGTATTCTCGTCTGATGAAGGTCTTCGCGCGAAACGTCAGTATATCGTTCTTAAAACTATTCTCTCGGCAGTTTACCACATTTTCTGACTTTGCTCTATCTAAAACACTGCCTACGCAACTCTCTAGATTTTTAAGAATAAAACGGGTAGAAACTCAAAAAGTTTAGCTTACTGTTATAATTAACAAATAAAACATAAAGCTCCGTGCATATGTACTCTTATAAAAGTTCATTTGACGTCATTTGAACACGAAAGAAGTTGAGTAGAGGCACGACGTACACTTCTTTCGTGTTCAAATCGCGTCAAACGAACCTTTATAAGAGTACATATGCACAGGAGTGGTATGTTTTATTTGTTTTATAAAATAATAATAAGAAAAAACAAGCTAAAAGTGAGGTAGTTTTGAAAGTTCGCTATATTTTCCCGCCAGGTGACGCCATCGTACGCCACTCCACGCCATTTTACGTCATTCATGATCTTCATACTCTTATAAATGCACGGAGCCCAGCCAATCAGAGCGTGCGTAGAGGACACCTTATTTTATGATAGGGCATTTTTTTTAAGCGCTTTGCTGTATGCGCTGTTTGATCATATATTAAAATATCGTTGTCGACTTTTCACATGTTTGTTTAAACCTTTATCGTCCAGTAGCCACTCCATTGACGAGTAAAATCGTCTAGCGTTAGCCAGAGTAAAATACTAAAGACATCGTTGGACGATAAAGGGTTAACCAAGATAGTCTATTAACCCTTTATCGCCCAGTAGCCACTCCATTGACGAGTAAAATCGTCTGGTGTTAGCCAGAGTAAAATACTAAAGACATCGTTGGGCGATAAAGGGTTAAGGGTGCGTCGGGCAGTCAAAAACGTCAGCAGTTACTCTGTGTCTATCTGGCGTGCGTCGTTATTTATCCATTGCAAAAAATGAGTGATATTTTCTTAGGATTTGCCATAATAAAATGTCATTGTTCATGTCGAGCTGCTGGCCATTGAAGTGATACTAGATCCGTTAACAGCCTTGTCAAGCCGTACTGACAGCAACGGAATTAGCCGCAAAGTGTGAAAAGTTTTCGCCATTAGTTTAGGTTGTGTTTTAATATTTAATAACTAACTAAAAGATCTTTAAAAAAGTTCAAATATTGTTGGTAACATTTTTCAGAGAAAAGTGTATTACGAAGGTGTTTCATATGAAAGGAATTGTACGTATTTATTTTGGTATCGTGTCGCGTTCTCCCGCTGCCATTACGACAGTTGAGTCAACTCACGAGACGTGCCGTAATTAATTCAAAACAAATTACACCGTTCCCTCCTTTTTTCAACCTCTTCATCATATATATGTTATCCATCCTGTGTATTCTCAAACACAGGAGTGGGTTTAGCTCTTGGCGCCGTGATTCACATAGTGTCCTTTGAAAAACACATCCGTTGGAGTTATTAATTTAAACGATACTGTTTAATAAACTTCCATACCATGAGATGTGGCTTGAATAGATATCTAGTGTAGGCGGAGCCGACATGTCAACGAACTGCGGGATATTCTCGGCTCTGATACGAAGACGACCAGTTCCAGCAGGTGAAAGAAAGCCTTGTTGATAAACCAACAACTAGAATACTGTTTAACTATGAAATAATTTACACAAAGAAACTATTTTCGTTAGCATAAGGACGTTAGAAATAAGAGTATTGTCTTGTTTGCCTTCCTTATCGCGACTAGCCCACTTATCACCTTATATTGTCTAATTAATCTGTTCGTTCAAATGCCTGATAAGCATCGGCTACTTAGATAAGCAAACTGTTTGTTTGATCGGATCTTCTAGGGCTGTCAATTCACTTCTCGTTTTCTTCGAAAACCTGGGTGTACGAAGAGATTCGAATGCCAACACTCGTGTGCTATAATCTGTCGTGACAGTCTTCATATATTTGGTTGTCGCTTCTGGCAGCAAGATCTTTTAATCATTTCAATGGAAATGACTCAACTTCCTGTTCATTTGACACATGAAAGCTTATCGCTTTCCCTAATTGAGTGTCTACGAGGTATGCTAACCACAGTAAAGGGCAAACCTTTAAATGAATCCAACGACACACATCTTTATGTAGCATTCAACAAATAGAAGTTAAACATATTGACAATTTATATTAGCGCCTTTAATTTCTCGGCCTTCTCGAGCTGTGTCACCGCCAACCTCGTGATCGTAATACATAAATTGTGTTATAACATTTGGTGCTTATTATTATAAGCGTATATTTATCAACGATACCCCAGGATTTTTTAAAAACTTCTAGTTTCATGTTTTCTTTAAGTACGAGATTTTGAACGAAAAACATGGATATTTTTTTTTTTTACGGATTTCTTTATTTTAACGCTCGTCATGGCTTTGATCTTTTATTAAGAAAGTGTTCCTTTTCATTATCGAAATGAATTGATTTTCGAAACCTTTATTGTGTATAATGTCAACAACTTGCCGAAAATAGTGCGAAAACAAACTGCAACAATTGCCGAGAGAACGCGATACGCAGAGGGGGTAAGGTTATTGTAATTGCGCTTTGAATAGAACCCACTGCGCATGCGTAGTGCAATAGTAGCGTACTGTCCTGCTGCGGCAAGAAACAGATACAGATGGATCTCGGTGCGCCACAAACGAACTTTTTTCGTTCAAATAAATACGCACCTGCTTCGAGAATCATTACTTATCTTTCGAGGGTTTTGTGAGAAGAGCTGGAGTTTCAAAAACCCCGAACGAAATAGATGCGAATGAGCATTGAAGTTCTACGGGGCTGTTTCATTTTGCTTGCCGCTCTTAAGTGAACTGGCTGGGGAGTGTTAGTTTGTACCAATCAACTGCCATCAAGCGTGCTAAGTGGTTTAAGAGATCAAGCTCGGTGGTTTTCATAGTTTGAGGTGATCCAACGGGCCGAGACCTCACAGAATGTCAACATTACGACGTGGTTCTCATCTTGGCCGAAGCCCCGATAGCATTGTGCTAGATCAGAAAAGCAATAATGGTGTACGATCAGGATACTATCATTCCTTTCCTCCTTATCACAACGTTTATCAGCAACAGTACACTCAGTGCGAACTCGTTCGACCTTCGGATGTCCATAGATCGATTAACTCGGCGACAGTACCCGCTCATGTCATGCCTATACAAGAACCTGCTAGCTCTTTGCCAGCGAACTACTCGCATAACGTTTACCAATCGTCTCAGAATAGCTCAATTTGTGGTTCTACAGCGCTACTTAATTATCAAGGGCCGAACTTCACCAAACCTTACGACGTCGCTGCGAACAGCATCAACCAGTACACGCAAACGGCGTCGAACTGTGATCCTGGCAGCTTCCACGGTTTGCCTTCGTCAGTAATCAGTCAACCATTCTACCCTGGTAGCTTCCCCGGGCAAATAAGACACCCGACGACATTCCCGACTTCGACACCTTCTAACATGTATCCAGGCATTCGACCTATCTATCCGCCATTGCCACCAACTAACGAGATTATGACATGTCTTTGGATTGATCAAAATAATAGTAATAACAACAACAACGACGATGAAGAGAAAGAGAAGCCTTGTGGAAAGCAGTTTCGAATTCTTCAAGATCTTGTAACTCACATCTCGGACGAACACGTTAGTGCGACAGACGCTAATATTCACACTTGTTATTGGCAAGACTGTCAACGAAATGGGCAAGCATTTAAAGCGAAGTATAAGCTTATCAACCACATTCGCGTACATACAGGGGAGAAACCATTCCCTTGTCTTTCGCCCGGCTGCGGCAAACTCTTCGCTAGATCGGAGAACTTAAAAATTCACAAACGAACTCATACAGGTGAGAAGCCGTTTATGTGTGAGTATCTAGGATGTGGAAGACGATTTGCAAACTCTAGCGATCGAAAGAAGCACTCGCATGTACATACGTCAGATAAACCGTACATTTGTCGAGTGGACGGTTGTAACAAGAGTTATACTCATCCTAGTTCGTTACGAAAGCACATGAAACTTCATGACAGTACTCAGTCACAGACACAGTCACCCGTTAGTCTAAGTACCAAACCAAGGACCGCGTTTGGCGGACAAGATAAAGACACCCTTTCGCCACAAGATTCGCAAGTGTCGTCCGTTTTAAAATCTGGTAACCCTTCGATTAGAGAACAGTGGTATAACTGCTGAACAGCTGCTTGTTCTGCAGAGCCTGAAATAATTTGTACTAGACGTGAGAAAGTGTCACCTGTTCGCCACAAGCGACTAATAGTCCACGAGGACGCCAACGAAGCCTTTGAACGCTTGCTTTTTGGACACAGGTGCAGTATCATAGGATTTAATCTTTGCTTAGTGTGTTCGTCGTGTACTTGTGTACACTGCAGTAATGTTGAATACATCACTAAGTATATAATAGTTTATGAAGGGAATTCCAAACACTTGATATATATGCTTGCTGCGTCGTACAAAGCCGGTTCTTCTTAGGGGTTCTTGTTATCTCCTGCAACGGCTTTCAGCAACTGAGAATCACTGTTATCTGAAGTGACTCTTAGGGGCAGAGCTAAGTTGTTACATCTTTTAGTATCATTTCATATTATTTTCTACCGTTTACGGTATTTGATGTATAAAAAGACAAATTTTTACACATTCCGCTGGTATACAAATCTCATTTGGCCTTTTCCTAGTTTTTAACCAAATCAGCTCTTGTTAAATGATTTTTTTGTTAGGCTTTTTTGTTTGTATACTCACCTTATTCAACAAAAAACGATCTTTCTTGTTTGGATTGCATTAAATCTCTAATTATATTTACTCAAACTTGTACGGAGCGGTTGTTACGATGCCAGTTAGACAATGTACATAATATGATTTGTTTTAAATGTATTTCTAGGACTTTCGAATGAATATTTTCCTGTCTTATATAGTTGAATATATAAGTATTGTGCGGTATTCAAGAACTTGCGAATGCTTGTATTGAAGTTGTGAAATATTTTATTTTTTGAGCAATCTAGCTAATATTCATTTTATATACCTATAAATACAATAAATATTATATTCACAAATCTGGTTTTCTAACTATTGATATGAAAGATTTTCAAATTTAAATAAGAGTTTCCTATGTTGATTGTCCTGATTTTTTACTGCATGCGACAGCAAGGGGAATAGAAAATTAACCGTTCCTTTTCTATAGCGACACTGTATCATTCATCGCGTTTTCAAAGATATATATCGTAAAATTTAAACATTTTCTGTTCCTTACAATTTCTATATAGTTCACATTTGCCGGCTTTCGATTAGAAGTTTCTGTTTTTAAATATTCTGCTATAGTAAACCTTATCAAAGTTTTGGAATAGTAAAGTATTGTTAACACACTCTCTCTATTTCGTTCAATGTAGAATACGGATCGTTAGATAATGGCAGTTTATTTCCTCATGTTTTTAGGAACCAACCCCAAAACCTTTGGGGGGAAATATTGTCTATAGAAAGACTTCTGTCTCTCTTCTGGAAATATTGACTGGAAAGACTTCTTGTTTAAGCATGCAACCAGTTCAATACTTCGATCCCATTTTTTGCCTGTATTTTCGAAGGTGATTTTATTTATTTTGGCGTCAACCTATAAGTAATCGTCTTTCTTTATATATACTAATACCATTTATTTATACATGTAGTTGGGGATGGTTTTATGACTATAATCTTCTTGACGTTTGTTTTGTTGTTTTAAACTTGGCGACAATTCGTGGCAATTCTGTTGTTTTAAACTTGGCGACAATTCGTGACAATTTTGTTGTTTAAAACTTGGCGACAATTCGTGACATTCACTGTACACTTTTGTATAAAAAATATTAGATCCCTCAATATCGTATCTAACTAAATGACAATTCATTTTTGCCTATTCTATGAACTATGTACTTGTACAGTATATTGATAAAATATTTCAGTTTTTTACTTTACTAAGACTGTTGTCGTTGGTATAATATATTTATTTATATAAACCGGAATCGAACTCGCTTTTTTAGTTACTAGTCATGCAGAGATTTTTGTACTTGCAGCTGAACAAAATAGAAAACTTGTATTTGTACAGACGTAGAGTACATATATTTGGCCCTTTCTTGCATCACATGTAGTTTCTGCATGATGCATGGCTTTTCAAAACGTTTCCCCTTGGCGAGTAAAATAGTCTGGTGTTAGACAGAGTAAAAGGATGTACGTGAAATTGTTAACCAACGTCTAGGTGTTTTGATGATACTGTGGTGAAGAACAATTTTGAATACTTGATATTATTTCTTAAAGGACTGAATAGTATTTAAAGATAAATTTATGGTTAACATCATCGTCTTCTTTCCATGGACAATATCAAAACCGGTCATGGTTATGATTTTTCTTTTGAATTTTCTTCGTATTAAACGATGGGCTTGAGAAAAACCCGCGTCTATAGTTCTATAGCTTAACGACGGAAACTCAACGACGACGATATATTTCAAACAATTCTTTGTGCAAAACAAAGAGAATGAATAATTTCTAGTCTCGGCATCGTTCTTCAAACAACGCCACTCTATGACCATTTTTCTCACTTCTTTAGAGCTATATATATTAATAATAATACTTTATTCATCAAATACCAATACAGGCACATATGAAAAGATATTTACATAAAAGTACAGAACGTACCGTAACATGAACTAGAAAATACCATACAAATTATGGTTAAAAGTGTAAAGGATATACTAATGTGAGTTAGATAATATAAGCTGTCTAAACGATCGCTATTTACTCTAAGACATGCAGCCATACTATATACAATTGTTTTCGCAGTTGTGGAGCGTTGTGGGAGGCGTAAACTATAAATCATATAGCTTTTATAGATAGGTATGATACAGTTGCGTTGTAACTTTTATAAAATGCTGTGATTTAATTTAAACAGTGAAATGTGTTGCATATATAGACAGTGTTGAAATACAAATCTCAAACTCATTAATAATTCATGAGGAAAACACAAAGGAAATCAGTACCGTGTCGGTGGCTTGGAATATCGGAAGAAGAAATTACATACATTAAGTAAACTTTTCCCCGATTTTCTCTTAAAATACTGATTTGTTTGAGATGCTATATCATACACTCGGAGGAGTGTCTCATCAGGAAATCCAAACACCTCGAAGTTTGTTCAAAAACCTCGGCTTCGCCTCGGTTTTCAACAAACGTCTCAGTGTTTGGATATCCTGATGAAACACTCCTCCTCGTGTATGATATAAGGTTTAGTACTCAAAATTTTTGAAACGAAATTATTGGACGTAGTTTTTTAACGTTTCGAGCGAAGGCCTTTCGTCAGAGAGAAACGTGACTACTATATTTATTTATGTATTTATTACTATATTTCGATTTGTGATTTAATTTGCTTAGTATTTTACTCTGAAGGGCTTCACTCGAAATGTCAGTATTTGCTCTTCCAAAACACTTGCCTGGAAGTTGCTTTTCAGTAGCATATTAATGATAAATAAGAGAAGAAATACTAAGAATATTAAAATATAACACAATATTAAAAGGTGGAACTTACATCGTGGAATGACTTTGTCTCGAGAAGATCTCGTGAATTTCATAATTATATATAGACAGGATTGAAGTATTATACTCTTATCCTCTTAGTTTACTGCGGAAGGATTTCCGCGTTTACGAAGAAAATCGTCTGGCGTTTGTCAGAAGAAAATATGCCGAGGTAGCATGTCTTTCAGAATGAAAGAGACCGCTTTCCTGAGCCGGAGGCAGAGGAAAATAATAGAATATATACAACTTTTGCAGTTAGGTTGTCTCGATAGTTAACCATTGCTGCCTAGGATGTCTGAGGGTTCTCTCTTTGATGAGTAAAATTGTCTGGTGTTATAGACAGAGTAAAAAATAAGAAAAGGGACAGTTTTTAGCCAGCTCAGACAGGAATGGGTTAATCACTTAACTCATTGCTGCCTAGGATGTCTGAGGGTTTTCTCTTTGACGAGTAAAATCGTCTGGTGTTAGACAGAGTAAAACAATAAAGGAGCCATTTTGGTCAGCTCAGTCCGGAATGGGTTCATCACTTGTTAACCTATTGCTGCCTAAGATGTCTGAGGGTTCTCTCTTTGATGAGTAAAATTGTCTGATGTTATAGACAGAGTAAAATATAAGAAAAGGGATATTTTTTAGCCAGCTCATGTAGGAATGGGTTAATCACTTGTTAACCTATTGCTGCCTAGGATGTCTGAGGGTTCTCTCTTTGATGAGTAAAATTATCTGGAGTTAGACATAGTAAAACAATAAAGGAACCATTTTTAACCAGCTCAGGCAGAAATGGGTTAATCACTTGTTAACTCATTGCTGCCTAGGATGTCTGAGGGTTTTCTCTTTGACGAGTAAAATCATCTGGTGTTAGACAGAGTAAAACAATAAAGGAGCCATTTTGGCCAGCTCAGACAGGAATGGGTTCATCATTTGTTAACCTATTGCTGCCTAAGATGTCTGAGGGTTCTCTCTTTGATGAGTAAAATCATCTGAAGTTAGACACAGTTATAAAACAATAAAGGAACCATTTTTGACCAGCTCAGGCAGAAATGGGTTAATCACTTGTTAACTCATTGCTGCCTAGGATATCTGAAGGTTCTCTCTTTGATGAGTAAAATCAACTGGTGTTAAGCAGAGTAAAACAATAAAGGGGCCATTTTTGGCCAGCTCAGGCAGGAATGGGTTAATCACTTGTTAACTCATTGCTGCCTAGGATGTCTGAGGGTTCTCTCTTTTATGAGTAAAATCATCTGGCATTATACAGAGGAAAATAATAAAGGAACCATTTTGGTCAGCTCAGACAGGAATTTGTTAATCACTTGTTAACCTATTGCTGTCTAAGATGTCTGAGGGTTCTCTCTTTGATGAGTAAAATCATCTGGTGTTTTTTCAGAATAAAATAATAAAGGAACCATTTTGACTAGCTCAGACTGGAATGGGTTAATCACTTGTTAACTAATTGCTGCCTAGGATGGCTGAGGGTTCTCTCTTTGATGAGTAAAATTATCTGGTGTTAGACAGAGTAAAACAATAAAGGAGTTGTTTTTGGCTGGCTGATATAGGCAGGAATGGGTTAAACTTATAGTTATAAACATTTTTGGTACGCTTCCATATTGAATTCTGTTCTCAATTTAAGTTAAATCTTTCAGTTGGCATAATAATCTGTACTTTGTCTTTAAAATCTTTCTTGGACCTAGTCAGAGAAAATCTTGTGATGTGGTTGGAAAATAGTTTAAATGTGTTGAAAATCTTGTAACCATTGAGCCACTGAGACTCAGATGAAGAGCTAAGCTTGCAAATTCATAGTCATGTGCTACTAAGTGGTAGCGTTTGCATATGAGATGTAGTTAAAGTGATATGAGAAGTTGTACGTATACATGTACAATTTCAAACACCGTCAAGCTGTCACAAAATTAAGGATTTCAGCTCATAGATTACCTGTTGAAACTGGTCGATACAGCAATGTTTCATACAGTAATAGACTGTGTAAACATTGTGATCTTAACGAGATCGGGAATGAAGAACACTTTTTAACGTCATGTACAAACACAAAGTTCGCCGATCTCAGAGTAAATTTTATTGATAACCTATATAAAGTAAATAGTTCATTCGAATTGTTTAATTCCCAAGATAATAGTTCATTCGAATTGTTTAATTCCCAAGATATTTTTATGTACCTTATGCCTGTGCAAGACAGAACAGTTATGACTTTGGCAGGGAAATACTGTTTCGATGTTTTAACAATTTTTGATAACTTAACGTAGATAATAGAAATTAACTTTATATATATGTAATATGTATGTCATGTAGTTGTATTTAGTGTTACGTTTGTATCCTATATACCAAAGCTGGTATTGATGTTGTTGATCAAATAAATTTACGAGTGTAGTGTATGTGGTAATATACAAGAAGGTAGATACGAGATACCTTGTAATATAATACAAAAAATAACGTCGAAATATTACCATTTCATGGTTTTTTTGTCATCGATTTTTTGAGATGTTCATTTTTGGATTATGTTTTATACTGATATATGTTGCTTGAAGTTTGTTTAATTTTCAATCAGAGACGTATTGAAGCTAAACAAGCTCGATTGTTCTATGTCTTGTTTCCGGAGATTAGAAAGATTAATCTGTGAATGCTTACCATGGGGTAAACTAAATAAAGAACTTCATTCAAGGGGGGATTTCGGCTTATGCAATGAACATATACAAACTAAAAACGGGACAATGTCGAATTATCTTCAAACTGAACAGCTTATACTCTTGAAGTTGTGTTTACACAATGTTAATGTCTATGCAGATTCACTTATAGGACGCAATCTTTGTGGACAAATTCAAGTCAACATAATTAAAATTATGGTGAATATCACATTTTTCAAAACTTGGACTAAATAGTTCAGAAGAAAATGCACAATGAAAAACATTTTTAACGTTTTAAAAATATTCTTCCTTTTCCCTGCACACAAAATTAATATAATTTTGTCTAGCACAAAACATTTAATTAAACGACAATTTTATACTTGACGCTCTTCCTTTGATCTTGGTGGCATTATACTACTGTTGGAATGCATTTAAAATAATACGTGTTGGAATATAATTGTTAAAGAAATATTTTATATACATACAGGACTGACATTGATGATCACGTCAATTCATACATTGAAACTGGTATATACCCTGACAAAATAAAATCGATTTGATTTGATTTGATTTGATTTGATTTGATTTGATTTGATTTGATTTGAAGATTATAGGAATATAGATGGTTCCAAATTAACCATGGAATTTAATGAATTAGTTAAAATATGACACATTTTTGCTTAATCGTGTTTTCAATTTTTTTTTATATTTTATTTTTGGTTTTCTTCTTAACAAGGATTTGGGTCCCCTCAGGCTTGTGGTTGATTGTTTTCCTTTTGCTAACATTCTCACAGTAGATTAAACTGATTAAACAAATGCCGAGTTTCTTCACTCATTTAAATACATCCTGCTAGATATGTATGTTTCTATATATCTATATATATTTCAATCTTTAGGATACGTTTGAAAAAGATTAACCCAAGTTATTAGCACAGTGCATCCGTTTCTCATTTCTGTTGCTTGAGAGTGAGAAAAAGTTTCCATACATTAAAAATAAACAAACAGAACCCCAAAAGTTCTGGGATTTCTTCACACCGTTTCGGATAAGCAACTATACCATATTTCGATTAATGCTGAAAGAGTTTGAAAATGTTTTATAACAAAATATGTTCTTGTGTTCGTGAATGTTCTAGTTGGATTGGAAAAGTCCTGTCTCAAGGCGACTTCAATTATACTGAGGGTGAGATCAATCATGCATATCTGAGTACTCCTTCGTATTTCTTAAATATCTTCCCTTTTAATAGGCAAGGGTAACAAGACTTTCTCGCAGTATTTTACATGTCTCCTTTTAAATAGACGAAGGTAAAGGAATTCTGCATTGTTACATGCATATATGTATCTAATTGTTACAACTGTGTATCAATTCTTTATTCAATATGTCTCAATTAAGAACTGCTTCTATAATTAGAAATAAGAATAAAGCTATTTAGTTACAGTCAAGGTTTATAAATGAAGATAACTTAATTCAGACTGTTTGTAAAAACTCAGGAAAACGTAAACTGTTACTAAATAATGTTAGCTTATTTCCTAATTAGATTTATCCTTGGTATTTTCTGATAAGCTTCTAGGTGTACGACTTTGAGTAACACGCGATCAAACTGGCAGAGTGTATTCTGACCATTGTTTTAGACTTTATTTCAAATTTTCTTGTTCTTATAATGATTATTATAATTGCAAAGCTGTGGTAACCTGAATCAGTTCAGTTCCGTTCCAACTGAGTATTGAATTGTGCTCCAGTTGTTACCCCCAGTGGTGTTTCGATTGATCGAAGCTGTCGAAACATCTCCGCTGAATTAAACGAAACTAAACCTAGATTCCTTGGTCTGTCATATTTCCCTGATGTGGAAATATTCGACGTATGCG
>OZ036001.1:8853372-8863372 GCA_964035015.1 Corallium rubrum
CTTAAAAATGAACGTAACAACCAATAACGAAACATGTTTTAATTTAGGTCAAAAATGCGTCCTCGTTGGTTTTAAACCTGATAAAACACTGATGCTCGTTTATTAAACATTACATCTCAAACTCATTAATAATTCATGAAGCAAAAACAAAAGAAATTAATGTTTAATCAGTGCTTTTTCAAATACTCGATGTCGGACTTTACCAGGGTTACAAAGCCCTCGGGCATTAAAAAGGCTCGCCTTTTCAAAAAGCACTCGGACTTTGAAATCCCAGGAAAGTCCTCCGTCTCGTATTTGAACTATTATAACACAATTTGTGGGTTACACCATCTTCAAGATTATGAATGAAGTGACATTATTATAGTTTTAAATCAACTGAAAATTGTTTTAAACTGGTAAATTTTTAAAGAGATTAAGATCGCCTGGTTTAGATGAAATGTAAAGTGTATGACGTAAGCATATTTAATCTTTCACAGAAAATCGTACATTATTGACACTAACTTATTATATTTTACTTTAAATCCGGATTATCGAACGGACAGTAGGTATCTTCAGAGTTTTGAGTTTGAGAAATCAGTTCAAATACTCGATGTCGGACTTTACCAGGGTTACAAAGCCCTCGGGCATTAAAAAGGCTCGCCTTTTCAAAAAGCACTCGGAATTTGAAATCCCGGGAAAGTCCTCCGTCTCGTATTTGAACTATTATAACACAATTTGTGGGTTACACCATCTTCAAGATTATGAATGAAGTGACATTATTATAGTTTTAAATCAACTGAAAATTGTTTTAAACTGGTAAATTTTTAAAGAGATTAAGATCGCCTGGTTTAGATGAAATGTAAAGTGTATGACGTAAGCATATTTAATCTTTCACAGAAAATCGTACATTACTGACACTAACTTATTATAGTATTTTACTTTAAATCCGGATTATCGAACGGACAGTGCCAGGGTGGCTCTTCCCTCTAACCATGCAGCATTTGAACTTGTGGCCTTTTGGTGTCACCGGGATTAGTGACCCCCCGGGGGTAAATGACTGTCAGTCATGAATACAACCGTGGCCTGGAATGAACAGCTCGCTAGATTTAACTGACCTAAAATAACAAAGAAAAACTTAATCCAACGTAATCCTAACCCTGATCCTAACACAAAATTTTTCTCTTGGCAACGGCCTCCATAATCATCTTTACTCGCATGAATTACGGAGGGGGGAAAACCGGAGAACCCGGTGAAAATCCCTCGAAGAACAGGCGAGATCAACTGCAACTGCTCCAAGAATATGGAACGTGCTGCCTCAAGAAATAACCCGGACTACCAATCTTTCAAATTTCAAAAACAAACTAAAAGAATACTACCACTCTGCTATTCTCTCTATATACCATTCTGAAGACCCACGCACCTGGAAATCAATTTGTATTAAATGTAACTCTGTCCGTTGTCTATGTGTTTCCCCTACTTGTTGTTTTTAGACCTTCAGCTAGCTTCATCTTAAACTTTCTTACTTGTTATGTTTATATCATATAATTATATAATTCTATCACATATTATTTAATGTAAATAGTAGACAATCAGGACCCGCAGTAATCGGCCTCAGCTGTTGCGGTGTTCCTATCCTTGTATTTATTTAGTCAAGGTAAAGTTAAATAAAACTGTAGAGTTGTGAGTTCACATGAGTTCCAAGCTCGACTACGGGGTCATTCTGAAGCCGTCACCCATCCAAGTACTAACCCCGTTTAACCGGGCTTAACTTTTGGTGAAAAGCGTCAGGTGCGGATCATGGCGCATTCTGTATAGTAGTAAATAGTGGACCATTATGTGTATTGTCATGAATTTATTGATTTATGTACGGGGTTTGCCTAGTTGGGACCTCGTGTCCGTTCGCTATCCCCTTATCAAACTCATCTTTTACTGTTTGTAATATATTGTGATCTGTTGTTATTATGGTAGTACTGTATTACTTAGTGAGTTTGATTAAAGCTTCTATTATTATTATTATTATAATTATTATTATTATTATTATTATTATTATTATTATTATTATTATTATTATTATTATTAAAAGTAGTGCGCTGCTGTTAGCACACGCCATCCGTGCTGCTAGAATTGCTGGGTCGCTGACAAACAGAACAATTGTTTGCCATAGCGTCAGAAGACTGCTGCTCAGCCTCTGTGCCACGATCGAGGTATCGCACACGAGTGTAATTTGAGTTGCAAGCATTAAAATAGTAGGCTGTGGGCGCAATGCCTGCAGCGTTTTGAGAAGTGAGACTTCCGCTTTTCCCCAAACGAAACACAAGTTGTTGAGAAACACTTACCCGCTCTTGTACGCATTTTGTATTAAAAAAATTTACCGGTCATAGATCTCCGGTAAGCGAGGATATTTGACCGGTGACCGGCACGTACTTCGAGGCCTGACTTGCAACCCTGTAGCTCTCCATTCCGAGCCTCAGTATAGCCTGCCCTCACAGCGCGGGGGCAGCACGGGGGCAGCACGGGGGCAGCACGGGGGCAGCACGGGGGCAACCAATTGCCCTTTCTCGTAAGAGGAATGTTTTCTTCAGGAATTGCCATTTGTATTATATATTGTATTAAATGACTTTTGTATTAATACCTCAAGTCACTCATAAGCTAACTTATTACTGCAGACCATTCAGAGGCAGCAAACTAATTTTGCCTTGGGTTAGCTGTGTCCAACCAAGTTCTCAGGTTTTTTTTGAAATTTGGAGGGTGGGAAAAAGCCCTGGAATCGGCCAGTCACAGCATCCAAAAATACTGGGTGTCATAAATTAGCAATGTAGTTTAGTATGCAACTCACTCTGAGTAAATGGCAGCCCCGTGGGAGAAGTTCATTGTAATGGCAGTCCTATTTGTCCCGTTGGCGGTCCCGTTGAAGCTATTTGGTCATTTGCCATGTTTTCTTAAAGGTAAATGGGAATGTAGCATCAATATGAACAATTCAGTCGTTGAATTTTCTTTCTCAATACATTGTCATTCATTATATTATACCATTATGCTTTTTGGTTATTTTACGCTATAGAGAAAGATTGGCAAACATTTTCCACGGGCAAAAATTAATGCTGAGAAAAAGTGCCCTTTTTATATGGCTGGTTAGAACGTCTAACCGATCATTAGAAGGTTGCAGGTGCAATCTCTGTCTGGGGTTTAGAAACATTTATTGAGTAACTGAGCTTGACTAATGAAAATTTGCACCAATCACATTACACCAAGCTCGCGCGCGCATCTACCACATGCACTTCATGTACTGCTTTCCAAGATATTCGCGTTGTTAAATGTTTATACATCTATATGTATATAGAGTAAGGGGTATGGGGGTTGGTTGGCAAGCTTCTGTCGTGACCGACAATACTGTTGAGACAGCCTCATCAATTGTTTGCGGAGGACCTCAGACGGTGCTCCTTTAGTTTCCATATATTGTTGATATGGTCCTGGGACCGCCCTTGACGAAGACTAGAACGCCATTCAGTACGGTTGAGTGCTGTCTGTGTCCAGGTTTCGATAGGTCTACGAAAGTCTGTAAGATCTCTCTTCAGTACATCTTTAAATCTAAGCTTAGGTCTCCCTATGGGGCGGGTACCTTCTTTGAGAACACCGTGTAAAAGGTATACGGATAGATGGCATTCTTGTGACATGTCCTGCCCATCGTAAGCGGATGAATTTCAGACGAGAGGAGAGAGGCTCAAATTTAGTTGTTTTAGAGGAGGGGGGCAAACCTTACTATATTTTGATTTGTAATTTAACTCTGCCTACTTTAACTTTGTTTTGTTTTTTAAGTACAGTATAGCAATGATCTATATTGTTGATAAATAGTTAGAATGCTCGAGAGTACCCTGCGAGTCAGAGCACCTTTCCGACCTACGCAGGCTTCGTGGGAAAGTGGGCTCTGCCAACAAACTCAATATTTCTTTTTGAGCATGCGTGAACGGTTGCCAAGATACTATTTGGGGCCCAGGCTTTAACGCGTCACTTCCTATTTTCCTGCTTACGCGTGTTCGTAAACTAGAACTTGTTTGACCAGTTTAAAACCTGACTGACTCGCCCCAAGCTTGGGGCGAAGATCGAGTTTGTTGGCAGAGCCCACTTTCCCCCGAAGCTTCCGTAGGTCGGAAAGGGGCTCTGACTTGCAGGGTCGCAGGGTAGCTCGAGAGATGTCATGAGAGAATTTATATGGAGGAGTAAACTAAAAAGAATCAGAGCTCCGTGTTATAACCGTGGACGATCTTCAGTCTACGATCTGGCGTTTGTTCAAAACGAGAACAGTATTAAGATTATTCGTCTTTGTTTTTCACAAAGAGTTCTTTTCCATAAAGACTTCTTTTTTGTTTCAAGAACGTGGTCCTTAATGAGGTTGCATTCCTAAATGATATGAGGAGAATAGAGCGGTTCGAAGTCACGAGGAGTTCGAAGCGAAGGTTATGGATTGAATTTGGTGGGAAATAAACCTAGAAAAGGGAATTTTGTTGTATCTGAAAACATTATTTCTGGTTAGGATAGTATCTAAGGAATGTTCCTGTTGTCGGAGACCTGTTTAACACTTTGAGGCCTGGACCTCTCCCTGTGCTGAATAAAATCGTCTGGTGTTAGCCAGAATAAAATACTAAAGACTCGTCGTCAGGCTTCATAGTGTTAACTTTACGATAATTTTGAAACAAAGCCAGCTCGACCCTTAGGACAAGTAAAATTGTCTGGCGTCAGACAGAGTAAAATACTAAAGCCGGGCTGCATTGTTCAAAAACGAAGCACAGGTTGGGCAAATAGTTATATGTATTAACTCTTCAGTGGCAAAGTAACTCCTCTGAAGAAATCAAGAAAACTATGTCAGTCTATAGTATAGTTTATGTTTGTATCCAAGCAAGGTCTATTGTTCGGTGCATGTTCATGTGCTTATTCTCTATATAGCACGTGATTGCCACTAACATTATTCCTGGTGGCTAACTTGTGGCTGGATGCGGCTTTGGCAACGCGGGGAATCCCCTGGTTGAGTACCTGTGTTGAGATTATCCCTCCTGCAGTGTAAGAAGATTAGTCGTTGTGGCCAGACAGTATTTCTCAGCATGCTACTGACTTTGTTTGAAAACTAAAACCCCCCTTAGCTATGCGCGTGCCGGTACTTGCGTTGTATCTGTTACGGTTAAGCAATACGCGCAGCAGGAATGGGGTACCCCCTACTTGCACTATGTTTGTCACGGTTAAGCAAAACGCGCAGTAAGAGGGGGGTAACCCCTACTTGCACTATGTTTGTCACTGTTAAGCAAAACGCGCAATAGGAGGGGATACCCCCTACTACCCCCCTACTTGCACTATGTTTGTCACGGTTAAGCAAAACGCGCAGTAGGAGGGGGGTACCCCTACTTGCACTATGTTTGTCACGGTTAAGCAAAACTCGCAGTAGGAGGGGAGTACCCCTGGTGGTAATTACCACATGGGAGACTGTCCCTCCTGTTGAGAAGAAAATGATTTTCATTCAAGTTTCTTTCAAAAAGTAATTTTGGTTTAAGTCCTCCAGGGGCTCTTCACTTGACAAGTAAGATACTCTGGCGTAATGGCGTTAAGCCGTAATCAAACGAGAAGGCAAGTCATCGCAAGTTTTAGCTTGTGCGTGCTTGTGTCTCGCTCGGCCGCCAGCTTGCGATGACTTGCGTTAGCTTGCGACTAATTTGATCTTGTTCAAATTTCATCGCAAGTTTTCTTCAACTTGCGAGAGCTTGCGAAACGTTTGAACACAAAACACAAGTCGATGCAAGTCTTTCGTGCTCCGTCGCCATAGAAACTACCATGAGAACTAGCGAAAAGGCGTGGGAACTAGCGGAAGTGCAGAACTTGCGACGACTTGTGCCGACGTTTGACTGGTTGCATCGCAAGTCATCGTAAGCTAACTTTGCAATGACTTGCGTTCTCGTTTGATTAGGGCTTTAGACAGAGTAAAATACTACAGTCTGTTGGGTTCGAAAACGAACCATAGGGTATAGGCAAAGAGTTCATATTTAATGAGAATATTTATTATACAACTGCATTAAAAACTGTCCAAATAACGCTAAAAATGAGTGCAAATATACAGCGATATTTGGATAGTTAGTTATTTGCACTGTTCATTTGGATTGTTAGCCAATCAAATTTATCACACGGGAGACTACTTCATGTATGCTTATTATTTTGTCTTGGTGCAAGTCACGCTACTTCTCTGGCCTTTTTAGAGTTTTCTTTTTCCATAAAAAATTGTTGATCAGGTTAGTTGTATAATAAATCTCTTATAAGATGTTTTGGTGTGTAGTATCGCTGTATATTTTTATATACGGCCGGCACAACTCGTAAAAATATACAGCGATACTACACACCAAAACATCTAATAAGATATATATATATATATATATAATAAGGCCGAAATATATATATATATATATATATATAATAAGGCCGAAACGGTACCGTCTGTAGTTAGATATCGCTCTATGGCCTTTAGGTCATATTGAGCGCTCTACAGGATGAGCCATTGCTGCTTACGCATTGTGCGCACGCTCACTGCTTGCAGTTTGAGCGCTCTGGCATGGTTTTGATGTCCCACAATTTGTGAGGCACCAAAGGTGACTTAAATAGCAGTTACCTTCATCCTGCTCATCAGCACTACACTGATGAGGCCCAAAAGGCCGAAACGGTACCGTCTGTAGTTATATATATATATATATATATATATATATATATATATATATATCTTCTTTAATACAATCAGCCAAAACAATAACATCTCATGGTATTCAAGCACCGTGCCAGTTGATGCAGATGGGGCGCAGCCGAGTTAACTATCGTTCATAGTCATATTGACAACGAGGATGAGTTGTCTAATTGTTTTAGTACAAACCAACTACAGTCGGACAAACTATTATTTTAAAGAAGCAAACTGAACCTCAGCAAAATGCGAGTTTTCTGTCTCTATTTTATGTTTCTGTCATTTATTTTATGTTTAAAACCCATGATACTTAATAAATTGCTGAAAATATGATGATTTGTGGTTATAAGAACTGAGAAAAAAATCTATTATTTATTTTCCTGTTCTTGTTATTCAGAGTTTTCAAAGTCTACTTTTTTCTCTTTAACATGATCAGTTCAATGACAACGTTTTCCTTTTTTTATAACCCTGAGCACGAGAGATTAGGGTAATTTATTCCTAGGGGAAAATTTCCGGCAATCAGATGTGTCTAGAGATTAATCCCCTGGGGTAACCTACCTGGGGTCAATTTCCTGGGGTCAGTATGACGTAACACTGTGATTGCAACACAAATAGGCGACAGGTATGTTACACTTGTCGATTTGTGCGACGTTGCAGATTTTCGTTGCAAGTTTTTGATTCCTTATCAAAAACTTGCAATGCTTCAGCAACGCATAAATCGGTGTCGACTGGGTATGTTACACACACCGATTTAACTCGCAATCGGCAACCCTAGCTTTATTCCCTTTTAATACAAAGTGTATGCAAGTTTGAATGCGAAGAACGTCGAGAATTATTCAAGAACTAAACATATTTTAATCATTCGTGAGTCACAAACAGTTTTTCTTGAGAACTTCTATGAGATTATATTTCCATGTAGGTCATTTTTACAACTACAACAGCATCTAAGCATATACAATGAATTTTTAATGTAAAAAAAGTAGGGCGCTGCGTGGCCACGTAGGCATTGTTAATTTAGATAGAGCAAAGTGAAAAGATGGTAAACTAACGAGATTAGTTTTGATAACGTAATACTGACGAAGGGTTCTGCTTAATTGAAACGTCAGTATTTCGTTATCAAAGCTACATTCTCAGCAAAAGCTTCTAGGACAGCGTCGGCCACGGTTGAAATCCAAATATTACCAGGGTTAAGTCACGTTGGCCTGAAAAACAGAGAAAAATCTTCTCGACGTTTCGAACGAAGGCCCTTCGTCAGGAGAAATTACTAGTTTCTAGAGATAATTAATTCACTAATTTCTCCTGACGAAGGGCCTTCGCTCGAAACGTCGAGAAGATTTTTCTCTGTTTTTCAGGCCAACGTGACTTAACCCTGGTAATATTTACATTCTCAGCAGTTCACTACCTTTTCACTGTGATTTATTTTTTATTTATTTTATTTTAATAACTTTGTTGCTTTCAACAATTATACATACGTGCATCCATATATAAAACTAAACACAAATGAATAAATAATTAGTTAAAGCAACTGTTGCCCAAACAGGGCATTGCCCCAATTGAACTTGACTACCATGCAATGTAAAAACCTATTTGAAGTTATATAAGACCTATTTGTTACTACAGATTAAAGATCAATAATATACATCTAATAATTGTCATTGCGTGTTCTAAGGATTTTGGGTGAAGGAAAATTCGAGTGTAGAATATATACATTTTAAGACCAAACCGGGACCATGCAGTTGCGAAAAATGCAACTACACAGGCCATCCGGCAGGAATTGAACCCACGACCTTGCGATTCTAGTGCAATGCTCTGACCACTGAGCCACAGAGGGCGTTGCCGAGAGCTTGATCGCGAGTTCTGTATATATAATAAGGTGGTAATGCCAGGAGAGAATTGGGTATATTATAAGTAATATTGGGCATTTCACTCGATTACATAGCGTGTTCTAAGGATTTTGGGTGAAGGAAAATTCGAGTGTAGAATATATACATTTTAAGACCAAACCGGGATCAGTTGTTTGCTGTACAAGCTGTGTTAGTAATACTCAGAAAAACTCTGAGCTCTAAGTGGGGCTCGAACACACAACCTTCTGAATGCTAGCCAGACGCTCTAACCATAGAGAAAGATTAAGATTAAGTTCCCTATAAAAATTCTGATAAAGTTTTGACTTAAAAAGACTAAAGCTACCAATTGTTTTAACTTCACTATCCAATGAGTTCCACTTTGTCACAACTCGAGAAAAATAGGAATGCATACTGTTAGTTGTTACACTATAAGAACCATGTATGATATAGCTAAAACTAAACTAAACTTAATCTATAACTTTATATGCATATTTTTTACTTTTTGGGACAATCATTATTCATTAATTCCTTGACCTTGCTACATGCTTTGTTTCGCTTTGCTCACAACTGACAACAATATCAATGTTATTGTATGTTATTATTCCCTTCGTGTTTGCTGTACAAGCTATCGTAAGTCGTCGCTTCGAGTCCTACTTTTTCTCTGAATTTGACTTACGACAACTTATACAACAAAAACTAACGAAAAAAGCTTTAATATCAATGTATAGTTGCCGTGGAAAATATTTAATACATTGCAACAATCGATTGTCTGATAATATTGGATGTAATTCGTATAAAATGGTTATGTCTACTGATAATATAATTACATTAATAATAAGACAGTTTACATAATGTCGGTGTCGTGCTGACCTCGCTTATCGTAACGTTTTTGGCATGCATGCCCTAATGCCATCGCATTTACTGCTATTTACAAATATGTAATAATGAAGTTTTCATGTCGGAACTTTCTGGTATTGAAGATCAAAGGGTTGAGGGATTGTCGGCATCAATTGTTTGAATAGTAGTGTAAAACAAAACAATTACTGATCAAACACGAACATTAGAAGACTGTTTAACACATGTATGTCATATTAAAATACACACAACTTTACTAAGATTTTAAAAACGCCACGAATAACATTGTCAGGTGTCAGCTTTACTTGACATTAAGTTTTGTTTCATAAGTTATTGGTCGAAAACCGCACAACATATCGCAAAGGAACCATCATTTCTTTAATCTTTAAGATATTAAAGTGGCTTTTGTTCTGTTTATTTTTTGTTTTGCCGACAAATGGCAAGACAAAGCCTTGTTTAATTGGTGTTTGCTATATTAGCTCTAATGTTTGTTGAAAATAATTTAATTGAAATGCCCATTAAATTTTTCCAACTACCGTCTTCCTGTCTTTGCATGGGAGGATACCGAACCAGCTAATGAGTAATGGGCACAGATTTGTCTTAAGCGTTTGTTTTATGT
>OZ036001.1:8868372-8968372 GCA_964035015.1 Corallium rubrum
TGAATAGAGGAAGAAGCTGTTCATATTAAGGAAACTTCGCTTTTTAATTATTTTGCTGGGAAAATTGAATGCACTATTTCTGGCTCGGATTTATATGAACACTGCTACGAATATTGTTACGTGAACATCTATATATTTATTTACGTCGACAAAAACTGCTCAGTTGATGCTGTTCCTTGCAAAGTTATCTTCAGCTTGTTTTGTATGTGAAGCTATAATAATTAGTGTCAAAAAGTAAAGTGCTTCGTAGGCAGTGTTTTAAATAGATGAAAGTGAAATGCCGAGAATAGTTTTGATAACGAAATAATGACGTTTCCAAAGGAGCCCCATTAGAGTAAAATGTGTTAACGAAGAGTTCCACTCGTAAATCCCTAATCAAACGAAAACGCAAGTTGGCAGTCACGCTATCTCAGCCAGCCGCTCTGAATAATTTCCCGAAAATATCATGTACTGTGACAAAGTTAAAACTTGTTTAAAACACTCATGAAACCTTTACTTTGTTAATTTGGGTGTTCGAACGACCACCACAGAAATTCGTGACTGCCAACTTGCGATGACTTGCGTTCTTATTTGATTGCGGCTTAACGTCAGTATTTCGTTCAGTTATCAAAACTATTCCTGGCAATTTCCCAACCTTTTCACTTTGCTGAATCTATAATAGTATATGCCATGTATGACCCGCCAGCCTATAATTTAGTTAGAGACTTAAGATACCCCAGGGGCGTAGCCAGGATTTTGAAAGGGGGGGAGCCGAAATCAGAATATATTTTTAGGGGGTTCCGGGGGCATGCTCCCCCAGGAAATTTTGAAATCGAGAGTCGCTGAAATGCCATTTCCTGGCTTTTGCAGGAAGATTTTACAGACTCTAAAGGTTAAAAAACGTCATAAAATACTCAAAACATGCAAGCGTCACATAGGTACTCAAAATGCATACACTCTGATTACACTGTTTACAGTTTATTTCCTGAGGTAATTTATATTGCATCAGTTTTGTAGTTACATGTCTGTTGTTTTATATCTAAAGAGGGCTGCCGCGGCTGCCACAGCTCCCCCCTGGCTACGCCACTGAGATACCCCGGGTTCGGTTTACGGGTACGGGTAATCTACCCGTACCCGTAGTCGTATGTACGGGTAGACCATGATCTACCGCGGGAAAACGGGTAGATATTACGAGTAAACAAAAATGGCAGTAGCCGTACCCGTAAACCGAACCCGGGGTATCTTAAGGTCTCTATTATTGCACATTTGACCTTGGACTATACTTGACCAAGATATTTGTATGTGTATATATAGAGATGGAGTTTTTTAAATTTTTCTTCTAATATTTTCTTTTAGTATTTCGTTTTGAAATAAGCTGCTGCCTATAAAAAGCATTTTAGTCATTTAGTTCCCCAAGCCAATATTACATAATTCTGTTTAACAATACGATAATATTTCTGGCTCTCGTTCAGTTTGTTATTAATAATCCTGAATTATATATTATGTACTGGGCTCAAAAGATGAAATACTTCCACGAATTATTCGATTTTTTTAGGTTCCGGAGTCCTTATACATCCAAATATAGATCAAGGATGTCGCTTATTAAGTGGAAGATCAGGAAATTACCGGAAATAATTAGTAAGTAAACTAAATAAAGTTCGTGTTGACGTTAATGCTCAATAAATAAACAACACTAGAACTCATTAAGAGCAACTTAAATACTTGAACACGAAAGATGGCCAAAGCTTTGTTAGCCTATATGCCTTGTTTACGATTATAAGGTTCCTGACTGTATGATAACATGTTTTTACAATTCTTGGTTAGGCGCTGTCTAGACGGTCACGTTAAAAAAATATATAGCTAGTTATTCATTCAGTGCATAGCTATTTTTGAATTTATTATTTTTTGAATTTATTAAATTTGCCACTTAACGTGTGGCAGGAGAGAGGAACGAACAGAACTTTCGTCCCAATTGACACCAAACTCCTATGTGTAGACAACTAAGACCTAGGTGTTAATTTTACGGAGGGAGGAAAACCGGAGAACCTGGCGAAAAACCTCGGAGCACAGGAGAGACCAACTAAACTCTACTCACATAAGTTCCAAGCTGGCGGAGAACGGAGTCATTCCCAAACGGTCACCCATCCAAGTACTAACCCCGTCCGACCGGGCTTAGCTATTGGTGAGAGGCAGCGCCCTAACAGCACACGCCACCCGTGCTCCCCTGTTGAAGAAAACTTAGATAAACAACACTGCAGTCTTCGAAGAACCGTTGTACTATGCATGAAAAACATGTTATCCCGACCAGAAAATAAATTATTAAGTCTTTGAAGACTTGCTCTTCTTATTTATTGCTGCCTATAGTTAAGGTTTGCTTCTTGTAGGCATTTGTATTCAATAGATTATTGCGGGGTTCCTTAATGGATCTACCAGAACATCTAGTTCTTTGGTTATACGCCACGTAAGCAGAGTTGGACTGACCCTATGTGCCATTGTGCCAATGGCACATATTCTGATATTCTGGTGTGGGGTGTTGGTGGCGCAGTGGTTAGCGCACGTGCCTTTCACCTCTGCGACCCGGGTTCAATTCCTGCTCTCTGCAGTTATCTGATTAAAATTTCACCTTGACCGCATGTGAGAAGAGTGCTTCCAGTTTGACTCTACCAAACATCGCAGGTTTCCTCCTGGTACTCCAGTTTCCTCCTGTAGAAACACTGGACCAATGAGGGATGGCCCTTACTGGACCTCTAGGGAGAACAGTTAGCTATTAACTGATAGAGCTATCCAGTATAAATAAGATTAGTTTATTTTCAGAAAGCATCTACAATTTTACAATTTAATTAGATTTTATACCAACTTTAAATTGATTTCCAGTTGTTTTTTTCTGTACAAGGAGAACGGGACTCTAACCCACAAGCTTCCGAGCACTTTAACCGGACGACGTTAAGTTTATTTCCTTCTTGTTAAAAACTTAAATAGAATTATGAAGATAAGGATTTACTACGAGTATGCATACATCCTGTTTATGAAACCAAAGAGCCGTTGCCTTGAACCTGGCTGAGGTTGGCTTCGAATGACGTAATACACGAAAACTTAGTAAAGCTTAAAATCCAGAATATTCATAATTTAGGACTCGCTGTCCAACAGAGATAATGTTTACTCGTCACCGTTGGAAACTTAAGTGCGTGGGATAATTATATTTGGAGAAAACATGGACCAATATAGAGTTCTTTAATATCTTCCCCCGTCAGTCAGTTCAAGGTCTTCGGCGCCTGCTCTTTGTTGCAAATTAAAGGCTTGTGATATTAATGCTGATTGTGTAAAAGTGGCCAAAAAATTGCCAAGACCAGCCCTTACAGAAGAAAATAAACACAATGACCAATACAGTATAATAGCAAAGAATAAAACATATTCCAAAAAAATTAGTCTGCGGGGTGTTGGTGGCACAGTGGTTAGCGCACGTGCCTTTCACTTCTGCGACCAGGGTTCGATAACCTATACTCAGTGAGTTCAGTTATCTGATTAAAATTTCATCTTGGCCGCATGTGAGAAGAGTGCTTCCAGTCTGACTCTACCAAACACCGCAGGTTTCCTCCGGGTATTCCGGTTTCCTCCTGTAGTAACACTGGACCAATAAGGGATGACCTTTACTGGGCCTCTAGGGAGAACAGTTAGATATAACTAATAGGGTTTCCCCCTGTACTAACACTGGACCAATAAAGGATTACCTTTACTGGATCTCTAGGGAGAACAGTTTAGATATAACTAATAGAGTTACCCAGTATAAATAAAGTTAGTTTAGTTTACTCTGGTTTCCTCCTGTGGTAACACTGAACCAATAAGGGATGACCTTTACTGGACATCTATAGGGAGAACAGTTAGATATAACTAATAGGGTTTCCTCCTGTAGTAACACTGGACCAATAAGAGATGGCCCTTACTGGACCTCTGGGTAGAACAGTTAGATATAAGTAATAGGGTTTCCTCCTGTAGTAACACTGGACCAATAAGGGATGGCCTTTACTGGACCTCTAGGGAGAACAGTTAGATATAACTAATAGGGTTTCCTCCTGTAGTAACACTGGACCCATAAGGGATGGCCTTTACTGGGCCTCTACTGGCTCTAGGAAGAACAGTTAGATATAATTAATAGGGTTTCCCAACTGTAGTAACACTGGACCAATAAGGGATGGCCCTTACTGGACCTCTAGGGAGAACAGTTAGATATAACTAATAGAGTTACCCAGTATAAATAAAGTTAGTTTAGTTTACTCTGGTTTCCTCCTGTAGTAACACTGGACCAATGAGGGATGGCCTTTACTGGACCTCTAGGGAGAACAGTTAGATATAACTGATAGAACTATCCAGTAAATAAGATTAGTTCAATGCCATCCTGAAAACTCAAGATATGAGCTAAAACAAGTGGAACTACTGTGAAATTGTAATATTTTGATATTATTTCAAAGTCATCTTCAGACAAAGTCATACATATATATATATATATATATATATATATATATATATATATATATATATATATAATAGTCATCCATGGATACTTTGTTAAATTTAAGAACTCCGTACTCTTGATATTACATAATTTACAATTTAGAGGACCTAGGCTGTGGTTTTAGTAGATATACTCGTCCGCTGACCACCGCTGAAGTGATATTTAGAGTTAGGATTTGGTGCTTATCTTCTCAACATTCTGGGAGGCGCTACATCACATGGGCCTAAACCATATCTGACTAAAAAATTTCCCTCCTAAGTATAAACCTAACCCCGACCACAACACTAATCTATAGTTCCAACCATAATTGTAATCCTATGAATCTAAACCCTAACTCTAAAATTATGAAGTTTTAGTGATCATCCTGTAGTATTTTATTCTGGCTAACGCCAGACGATTTTATTCAGCACAGGGAGAGTTCCTGGCCTCAAAATGTTAAATAGAAAGGAAAGGTGCTTTGGGAAGCACGGGTGGCGTGTGCTGTTAGGGCTCTGCCTCTCACCGCTGTAGTTAAGCCCAGTTGGACCACAGTTAATATGGACGGGGTTAGTACTTGGATGGGTGACCGTCTGGGAATAGCCCCGTTCTTTAACTTGAATTTCATGTAAGTAGAGCCGTTTAGTTTGTCTCTGCTGTGCTTCGAGGGTTTTTCGCAGGGTTCTGCGGTTTTCCTCCCTCCGTAATATCAACACTTAGGTCTTAGATTATGTCGTGCACTTTTAACATGAGCCTCTGGCTCGGATGATTGGGCGACCACATCCTTTGCTTACGACGTTAAATAAATCATTACTCATTACTCATATAAAGTACTTTCCCTAAATTGTACTTGTATAGCTGTTTTAAGAGCCTATTATATAGCTAGGACTTTCTATAAGAATTTCTTTAGACATCTCAGAATTATTTTCCCTTAATTCAGATTGAATTCTGAAATATTCATTTATCTATATATTTATTTATCTATATATTCATTTACATAGTGTAAAAAAAAAGTATGCGTAGGCCAGCAGTGTTTTAGATAGAGTAAAGTGAAAAGGTGGTGAGAATAGTTCTTATAACGAAATACTGGCATTTTGAACAGAGCCCTTCATGTTAGAGTGTTGCGTAGGCAGTGTTTTAGATAGAGTAAAGTGAAAAGATGGTAAACTGCTTGAGAATACTTAATTTTTATAACGAAATACTGACGTTTCAAGCGGAGCCCTTTCATCAGAGTAAAATGTCAATTTACGTAGCTGTTATGTTGCTATGAGCATCCATTTCATGTCTTGCCGTATAGCTTTCGTAACGCAAACACTGAAACACTTAAGATGAACAGACTGATAACTGAACCATTCTTTAAGTCTCTATTTATCGCCTTCTTGACTTAATTAATAGCGGGTGCTTCTTCAAACAGTGTCGGAAACTCAAAAGGCTCACAATCACTCTCTCACTAGTGTCAAGCTGACAGCAGGGGCAGCTTTTTAAGGTTAATCTAGGCGGTCATGTCTAGCCGCCTGCCAAAACAGTGACTAATCGGATAACAAGTCATCGACGGGTTAGGGGGCAAATAGTCGTTTTGAAAGCTCTGAGGTTTGATAACTCAACGCTCCCCGAGAATCCGACCCCGCTTTCGCCTTTTTACATCACATATCCAAAGTAAGGCCGCTCAAAGTGAACGAAACGAATGAAATTCTTCTCATAGTTGTTTAATTACCAAAATATTGCTTCGGTCTTTGTCTTGGGACGTTAAAACAAGAATGTTTATTGTGCTTTGAAGTTTTCGGCTTGCACTTAAACGCCATATTACTAACTACATAATTTGGGTTATTTGGTAACCACAAGAAAGATTGTTATTCAGAACTATAGGATAATTGCGTAAATGTCTAGTTGGGTAGACCCCCTGTCTCCTCATCTCGTTTAAGTCGAGTCAGCAAACTTACTTTTAGAATTCTGCGTAGGCAGCATTTTAGATAGAGCAAAGTGAAAAGGTTGGTAAACTGCTGGGAATAGTTTTGATAAAGAAATACTGACGTTTCAAGCGAAACCCTTTATCAGAGTAAAAACTAGAGTGTTGTGTAGGCAGTGTTTTAGATAGAGCAAAGTGAAAAGATGGTAAACTGCTGAGAATAGTTTTGATAACGAAATACTGACGTTTCAAGCAGAGTCCTTCATCAGAGTAACAAGTAGAGTGTTGTGTAGGCAGTGTTTTAGATAGAGCAAAGCTAAAAGTTGATAAAGTTCTGAGAGTAGTTTTGATAACGAAATACTGACGTTTCAAGCGAAACCCTTTAGAGTAAAAACTAGAGTGTTGTGTAGGCAGTGTTTTAGATAGAGCAAAGCTAAAAGTTGATAAAGTTCTGAGAGTAGTTTTGATAACGAAATACTGACGCTTCAAGCGAAGTCCTTCATCAAACGTCAGTATCTCTTACTTTTTCTTATTAAGCTGATGTTGGTCATTTCACAAGTAATCATTCATTTGGTGGTCATCCTATGACCCCCAAAGAAGATGTGCTGACACCCTATCCTGTTTGATCTATTAAGAGTGTTTAATATAACGGTTGGAACTTCTTGTAAAGAATACTCGAATTTTTCAATTTGTATATAGTGAATATCGATTCACTTCTGAATATTCAGTCTTTCTTTTCTTGTTATAACAAAATTGAAACTTCTAAAACAAACGAAGCATATTATGTATTTGTTATTTTATATGTGGTAGCTAATCTGTGAGTTTCATCCTAGTTTCTTTTCACTTCTTGTATAGTTATGAATACTTGTATAATCCAGCCAAAAATAGACTCGTTGAGACAGGAATACATCTATATCTTAATTTATGGCGTCATGTTATGATGATACACGCCTACTTTTAAAGTAGATTATTTGCGTGTGCCTTGAGTGATTTCACTAGTCAGACTCCATGTTGACGCCATGCAGATTGAAGTTAAGTACGTACTTGACTAAATTAGTTCTTGTTATCGAGGTCACAAAGGGCGCGGGATACGAACTGTTGCCTTTCGACGCAACCTACATTATTACTTAGAAATTTAGAGGATGCGCGGCCAGTAGAGACATAGATCTATATTTAAAAATAAAGTAAAACTTTCTCTGACCACAGATCGTTTTACATTTATTACTTCTCGCGCTTTAATTATTGCCATTGTTCATTAATATGAAAATAAAAACAACACAAAAGAAGAAATTGAAAGTTAGAGTCAGTAAATAGTATTCTGTCGATTATCTCCGTGTGTTATTATTTAGCTTTCGTGTTACTCATTTAGTTTCACCATTTGATTTCTATATAGTATGTTCTAGGCTTCATTATCAACGTTTTATTGTTCGCTTATTAAAATTAATGTTTCAAATGTATCACCATGGAATATTATAAAGAACTATACCGTATTCCTGATATATAGTGACCAACGATGAATAATAAAGGTTCGATCTATCCATCGAACTCAATCATTACACCGCTATATTTTTCTTAGGCGAGTTATTAACTTTAATTTCATTTTTAACATCACAATAGATTAGGGTTTCCTGATTGTTAATTAGAAAAACCTCTTAACCGAAATAGAGATTTGTTTGCAATCAATATTAAACTGTCAAACATTTGATATCCAACAGATATTCCTATCTATAGGAAATATATGAACGATATTTTTTTTAAAATACATTGTCATGTATATACGTACGTTTTTCTGTGTACATAAATAATCGGTGAATATACTAGGCATCGAAGAAGCAACAGACCTTCACTAATAGTGATGTTATCGATGTTAAATGTTGAACTGTTTTTACCTAGCTTATATCGTGTTTTTATAACGAACCGAGAAGTTTTTACCTTTTAATGATGTTATTGTACCCGAGGTCTGGTGTAGAAGTAGGATATTAGACTGATAGAAGTTCACAATAGACGTATTCATGAGTTCTTATGACTTTAATCACTCTTTTTTTTTACCAACTCATATCTTTGTGCTGACTTTTGTCTTGATAATATACTGATAAGCGAAAGTAACTCTAACTTCAAGGCCAACCAACGCGCCAGTTGGGTTGTCTTCTTGAAAAAGGAAACAAGTTTAATTTTCGGGCCCTCCGCCGAGATTCGCAGCGGTACGCAACGATAAAGTATAGTTATTTACCCCCAATCAAGAGCTTTCTTATTTGCCCATTATACTCGGACTACAGAACCATTAAATAACTGTAAAGATAAATAAACGTCTTCCCTTGAGTTCGTTTTTATCAAAGACTAGAAACTGGACGCTTATAGAAAAGCACTAATTTGTATCAGTTCTTAGCTAAAATACTGCTGAGACGAGATGAATTAATTAAGTTATCTATTCACTTACGGTAAAGTTTGGTAAAGATAAATAGATTATCTAAACGGGCAGTTTGCCCTTTATCTAAATCCGAGCAGTTTGCCAATCTTAAAAATGAACGAACATATGCTTTATTTTATATTGGTCGGATTTTGTATACTATTCAAGTAAGAATTAGGTTACCTATATAGTTGCCATTCTCCAGATGTCTTTTGCTGAATAACACAGTTGGAACTTATCAAAACAATTCTTTCATTGTTGTTTTGTAATTACAACCCTACGAAGCGCTTTGAAACTTGTCTTTTCTATTGATTTTTATGAATTAATTTTCTGTAAATTAATACTGCTTTGTATCTGTCGTCTCTGCGTGTAATACATGCAGGTTTATGATGTGAAATTTAACTTCCCGTCTGACATGCTCGTCAAATTTGCTGTGAAAATTTTCACTAATCTCTTAACAAGCCATCATGCTCAGATTTGTTTACTTTACCGTAAATTATGTCGCATCGCTTTTTCAATGTTTGTACAATATGAAACTCATTAGTTCTGCTTTGGACAAGACTATAGCTTTATTTCTGAATGAATGTCGTATACGTGTTAATAACAGAATGAAAAAATGTCATGTAATGGCAGGTTCTCTATCTCATGGTATCGCTTATTCACCGAAAGCATTTTAACAACTTTTCGGTGGCTTGTCATTTGGTATTAGTTAGCAAGATCATGAGCCGCACAACACGAGTTCTAGAATAGCGGAGAAATAATCCGAAATTAATGAATGTTGACAGAGTCGAAATGTTCCGCCGATCGCTCGGAAATATAGCAAGCTAGGACCGAGTCTGGATCTCTAACCGCCTCATTTCCACATGTCATCAGCCCATCAACAAAGAATATGAATAAACTGAACGTCCATGGTAGAAAAACTGCACTAAAAACGCACAAATTTCTTGATATAAACCACGTGAAAGACAACCTCGCTTAATCTCAGCCCAGACTTATTATTCCCTTAATATGATAAACCGATACTATTTAGCCCTTTCAATGATTTCAAATGATCTTTAGTGATCGAGTGGATAAGAAGTATTTTGAATAAGATAAAATCTTGAAGTGTTTTTGTAGTGATGTGGTCAGGATTAATGGCCGGAAGAATGGCGGTGAATTGGACTGTTGGCTTGGTTCTATGCCGCTATTCCTCGTGTGTCAACACCAGGAATCACCCAGCTGGCCTGAATTATACTGTTGATTGACCAACGACAAGTAGTGAAAATGTATTTTGAACGACCTGCTCTTTTTTTCTCTCTTCACCACGCTAGCCACAAAATAGTTTATACCAGAATATCTTAATGTTTCTAGTTTTGGTTTGGTTTCCGCTTCAGCCTGTTGACATGGCACACTTTTGTTTTTTGATATGATCGTAAATGCTGTTTGCTCAAAACATTATATCAAGAAAAACACTTGAGAAGGCAACGTAAAACTAATTTACCTTTCAACAAGGAAAGGTGTTAAGGACCTTTTGAGAGTTTATATAGTCACTCATGATATGATACCTGGCCAACTTTTGAGAGCTTTTTTAGTCACTCGTGAGAGATACCTGGCCACGTGTTGGCGTAGAAAGAGGGAGAGGAAGAAATGTAGGAATGAATTACGATATTCTCTATTCGCGTCATTTGCTTTGAAATTTTACTTTCTTATTTCCCCTGAGGTGTTTTTTCTTCTCGTGTGGAGAATCAATAAAGGGATCCGGTCAATATTTGACAATCCTATTTTGCGCGCTTGGTGAAAAAACAAATAAAGCCGTCTCCAAAGCGCATCGCATATCTGTGTGGGATTTATTCTTCACAGAGGTCTGCTGTTTTAGGACGGTTTGTCTACCTAATTGACGACAGGACATAGAGGGAGGATGGCTCCCATCATCTCCAGTAGGTAGCTTTCAATTTCGCAGCTTGGGGGAAAGGAAAGTTTACTTGTAAATTTAATTTATTCGCACTGATCTATCCTATATTGACATAATCAACAGCAATGGGCGGAGTTTTCCAATTGCCAAATTTAGCTAACGGTTTCTGTGCTGGGTTTTTTTCTCTTTCTTCGCCGAAAATGACGAGGGAGCTATTTCTGTTTATATATACGAACTACGAAGGATATTTTTGTTTCTTTTGATTTCTTCGTCAAACAGGTTTCGCCACACCGTGTTATTTTTCATTTACAGGTTGTTTGCTGCGTGTTCTGCAGACCGACACTTGATAATGTTTACAATTGTTTAATACGACTGAAGGTCTTTGTTCTTGTTGCGAGCTCAAATTACTGCAAAATATTCCATTAGAAAATGTTTTCAGTTTCCCAACTCGAAGCGTTCCCTTTTCGCGTGGCCGCCATCTAGCTCAACAGGAGGGCAACTTTATTTGAAAGAGTAAAAAGGCAATTAAAATTCTGTTAAGAAAATGCGATGCGGGTTTTCCTTCAAGAGATATATTCACAGTGCTTTAAAATTGCTCGAATTCGATGGCGAGACCGGATTCGTGGCGGTTTGCTTGTAACCGAGCGGTGTTTCGAGGGGACACAAAGGGCTATCTCTTAATCTTTTGAATGGAGATGGCCTTCGCTGGCTGACAGATTAATCAAGAGATTGAAATGAAGAAGTTGGGACAATTGAAGTAACAAAAACAATAAGAGTCGGTTCAAGGCCAGTCACGGATTGTGAATAATTAACGAACCGTATGCTGAGAGGAGCTCGCGTCTGATTGGACGAGGCTCATATCGGTTTGTTGCGTTCAATATGCCAATCATTAAATTGGTAACTGTGTTTTGAAAAGTGCTCGGCGCTCATGCTGTGAGGAAACACAGGGAAATGCAGATGTTTTGAAAAGAGGTGTTCCCGAACTCTTGCTTCATTTCGACACCAACCACGGAAATTTGAGGAGCTGTAGTGAGTTCACGCAGAGAAAAGCGTTCAGTCGAAAGAAGCAGGTTGAGCTAACATCGACGGTCACCAGGATCTCACAAGGCACCTGACAACGAGCTACTTAAACGAACCTAATTCATACGACTCTCATGACGAGTACCTAAATCAACGTATATTTAGAAACAGGCTGATCGCAAAACAGTCCTTGGCCTATAGAAAGACAAAAAAAAGAAAAACGGCAGCTAACGAGGACACATCAGTGTTTCGTGTAAGATAATTAATATACATCATCTCACGCGAACCTTTGCGAACACGAAACAATGTCAGTGGCTCATCAAGGATCTATCGTCAGTACGAATCACGCGACCGGGTATACATCTATATCGGACCGACGGCCTTCCCACGAGTTCCTGTATAGTCGAGACTCCATTCCACCGCCGTCAGTCTCATCGAATCCTCCGCCAACTGCAAGAATAAACGACGGTCGAAGTGCAGCGAAGGCAGGTTTCCCGCACAGTATGTTCACAACAGGACCCGTTGGGGCTTCATCGATCTCCAACTTTCATCCCAACTCCATGGTCGATCGTTTTGATACACCGCCACCGAGTCATGGCTACTACCATCCCCATCCTCATCCTCATGAGACCACGTCGCCACATTTTCCCCAGGGAATAAACAGCTTCGGTAACTACCGTATGGCGGGTGGGCCGAATGATTTCTATGGACGAGAAGAGAAACCCGATGCAGTTCAACTTCCCGGGCCGTTTTCAAACCCAAGAATCGAGTTTATGCCTCCTCATCCACAACTGCCCTTTCCTTATCAACCACACGTAAGACAACCACTAAACCAAGTCATTGTATGTCAGTGGATTGAGCCTAGTTCGAAAGGCAAACCGTGTGGAAAGCAATTCTTTCGCATGCATGACGTTGTCACTCACCTCTCCGAAGATCACGTTGGAGGACCTGAAGTCACGACTCACATTTGCTTGTGGAAAAGTTGTGTCAGAAACGGACTTCCCTTTAAAGCAAAGTACAAGCTTATCAATCACATTCGTGTACACACAGGGGAGAAACCATTCCCTTGTCCCTTCCCAGGCTGTGGAAAACTCTTCGCTAGATCGGAGAACTTAAAAATTCACAAACGGACTCATACAGGTGAGAAGCCATTTATGTGTGAGTACCCGGGATGTGATCGACGTTTCGCCAACTCGAGCGACCGAAAGAAGCATTCTCATGTACACACGTCTGATAAACCGTACATTTGTAAAGTAGATGGTTGTAACAAGAGCTATACTCATCCTAGTTCGTTACGAAAGCACATGAAACTTCACCAAAAGGCAAACGATCTTGCCAAGTCAATAACGAAAGAAGAAAAGCCGAGTCTTCCACCGATACCTCATTTTCAAGCGACGTCAAATTTTGCGCCGATGGGTGACTGGTATTCTCGTTTCCCCCCTCCTCCCCCACCGAATCAACACAGCGATCGATTTGCTCTCGAAAACGCCGACTGTATTCCACGCGCGTCTGTGTACTAAAAAAAAGAACGCGTTCAAACTATAGCCGGCAGGGTTATACTTAAAAGAAGATGCGGCAATGTCTTCCAGAACTGACTTCAAGCAATTGCTTGTGCCGGAAGTCCTCGAAGATAATCAAAAGCACTTGATTGCTGAAATGTTTGATCGATGAAATAGATAAAACTATAAACACAGAATGATCGTTGGAGGACTTTTGCTAGAACTTGTGGAAAAAATAACAACTTTGGAATAGAAATCATTACAGCACAACGACGCGGTAAGATTTCCTCTATGTTTTGTTGAAGCGAGCTGAGCTCTTTGCTTCCAACAGCAACAATGTTTATAACAATATAAAAGAAACAACTTATTGACAATACGTGTACAGTTTGAGAGAGTTTAGGCTTTGAATTTTTGATCTGCAATCTATAGTTTTCATTCATAATTTAAGTTCTGAAGGAAGGCCTTCTTATTCTATGCATGCAGATACATTTTGAATGCAGTGGTTATACATGTGTTATATGTATTTGGCATATATTATATATATATATATATATATATATATATATATATATATATATATATATATATATATATATATATATATATATATAATCAGAGCCAGAGGGAGTGTAAATACAATGATTGATTTTTTTCTTCTATTTTTCTGGATAAAAAGCTTATGCTGTGGTTTGTGTACTCGTTGAGATTACTCGTTTATCGTGAGATTAGCTTTCGATATCAACCACAGTGTATACAACTAAAACTATGTATAGTTAAAATATTAAAAAATTATCGTATACAGAGCAAATCCTTATTTTGAACTGCTTGTGTTTTAATCTTCTCAGTTGCAAAGCCCACCCACAAGCAATGATAATTAACGCTTTGAGAAAATTGAACAGAAAACTGTTGGCCTACTGATTTTTTACTCTTTTAACTCCTCTGCGTGGTTCTGGATATAAATGGTCTTTAAAATGATCATTTTTAATCCGTTTCAACTGACGAGAATGTCAATATTCCACCGTGTAAATGTGTACGTTATTAATAAAGGAACAATTGTGCAAGGTGCTTGTAAATCGAAGCACTTTGAAGAATAACGTTTGGGCGAAACGGCCTTATTTACATTTCTAATTAAAATTAGAAAGTGTTCATCAAAGAAAAGATTCGAACACGCGAAGTCTTGCGAGCTTTGATCTACTGATGGAGACGATAAGGTTTTTTGGTTTGAAGATATTTATAGTCGAGATCAAGACGGGTTTGTCAAGAAGCAGGAAATTTCATTTTAGACTAAACAAAGACCAGGCTTCTTGCAAATTGAAATTTATGTGTGAAGGCGTTCTTAGTTTTTATTTTACGCGTGATTTATTATTAATAGGAACTTGGCCAAGAATTCTTGAACTCTTCAAAATGCCAAGGTGATATGTCTTGGTAACAGACGTGTTTATACAAATAAACTATCGTTTGTGGGCAAAAGAAAAAAATTATTCGACTGGTGTTTTAATCATAAAACATATTGTGTGCGTGTAATCTGATGTCAACTGCACTAAATCTAAGAATTTTCTTCTTTCTTTATGAAACTAGCACATATGTCGAGGTTAATCTTCATCCGATTTGTTAAGGTGTAGATCTTTTACTTAGGGATATAAGTAAATGTTGGTATTTCTCTTAAATTAGAGTAAAGAACAAGCACAAACGTGTGAGCGATTGTGTATTGTATAATAAAATGTGGCGGCAAATAAATAACTGATAATCTTCTGATAGCTGTTTCACGCCTACACCCACGCCAACCCGATCACTTATATCATGTTGGACTCACATTTTAGATTGAAACACAAACGCTTTATTTCAATTTCCACTTAAATTTTTAAATTGACACGTCTATGTTTTCAGAATCCGTTCAATTAATCTCGTCGGTTGTATATGGCAACTGGAAAATCTTTAAAAACTTTAAAAAAGTATTTCAGCCTTGAAATCACCAACTGTTCTTTCCAATGAATGCTAAACTCTTGTGATAGTTTTAATATCTGTGAAAATCTTTTCTTTTTGGGGTAGGTGTTTTATTTATTAAGCATTAAAATATTTTAAGGTCTTTTCAAAAAAAAAATGCGTAATACTTTTCGGGCGTATAACAATGGATCAAAGATATACACCGCTTGGTTACTTGTTTCATTTGTTGTGATCGCTTTCACGGCAAATATGCCGCCCCGAAACAGAACTAATATTGCTGGGATGTTGCTATTATCAGAGTAGGTGATCTTCAGACTGATTATGCGTGTACACTTATAACTACCAAGCTTTGTTTTCTTATAAGTATTCTTCCGTGGGGTATTATATAGGCAGTGACCTATATTGCTCAGTCGTCGGTTTAGGAACCTATTGTTGAACTTGAGAAAGGTTTTGTAAATGCTTAACCAACCCTTTCAAGTTTTTGCAAACATATGAAAATAGTCATCTTTGAAGTATGTATTCACTCTTTGATAAAAAGGTATTGAAGACAAAATATTATTAACCAAATGATAATTGACAAACGCATTTCATCTGCGCGACTCGGTCGCATTCAAGAATACAATGTTCATGTGAGGGGATGAAATGTTCATGAAACCACGCCATTTTTTTTAAATACGAGTTCTGGCAATTTCTTAAAAAAAATACCGCTAAGTTATTTTTTGCTAAGTCTCTATGCATTCGGTAGACTGATAAGAGAAAATTGAAGAAAAGACTTCCAATTAAGGCGATTTCCTTTTCGGTAACGTTTGTTCTCTTTTTAAATTATAAGGACTATAGTGTCGTAAGAATTCACCCATCAACTCTCTAGCACATGTTTGTTTTAGTATATCTTAAACTATAAATATAAACAGAGTACTTCAATACATGAACACTAGTCAATGTGTATTGTATTTTACCACAAATTTATACCTAAAGTTCTAAAGCTGATTTACATTTCCAACTTTAGAGTGTACGATATCTTCTCGTGTAAATAACCTGTTCATTCATGCTGACGATCTCTTAACACCTCCACGTCCAGTACTGGGGATATAATCAGCAATTAACCGTGTACCATCGATTCCTTACTCCACCTTGAACGTATGGTGGTATATACAACCAATAATTTATATATTAATTACAACACTATACTGTGATAAAAAGCAACTTGCCTTCACACATCTCGTTGGTATTATATTTTTTTTTGGCGGTTAACGGAAGCAATTACTCAAGTTTGAAATTAGTTTCACATGGTTGTTATATTTATATTGATGTAATATATAGCCATCCATGTCTGGCCTTTTTATTATGATTGGTTTTCTTTGACTAATACTTGGCCGAGTATATGAAAGAGTGAAGGTTAACCCATTCCTGCCTGAGCTAGCCAAAAATGGACCCTTTATTCTTTTACTCTGTCTATAACGCCAGACGACCTTACTCAAAGAGAAAACCCTCTAAGAACCCTCAGCTATCCTAGGCAGCAATGAGTTAACAAGTGATTAACCCATTCCTGTCGGAGCTAGCCAAAATGGTTCCTTTATTGTTTTACTCTGTCTATAACACCAGATGATTTTACTCGTCAAAGAGAGAACCCTCAGCAATCCTAGACAGCAATGAGTTAACAAGTATTAAACCCATTCCTGCCTGAGCTGGCTAAAAACTGTCCCTTTTCTTATATTTTACTCTGTCTATAACACCAGACAATTTTACTCATCAAAGAGAGAACCCTCAGACATCTTAGGCAGCAATGAGTTAACAAGTGATTAACCCATTCCTGTCGGAGCTAGCCAAAAACAGCTCCTTTATTGTTTTACTCTGTCTAACACCAAACGATTTTACTCATCAAAGAGAGAACCCACAGACATCCTAGGCAGCAATGGGGTTAACAAGAGATTACCCCATTCCTACCTGAGGTGGCTAAAAACAGCTTCCTTTATTATTTTACGCTGTCTAACACCAGACGATTTTGCTCATCAAAGAGAGAACCCTCATTTAGACATCCTAGGCAGCAATGAGTTAACAAATGATTGACCCATTCCTGCCTGAGCTTGTTAAAAACAGATCCTTTATTATTTTACTCTGTCTAACACCAGACGATTTTACTCGTTAAAGAGAGAACTCTTATGTAGGCAGCAAAGGAGTTAACAAGTGATCAACCCATTCCTGCCTGAGCTGGCTAAAAACAGTTCCTTTATTTTTGTACTCTGTCTAACACCAGACGATTTTACTCATCAAATAGAGAACCTTCATGTAGACATCCTATATTGGTTTTATTTGAACACCAGGTTAATTTTAAAATAAATATTCTTCTATACACGGGGTATTTCTCATCAAAGTACAACTTGGTAATTCACTAAAATATTATTTTCTGATGTAAAGTGGAGACGCTGAAACTTTGTATATTTTGAGCACAGGCTGTTGTATCAGGATGTTGGACCACAGCTATCCACGTCTGGCTATGTTTTGGTTGGTTGCGTTTGACTAGTATACCAAGTTGAGTACATTGTAGGAATACTGAACTATAGACAGTATATCCAAAACATGCTATATCAATGTGTATATATATATATATATATATATATATATATATATATATATATATATCCATTTATATTTGACTACGTCTTGGTTGGGTTTGACAAGTATATACCAAGCTGATTACATTGTTGTAGGAATACTGAACTTATATATGTCCAACACATGCTATATCAATGTAAATAATATATAGCCACTTATATTTGGCTAGGTCTTGGTTGGGTTTGACAAGTATATACCAAGTTCATTACATTGTTGTAGGAATACTGAACTTATATATGTCCAACACATGCTATATCAATGTGTATAATATAGCCATTTATATTTGGCTAGGTCTTGGTTGGGCTTGTTTGACTAGTATACATACAAGCTGAATACATTGTTGTACAAATGCTGAAATTTTGCATAATTATGTCAAATATGTCTTTCGTTATAAATGAGAAAACTGTTCAATGTACTGACACCGTATAAACAAAAGTTTTGAACCGTGGTTTACCTGAAGAGCTATGACACGTTATCTCAGGCTTCTTCATGCTTTGCAATCGAAATGGAATTTTCAATTTTTAAAAGTAGCTCGTTCTGGTTATATTGATTCGATTTTACTGTATAGGTTTAACTCCACGTGGAAGTCAGCCTAAATGTTCCCTTGAAATCTATTTTAGAACTTTGGTCGTTTTAATTAAATGTGAATGGACTCCATGTTCTTTTAGAACACAGCGAACATTGTTTCTGCTCAGCTTGAAAGACTTTGTTTGTGTCTTTGTGTGAGGTCTCTAAGGAGAGAGAACCAACTTGGTTTCTATTCTGTTTTGTTTTGTTTCCTTTCCTTCCCTATTTGAATGTTTCTGCAGGTAGCTTGTTTCACAGCAAGTGCTACCGGACGCCCTCCCATGCACGATGTTAGCATGACCAATTTGTTTGAAAAGACCAACCATTCACTCATCAATTACTCCGTATGAGGTCTCCTTTTTCAAACGCGACGTGTGAACCCTTCAATATCCCGCCAGCCTTACCTAAATCGATTAGCGATGACATTTTATACTTGTTCTTTTTTTATAAAGCGCTTTTATAGCAATGCTATGTTTGGCATGAAAATATATATAATAGAACCTAAGAAGAATATAGTTTGTTTTGAATAAGAAAATTATAATTGCTAAAATATAAGCGTGACCTTGGCTGTGTCTGTGAACATTTATATACAAGAGCATTTCAAAGCGGCTTATTTCTTAAGTAATATTTAGTGTATTCAACAAATTGTTATGTTACCATAATATAGATTGAAGAAATAGCATTTTGAATACCGGGTTAATAGAGATTTGACGAACTAGCTGTAATTTAGCGTTAATGTTTATTAGGTTTTTAAAATAGAAATAAATCGAGCGTCCTCTTACAAATTATGTATAGTACACTCTTACAAATTATGAATATTTATTACTAGCATTTTAATGACCGCTTCAGTTACTAAAGGTTATTAATATTATTGTTATTGATCTAGCAAATATTGTATATTTTTGGTTCACGAGAATTTTAGATTGAATGAGGTTATAGTCTCATGAACTTTTCTTTGCAAGAGATTAGTAATTTTGAGATTTGTTTATATCAATATTTTTATTTTTAGTATCACCAGGATATTATAATATAAAATTAACGAAAGAAGGGGGAGAGTTATTTTCATAAATGTTGTGCAATATAAATAAACAAATTTATGAAATTCAACATATATAAGCTCTTGACAACAGCTAGCCTTCGAAGCTCAGTGGCCGGTCTGAGCCACACCAGTCTGTGTAGTTTGGCTAAAATATATATGCTTACAAATCCACTGAATGTGGTGTTACCAAAAATATTTATAAACTCGCGTTTCTTTTCGCGCGCACACAAATGTCCATTGTCTCTCCCCTCCCTTGCTAATTGTTATAGAGGTAACTGAATAATCATACTTTTAGTCTTGATTTTTTATGATCTTGAGAGATGCAGGAAAATGTTTCTGTATGTTTTTACAAGTTTAACTTAAATAAACTAATATTAAAAAGTAAGGATACTGTTAGATTCCTTCGCCACCCTGTTGTGGAGGCTCAAGTATATTAATTCCTTTGCGTACTGGGGTTTCCGTTCGTTAAATAGATTGTTATAGGTCTTAAACTTTTTGCCTACCAGGGATTCGTCTTTGCCCAATGAAGACGTTTAGTGTTAGCTAGATAATGAATTGTGGGTGTAGGAACAGGATGGTGTAATAAATATTTAACCTTTTGCGTAGAAGGTGTTTATTTTTTAATTGCTGAATAAAATTGGCTAGTTTATTTACAAGATACTCGCTACAGTCTTTTACTGAAACTACTGCAGTCTGGCTAGCCATTTTCTTGTTACAAGATTTATAAATACGTGACTTAATATAAGTTCTAGCTGTACTGCAAGCTACCGTTAGATGTTATAGTCAGTTTCAGCTTGCTTTTGAAATTCGTTTGTCAACATTCGTTGGAAGGTTGGGAACTTGGTACGGAAAGTTCGCGAAGTTCGTTGTGAAGTTCGTCGTGAAGTTCGAATTTCATAAACTTTGAATTGAATTCCTTTGACAAAATCACAGAGAAGAAGATTATTTGTTGTATAGAATATAATAATAGATACTTGGTTAAGCAGAAACAAATTGCTGACGTAAATTTGTGTCTACCTCGCAACGTAGTTCGCAACATTGCAACGTAGTTCGGAATGTTCATTTCAATTATACGTATCGGATTTCGAAAGCAAGCTGAAACGGACTATAAAACTCAGAAAAACTTTGAGCTCCAGACAGGACTCGAAGCTACAACTTTTGAATTCTATATCCATTGAGCCACTAGAACTCAGATATCAGAGACGAGGTTGTTTACGATATTTATCCCTGGGAACGAGTTAAACTGTACCTGTGTCACAAATACTATGAAATTATTCTGCAAGTTGCTTTATGTCAGTAAACTTCTAGATAAATGTTGTTAGTTAGTTTACTCTTTTCAGATTGGAGTTAAAGTCTCTTAGGTTTTTCTTTAGACATGTTATTACAATTTTAAAATTTATTTTAGAAATTCAACGAACTATAAGAAACATGCAGGATTAGTTTCTATATTAAAACAACTAGACTATTAGTTCGAGGTGAACGTGATCGGGTTCCCGTATGGATTCTTCTTGTGACGAGTTAAATCGTCTGGCGTTAGCCAGAGTAAAATACATGTGGTGTTAGCCAGAGTAAAATACATGTGGTGTTAGCCAGAGTAAATTACATGTGGTGTTAGCCAGAATAAAATACATGTGGTATTAGCCAGAATAAAATACATGTGGTGTTAGCTAGAGTAAAACATATGTGGTGTTAGCCAGAGTAAAATACATGTTGTGTTAGCCAGAGTAAAATACATGTGGTGTTAGCCAGAGTAAATTACATGTGGTGTTAGCCAGAGTAAAATATATGTGGTGTTAGCCAGAGTAAAATACATGTGATGTTAGCCAGAGTAAATTACATGTGGTGTTAGCCAGAGTAAAATATATGTGGTGTTAGCCAGAGTAAAATACATGTGGTGTTACCCAGAGTAAAATATATGTGGTGTTAGCCAGAGTAAAATACATGTGGTGTTACCCAGAGTAAAATACATGTGGTGTTACCCAGAGTAAAATATATGTGGTGTTAGCCAGAGTAAAATACATGTGGTGTTAGCCAGAGTAAAATATATGTGGTGTTAGCCAGAGTAAAATACATGTGGTGTTACCCATAGTAAAATATATGTGGTGTTAGCCAGAGTAAAATACATGTGGTGTTACCCAGAGTAAAATACATGTTGTGTTAGCCAGAGTAAAATACATATGGTGTTAGCCAGAGTAAAATACATGTGGTGTTAGCCAGAGTAAATTACATGTGGTGTTAGCCAGAATAAAATACATGTGGTGTTAGCCAGAGTAAAATACATGTGGTGTTAGCCAAAGTAAAATATATGTGGTGTTAGCCAGAGTAAATTACATGTGGTGTTAGCCAGAATAAAATACATGTGGTGTTAGCCAGAGTAAAATACATGTGGTGTTAGCCATAGTACAATACATGTGGTGTTAGCCATAGTACAATACATGTGGTGTTAGCCAGAGTGAAATACATGTGGTGTTAGCCAGAGTAAATTACATGTGGTGTTAGCCAGAGTAAAATACATGTGGTATTAGCCAGAGTAAAATATATGTGATGTTAGCCAGAGTAAATTACATGTGGTGTTAGCCAGAGTAAAATACATGTGGTATTAGCCAGAGTAAAATATATGTGATGTTAGCCAGAGTAAATTACATGTGGTGTTAGCCAGAGTAAAATACATGTGGTATTAGCCAGAGTAAAATATATGTGGTGTTAGCCAGAGTAAAATACATGTGGTGTTAGCCAGAGTAAAATACATGTGGTGTTAGGCAGAGTAAAATACATGTGGTGTTACCCAGAGTAAAATACATGTGGTGCTAGCCAGAGTAAAATATATGTGGTGTTAGCCAGAGTAAAATACATGTGGTGTTAGCCAGAGTAAATTACATATGGTGTTAGCCAGAGTAAAATACATGTGGTGTTAGCCAGAGTAAAATACATGTGGTGTTAGCCAGAGTAAAATACATGTGGTGTTAGCCAGAGTAAAATACATGTGGTGTTAGCCAGAGTAAAATACATGTGGTGTTAGCCAGAGTAAAATACATGTGATGTTAGCCAGAGTAAATTACATGTGGTGTTAGCCAGAGTAAAATATATGTGGTGTTAGCCAGAGTAAAATACATGTGGTGTTACCCAGAGTAAAATATATGTGGTGTTAGCCAGAGTAAAATACATGTGGTGTTACCCAGAGTAAAATACATGTGGTGTTACCCAGAGTAAAATATATGTGGTGTTAGCCAGAGTAAAATACATGTGGTGTTAGCCAGAGTAAAATATATGTGGTGTTAGCCAGAGTAAAATACATGTGGTGTTACCCATAGTAAAATATATGTGGTGTTAGCCAGAGTAAAATACATGTGGTGTTAGCCAGAGTAAAATACATGTGGTGTTAGCCAGAGTAAAATACATGTGGTGTTAGCCAGAGTAAAATACATGTGGTGTTAGCCAGGGTAAAATACATAAAACGTGAAAATCGGATGATGTCTATAGAAAAAGATAAAAACGTTTAGAAGGAATCAGCAAATTTTGAAATATAGGTCAGAAAGAGTCCTGTTGGGAGACTAACAATCTATAATTGATCCCCCGTTGTACATGAAAGCATACTGTATGAAACTCTATTCTGTTATTATCTCCTTTGATTTAACACTAAAATATATTCACATATATAAATCCTACAATGTTACCACAAAGCTATAGTTGTAAGATTTGAAGCATACAAAACCGTATACTAGTGCATGCATGCCCAGCTCAAAATAAACCTACCCAAGTTATAAAATATTTAACGACTTTTGCAATATCGTGAAACAGCACAAATGTATTCCTGAATATTTTATAATCTTGATGGCATTGTGGTTTTATGCTGTCACATATAATGTAATGTGGTGATCTTGACGAATAAAAAAATGGACTCGTGCCGTGACGAGACCTTCCATGCCACCTGTGTCGTCTTTTGAAGTCTTTTGTTAGATCAAACCACACCAAACTCATAGCAAACACTCTTTTTCATCTAAAAACGTTTCCATTAATTTTTCCCAATATTAACTACTTAAATTGCTGACTGGTGCATAGAAGCCTCTTGGGATTTTTCTTTGCCAGTTATCCATCCATATCATTTATCCTTGCTATTGTTGCTTTTATATATATATATATATATATATATATATATATATATATGTATATGTATTATAACTTATTGGATTCATCTAAGCCCGATATGGCAAAATATTTAAGTCGAAAATTCAATATTGGGGGCGAGGTCGAAGGTTGAGCCTAATATTAAAATTTGAGACTTAAATATTTTCCATATCGGGCGAAGATGAATCCAATGGGTGTTTTATTATATCGAACAAATAATCGTGCAATTGACGTGTAAATATACCTTGTGCACCTGTCCAAAGGTTGCTGTCCAATATGTAGTTGTCCTATATCGTGAAATATTGGGCTGGCACGTGACGCTAATGTAGACATTTGATTGGACGATTATTTGTGAGGGTATAATAATATATATATATATATATATATATATATATATATATATATCTATATATATATATATATATATATATATATATATATATATATATATATATATATATATATATATATATATATACATGTGGGTTTTGGTCTACGAAACGCAAAGAGTGCTCGATAACATATAGTAAGAGCAAATATAGATTTTCGCTTACCTCAAAAGTCTGCAACAGGCTGTTTCATCTAAAAAAGAATCTTCAGGCAGAAGATTCTTTTTTAGATGAAACAGCCTGTTGCAGACTTTTGAGGTAAGCGAATATATATATATATATATATATATATTATATATATATATATATATATATATATCAGTTATATATTATGTTGAGTGTTGAGATTTGGTATTTTACTGTAGTGTATCTATTCATGTTCAGAGGTGTCAAGATTCACGCTGCGTATTAGAAACACTGTTGTGATTTGATATGTACATGCAGTGCGATGACACCCTTTGTTACGTACGCAACACTAAGAATTTAGATATCAAACATGAAAAAAACAACAACCAGTATTTACAATTTTTTGTTTCCGGACCGCTACTGTTTCAGCTGCTAAAATATGTGGGGAAGCAGTGTTTGAATTTTAATCCATTTTAAGCGCATGATGTTCTCACTGGTGGCAAGTTTGCACCAATTATTGAGGCATAGATCTAAGGTTTACCTGATAGGAAACTACAATTATTGAAAATTAGAGTAATATGCAAGGAATATTTGGCAATTCACTCGATCAATCTGCATGTTGTGGGGATTTTTTGCAAAATGCAACAGACGGAAAATGCAAGACCTTCCAGTTAGAAATCAACCATTACTCAGTTGTAAAAAGTAGAGTGTTGCGTAGGCAGTGTTTTAGATAGAGCAAAGTGAAAAGATGGTATTTCTTAGTGTAAAAATGGAGAGTGCTTCGTAGGCAGTGTTTTAGATAGGGCAAAGTGAAAAGATGGTAAAACTGTCGCGAATAGTTTTAATAACGAAATACTGACGTTTTGAGCTCGGCCCTTCATTATCAGTGTAAAGTGTGCGTTCGCAGTTTTACATGATAATTTAAAGATAGAAAATATACTCCTTTTTAATATTTCAGCCAATGCAGCCATATATAATACAACAACAACAACAACAACAACAACAACAACAACAACAACAACAACAACAACAACAACAACAACAACAACAACAACAACAACAACAACAACAACAACAACAACAACAACAACAACAACAACAACAACAACAACAACAACAACAACAACCAACTACAACAAGAACAACAACAACAACAACAACAACAACAACAACCAACTACAACAACAACAACAACATCAACAACAACAACAACAACAACAACAACAACAACAGCTTTATTATACCCTCTAAACATACACATATATGTACATGATCAAAATTTTAAAAGGTAATGGCCTCTTGAAATAACCAGAAAAGCTAAAAATTGCAAGACGCCATATATAACCGAGGGCTGTGAAGGGAATGTTGTCGTATAGATAATTGATTAGATTATACAAATAATATCTCACTACATGATACTTTTTTTAAATTAAGCCCTGTCACAGTCAGTGACTCTAGCTCCTTGACCAATGAGCTTAGAGCTTATTGACCAACATCCTGTTTATGCCTCACACAATTGTCGGAGGTAGCTCTAAAATATTCCTAACATCCATGTCATCCAAACTATTTCATCAGCTGAATACGTTTATTACAGATTTTGCGGAAGAGCTTCATGCAGTATATATTACAGAGCTGCAGTATCAGCTCATTCTTTGTATGTATGTATGTAAACTTCACTTTAAGTGTCAGTACTTGGGGACACTATAACGTTGGTCTAATCTTACTGCATGAGGGAAGAAAATGGAGAACTGGAAGAAAAGCCCTATGAGGCACATATCTCTACTTATACACCGTCCCAAGCTGGGACAGGCGGTCACCTATTCAAGTGCTAACCTTCCCACCAGGCTTAACCAGCTTCGGCTCAGCGGTAAGAGGCGGCGCACTAACAGCAAGTGTCACCCGTACCTATAGTGTTACAAAGCAAACCCTATACACACCGTTAATTGATGGAACCATGCATGGCCACCGCATGTTTCATTGCTAGTTAAACTTAAAGAAGTGTTTTTGTAGTGTTGCACTATATACATGTACGTTAATAAAACCGATATATGGTTTAGACTGAGCATGGTTAGTAACCACCTCTTAGGGCCTGTTTATATGATCCCGGTGTACCGGGACGGGATGGCAGCCGGGATGATTTTGATGTATTGAAATAAGTCACGGTCTTTGATTATGTGCATCGGAAAACTTTCGCCTACATTTTTCAAGGCCTAGATTACTAAATAACTTCAACAAAAGCCATTTTCAATTGCCACAATCATTCACTTTTAACATTAGGATCAGATCAACAAAATCTGAGTTTCTTCAGGCATCGCGTGGTTTTTCTGTTTTACGTGTTGACTTATTTCAATATATCAAAATCATCCCGGCTGCCATCCCGTCCCGGTACACCAGGATACAGATCCTTACTCAGGATATTTGAAGAACAGTGGAGAGTACTAGTGAGGACGTGAGCGTTTCTAATTTTAACATGCATCTAAAGCATAAACTGACCTGATTGATCGCAATGTGCAAACGTAGCTTAGTCGTATGATGTGTAAGACAAAGAATATATACTTTACGTTGGGGAATTAAGATAATGCATTTAATTTGTGTTTGCTGATTTTTTTGTCGTGTTAAGGTGCTGTTACACGATGCGATTTTTCTTGCAACTTACAACAAATTTACATATGGAAAAAAAATCGCAAGTTGCAGGAAGGGTGTTACACGTTCAGCAGCTTGCGATTTTTGTTGTAAGTTGCAGCAAAAAGTAGAACCCATCTTGCAACTTGCAACACGGCAAAAATGACAAAATCGCAAGTTGCTACGGGATGTTACACGGTATGAATTTTTTATGTAACTTAGACCCCGTTTACACGATGCCGGTAGAATTTGAGAACGGAACAAAATCATGCCTTTAGGCCTTACGTTTACATGGCAGCACAAAAATAACATGAAATGTTATATGCTGTATTTGCATACCGGCATGATTTTGTTCCGTTTTCAAATTGTACCGGCATCGTGTAAACGGGGTCTAAGACCTCGTTGACACGGTATACTGGACGAATTCGAGACCGGTCTCAAATTCGTCCTATTTCGCTGTGTAAACAGGCGGAACCGCACTAATTCGAGACCGCTTGCGAATTTTTCTTCCGTGTAAACAGGCGGAACCGTACGTATACTAATTCGAGATCGCTTCTGAATTCGTCCGGTACCTTGTAAACGTAGCCTTGCAACATTTAGTGATTTGTTGCAAGTTGCAAGAAAAATCGCATCATTATACAGCACCTTTAGGGGGGAGGTTGTTGAGCTCAGGGGTAGAATTAGAGTTATTACATCAATTAGCTACAACTGGTCTCCCAGGAACATCAATCATTCGCTTATGAATTTTAGATAATAAATATAAAACTATAGACCCGAATGCAATTCTTACCCTTTTTCGAAAACCGAAAATCACCTTGCATGCACTGACCATTTGCGTTCAGCTTTATATAGTGTCGATATATCATATAATATCGTTAAGAAAACTTGAAAGTTTTACAGAGAAGTCGTTTGTAGAATATAGACTTAATAAAAATTATTTATTTTTTGTTTAAACTTTTGGAATAAATGTAACCTAAGACCCCGTTTACATCTAAGACCCCGTTTACACGATGCGATACAATTTGAAAACGGAACAAAATCATGCCGTTTAGGCCTTGCGTTTACACGATACCGGCACAAAAATAACATGAAATGTTGTATTTGCATACCGGCATGATTTTGTTCCGTTTTCAAATTGTACCGGCATCGTGTTGTGTAAACGGGGTCTAAGAACGTTTTATTCCTGACGTTTCGCTCGTGTTTACAAGCACAAACTCCTAATTTTCGTTGCAGTTTTTAGCATATCCCGTACATGCATGCATATTACTTTGTCTCCTTTGCGGTGTACATGCTATTGGCGGTTTCACACTCTTTCTTTACAATTTTATTAATATTAGGAAAAAATATAATTATATCTTTGGCGTTCATCTCGTGTATATACATAGTAATCTTTAAAATGGGAAACTAGTGAACAATATAACAGCATGTGATGTTTTTATTTAGATAATTTTCAACTGAAACCGGTATTTAGAAACCTGCATTTTGCTGATAAACTAGCGTTGAATTCATTAAATAGAATTCTGTACAGCAAGTTTCTTCATAATACATCTTGGCTTGCATATAGTTTTTTAAAAAAGGAACCCTCTTATTTTACTTTTCTTAGTTTAAAAAATATAGGAAAATTAAGGTTTTGATTTTTAAGGAACAGGAAGCCCAAATTTGATCCTCAGCGTTAAAAGCAGCTGGTGTCACCTTTAGCTGTAAATGAAAAAGATGTTTTTACCCCGCCAATATTTACTCTGCTATACTAACGTTGTAGAAACTGTTGTCAAGTTTCCACGTATTGCAAAACCATGGAGTTAAATCGAAATAGAATTGTCTAGAATCGTTTCTTTTATGATTTTTATGCTAAACTTTAAAAGAAGCATCTAAAAATTGCTTTTCTCTATTAGTACATGAGAACAAAGATTAAACAATATATTCTGGTCCCATGCCGAGATGTTATACAATGCTACCGGGAATTGTGTTTGAACCTTGCGTGGGGTGATAAAACTCTTTCTTAAATTTCCAAAGCTTACTGGACAAGAATTATTTTAAAAGGACTCCTATTAACGTGTCAGTGTCAACGAAATAAATGTGTTTATATCTCCCACTGTTTCTTTTGAGCTTTCGAATGCTTTTAATAACAAGGACGGTAAAGATGAAAGGCTATATAATGAATGTGCTCTGACCCCCTTACGTTTTCATTTTTCTAATCCTAACGTGAAAAGTGGTTCATGTGGAGAATGTTTTCCAAACATAATTCACATGATGTACGATGCATGCCGAGAAGCGAGAGTGGTTTGGTAGAAAAGAGCATTAAAATAAATAGTAAATACATTTTGTTTGTTAGTAGGCCTAGAACTTTCAGCTTGAAGTTTGTAAAGGTCGATCTATCGTGATGTACAAGCTGTTATAACTAATTGTTAATACTCAGGCATGTTCGAGTCACGAGAGCTCCGAATCTTTAAGTGTTAAAAGTACAATGTGTTCAAAGTACAATGTTGTACGCAAACCTGAAAACACTCGTGGGCAAATTCAAGTCAACATTTCTCATATTATAATAGTGAATATCACATACACACTTGGACTAATTAGTTTGGAACGAAATGGGCTAATGACTTACTTCTTTAACGTTTTCAAAATACTATTCCTTTCTATACCTGCGCACAAATATTATTCAGTTTGGTTTTAACTCATTCCTGTCCGAGGGCTTCCCCAGAGGTGAATACAATTGTCCGACGTTAGCCAGAATAAAATACTAAAGACCAAATGAAATACTAAAACCCAATTCGGACAGGAAGAGTTAGGCGATAATTTTATACCTGTATCTCACAACTTACGATAGCTTCTATAACAAGAACTTATTTATAACAAGTAATATTGGGCATTTCACTCGATTACATAGCATGTTCTAGGGATTTTTGGTGAAGGAAAATTCGAGTGTGGAATATACAGCTTTGTTAGCTACTCATAATACTGACATTTTTCGCGATAAATGTTGTTCTCTAATAAAGAACCCTAAACTTGTTGTCTATAAAGTTATGCTATATTACCATTATTCAGCATATAAAACTAATCTATTAGCTTTGTCCCGTAGCCCTGTTAGCTTTGTCCTACTAAAACGGGAAGACTTTGGGTATACTGGATATTTCATGCACATCAGACAAGTTTAAATGTGATATTTTAGAAACTAGAGGAGGTCGAGCCAAAGCTCTTCATCAGAGGAATAATCATTAAAGGACTTTGGCTTAAAGCATCATGGTGTTCTGTTATGAAAAATCTCGACGTGGAGTCTACCACTTTTCTGTACATCGACGCTGTTCACCCTTTCATGCGCTATTAGAAATTATTTTATCAAAGCTCCCATTCAACTCGTAAAGCGATGCGCATTGTTGTTGTTATTGTGGAACAACTTACTCTGTCTAACGCGTCGTCAAGGGAACACGTATCGGAAAGCCGTGCATGAAAAAATACATTGGCTACACGCGTAAAAACGCACAACTTGTTCACGGTTGTCAACAGGCGTGAACAATGCTGTTCGCCGTGAACAAGTTGTCAACAAGTTGTTCACTTATGGTTCGAACAACTTGTTCACGGATAAATCAACAGTCATGAACAAGTTGTTCCAACAGCACATTTTTATAGCCAACAACGTTGTTCGCACATGATACAACATGTTGTAACAGCATGACGAAATAACAACGATGAACAACAATGTTACAACAATGGTGAACATGGTTGATATATCAACACGTTCTTCGGTTGTTACAACATGCGTGAACAACGGTTGTTGTTATATACCAAAGACTTTCGTTTGCCAAAGATGAAATCCTATTGGTCAAATCATGGTCACGTGTTGTTCAACAAACTCAATGTTTCTTTCTGCCGAGGGAAACATTGCACTGTTTCCCTCTGACGTCACAACGAAGAAGGAAACAGTGCAATGTTTCCCTCTGACGTCAGTTTTAATCATGCGTTGTTCACGTGAATACACAACGATTATTGCATCAGATTCAGAACTTTGGACTTTTCGGAACATTTTGAAAACAAGAGCTTGTTTCGAGCTTGTTTGGTACGAAATAGTCCATTTTCGAAAAGAAAGAATATCTAGACATATCTTCAAAGAAGGTCTGAAGAAAACCTGGATAAATTTAAAGCTGTTCTTTGTACTTGTTGAGTCTGGTGTATTTGTTTAGTTGAATTGAAATACGAAGACAAAGTCAAAGTGTCTTGGTAAGTCTTTTTGCCTTTTGCAAGTTTCGAGTCAGTTTGGTGTTTCGTATTTTAAAAGTCTTTGGTATATAACAAAACGCTTGTTGACTTTTGCCTCGGGAAACATCGAGTTTTACGGTCCCTCAGGCTTCAATATCACCCTCGGGCTAAAACCCTCGGGTGACATTGAAGCCTTCAGGTCCGTAAAACTCGATGTTTCCCTCGGCGCCAGTCAACAAGTGTATACTGTCTAACGCCTCGTCAAAGGAACACGTCTTGCAAAGCCATTCATGAAAAAATACATTGTCTACACGCGTAAAAACGCACTTGCTCACGGTTGTCAACAGGCGTGAACAATGTTGTGCTGCTCGCTTCTCCCATGCAAAGTTGTCAACAAGTTGTTCACTTAAAGTGTATATGAAACAAAAATTAAGTTTGTCTTATTTGAAAGAACTCTTAAAATAATGGGGATTATCAATTTACAGCTTTTTCATATGTGATATTCAAATGAGATAACTTATGGTTCGTTTTTTTCTAATTAACATATTCGAAAATAGTGAATATTTTTAAGATTATTGATCAAAATCACTTGTAGCTTGTCTTTCATGTTTAGTTGCATGAACTGTAGCAATATGCAAAGTTTCAAGTCATTTTGTTCAATAATCTTAAAAATATTCGCGATTTTCGAATATGTTAATTAGAAAAAAACGAACCATAAGTTATCTCATTTGAATATCACATAAGTCTAAATATCTCAAGAACTAAGTAAAATATGAAAAAGCTGTAAATTGATATTCCCCATTATTTTAAGAGTTCTTTTAAATAAGACAAACTTAATTTTCGTTTCATATACACTTTATGGTTCGAACAACTTGTTCACGGATAAATCAACAGTCATGAACAAGTTGTTCCAACAGCACATTTTTATAGCCAACGTTGTTTGCGCATGATACAACATGTTGTAACAGCATGACGAAATAACAACGATGAACAACAATGTTACAACAATGGTGAACATGGTTGATGTATCAACACGTTCTTCCGTTGTTACAAGATGCGTGAACAACGGTTGTTGTTTCATCAAGCAGTAACAACTTGTTGAAACAATGATGAACAATGTTGTTCATTTATCAATGTTGTTCACGTATGTCAACAAGTTGTTACAGCATTGTTCAGGCAACAGTGCTGTAACAACTTGCGAGATTTTTACGCGTGTACGTGCACAGCACTCTACGTTTAGTCACCATAGTCGATGGTTTGTTTTTCACGTTTTTCAAGACTAAAAGACAAGCGACTGATAGTTTAAGTAACGAACTACTCACATTTCGAGTTCTAAATTTACCTTTTTTATGCCTTAGCTCTAATCTCGTACCCAGGTCTTGCAACGAAGCTGCGCTGTTGGACTGCAATGGTTTTTGGGAAGGATGGGGATCGAGGGGAGTACTTTGGGTGCTAGAGGTTCGATCACAGTCGTATGGGGATCATGTGGACACACGAGGATGTACCCAGGGTACGACGGGAAAGTTCAGTCCTTTGGGGGATCCTTGGGGAACTATTTGTCTGAAATATATCTATCTTCCAATCTGTTTGAAACTGTTTGAAAGTAATTTTTGTAAGATCTTAAGGTTTTGCTATTTATTTGATTTCCTAACTTGCGGATAGCCCTGTTTAGTGTTTACATATTGTAATAATAAAATGAAAAATCTTACTATCCCAACCGGGAATCCAATTACCCAAGGTCTCCGAATTGATGACTCAAAAGGACCCGTCCAGTCCTTTCGCTGCTTTTCCAAAATATGTTGTTCAATAGGCGAGTTTCAGGGTGTTGCGCGCGCATCAATTTTCAAAAAAACTTGCAAGCTCCCCTCAAAGTAAACGTACTATTTAAAATAAACAAAGTATAGATACAGTTTCTGGATATTTACCACTGTAATTCTGCTGTTGTTGGCTCGCTAGCAAGTCTGTTTGCAAGTGCTTACTTTGTAGAGAGCCCGCCAAGAGCCCGCCAATTCCTTCCAAAACGATGCGCGCAACATCCTGAAACTCGCCTATTTGTTTTTTTCTAAGTTTGCCGTCGAGTTTCAGCGACTCTCAAGATTTTAGCAATAACCTTTTTGATACCCTAACCACAAATAAAACCCTAAACCTAGTCAGAAGTCTGGGTTACCGCCTAGCTTTTTGGAAAAAGCATATTTGACGACATATTTTAGAAAAGCTGCGAAATGACTGGACGGTTCCTTTTGAGTCATTCCTTTTAGCAGTAACCCGGTCGGAACAGCCAGAGATTTTCATGTTTGAATATCGCCATTTTCTCAAGTCTACATAAATATTGGTCTTCAGCGGTGAGGCAGTGCGTTTACAGCACATACCACTCATTACTTTCCAAAATAATGACCAAACCGCTTATCCTTTTCTAACCCAATTGTTTGTATCTGGATGGTTCAGACTGCGGGCGTGGCTGCGCCTGCAGTCATAAAAATATAGAGAATACAGGGCAGATAAATGTCAGCGGTTGTTACCATTTTTTGAATAGGACCCTCGTTCCAGTAGGTCAGCAGTCATAGCATCTCAATCATCATTACTTCGTATAAGATCGGCATAATAGTTTGCTCTTACTATTTTCTCTTTATTAATATTCCATTACTAGGCACGGATGACATTAGCAGGTCAAATTAAAAAAATTCTCAACCACGGTCAGGTAGTTTTACTCTACATTTAAATCTTACCATGAAAAGATACTAATGGTAATACATGCACGTAGTTCTTCTAAAAAAACTTGCAACATAATAAAATCACCTATATACATCTAATCGTTGTATACATAACGTAAAAATGACCACAGACGATTCTGAAATGAACTGTAGCTTTAATAATTGCTCAATTTTGATTGTTTTCCACACAGATCTACAAGAACATGTACAAGAAATGTATAAATAATCTATTGTTGCATCATTTCGTGGACTGAAATTTCCCAATACCAGTCCACTCCCATTTCCACTGCCATTCCCAATACCAGTCAATTCCCATTCCCACTGCCATTCCCACTGCCATTCTCACTGCCATTCTCTCTGCCATTCCCACTGCCATTCCCAATACCAGTCCACTCCCATTCCCACTGCCATTCTCACTGCCATTCCCACTTCCATTCCACTGCCATTCTCACTGCCATTCTCACTGCCATTCTCACTGCCATTCCCACTACCATTCCCACTGCCATTCCCACTACCATTCTCACTACCATTCCCACTGCCATTCTCACTACCATTCCCACTGCTATTCTCACTACCATTCCCACTACCATTCCCACTGCCATTCTCACTGCCATTCCCACTGCCATTCCCACTGCTATTCCCACTGCCACTGCCATTCCCACTGCCATTCACACTACCATTCTCACTACCATTCCCACTGCCATTCTCACTACCATTCCCACTGCCATTCTCACTACCATTCCCACTGCCATTCCCACTGCCACTGCCATTCCCACTGCCACTGCCATTTCCACTGCCACTGCCATTCTCACTGCCTCTGCCATTCTCACTGCCATTCCCGCTACCATTCCCACTACCATTCCCACTGCCATTCCCACTGCCATTTCCACTGCCATTCCCACTACCATTCCCACTGCCATTCTCACTACCATTCTCACTGCCATTCCCACTGCCATTTCCACTGCCATTCCCACTGCCATTCCCACTACCATTCCCACTGCCATTCCCACTGCCATTCTCACTACCATTCCCACTGCCATTCTCACTGCCATTCCTACTGCCATTCCCACTGCCATTCCCACTGCCACTGCCATTCCCACTGCCATTTCCACTGCCACTGCCATTCCCACTACCATTCCCACTACCATTCCCACTGCCATTCCCACTGCCATTCTCACTACCATTCCCACTGCCATTCTCACTACCATTCCCACTGCCATTCCCACTGCCATTCCCACTGCCATTCCCACTGCCATTCCCACTGCCATTCCCACTGCCATTCCCACTGCCATTCCCACTGCCACTGCCATTTCCACTGCCACTGCCATTCTCACTGCCTCTGCCATTCTCACTGCCATTCCCGCTACCATTCCCACTACCATTCCCACTGCCATTCCCACTGCCATTTCCACTGCCATTCCCACTACCATTCCCACTGCCATTCTCACTGCCATTCTCACTGCCATTCCCACTCCCACTGCCATTCCCACTGCCATTCTCACTACCATTCCCACTACCATTCCCACTGCCATTCTCACTGCCATTCCCACTGCCATTCCCACTGCCATTCCCACTGCCATTCCCACTGCCATTCCCACTGCCATTCCCACTGCCACTGCCATTCCCACTGCCATTCTCACTGCCATTCCCACTGCCATTTCCACTACCATTCCCACTGCCATTCCCACTGCCATTCCCACTACCATTCCCACTGCCATTCCCACTGCCATTCTCACTACCATTCCCACTGCCATTCCCACTGCCATTCTCACTGCCATTCCCACTGCCATTCTCACTACCATTCTCACTACCATTCCCACTGCCATTCTCACTACCATTCCCACTGCCATTCTCACTACCATTCCCACTGCCATTCCCACTGCCACTGCCATTCCCACTGCCACTGCCATTTCCACTGCCACTGCCATTCTCACTGCCTCTGCCATTCTCACTGCCATTCCCGCTACCATTCCCACTACCATTCCCACTGCCATTTCCACTGCCATTCCCACTACCATTCCCACTGCCATTCTCACTACCATTCTCACTGCCATTCCCACTGCCATTCCCACTGCCATTCCCACTACCATTCCCACTGCCATTCCCACTGCCATTCTCACTACCATTCCCACTGCCATTCTCACTGCCATTCCTACTGCCATTCCCACTGCCATTCCCACTGCCACTGCCATTCCCACTGCCATTTCCACTGCCACTGCCATTCCCACTACCATTCCCAGTACCATTCCCACTGCCATTCCCACTGCCATTCTCACTACCATTCCCACTGCCATTCTCACTACCATTCCCACTGCCATTCTCACTACCATTCCCACTGCCATTCCCACTGCCATTCCCACTGCCATTCCCACTGCCATTCCCACTGCCATTCCCACTGCCATTCCCACTGCCATTCCCACTGCCACTGCCATTTCCACTGCCACTGCCATTCTCACTGCCTCTGCCATTCTCACTGCCATTCCCGCTACCATTCCCACTACCGTTCCCACTGCCATTCCCACTGCCATTCCCACTGCCATTCCCACTGCCATTTCCACTGCCATTCCCACTACCATTCCCACTGCCATTCTCACTGCCATTCTCACTGCCATTCCCACTCCCACTGCCATTCCCACTGCCATTCTCACTACCATTCCCACTACCATTCCCACTGCCATTCTCACTGCCATTCCCACTGCCATTCCCACTGCCATTCCCACTGCCATTCCCACTGCCATTCCCACTGCCATTCCCACTGCCACTGCCATTCTCACTGCCATTCCCACTGCCATTCTCACTACCATTCTCACTACCATTCCCACTGCCATTCTCACTACCATTCCCACTGCCATTCTCACTACCATTCCCACTGCCATTCTGCCACTGCCATTCCCACTGCCATTCCCACTGCCATTCTCACTACCATTCTCACTACCATTCCCACTGCCATTCTCACTACCATTCCCACTGCCATTCTCACTACCATTCCCACTGCCATTCTCACTACCATTCCCACTGCCATTCCCACTGCCACTGCCATTCCCACTGCCACTGCCATTTCCACTGCCACTGCCATTCTCACTGCCTCTGCCATTCTCACTGCCATTCCCGCTACCATTCCCACTACCATTCCCACTGCCATTCCCACTGCCATTTCCACTGCCATTCCCACTACCATTCCCACTGCCATTCTCACTACCATTCTCACTGCCATTCCCACTGCCATTTCCACTGCCATTCCCACTGCCATTCCCACTACCATTCCCACTGCCATTCCCACTGCCATTCTCACTACCATTCCCACTGCCATTCTCACTGCCATTCCTACTGCCATTCCCACTGCCATTCCCACTGCCACTGCCATTCCCACTGCCATTTCCACTGCCACTGCCATTCCCACTACCATTCCCAGTACCATTCCCACTGCCATTCCCACTGCCATTCCCACTGCCATTCTCACTACCATTCCCACTGCCATTCTCACTACCATTCCCACTGCCATTCCCACTGCCATTCCCACTGCCATTCCCACTGCCATTCCCACTGCCATTCTCACTACCATTCCCACTGCCATTCTCACTACCATTCCCACTGCCATTCCCACTGCCATTCTCACTGCCATTCCCACTGCCATTCTCACTACCATTCTCACTACCATTCCCACTGCCATTCTCACTACCATTCCCACTGCCATTCTCACTACCATTCCCACTGCCATTCCCACTGCCACTGCCATTCCCACTGCCACTGCCATTTCCACTGCCACTGCCATTCTCACTGCCTCTGCCATTCTCACTGCCATTCCCGCTACCATTCCCACTACCATTCCCACTGCCATTCCCACTGCCATTTCCACTGCCATTCCCACTACCATTCCCACTGCCATTCTCACTACCATTCTCACTGCCATTCCCACTGCCATTCCCACTGCCATTCCCACTACCATTCCCACTGCCATTCCCACTGCCATTCTCACTGCCATTCCCACTGCCATTCTCACTGCCATTCTCACTGCCATTCCCACTGCCATTCCCACTGCCACTGCCATTCCCACTGCCATTTCCACTGCCACTGCCATTCCCACTACCATTCCAGTCTCACTGCCATTCCCACTGCCATTCCCACTGCCATTCCACATACCATTCTTCCCACTGCCATTCTCACTACCATTCCCACTGCCATTCCCACTGCCATTCCCACGCCATTCCCACTGCCATTCGCACTGCCATTCCCACTGCCATTCCCACTGCCATTCCCACTGCCATTCCCACTGCCACTGCCATTTCCACTGCCACTGCCATTCTCACTGCCTCTGCCATTCTCACTGCCATTCCCGCTACCATTCCCACTACCATTCCCACTGCCATTCCCACTGCCATTCCCACTGCCATTTCCACTGCCATTCCCACTACCATTCCCACTGCCATTCTCACTGCCATTCTCACTGCCATTCCCACTCCCACTGCCATTCCCACTGCCATTCTCACTACCATTCCCACTACCATTCCCACTGCCATTCTCACTGCCATTCCCACTGCCATTCCCACTGCCATTCCCACTGCCATTCCCATTCCCACTGCCATTCCCACTGCCATTCCCACTGCCACTGCCATTCTCACTGCCATTCCCACTGCCATTCTCACTACCATTCTCACTACCATTCCCACTACCATTCCCACTGCCATTCTCACTACCATTCCCACTGCCATTCTCACTACCATTCCCACTGCCATTCCCACTGCCACTGCCATTCCCACTGCCATTTCCACTGCCACTGCCATTCTCACTGCCCTGCCATTCTCACTGCCATTCCCGCTACCATTCCCACTACCATTCCCACTGCCATTCCCACTGCCATTTCCACTGCCATTCCCACTACCATTCCCACTGCCATTCTCACTACCATTCTCACTGCCATTCCCACTGCCATTTCCACTGCCATTCCCACTGCCATTCCCACTACCATTCCCACTGCCATTCCCACTGCCATTCTCACTACCATTCCCACTGCCATTCTCACTGCCATTCCTACTGCCATTCCCACTGCCATTCCCACTGCCACTGCCATTCCCACTGCCATTTCCACTGCCACTGCCATTCCCACTACCATTCCCAGTACCATTCCCACTGCCATTCCCACTGCCATTTCCACTGCCATTCTCACTACCATTCCCACTGCCATTCTCACTACCATTCTCACTGCCATTCCCACTGCCATTCCCACTGCCATTCCCACTGCCATTCCCACTGCCACTGCCATTTCCACTGCCACTGCCATTCTCACTGCCTCTGCCATTCTCACTGCCATTCCCGCTACCATTCCCACTACCATTCCCACTGCCATTCCCACTGCCATTCTCACTGCCATTCTCACTGCCATTCCCACTCCCACTGCCATTCCCACTGCCATTCTCACTACCATTCCCACTACCATTCCCACTGCCATTCTCACTGCCATTCCCACTGCCATTCCCACTGCCATTCCCACTGCCATTCCCACTGCCATTCCCACTGCCATTCCCACTGCCACTGCCATTCCACTTCCCACTGCCATTCTCACTGCCATTCCCACTGCCATTCCCACTACCATTCCCACTGCCATTCCCACTGCCATTTCCACTGCCATTCCCACTACCATTCCCACTGCCATTCTCACTACCATTCTCACTGCCATTCCCACTGCCATTCCACTGCCATTCCCACTGCCATTCCCACTGCCATTCCCACTGCCATTCTCACTACCATTCCCACTGCCATTCTCACTACCATTCCCACTGCCATTCTCACTACCATTCCCACTGCCATTCCCACTGCCATTCCCACTGCCATTCCCACTGCCATTCCCACTGCCATTCCCACTGCCATTCCCACTGCCATTCCCACTGCCATTCCCACTGCCATTCCCACTGCCATTCCCACTGCCACTGCCATTCCCACTGCCATTTCCACTGCCACTGCCATTCTCACTGCCTCTGCCATTCTCACTGCCATTCCCGCTACCATTCCACTACCATTCCCACTGCCATTCCCACTGCCATTTCCACTGCCATTCCCTACCATTCCACTGCCATTCCCACTCCCACTGCCATTCCCACTGCCATCCACTACCATTCCCACTGCCACTGCCACTCCATTCTGCCATTCATTCCACTGGCTCTCACTGCCATTCCCACTGCCATTCTCACTACCATTCTCACTACCATTCCCACTGCCATTCCCACTGCCATTCTCCACCATTCCCACTGCCATTCCCACTGCCATTCCCACTGCCACTGCCATTCCACTGCCACTGCCATTTCCACTGCCACTGCCATTCTCACTGCCTCTGCCATTCTCACTGCCATTCCCGCTACCATTCCCACTACCATTCCCACTGCCATTCCCACTGCCATTTCCACTGCCATTCCCACTACCATTCCCACTGCCATTCTCACTACCATTCTCACTGCCATTCCCACTGCCATTTCCACTGCCATTCCCACTGCCATTCCCACTACCATTCCCACTGCCATTCCCACTGCCATTCTCACTACCATTCCCACTGCCATTCTCACTGCCATTCCTACTGCCATTCCCACTGCCATTCCCACTGCCACTGCCATTCCCACTGCCATTTCCACTGCCACTGCCATTCCCACTACCATTCCCAGTACCATTCCCACTGCCATTCCCACTGCCATTCTCACTACCATTCCCACTGCCATTCCCACTGCCATTCCCACTGCCATTCCCACTGCCATTCCCACTGCCATTCCCACTGCCATTCCCACTGCCACTGCCATTCCCACTGCCACTGCCATTTCCACTGCCACTGCCATTCTCACTGCCTCTGCCATTCTCACTGCCATTCCCGCTACCATTCCCACTACCATTCCCACTGCCATTCCCCACTGCCATTTCCACTGCCATTCCCACTACCATTCCCACTGCCATTCTCACTGCCATTCTCACTGCCATTCCCACTCCCACTGCCATTCCCACTGCCATTCTCACTACCATTCCCACTACCATTCCCACTGCCATTCTCACTGCCATTCCCACTGCCATTCCCACTGCCATTCCCACTGCCATTCCCACTGCCATTCCCACTGCCATTCCCACTGCCATTCCCACTACCATTCCCACTGCCATTCTCACTGCCATTCTCACTGCCATTCCCACTCCCACTGCCATTCCCACTGCCATTCTCACTACCATTCCCACTACCATTCCCACTGCCATTCTCACTGCCATTCCCACTGCCATTCCCACTGCCATTCCCACTGCCACTGCCATTCCCACTGCCATTCTCACTGCCATTCCCACTGCCACTGCCATTCCCACTGCCACTGCCATTCCCACTGCCACTGCCATTCCCACTGCCATTCTCACTGCCATTCCCACTGCCACTCCCACTGACACTGCCGCTCCCACTGCCACTGCCACTGCCATTCTCACTGACATTGCCATTCCCACTTCCATTCCCACTGACACTGCCGCTCCCACTGCCACTGCCACTGCCACTCTCACTGCCATTGCCATTCCCACTGCCACTGCCATTCCCACTACCATTCTCACTGCCATTCCCACTGCCATTCCCACTGCCATTCCCACTGCCATTCCCACTGCCATGCTCACTACCATTCCCACTGCCATCCCCACTACCATTCTCACTGCCATGCTCACTACCATTCCCACTGCCATTCCCACTGCCACTTCCAATACCATTCCCACTGTCATTCTCACTTCCATTCTCACTGCCATTTTCACTGCCACTCCCACTGTCACTCCCATTCGCATTGCCACTTCTTGTGCCATTACTATTTCCACTCTCATTGCCACTTCCATCGCCATTCCTACTGCCACTTCCATTCCCACTTCTACTCCCACTGCCACTGCTACTTCTATTCACACTGCCATTTCTACTTCCATTCCGACTTCTACTCCCACTGCCACTTCCATTCCCACTGCCATTCTCACGCACTACCGTTCCTGTTGCCATTTCTACTGCTTCCCTTACTACAGTTCCCACTGCATCTGCTGGTGCCTCTGTTGCTGCTGGTGTTTCTCTGCAAGTACTACTAATACCGCTGGTGTTATAGTTGCTACTGCTGGTAGTATTGCTACTGTTTGAGGAGAACGAGAACCTCCTACTGTTGCTGCTGGGCCCGTTGCTGTTACTACTGCTGTTACTACTGGTGCTGCCACTACTGCTAGTGCTGCTGCTATTAAAGAGAGGACAAACAATTAAACACTTACTAATTACTTATATCAAATTCATTAATTCATGAAGAAAATTGAAAAGAAATAAATGTTTAATCAATATCTGTAAATCGGCATACATTCGTCTGATTTACATAAACCTTTTCCTCAATTTACTAAGCTGACATCACACCAACTTGAAAAATAGTTTGAAAACATGGCTATTTAGGTGCGTCCATTTGATAGGTACGATAAGCATTCGCAGCCGATCTGTATCTGATTTACTACGGCTCGTTTGCAGCTCGCCTTGTAAATCAGATACAGATCGGCTGCTCATGCTTTATCTATTACATAGAGATCTTTAGAGTTTTACAAGTGCGATCATAGGCGTAGAGTATGGGGAGGCTGAGGGGATTTAGCCCCCGGAGAAATCTCAATGGGGGGGCTGAGGCCCCCCCCCCCCCCAGAAATTTTGCAGCAACTGACTCATCAATCACCATTCACAAATTATAGGTTACTCGTTAGGCTAAAGTAACTGTTACAGCCTCATTCCTGTCAGCCAAAAGCACCCATATACAGTGATAAGTCAACCTAGTAAACACAAAAATTGTTGAAATGTGTTGTATTTTAAGTAGCTTTTATGACATTTCATGACCTTCAGTGTTCTTAAAAATCACCCTTCAGAATGCAGGAAATGGCATTTCCAAGACACTAATTTCAAAATTTCCGGAGGGGGCATGCCCCGGGCCCTTCAACCCCCCCTAGACAAAAACAAAACGCTACGCCTATGAGTGCGATACTTACTTTAACTCAGCGCAGGGCAAACGCGTCTCATAGCAGCGTTTGTTGAACACTGGGCAAATCTGGCACCGACCACGCCCAATCTTGCATGGAAACACCACATCCAGCAGACACATCAGCAGAAACTCTTAGTAAATCCTTGTTTTAGTACAGTGCTATTAGTTTAATTCTTCATATATTATTTCCTCCCTTCTCTCTCTGTATTTCTCTTTCACCATATAGAAAGAGTTAAGAGATTTCATTTTCGTTGGTGGATTCTTTCATTGACGAGTAAAATCGTCCACTAAAAATTCTATGCAGCCCTGTCCTAGAAAGAATTCATGTATAAAATTTTAATTAAAGAAATTATGTATATTATTAACGTATGACTATTTAGAATATCAGAGGGAAAACTTGAATACTTTTGGTGGCGAAATACTGACATTTCGAGCGGGAGAGATCTATTCTAAACTCTGCCCATGCAGGATTTTACTCTTTTTCCGCTAGTTAGAGTATCAATGTTTATAATTACTACTCCATGCTTTAAATAAAGTCGTTTTAAACCTTCTGTGAAAAGGAGACGGCTGTATTTTGGCTAAAAATATTTTTTTGATTATTTGAAAAAAATCCGATAAGAAAAAAGTAAAGGGGTTAGCCTTTACTTTTTGACCGATTTTGGTCACTTTTGAAACTTTTTAGTTAGGGTCAAAGGTTGCTCCACACATTTTCTTGAAAAATGGAAAATACAAGTTTGAGAGTCCAAAACACGTGCATAAACAATTACAAAAAAATAATAAAACTAAATGTTATGCATAATTAAACAGTCTGACAATCAAAAACTGTTACCAAATAAATAGCAACAGTTGTTGCTATGGCAACAATGACGTTTCAAAATGGCTGCCAATTACCCTTCAAACTAATTTAATTCGAAAAAAACTTTGGTGACCCCCAATTTTTTTTCCATTAAAACTTGAGTAATCAATAGGCCGATTTTAAAAAAATTCTGTAGAAGGAATACTTTTTTCTCTCGGAAAAATCATGTTTGTTAATTTTTAAAAAAAATTCGTTCTACAAAATTTTTTTTAAATCGGCCTATTGATTACTCATACTTCCAGGAAAGTTTTAATAACCAAAGGGGTCACCAAAGTTTTACTCGAATTAAATTGGTTTGAAGGGTAATTGGCAGCCATTTTGAAATGTCATTGTTACCATAGCAACAACTGTTGCTATTTATTTGGTAACAGTTTTTGATTGTCCAACTGTTTAACTATGCATAATATTTAGTTTTATTCTTTTTCCGAATTGTTTAATCACGTGTTTTGGATTCCCAAACTTGTATTTTCCATTTTTCAAGAAACTGTGTGGAGCCACCTTAAGGCTATTACGTTTTTTAAATATTTTTTCTTACTTATTTTTGAAGTATGTTTGCTTTATGTTTTAAATCAGACATCAATCTCCGGTTTTGTGTGGTATTTCCTCTTCGTTGCGTGAGATTATTTTGAATTCATGTATACAACACTACATGGGATCTGTGATACGAACCAGATGGAAAAACACATTATATTACAGTATTCTTAATCTCTTTTTTTTTATTATATAAATATCTCAAATCATTAATAATTCATGAGGAAAATACAAAGGAAATCAGTACCGTGTCGGTGGTTTGGATATCGGAGAAAGAAATTACATAAATTAAGAAAACTTTTACCCTGATTTTCTCTTAAAATGCTGACTTGTTTGAGATGCTATATCATACACTCGGGGGAGTGTTTCATCAGGATATCCAAACACTTCGACGTTTGTTCAAAAACCTGGCTTCGCCTTGGTTTTCAACAAACGTCTCAGTGTTTGGATATCCTGATGAAACATTCCTCCGAGTGTATTACATATTACAGCTTAACTGTTTTTGTTGTTGAGGAGATTCCAGACAATATAAGTTAGATACAGGCAGTGTTTTAGGGGCCGTTCATACGAGGTGGGATAGCCCGGTTACTGGGCTAAATTTATGTCACGAAAATCTTCTTATGACTATTTGAGAAATGCAGAATCACATAACGAAGCAAAATTTGGTTTGTTTTTCTGTGGGTATTGCTGGCGTGCATCTTACGTCATTGCCTCCATGTTGGTTTACGATTTCAAAAGATTTTCATCATCTGCAATTATAATATCATCCAACATGGCGAAAATATCTTCGTCCTTCGAATCTCAAGGGATTGGTTGCACACCACCTGTAGCACAAGGAGTATTATAATTCCTTTTTGTAGTCAAAGAAAATGACTTAATAGGGCCCTTAAGCAAGCACAACGCGAACGTCAGGACGACGACCCAAGTACAATAGTATTTTTCAACCGAAACATAGCGTTGAATAATTTGCAGTCCCAAGAGTAATCCCAGCACCGTCCTCGTTGCACATGCAACGTCAACTGAAGCGTTTTCACGACGACGTTGTGGCAAGGAACAGAAAAAGCTGTTAGTTTACTTAGGCGTTAATCTATCATACGTCATGTCGAAGCTATGGCTGCTTTTTAAAGATCGTACAAAATACATAAAGCATACAATATACGATGCCCTGATCCATGGTTTATTTTCAATGCAACAACTTATTTGCCGTCGCCGGCCTACAATCTCGGACAAAAATATTGGGACACTTAAGGCTTTCCCCCTCTCCCCTTATTCAATGTTGTTCATTAGTGTCTGTTAGTGTGTGTTTTGATTTTTTTTATTCTAGTTGATAAACGCGCGAAACTGATATTTCAACATCGAATAGGGGCATGGGGGTTGAAGACGAAAAATCTCAAGTGTCCCAACGATTAATGTCGGAGGTTGTAGCTTGCTTTCCCTAGTATCAGCCCCGGTAACCGAGCCAGCCCGCCTCATAGATAAACAGCCCCTTACCGAGAATAAAATTTATAACGAAATAATGTATTAGTAAAAACTATTCTTGGCAGTGTACCACCTTTTCACTTTGCTCAATATAAGTTAAGGTCGTATAATTTTCAAACCAAATAACTGCCAAAAACTTTCTACGAGTTTATTTCTATTCTACAAATGGACGTCATTTGTTTAATGATAAGTGTTCCAATCTATAATATAAAGAATATTTATTGTGATGTTTTAGGATGATGATTGACAAGAGTATTGATTAACAAAAGTATGCAAAGTATTCTTAATTATAAAGTCATTCAAAAAACTTGACTGTCTGAACTAACAATTATGCTATTTATACTATATTGTACGACATATCACCTATATAGCTATAAGATTTGGTGTTAAAGTTATAATTGCAAGAAAACATTTCTTAGACTTACCTCAACTAAATTGTTAACCCTATATAGACAAGTTAGTTTGCAATCTTTGTACAACATATATCTTCTTTTATGTAAACTATAGTGTTATATCCAAACTGAATCACAATTATAGACCTTTCAACTATACCTTAAGGACAGACAATTAAGACTACAGCCTAATTCCACGACATATATCACCCTCAAACTGAATAACATTGAATAATATTTACCCCAACTAAAACCCTAATCTTATAAATAAGATTACAGTCTTTGCACAAGATTATATTTTTTATAAGCCATGGTGTTGTTGTTAGCTCCAAAACAACATTTCTTGGCTAATACCTTAACTAAAATGATCTTAACCTCATATTTCGTATAAGCTATCATGGTATTGTTAACCCAAAACAACATTTCTTTGCTAATACCTTAACTAAAATCTTAACTCGATGGACAATTAAGATTGCAGTCGTTTGCACAACATCTCTTATATAAGCTATAGTAATTGCAAGCCTGCTTTCTACACATTATGAGAACTATGAATCCTGTTCCAAAAATTACAAATCTACAAGCTTCAAAATCTTGACCCCATTTGGAAAGGAAGAGCTCGTCCACTCTGCAGTAAGTTGTGGATAATTCTTCCTTCCTGTATCCACGTAAAGGTAGACAGGGCTGGGGTGCTTAGAGTATATAAAATCGCAATACATAGTACATTACACATTTACACTGCAGTATACATGAAGATTATATAGTGACATAGTGTATAATTAGACTGAGTGACCTGTCTAGCGTTTGGGTTTTAGTAATTGGGGTAAGGACTAGAAGATTATTTTGGACTAACCTTAATACTACAGCTTATATAAAAGACATATAATGTCGTGAAATTGAAGTATGTTAGTCTTGTCTAGGCCATGCTGGTTAAAGTTTTAGTCTGAGTAAAGGACTAGAACTGAAAATTATTTTAGGCTAACGTAACACAATATACAGCTTGCATTGGATTTGCAATCATCTCTTTTAACCCTCACCTAATGCATATAGTTCAATTGACACTAACGTCTGTATTCTAAAAGCTCATTCACACTCAATGAGTGGCCCCTCTCACTCACTCTCTAACCATTCAATTGAATGGTTATAGAGAGTGAGTGTAGTCTCATACTCAGTGAGGGTGAGTGGAGACTCAATGGGTGTTGAGTTGCACTTATTGAGTGTGAGAGGACACTCAATGAGTGTGAGTGTGAGTGCGAGTGCGAGTGCGAGTGCGAGTGAGTGTGAGTGTGAGTGTGAGTGAGTGAGTGTGAGTGAGTGAGTGAGTGAGTGAGTGAGTGCGTAAGTGTGAGTGTGAGTGTGAGTGTGAGTGTGAGTGTGAGTGTGAATGAGCTATTACAATTCAGGCGTAAGCCAAACTGCAGTGGCTGTTGTGTGCATGATGAACACCACTATAAGGCAAGGGTATACGATACATACATGCCCTGCCTATAGATTTCTCACAAGGGCGTGCTTTCAAACATATGGTCTTTAGAATTTTTTTCCCTGTGGCATTATTTAAAATAGCGAGGTTCAGATCACACTTCCACTACCACTACCACTACCGTAAATATAATTAAGCATGGCAAATATTGTTTTTACGTTCAGTAATGGTCGCAGGTCTCGAACCTAGTGCAAAAAGAAAGCGTTTTACGGTACTAGGATTAAAACCAACTACGACTACAGGACGAAAAAACGAACATTTACATCAGCTTAACCACATTTACCATAGCAGTAGTGGAAGTGTGATCTGAACCTCGCTAATAAGAGCTTTAGGAATACGGTTTTATCAGTCTATAATCTATAGTATATATGTACATCTTCATTGATGATATGCATTCAACTCCAATTCTCAATTTTTATACACACTTCTAAAAGAACAAGAAGACTATGGTCAAGTTTACTTACAGAGCCTCTTCCATCTTCTTTTTTATTTCCTGAAATAAAACACTGCCATTTAATTGACGGATTTATTTATTTATGTTCACTGGACAACATAGTTTAAAACGTGCGCATTTTATCTGGAATGTTTTAATATTTTGGAGAAAATTGCTAATATTCCGTTGATTTGTTCAAAAACCTATTAAACAGAATATCCCTCTATAATATTTCATGTTTGATGCATGATTTTACTGCATATCATATATTTTCTAACATTTCTGTTAATGTAAAGTGAATAGATACTGTTTTGCTTCGTAAGCGAGTCATGTGTATATGTTTGTTATAATAATGTTTCTTAGCCATGTTAAACGCTTTTATTACTATTCAGAAAGTTCGCCTGTTGTCTGTCATACAATAATTATACCTTCAATTCAGACTTGCTATAATAAATGATCCAATTTTAAGAAAACTAGATATTAAAATATACATTTTAAATGCATGGATGATAAAATAATCTGCTGCAACAGAACCTGCACTCTGAACACTTCATGCTAAACCAAAAATCAAAAATGGTTCAGTCTGGATTGAAACTATATACTATGATACTTTCCAACGAATGAATTAATCGGCTCAGAAGCCAAACTACTTGAAATTAAGTGCTATATGATAAGTAGGGATTACGAAAAACGTATAGCCTTATATCTTGAATGTTGAGCTATAAGCACAGTGCTATAGTATAGTATACTATAGCAATATATTATATTATATACTATAGTAATCATTGAACTTGCATGTTGCTATTGAACGTAATCCTTTGACTTGCATTGTTGTGCTATAACTTTATATTTTTATATACCCTAGATGTCTAACGCCAGACGATTTTACCCGTAGGGAATTAAACGTGTTGGAAAGCCATGAATCAAATTAAGGTTATTTATAATATACTTTGAGTTCCTAGATCATTATAACTAAAACCGTAATCAAACGAGAACGCAAGTCATCGCAAGTTGGCAGTCACGAATTTCTGTGGCGGTCGTTCGAACACCCAAATTAACAAAGAAAAGGTTTCATGCGTGTTTTAAACAAGTTTTAACTTTGTCACGGTACATAATATTTTCGGGAAATTATTCAGAGCGGCTGACTGAGATAGCGTGACTGCCAACTTGCGATGACTTTCGTTCTCGTTTGATTAGGAGGGCTTAAAACCAAAAGTATAAGAATGGTGACCTTTATTATTGGAGACAGATTATTTAGCTCATCATGTTATTATTACACATTGCACATCCATATACAGTTATCATCGCAATCCCTTAATCAACACTGTTAGTAAAGTGTAGTTACTGAATCTTACTGGTATAACAAATATAGTAGACAGTGTAGAAATGCCAGTTGAAAATACAAAGTTTGGTGCCCTGCCAAAATATTATTTACAGGAGGTCTTTATAAGGTTTCGAGCCTAGGCATTTGCTCAGAGAGAAACAGAATCTTACTTAATATCTTATCATAGTATACACACGCAAAAACGCACACTCTGTGTCAGACCTGACGCAGAATGATGTCAGATCTGTTCAGAAAAATGTAGCGACCCCTGATACAGCTTGTTGCAGTATCAGATACGATACACCTATGATATCATATCTGTATCTTACCTGCAGCTACAACAGACTGTTCAGAACAGATTCTGTCAAACTGTATACCAGCCTGAAACGGTCAGTACTGTATCAGTTTGATATAACAGACTGGACAGGTATGTTGTCCACGGAGCTGTCGCAATCTGTTAGAAATTCTAACTAAATGTTTATACATCAGCGCTGGTACATTCTGTAGCTGTCAGGCTGTATCAAAGTTTACTACATTTCTCTGAACAGATCTGATATCAGAGCTGATCAGAATGTGCGTGTAGTATATATTACCTTGATTGATCTGTATTTTGTCGTTATTCCGTACAATGTACAATGTACAATTTCATGGTTTTCCTCAACACTGCCTAAATCAATTGGAAAGTATGTTTCTCTGAGCAAGATTCTAAAATTGTGCATGCAGTCAACATATATCGAATTCTTCATAATATTCACAGGTGCATGTGTTAGCTTTTTTATATATTGTGTTTGCCCTCCAAGTTTTGAAACAATTTTATTTCTTTAGTTTGTTCGTTTGTTCATTTGTGTACATATTCATTCTGTGAAGTCACACTACAGTATATTTGGCTATGTAAATAATAATTAGTAAAGTATAAATGCAATATACCATGCATTTTAACTAGATTGGCGGCATAACACTATATAAGATCCTTTTTTTAACGTTATATAATAACCTGTTCAGTCAGAACAAAAATACTCAAAGCCATAATGTTTTAAAAGGTTCAAAAACAGCCTCCGCATATAGCTCAGCGATCAGAGCACTGTATTATAGCATCGCATGGTTGTGACTTGCGGGAAGGTCTTGATGTTGCATTTTTGTATAACTGGTTCCCTGTTTGGTCTTATCACTTTTATATTCTTATACTAGAAATTTCCCTTCATCATCAATCCTGAAATACGAATAAGTCGTTTTGCCAGTCTATACTTTCGTTATTTAAAATACATAGAATTTTAATTTGGCTATTAGCCGAATTATTTTGGCAATGTGAATGATATGCATGGTCTTGAACTGCCAGCATTTCCTGAAGAATTACTTCTGTAGTCTAATCTATTGTCTTTCCTAATCAGCTATGTCAAACATTCACTGTTTAAATAATCGTACATTCGTACTCTTTACCAATGTTTATAGTATAACATGTGATATAAAATCACCCCAAAAACCCCAAAAGAAACACACCTTTAACAAACTTAATTCTCTTAGACCTAACAAGCACTCAAATTCAGGCAACAATAACATAGGGTAGATTTTGTTTTTCACTGTTTACTATATAAGATATATCCTGAACACTATACATATATAGGTACAAAGAAATATATGTGATGGTACATATAGGTGGTACATATAGGTACAAAGGATGTGTTTTTTAAAATGCGAGTTAGGCATGTATATATGCATTGTGAATACATGTTATTTTTACTTTCATGCTCTTTTAGATGATTTTGAATTGCATATAATGACAAATATGAACAGCGTAATATAATTTTCTGACATTTTTCCTTTGGCATTGCATGTATTCGGCTTCCATATTGCTTTTCTAGTTAAGAGCCTCTCTCATAAGATAGCAACCGAATTCATCAGAAAATCATAAAACTACAATTAATAATCTGTAACCCTGATTTAAACCGTTGACAGTGCTTAGCCAAGGCTATATGTGCATGTTAGTAAGATAACGTGCGTTGATCTATTCTCAAATATATCTGAATCATTCAAGGCGACTCTGATGTAAATTCTGATGGCGTCGTGTGAGGCAGAATTAGAGAGAAAAGGACAATGAGGGCGTTTCGTTTTATACTTGCTTCATGCAGAGTTCATCTTAAAATTATCTTAAATCGCTTGAGAAAAATGCTTTAGTTCTCATTGGTTTAATATTCTATTTTTCTTATTGCGCGCGAGATAAAATGATTTTGTCAATATACCCTCAATCTATGAAGACAAACAATATTTTAAATCCTTGGAGATCTGACATTGAAAGTGGAGCTCAAATAGTTAGAAACCCGGGAATGCAAGGTATTTTTGTTTTGATAGATTTCGTAAGCAAAAATATCTATCTTATATTTCGGCTCTGTTTTCTTATAACAACTGACACATTTTTTTTTAGAATTTTGGTCCAGCCATCATTAAGACTTGGCTTCCGTTCACCTGCTTGGCTTGTCAAGTTGACGTCACGATCAAAAGGGGTAAAAAATGAAAGCTGCTGGATACTGTAAACTAAAACTTGAAATCTAAACCGCTTGTTAAAGCTGTCATCTTATCTTGTCGTAAACTATGAAACGTGCTTTTAGTAAAACAAACGATCAATAACAATGTGTTTATGTTCTAAACGGATTTCTATGTAAGTTGTAAAATTTCCACAAAAGAAATCATTTGTGTGAAATTTAATCATATTACCGATTATTGATCGTTATCTGGTTTAATCTCTGAATAAGAGAGATCCGCTTCTGTGTATAAGCTCTCTTCAGATTTCTTATATCCACTTAGATAGCTTAACGTTAAGTGCATGCATAGCAGGAAATAGCAATATATATTTGAAGAGAGCGCGATCTCCAAACTAATTTATTTTCTTATCAGAATTGAGCTGTACGTATAGAATTGCGGTCTAACCTCATCACCAAATTCGTAATCCCCAACAATGCTGTGATTCGAGTCATAAACGAAATTGCGTTAAATATTGCAACAGCTCTTGCTGCTTGGCTCTCTTAAACTAAACTGAATTTTTGTTATACAGGAACTCTGCTGTATTGAAGAATTGGTTTTTCTAGGATGTTTGTCATACGAATAGCCAGCTTGATCTTATGATCTTTAATCAGTTTGTGAGTCTGTAGTCTGCCCTGGTTGACTAAAACGTTAAAGAAATGTCTCAATAGCTGAAATTTGTTGTAAAAAACCTCGTGTGCTTTACTCAACTGCTTCTCCTATCTCGTTAAAGGAAAATAAACATAATTGATGCACGCAGTCTGTTCAAGTAGCTCCCCTAGATTGAACACCGCATACCATATAGCCGCAAACCTGAATAGAACAGAAATTTGTACAAATCTTTGCGACGCAATTTAGTTCTACAGTACAGCTTTGCTGGCGACAAAGATAGCGGCGAAGAAAAGCTTCAAGAGTAATCTCTGAACCATCTTAAGCCAGCAACCGGTCACGCTTCATCTTGTAACTGTATCACTGCGTGTGTCGTAACAAATGTATACACAAAACGTCAGCAGAAACCAAAACACGACTAACCTTGTTTAGCTGAACAACCAATAATCCAAATAGTTATCGATTCCGAAACAACCTTTTGAGACTTCCATTGATGCTACTTACTAGGAGCTTTGTATATATATTTTCTGTCCCGAGTCCAGACTCAAGCTGTAGGCTCTAAGAGATGAACGGCGAAGGTTTATTTATAGTGATCATTGTGATTCATGTAGGATGCTGTGAGCTGGTGAACATTAAGGATATACTGCATCACAGGACAAGGTTTGAATCCCCAAATACTCACAGCAAGTAACACGTTTGAACACTTCTAATTCTCGTAACTCCACGGATCGAAATAGTTTGCTTTTCGCGCTACTCTAGCCGTGAAATCATGTTTTAAAAACATCAATTTTTTTTCATCAACGCCTCCTGAACTGGTAGGAGGCCCGACAAATTAAAATTCTATCCACACGGTAAAGAAGATTAATTTTATTTGTACAATGGTAAAAGCCCCCTGCATCGAAACGAAAGTGTAGGGTTCTTGCGTGTTGGATGTTTTCCTCTTGGGGCTCAAAACATCAAAGACGCTGTGGCATTGTAGTTATCTGTTTGAATGGAAGACCCAAGCTAACGTTGATATTTTTACGAATCTGATACGATAACGGCAGGAAACAATGATTATTGCTGTAAATACACGTTACTTGTCGGCCCTTTAGCTCGATAAGATAAAATCTGAATGGGAGTGGCGATCCAATTGGGATTTTAACGCCTCTGCAAATTGACCTCTTATCCTCTTAAAGAACTATTTGTTCATCCTCAAATGATTTTCCGAACGACGTCGCCAAAAAAAGGCGGGAATTGAGTTCACTCGAGTAATAGGGTCGTCATCGAAAAGCAAAAAGTTGCTGAGTCTAATTGCTTCTTTATCAAAAAATCTCGCCTTTGCGTCCCGCTAGGAATGTTATATTTTCTATGTGTTAATCCGGAAAGCTCTCGTGATGATTTCCCGCAGTAACATTCGTTTCACAGCTAATAGTTTGGCATTTCTGCAGTGAGAACTAAGAACGCTGACCGCATGTTCAAAGCAAGAGAATATTTTCCACAACTGCTACCCCCAAGTGCGGTCTTTGTCTATGAACTAATGAAAAATCTGTATGAGCCCCAGTGCTTCAGGTTATAAATTGCTTTTCATTTGCAACGAAGAACAAGAAACATCTCGTGCTGTCTCCTAATCATTTGTTCTTCACAATCAACACATACTGAGTGTTCGCTGCGTATTCATTGGTCCAACAGGTGCTATCATTTGAAGGACCAACTGGAAGCCTGTCAAAGTGAACTCATTTTATTCAGTGTTGTTTTGTCCAAACTTCTCGTTCGTCGTGTGACGAAAGAGAGCAAAGCGACATCGCGAAGGAAAAGGTAATAAGTACAATCCTTGTGTTTTAATCCCCTGGTGTTGACTGATTGGTTTGAATTGAATTGCTAAGCATCTGACGGCAGCCAATCAATCACGCGCCATCGCGACACAGTCTCACGGCATTTAGCAACAGATGCATTACGCCTTCGATTCTTTCAGTCTGCAGAGAACTCTGTTTTGACAGAAACTGGAAAAAAACCACGCAGCAGTGTTTCCTGGTGCTAGCACAGTTATCTTTTGAACTGCTCAGAGGAAGTTAAACGCTAGAAGAGAACGAAAGAGTACGATGGATTCCTATTCACGGATTATTGGAAATCAAAGCGCAGGTTACAGTCATGCAACTATGGAAGCAAAAGACCCGTACAACCACGTCGAGTCCGGCACTGCTTCTGCGGCAATCTTTTCTCGGTTTTCTGGAAGACTGACCGAGAACATTTCTGATAACTATCTGCCATTTCCTTCACAGCCCTATGTCTATCAGCCGTCTTGGTCGCCACCAAGCAATCCACATCGCAATGGCTTTGACCGCACGAAAGATTACATCCATGGTGGATTAGAACAACACCGTGATTTCATGTCTCCTATGTACAAACCTCCAAATAACGCGATATTTCCACCACCTTGCCAAAGTTACTACCCCCCTACCAGCCAAAACAACATCCATACTAGTGTGTGCAATCCTTTGGTTTATACTAATCCTGACATCAAGCCGGGTAGCAGTAGTATTTATTCCTCGGAACAAGACATGACAGCAATGTATATCTACCCTCCACATTATCCTCAGCCTCCTCACCAACCTGGTAGCCTCATCCCTGGTAGTTTCATCCCTTCTCTTCCGTTTCCTCCGAAGAATCAGATTCTTACTTGTGAATGGATCGATCCACAGTTCTATCCAAAATGCAAGCCATGTGGGAAACAGTTCTCCCTGATGCACGAAATTGTTCGTCACATAAATGATGATCACGTCAGTCAGAATGACTCATCTTTGCACGTTTGCCATTGGAAGAACTGTTCGAGAAACGGATTGCCCTTCAAAGCCAAGTATAAGTTGGTTAATCATATTCGGGTCCATACAGGAGAGAAGCCATTTGCATGTCCCTTCCGTGGCTGTGGTAAGTTCTTTGCACGCTCCGAGAACTTGAAAATTCACAAACGAACACACACAGGCGAGAAACCATTTGTCTGTGATTTCCCAAACTGTGATCGACGGTTTGCAAACTCTAGTGATCGTAAGAAACATTCACACGTTCACACTTCAGACAAACCGTACACTTGTAGGATAAACAGTTGTGGGAAGAGCTACACTCATCCGAGCTCTTTAAGAAAGCACATGAAACTACACGGTGAAGGAGATGACGATGACTCACGCACTGAAGAAGACGATTATCCGTCACCTTGTAATTCTCCTTTAGCAAACGAATCACAATCAAGTCACACGAAATCGCAAGCAACTGAGGCACCAAAAGCCTCTACATCGTCATGGTACTAACTTTAAAAACCTTTATACATATATATATATATATAACTTACAGTATTTTTACAATGCATCAGTACATTTAAGTTTAAGAGGAAACCTTTTACTTGCACTGACTTGCATGCATGCCATGGATAGTTGCCTCGAAGGCGATCCAAAAATTATTGACAATGGCCATAAACTGGGCAACTTTTATCATGAAAGAAAGAAAATTAAACTAGAAATTAGTTTATTTTATCATACAAATGTCTGAGCGAGAAAATAAGTAAGGATATTGCTTTTCAAAATGAATCACTGCATTGGTATAAAGAGTTTCCAGAATGTGAGTTACTGTTCCAATATGTATATAGGAGATAATCTTTACAAAACGTTTTCTGCTGCAAAACTATAGGCAAACAAAATCTTTTTCAAGTCCAACTTCTTGTTAAAGGTATAGTTATATTATTAGTTCCCAAATTCAGGCTTGAATTGGCCTTGAAGGAATATAATTCTTCGTGGAGGTCTATACACAATAGGCGCGGATTATGGCTTAGCCATTTTGTTTTAAGAATTACTATTTCACTATACTCAACCTAAAGGTTTTCTCTATACATATACTGAATTAGCACAATTGTAGGGACTGGTCTAGATGCATGTGATTTTTTTTGGAAAGCAAATATCTTCGATGCAATGTGTAATATATATATATATTTTAATAGTTGGTCTTAGGGTGGGTCGTGAAACGACAGCAGGCCAAACGTAAGGGGGAAAAATACCTGAGCTTTTTTTAACTGCCTATCTGAATACTGAACTTAAAATTAATAACTTGAACGTTTGGAAACAGAATGCAAATTTTCTAAGCAGCATCGTCTATAAAAATAATCTATTATAGCAAAGTCGAAGAGACACAAAAATGAAGACGAAGAACATTGTTGATGGGCTCTGTAAATTTTACATCTTACAATCATTTTTTGTGATTGTTTGATTATGTCGTATTAAGGACGGCTAGGTTCGACAAGATATGATCTAAAAAGACGTTTTCTCGTGTTATAGTTAGTTAGAAGAAATTTTGGTAACATCAATAGAGAAGCGGCAATAAATCTAGCAGATGTACAAGAAGGCATTGTATATCACTGCTCTCAGTCGTTAATTCATTTTACTATATATAAATGTATATATATCCTTAGACGAAACAAGTTTCCAAGAAATTATTTGAACTAGAATGTTGTTACGTATTATTAGTAATAGAATATTTCACTATGTTGTAAAACAAACCTCGTTCTTTTCAAATCTCGCCCTTTCAAGAAAGATTTTTTTCTTTTAGGGCGTTTACGCGTCTGTAATTCTAAATAAAATGCACTATTCGGGAACGTTTCTGTCAACTTATCGCTTGTATCCAAATTGTTTGATAGTTTTTATATATTTTATTTATTCTTGCGTAGATGGTGTACGCGAATTAGTGTTTATTATGTAAAATCATTCGGTAATTTGCTTTATAGTGAATTATATACAGAAGATTGCTTGGGTCAGCTTTTAAAAATATCTCATTAGCGTGATTTGCAGGTGGAGAAATCTTTCATTCCTTTTTCTAAAACTAAATTCTAAACAAAAATCATTTAACATGTGAGGTATATATTAAGTTCATATACAAATATATCAATCTTTTTAGAAGAACGTAAGATCAAAGATCATTGTACGCTTAAATAGGAAGATTGTCAGTGCCATACAGTATTCTGTGCACTGAGAAACATTTTATTCCTTCCCTAAAACTATATTCTAAACAAAAATCTAGCTTAACTATTGCTTGTTGTATTTGTGTGGTATATTTTAAGTTTGTATACAAACATGGATCCTTTTAGAAAAGTGTTTTGAGGTGTAAGATCAAAGATCATTATATGTTTAAATAGGAAGATTGTCAGTGCCATACAATATTCTGTGCGCTGCGAAACATTTTATTCCTTTCTCTATAACTATATTCTAAACAAAAATAATTTAACATGTAGCTTAACTATTACTTGTTCTATTTGTGAGGTTTCTATTAAGTTTGTATGCAAACATGAATCCTTTTAGAAAAATGTAATTTGAAGTGTAAGTTCGAAGATCGGACAATCTTCCTATTCAAACATGCAATGGGCCATGCAGTATTCTGTGCACTAAGAAACATTTCATTCCTTTCCGTCTAAAACTCTATTCTAAACAAAGTTTATTTATCATGTAGCTTAACTATTACTTGTTGTATTTGTGAGATTTGTATACAAACATGAATTGTTTTAGAAAAATGTTTTGAGGTATAAGATCAGAGATCATTATATGTTTGAATACACACAAAGACTGTCAATGCTCTTAGTGTCCAACAAACGTTTACCTTTTTCAAACAACAGCCTAACATACAAATCTGAATATTTTTAGGTGATAAAATATAGTTTACTCTTGTACATAGCTTTAGTCCAAGAATACAAAGACATCTTTAAGAAACCGAATATGTTCTATCTATATGGTTGGTTGAAAACAATATTATATGTTTGAATATACACGAAGACTCATGTCAGTGCTCTTACAGCCTATAACATACAAATTTGAACGTTTTTAGGATGATAAAATATAGTCCACTCTTGTACATAGGTTCATTCTAAGAATACAGAGAAATATTTAAGAAACCGAATATGTTCTATCTATATTGGTTGAAAATATATATGTTTGAATATACACGAAGACTGCCAGTGCTCTTAGTATCCAACAAACGTTTACCTTTTTCAAACAACAGCCTAACATACAAATTTGAATATTTGTAGGTGATAAAATATAGTTCACTCTCGTACATAGCTTTAGTCCAAGAATACAGAGAAATACTTAAGAAACCGAATATGTTCTTGACTATCTATGTTGGTTGAAAAATATATTATATGTTTGAATATACACGAAGACTGCCAGCTAGTGCTCTTACAGCCTATAACATACAAATTTGAATGTTTTTAGGATGATAAAATATAGTCCACTCTTGTACATAGGTTCAGTCCAAGAATACAAAGAAACATTTAAGAAACAATATGTTCTATCCATGGTTGGTTGGTTGGTTGAAAAAAATTATACGGGCTAACCATGCAACTACGGGGTTTATATCATTTCATTCAGACTTTCTGCACACTTTTGGTAAAAACAAAGAAGGTTTATCAATGTTTTATCCCGTTTAAAAACTAGGACTTGATGTTTATTTTCTGTCCTTTAAAGATCGTTGAAAAACTCAAATTTTAAATGATTCCACCTGATTTATTTCTTACCTCTAAAAATTAAAAGAAATTGATGGTTAGCTACAACATGGACTGTTCGTATATTGACATATGTGGAGAGTAATGACATTGGCTGAGACTATAACTTCAAACAAGAGAGATAAACTAGATATTGAATGGGTATAATATTGGATTGTCTATAAGACCGGATGTTTCCATAAGGTGAAAGCTTGAATCATCCGGTGTTTTTTTGTTAGGATAAAATTGTGAACTAAAGAGACTTTGTATGGGAAGGAGTTAGATGTGATGTAGTTTATACTGCATGCTTCTTCTCTAAAGGATTTCCTTTCAGCTAGCTGAAGGAAATCATCTAGTGTTGGTCTGGAGGAATAGTGCAGGGCAGTTCGGATGAGAAATGATCGTGATATTTTATTAACAGGCATTCGGTGGACGTTCGTCAAGCTCACTTACTCAGAAAAGATTTCTGAGACCCCTTTTCTGAGTAATTGAGCTTGACGAACGTCCACCGAACGTCTGTTACATCACACCAAGTTCGCAAACGTATATACCACATGCACTGCATGTATGTACAACGTATCATATTTTATTGAGCAACCATAAGTATACATATTTGACTCGGGAAGCTAAAATTTTGAAGTACTTTTTAATCACGAGAATATTTTTTCTTCAGCATTTCTACACCATGACAGTGATGACACACCATCGCCATTGCATGACTACATGAAGATGTTTGGTTTTCTTGATTGTTGTGTGATTGTTTGACAACAAATTATCCATAGTCTAGATATTCTTTGTCAAAGGCAATCACCACAATGGCTTTAATGTTTTTGTTGTAAAAGTACACCATCCTAGCTATATTTCGTAAATTTAGTACATGCATGATTGCGTATTTTTTATGTTATTGAATCTAGCGCAGATTTCAACATGAAATATATCTGGACAAATGTTATAACTGCAAAACAAAACTTCGTAATCAGGACATCGGTGTTATTTGTTAAATATACTGGGAAAACCATGAACACTAAACGCAGTTTTATATCTAGATTTTAACGGATAGTAAACAGCTGTGTTTTATATGAAACATAATCCATGCATGTACAAGGACAACCGCGTATTGTAGTTATAGCCGAAGTTGTATACGCCACACTTCTATATGGCAATACAGTGAAAAACTTAAAGAGGTTGTCTCTTGTATAACAATATGTTCTGTGTCATGTATATATCTTTCACCTGAAGACGAATATAATAATTCATCTTTGGATTTAACATGGATGATGTTTTGTGAAATAGGTAAATCTTACAAAAAGCTAGTCTTCTGGCTCAGAACCATGCATCCTCAGTCAGAAAAATCAGTATCATAACATAATTTAATGATTTTTTAAAGGTGCGGCTTCGAATCCTTCTTGATTAGATCTTCATTAGACTTCAGCATTAGATGAAAATCATGAATTCTATACTATAACTTATTTCAAGTTAACTCAAATGAGGTTTCAGTAGAAAATACAAAATCTCAACGTATTCAGCAAGGAGGTTGAGCCTATGTGATATAATAATATTTTCCATATAGCTAACACATTTTCCTATGAACTTCCAAACTGTTTAATAATAAAGTAAAATTATATACAGCCGACAATTTAAGAAAATATCAATCAAAACTGAATCGTTATCTTGAGAGTTAATATTCAAGTCAGAAATAGACCAAGACAAAATATGAGAGGTCTTCAGAGAGATTTTTGGTTTATGTTGTATTTTTATAAAGCAGAGCATTCCAGAGCTGTTATGAAAGCTTGCATGCTAATGTTGTACAGATATGAACAAAATGGACATATATAGTATATTGTACAATTTAGTTATTTTGGCCTTGCAACGAAAAAATTTAGCCAAATTTAGCTTGGCGGTAGAAGACATTGGCAAAAGCAAATCATTTAAAGTGCCTAGATGAAATTTTCGGCTGACAAGATATATTGCAATTTTGCTCAGGAGAACCCAAAGATTACGAATATGTAAAATCCCACAGGTGAGATAGGCACTTTAAGATTTATTTGTACAAACCAAAACAACCAAACAAAATATGAAAACTGTGAACACAATGCCTATACTTTATGAATAATGGTGAACAATTTCGCATGTTTTCTGTGAATATGTTTTCAAGTGTGTTCAATGATTCGATGTGTTATTGTTTTGGTTGGAAGTAAACTGCCAGGCATATATAAGCTTTTATACATGCAGATACAGTAATAAGATCGGCTCGTTCGTTTTTACAAACAAGCTTTCCTTCTTTCTACAGTATATAGATTTTCATATATTGGGCTCAACATTAGAGGAAAATGTCAAGTATTATAGGTTTTATAAAGTACAGGTATAATAATATGACCCAAGTTCATTCGTCTTTACATACGAGCTTTCCTTCTTTCTACAGTGTATATAGATCTTCATATTGCCAACAACATCAGAGGAAAATGCCAAGCATAATTATAATTGTAGAGTACAGATAAAAATAATAGAACCCAAGCTCGTTCGATCTTTTCTACACTATAAAAGCTTTCCTTTTATCTCTTTATATTGGCAACAAGATTAAAATAAAATGTCAAGCATAATTATAAGCTTTTATAGAGTACAGATACAATAATATAGGACCCTTGGAAATCACTTCGTCTTTACATACAAGCTGCATGTCTTTCTATCAGGATATATTTATGTTAATTGGCAACAACATTAAAGTAAAATGTCAAGCATAATTATAAGTATAGGATAAAACACGAGAACGAGGGATTTATGCTGTATAAATTTAGACCCGAGGACACGCAGCGTCCGAGGGCTTTATATAGCATAACTGATCCCGACGTTCGAGGGTTTTATCTGACTTAAAAGAACTCGCATTCGAATGTCTGGCTTCAGTCGAGCAAGTCAGACTTCTTACCAATTTAAAGTTTGAGAATAGGTTAAGGTCATTCCGACCCTAAGACCTCTAATCATTCGCTTTATACCTGATAAAACTGCATCCGAGCTCCAGCTATCCTAAGGGAAACTTCGGAGGGAACCAGCTACTGGATGGTTCGATTAGTCTTTCGCCGCTATACCCAAATTCGACGATCGATTTACACTGAGGAGGTTTTCCAACAAAGTTTTGTCTATTTTTTCTACCTTGGACAAAGACTTTCCTAGTTTTTTTTCTTCATTTCCTTTCTAATTAGTATTCAAGGGCTTTATGCGATATAAAGCCCTCGGAAGAACAAAGAAAACCGACTCAATAGTTATTTAAGATTTTATAGAGTACAGATAAAATCTAGGACCCATATGCAAGCAGTAATATGTCTTTATATATATACAAGCCTTCCTTCTATCTCTTCATATTGTCAACAACCTATTAGAGGAAAATTCCACGCATAAACTTTCTGAGAGTACAGATAAAATAGTAGAACCCGTGCAAGTTAGTTCGTCTTTACATACAAGACTTCCTAATTCTGATCCAGTTCATATATTGGCTACAGTATTACAGGAAAATGCGGCAAGTATATATAGATTGTACAGAGTACAATTTGGTCACAACATTAGAGGGAAATGCCAAGTATATAGTTAATTTAATTATAGAGTATACATGAAAATAATAGGACCTAAGCAGTTTATCTTTACATATAAGCCTTCCTAATTCTATCTATATATTTTTATACTGACTGCATGTCAGCCAAATTGGAAATAGGTTCCAATATGTGTTGCAATTCTTCACAAATAAATAAATAAGTAAACAAACAAACAAACAATAAATATATTCTATAATCAAACCTAATCTGGCATCACCTAGCTTACATTTATAGATGTAGCATGCATTTTAAAATCATTTTTATTGGTGTAAAATCCCTAAATTCTTGATATATAAATTATATGTTAAGTAAAGTATTTTAAGTCTTTTACTGCATGTTCGACTTTTCTTAATTTACTCTGGCTAACGCCAGACGATTTTACTCGTCAAAGGAAAAAAATCTGGCAATGGAAAAATTAAGAATTTCTGTCACCATATTATATGACGTGTTTTGCAAGGCGGTTATTTAAAACAACCTCTGTTAATTACACGTATTTATTTCAATATTTTATAAATAAACATAAATGATTGCGAGGAATTAATCAGTTTCCAAAGGATTTAGGTTATTCACACATGTAGGAGTGACCTTTCACATTAGTCCAGCTGTTTTTTAGAACAGCATGCATGGTATCTCGTATTGACCTTGTGTCACCGAGTTGGGGTACATATATATACAATCTAAACACTTAACATAAAAATAAATAATTGTGAGTATTATTTTAAGATGAAGTGCATGTTATCATGCACGCTCTGTATATTTAACACTCACGTTCAGTGACAAGGAATCTAGTGCATTAAACAGCTTCCATAAAAAAGACATATTTGTGCTATTATAATATAGATGAACTAAAATCCATTTGTTGCTGCTACGATCTGAGTAACGTTTTATGCTAGTGAATTATTTTAAGTTGAAACTGTGCCAACTTTGCATGAGAACTTTCCTTCACTCCAATCTATACAATATATACGAGAGTAAAAAAAGTATCAGAGTAGAAACTAGAGTGTTGTGTAGGCAGTGTTTTAGATAGAGCAAAGTGAAAAGATGGTCAACTGCTGCGAATAGTTTTAATAACGAAATACTGACGTTTCAAGAAGAGCCCTTCATGACATTTTACTCTGACGAAGGGTTCCGATCGAAACGTCAATATTTCGTTGTCAGTATGAAAACTATTCTCGACAATTTATCACCAATCGCTTTACATTCCAATCCTGCCCACTTCTCTTAAAATACATTGAAAATGTTTGTTAATATATATGTTAAAAGGAATAATTCACGAATGACCAAAGAACAGCCTATACCGAGGTGGATTCCAAGTGTTGAAGTGCCAATGAAACGAAAATTAAGTTTGTCTTATTTGAAAGAACACTTAAAATGATAGAGCAACATCTTTTGCAGTTTTTCGTTTCCTTGCTTCGTTCTTGAGATATTTCAGTTTGTTTGATATGTAAATTAAACAACTTGACGTCACATGTGCATAATGAGTTATCAGAGAAGGTTATATATCTTTGCTATTATCAAACCAAACTTAATTCGAAGGAAGTATGTGCGTGTGTTTCTCTCACAACGCCAAACATGTAGAATTTTCAAGTGATTATGTTCAAATAAGACAAACTTAATTTTCGTTTCATGTGCACTTTAAGTATACTGTACATTGTTTTCATTATGCATGGAATACGATTTTTAGATAACTCACACGTGAATTAAATCATGTCAACGTTTTGCTAAATTTTACAAAGAATGTTCTTCTACCGACTGTACTATATACATGAACTCTCACGGCTGAATCACGCAAAAACATTTTATTTTAAATTATATATAAAGCATGTTGTTATACTGTTTTTGTTTTTTTAATTCTACACCCATACTCAATCGCCTGTCATTGATCTCGACTATTCTATGTGGAAAGGCCGACGCTTTAGTGCTTTACCAGAGTCCAAATTTAGAAAAACAATTTCCTTAAGCGGATAGATGAAGGGGTTTATGAAGTAAATGTTGTAATCAGCAACAGTAATTATAGAAAGTAAATAATTGAGGTGTGTCATAAGATTAACAATAATCGCAAAGACAGCGCAGTAGTGATGATGGATTTTCAGTGTTCTCTCTCTAAGATCAAGGAAATTATAAACTTTGGCTCTGTGCTTTTACAAGAGGACAAAGATCATGAATGCCGTAGGATGGCGTCAGTGTGTCACCTGAAAGCCAGCCAGTTTTTAAAACTGTCGAACTTTTATAGCTTGTTTTTTCTTTTTCAGTTTTATAAAACAAATAGAACATGTCGCTCCTGTCCATACGTACCCTTATAAAGGTACGTTTGACGTCATTTGAACACGAAAGAAGTGTAAAGGGACTCGGCTATCGCCTCGTGCTTCTACTCAATTTCTTTCTGTTCAAATGACGCCAAACGTACCTTTATAAGTGTAGATATGAACGAAGTTTTATTTGTTAAATGATATGCATGAAAATTTTTTTAAAAAGTGTACTGAAAACTATACAAGTTTACAGACCTGAAAAGCACTTTTGCTTCTTTCCTCAAATCGCTTCAAACTTGTCATCTAATCTCTCCTAGTCTTCTTGCATACTTAAAGGAAAATACCATCCTTCAAAATCCGCATGAGCATTGATTGGCTCTCTGCGAGTTGCATTGATTATTAGCCAATCATAAAGCTTGATACTTTATGAACTTTGCACTGTTGAAATGGCACTATCTTTTCTGCACTGTTAAAATGGCACTCCTCTTAGCTTAGCCATATTTTAAAGTTGACTAAGGGCTCAAAGAACATGCATTTAAATACTGAAAAATACGAACTTCATGATATCGAAATATAGTTAACTCTATCTAGGCCGGGCTTTTCTGATCTACTGGGTGGGGTGAAGGGGTGGGGGGGCAGAAAGTTCCATGGTCATTATCTCCAAATCTATTGAATGTTTTGCAATGAGGTTTTATGAAGTCTTTACAGGTTGATAGCATACTAAATCCAAATTTATATGTCGCACTTTGTTGTTATAGCAAAAAATTATATCTCAGACAATTATTTCAACTACTTGAAAACACATTAAAGCTTACTACTTATATATGCAAAGCCTACTTATATATGCAAACAAATTCAAGTAATGAAGCCAAGTTCGTATTCTTTACGCAGAAATAAGGATATCCTGCTTACGGTTTCCCATACGAAAACCAAAAAGACCTTTGGTGATAGGGCCTTTGCTGTGGCAGCGCCTAAACTTTTTAACGACCTTCCACGAGAAATTAGACATGAGACGAATTTTAATAAATTTAGGGCGTTACTTAAGACATTCTTGTTTAGGATCGCTTATGCCTAATTTTGTCTAGTAACATTGATTTTTATATACTGTATATTTATATTTTAGTATACTAAATCCGTAGTAATTTATTCCTGTAATATAGGTTATTTATTTTGTAACGCGCATTTGATCATATTTGAATGTAAATTTGCGCGCTATAAGTATTAAATTATTATTATTATTAAACAATATTAAAATTAAATTGAATATATTAATAAAATAATTTATTAAACAATTATTACAACTCGGAAAATATCATGATTAGACTTTGTGATTGGACTATAATGTTAAATCTCTCTACAGCGTACCACGTGAATATGTTTTAAAGTGTTGAGAGTTATTGGAGAGTACCTTTAGATAATTGTCGTTTGTGTTTATGGAATTGTGCAGTACTCTTCATTTTAGAACAAATATATCTGGCACAAGTTGCATGATATAGTTTACTACCTCTCACTGCTAAAGTTAAACCGAGTTGAATTGTAATGACTTTATTTACCCACGGTACTATTTCACAATAAAGTTAAAAATATTTACAAGATGAGAAGTGATCTTCCAATAGGCCGTGCACATACATATTTAAAAATATATTACTTATATAGAAAGGATAAGAGTTAAAAATATCACACTAAATTATTTGGAACTAAATTTCTTTTGAATATTGTCAATGAACCCAAGCTTTTTATATTAGCCGGTAAATTGTTCCAAGCCACAGCACCTCTGTACGAAAACGATTTTTTACAAAAGTTTGTATTTGGCTTCGGGGGCACAAAATTAAATTCGGCCTGTCTAGTTTCATAACCATGTGCTATACTTGTTTTAGTAAATAGATCGGATAGATAGACAGGTACCCTATTATTATTTACTTGATACATTATAGTAGTACATAATTGATTGTTCCTTCTTACATTTAAATTTGGTAACTCTAACTCATTAAGTATGTCTACTCATCTGTAGTCATATCCACGCTTTGTAATAATACGTACTGCCCTATTTTGGAACCGTTGCAATTTATTTTGAAGGGTGATTCCAAGGCACCCCCATATTTGTGAGCAGTAGTCAAAGTGTGGTTGAACTAGAGTTTTATACGTAGTAACAAGAGTCTTTAGGTCCGTGAACTCTCTTAATCGTCTGAGGACATACAGACTTTTATTTACTTTTTTAGTTATAAGATCCACTTGAGAATGCCAGGTTAAAGTCTTGAATGTGGTTAGTACTAGGATAGGAGACCAACATAGCTTCATGTGAGTACAGTTGTTGGTTCTCTGCTGTACCTGGAGGGTTTTTCTCTGGGTTCTCTGGTTTTCCTCCCTCCCGCGCAAAATCAACACCATAGTTTCCCTCAGTTAATTCTAAAAACCAGCTCCATCAAAGGATGAGAGCCATTGGATTATTCGGGAGCACGGTTGGCGTGTGCTGTTAGGGCGCTGCCTCTCAATAGTTAAGCCCGATTGGACGGGGTTAGTACTTGGATGGGTGACCGTCTGGGAATGACCTCGTTCTCGAGCTTGAGACTCATGTGAGTAGAGTTTAGTTGGTCTCTCCTGTGCTTCGAGGGTTTTTCGTCGGGTTCTCCGGTTTTCCTCCCTCCGCAAAACCAACACCTAGGTCTTAGCTGTAATTTGTCGTATGGCGGCTGCCTGAGCGCCTTTAATATGCCTTCGATTATTATTATTCTTATTATTATTATTATTCTTATTATTATTATTATTCTTATTCTTATTATTATTATTATTATTATTATTATTATTATTATTATTATTATTATTATTATTATTATTATCAATAAATAAATAAAATCACTATTTTATTTTATTTTATTTTATTTTATTTTTTTAGTTTAGTTTAGTTTAGTTTAGTTTAGTTTAGTTTAGTTTAATTTAGTTTAGTTTAGTTTAGTTTAGTTTAGTTTAGTTTAGTTTAGTTTAGTTTAGTTTAGTTTAGTTTAGTTTAGTTTAGTTTAGTTTAGTTTATTTTATTTTATTTTATTTTATTTTATTTTATTTTATTTTATTTTATTTTATTTTATTTTATTTTATTTTATTTAATGGCGATTTCTAGCACAAAACACAAAGTCTGGATCTGTACTGTACTGTACATGCACGCAAGAAAAAAACCGATTTCTGTACATGCACGTATAGCCAGTCATGCACGATCTGATCGAATTGCCAAGTTTACATTGCAAACTAAATGTATGGTTGTTTATTTTTGGTAAGAAACAACATGCAATTGATTTCCAGCAAACGTCTCTGTATTCGGTTTGTTGTATATCCCAACACCATAACTCATTCTAGAACGACATTCTCTCCACGTGAATTCTAAAAAGCATGCTGCTTTTGCTGAGAGAAGGAAACCCCTATCATTAAACTATGAAAAATAAACAAAAGTCTTTTACAATACTTCAAGACAATCTCCTATTTTATCAAGTTAGGGTAGATCTATATTCTTATATATCTGAAAAATATAACATTTTCCGAGCAGAGATTTCTTGGTGATTTAACGTTCGGCACAGTATTAAAATGTTTATAACAATTGTTTCGACGCAGCATGATTTCAGTTGATTTATTGATTTAGAGCTTGTGGAGCTCTTGGAATTACTGTGTTGTGTTCCTTTTGTTTCTAATTGTAAAATAGAATCCCGATTAACGTTTGAAAATAGGAAGAAATAATAGAAGGCATGCCAGAAATATTTATTTTTTATACTTAAAGAAAAGTGTTGTGGGGGGTATTTCATTTTTGTTTCTATCTCATTCTAAACCATACCCACACTAATTCATTTCTTTACTCGGTGTAATTTTAAACTCGTTTGTGATAATTGTAATGTCCTGTTTTCTTTGCCACCGTTAATTTCCGACAGAATAATGATAACCTAAACCCGTAACAACTGATAAAAGAAATAAAGTTTCTATCCTGCCCACTGCATAAAATAACATCAAAAAACGCTGAGATGTCTATACATATTGACTACAACACCGGAAATATCTATTCAGAAACTAATCAAATAAAATAGTGAACACAGTAGCTGACCAGGGAAAATTGTCCCAGCTTTCCTCCCAACCAAAATGGTGTTTGTAGATATAAAATATTCATTCTAAAGAAATAAGTATTTCCAAACAAGCAACGTTGAATCACTGTAACAAAGAATTATTTTTAAACCAGTCTTCGTGGGGTCTTCCGTATTTCCATTAATATTTTAATTAAAGCATCCCTTTTATTTGTTTTAGAAAGCTGTGCAATCACCGAGTTGTAATTACGCGTGACAAATACAATATATATGTTCTCCCCAGGTCAAATCAGTGGTGCAACAAACCTCATCACACGGTTTTAAGTGATTCACAGTGGAAACGACACACTTTGGAAAATATTTGACACGAAAGTTTAAAACCAACAATATTGTGAACTATTATTCGTTTTTCCAAAACAATCCTTTTTAATCTTGCTGTTTTGTATATATGAACATATATTTGAGCCGTAATTTTCTATCTGCCTACACTTAAGTGTCATGTAATTTTCAAGCTCTCGCTTGGGCGTTGTTCTCCCGCTGTTTAACTCCCATGCCTCCACCTGAGTCTATCAAGCAACAAGCTCACCTAGGTTGCGGGTTCTTTCACTCTTTAGTTTGACGTCCCCTCATTTTAATCACAGGTGCAATGACGTGTGGGCTGCTGTTTATGCCTAGCGCCAGTTCATTAACTCTCGCTGTGCTGTGCTTTTTAAAATCATTGTTCCTTACAACGAATATTATTTTTTATCTTTCGTGATTTTTCTATGACGTATTTCTCTTGTACCGACTTTGCTAACATACACCAACTTTATAATTACTTTACTTCAAAAATCTAAACAATTTTGGGGGGATTGTTTGTAATGTTAATGTTAAGCCATAAACTTGAAGATATTTTTACAGTTATTACTTTTAACTGTTTTTTGGCTCTCGTCCTAATTAAGGAACAGCAGAAGAACAGTATATATAATGACAAATGTAGAGTGAATTGAGTAATGTTAAGTATTTTGTAACTGGTTCTAGTGATTACCGTCAAAAGCCGACAAAATACCAAACTCTAGGTGCCTATATAGAAATCCAAGATGGATTGCCTATAGAATTGCATTCCTTTTGGTCACCTACAGAAAACTCTCTATAGGCCAACCTATAGACTTTTTTGTAAGGGAGCCGACAATAAGTCGATCATAAGCCGACGAACACCGTCAAAAAACCGACAATAAAGAGCTTAAAGTGCACATGAAACGAAAATTAAGTTTGTCTTATTTGAAAGAACACTTAAAATGATAGAGTAACATCTTTTGCAGTTTTTCGTTTCCTTGCTTCGTTCTTGAGATATTTCAGTTTGTTAGTAAATTAAACAACTTGACGTCACATGTGCATAATGAGTTATCAGAGGTTATATATCTTTGCTATTATCAAACCAAACTTAATTCGACGGAAGCATGTGGGTGTGTTTCTCTCACAACGCCAAACATGTGGAATTTTCAAGTGATTATGTTTGATAATAGCAAAGATATATAACCTTCTCTGATAACTCATTATGCACATGTGACGTCAAGTTGTTTAATTTACATTTCAAACAAACTGAAATATCTCAACAACGAAGCAAGGAAACGAAAAACTTCAAAAGATGTTACTCTATCATTTTAAGTGTTCTTTCAAATAAGAGAAACTTAATTTTCGTTTCATGTGCACTTTAAGCAAATACAATAGAATTTTTCTTACGCAACAAAGAAAATGAATAATTTTTAGTCCCACAGTTCTACATACAACGTTATTTATTAGATCATTTTCACGTCTCACGACGACGTTAACTCGTGAAACGACGAAACTTGACCTTCGCTCGAAACGTTAGACATGCATCTACGTTCAATAATTTCGCGGCCATTTTCTAGTTTTTAAATATCAGTGCATTTGCGAATGGATCGTTTTCACTCACGTGATCGGTGTCCCCGTTGGAGGGGGGGCGGGAGGGGGGGGGGGGGGGGAGGGGGGAGGGGGTGAAACAGTGCGAAATGAGAATAGAGCTAAAATCCCGTATGATAAAGATTATGCACCAATATGGCCGCCACTTCATTTTTTTTTGTGCACCACTGACATCTATATAACTGGACTGTGGGTCCACGATACTTTTGTATTGCATGAAGTGTCCCCAATTGAACGGCGCCATCTTTGATTTTCTGGTTTGCTGATTGGTTAATTTTAGACCTAACATGATGGCGTCCTGTCAGGGTCATCTGTGATTGGTTAATTTCGCGGCTAAGACCTAACAAGATGGCGCCTGATGGCGTGTATTTGGGCCATTTTTCGTGGGGAACCCGCAGTCCAGTTATATAGAGGTCAGTGCTGTGCACCAATATGGCCGCCGTGACGTCAGATGAAAACCAAGAATTGCGGTACAACTAGTCAGCGGAGTCATCAAAAAGTGTCTACGTGGTGAAGTACCTGGTTGTTTCGCGTTGAAATTGGTTTTTTTTATTATTATTTTTTAATTTCTCTTTGATGAAAGAACAGTGAGGAGGAGAAACGGTCTTGAAAAAACGAAATGGATAAACTTTTTCCTTTAGACGATGATATAATAGGAAGCGAGGAGTCTGATGCTTACAAATCGTTTCAACTAGTTGATCAATGGAGAGTTTCACCTCCTAACACTGGCCACTTTTCATTGACATCGCCGGAGCTGACTTTTCCTGCTTCGACTGACTATCTTGAGAAAATCAACGTTCCCTGTGAAATTGAAAAAGATAACATAGAGATCAAACAAGAGGTAAAAGAGGAAGCCACGTCGCCAGTTCATTGGCTTTCAGTGTTAGAAAACAAACAGCATTGCCCTTGGAAACAAAATGTTGATAATTCTTTTGAAGAGAGATATTTGACGGAACAGGTCGTACCGGATCAAGTAAGTGCAATGGACTTTGCTGATAAAAAAGACGATGTTCTTGAAACGCGTCATGAAGCGGAGACGTTTGAGTTTTCAAAAAGTCAAAGTGCGGAGAATGTTTTTATTGATTTGAAAAATCCCTCGATGAACGCGGTGAATAGTTCGTTGGAAACTGGCGTAATATCAGAAAATCTGAGCAATTCACAATTTAGTCCGGATCACAAAGAACAGGTAAAGGGCAGTGGAGAGAACGGCTTTGTTTTAGCACCTGTTGTTGATATGTTCACTTATGATACTCTTTGTAAAAATGAACATTTAGAACAAGCTGCACAAAACAACGAAATCTCAGACTTTGGGAAGGTGAAAATCGAAGAGAAGCTTTCTAATGGTTCCAAACAGACGATAGAGCAAGAACAGTCGCCTTCTAATGGAGAATTAGAAGATAGCCATTTTGTCACTTCGAATAACTCCAGCGAGTCATCAAGGCCAAAAGAGATTATTAACTATGCCAATCTTGAAGTAAAGTTAGAAAGAGAAGAAAAACAGCTCTGTATTAACAGAGATTTGAGCAAGAATCCAAGCGAAAGTGATAAGGTTTACAAAAAATTGATGAAGTTTTTAATACCAAAAAAAATTCCAAAATGTATGATGGTGGAATATGAATTTGATAGCAGTGAAAAACTACCTTCGTTTAAAGATATTTTTTGTCCTTCTGAACATCTCAATGCTGCTGAGCGCCCAAATATTGAGCTGCCAGATGTTTTAAAATCAGAAGAAACAGACAACAACGATGACGAAGAAGATAACTATATTGTTTTATCCGATACTGACTCAGAGCACGAATGCATGGATGTTGAAAATAATGAAGCGGAACCGGTTGCGTTAAATGAAATAGATTCGTCCTTACTCGATAACGTTAAATCTGTCGAATTACAAACCGTAGCTCCGAATGACGGACATGAACTTACATCAGAATTTCACAGCAAAGCACAAAGTAAGGATCTTCATAACGTTCACGAACCTACTTCAAATATATTAACCCTAGATGATGAACTGGAGAACTTTTTAGTGTCCAATATGGTTCTTGCTGGTGATCACAATGGTGGAAGTGCGCAGCTTCCAGATTTATCAGATAATCTTGGCTGCATCCTGAGGAATGATAATATGAATGAGGATAATCCTCTGGATTCAATTTATCGTAATTTGTTTCCAAGAAATGGTTATCCAGTTGAAGCGGATTCCATGTGGTACAAGACACCACGAGGAGATCAGAGTAAACTCCAGCTTCAAGGATATGATGGTTACGGAAGCTTTGTTAATCCGACTGGCTTGCTTTGTTCTGGCGAGAGAACATGGCAGGAACATATTAATCGCGAGAATTTAAATGCAGTGTATGGAAATGTATGGACGAGAAACGCGACGACTGAAGCTTACCTACACCAGCTTGGTGCAAGACATTTTACTAATAACAGAATATTTCACGGGACAGAGCCATTTCTGCACGGTGTGGCTAAACCTGTACCTTCCGATGCTATTCAAACTGAAATTGATGGCTTCAAATTTAGCCACTCTGCTGCCAGAGTAGAAGTTGTAGATTCTTCTCTGAATTACGAGTTTTGAAACACTCAGTTGCTCTTGCACCACGTTCTCGCTAAATTGAGAAATAAAACAAATCCTTCACTCCTTGCTGGCTGGCCTCAGCAGACTAGTTCCTAGTCCTCTTTTCTCTCGAACTTATTTTGGTGACGTCACAGAAAGACAGAATAGGGATCGAGCGAGAGGACTAGCGGAAAATGTTCATCTTTATCTATCATGAATCCTGCTGGAGCTCGGATTCTTTAATCTTTATGAACGAGGGCACTTAAACAAACTTCTTCTTGAGAGCAGACAGCAAACGAGTAGGTTTCTTTGTTTTACATTACGTTAAAAGCTTGTTACATACGAGGCTTTATAAAGTAGTGTTCAACGTAGGAAGTGATTGTGTTGAAACACATTTACACAAATCGAAATATGCTATTTTAACGTTTCGGCAGTAGACCAACCTTGCTATATGATGTGATAAAGAATTGTGCAGACCAACGTGAGTGTTATCTGCCTTGGTTTTCCGCCAAACGGCCGTTTGGTGCCTGTATAATTTGGGGCCAAGTAAAACATTTTATTCCAAGTATCTCACAATTTCGGTCTGTCGCTCGACGTTTAAAAGAGAGGCCTGGGAACCAGTCTGTGGCCTCAGTATTTTACTGCATGACCGCGTGGGTCCTGGTACTCAATTTCCTATATATCGAGTAGACTAGCCAATCAGATTGCAGCATTTGCAATAGTGTATATACTAGTAACTTTCTGCTAATTAATCTTAGTATAAACCAACTGTTGTTACAAATCTTGCATTCTGATTGACTGAACTATTCTTTGTCTATTAGTGATTATACAATACCCTGGTTGCTATGCGTGTTTTCATTGGTTGTTGCCCATGATCTATTAGAGGACAGACACATGGATCACGTCAGATCACGTCAGCTGACTTGCTTTTTTCTTTCTTCATGCCCCAAAATCCGGCAAGAAGTATTGTTTAATTTTTATATTGTATAAAACAAATAGATTCCATTTTTTTGTTGTCTATTCAGTTATATAAATAAGTTTTGTGGACACAACACGTAAAATATTTCTTTGCTAAGGTTTCGGCCTGTTGACTCAGGCCTTCATCAGAGCAATGACAACAAGTTGTTGGCTCACGTCATTTATAAACTAAATTAGTTTATACATGTATATTAGTTTATTAGTTTTAGTTTATAAATGACGTGAGCCAACAACTTGTTGTCATTGCTCTGATGAAGGCCGGAGTCAACAGGCCGAAAGCTTAGCAAAGAAATATTTTACGTGGTGTTTCCACAAAACTTATTTATATTACTTTATCGCCATGAAAACGTTCAAAGAATTAACTATTCAGTTATAGATGCACAGAAGACGTCACAATGTGGTACTTGGGTGGCCACGTTTTTGTTCTTACCACGTTGTGACGTCATCTATGCATCTGTAACTGAACAGACAACGACAAAATGGAATCTATTTGTTAATTAGACCACTAATAAAGTAGTGAATTTACTGAATAAAAAACAATTGTTTTTCACGTTTTGCTGAAGTTTCATGTTTTTTTGTTTAAATAATAATGTAAAAAAATCGGACTGTCCCAATCTTTATCCTATACCCGGGGTAAAAGCGGCTTTCCCATTGGTTCTGAAGATGTGCGCTTGCTTTTTCCGAGCTCATCTCCGATTCGGCCCGAGCGCACCACCTTTAAACCAATGAGATTCGCCAGTGAATTGTGAGAACAAAGACAAATATAATTATTCCTGCCTGCAGAGCGAAATGAATTCGCGAAAGCGACGTTTTGATTTCAGACGAGCAATTGAAGGAAAGGCAGAACAGCGGTCTTCAAAATGACGTTTATGGCTACAAAATGCCGTTTGTAGCCATAGGTTAACTTGTAGGTGGTATGAGATAAAAACCAAACGCACTTGCAGGTTCGGTGCATCCGGGATTCACGCACCTTAGGGGCCTGGCAGTAATTTGTTTCCAAGAAATGGTTATCCAGACCTCGCTACGCTCGGTGGGTTCGGGGACCTGCCAGCCACCCTCGGTGCGTCAATCCCGGACGCACCTCCCTGCAAGTACGTTTGTCATAGAATGCACCGATCATACTTATACTTTTACTTTAGTTATGCCAAACCATAATTAAAAACTATGGTCAAACGATACGATAACCGATAAAATAACGAAACAAAAGGATACATAAGGAAATGTAAGGTCTGGGGAAGCATAAGCATACATAAGGAAACATAAGGATGACATAAGGAAACATAAGGATAACATAGGATTCAATACCGCGATTCTATCCCTTCTCTTTTTAATCTCCAGAATGTCCAGTAAGTCCCTAATGTTCCCCCCAAAAAAGTAAGTTCACAGTTCCCGCTGATCAGGAGTTCCGAAAAGTTGTTTATAACCGTTATTTTCCTGAACCTTTCTCTGCCATTGCTGGCTTTCAGCTACTATGCAAAATGATGTATACTGCTCCTTCTTCCACACACACACACACATGCACACCCACACCCTACAAGATTTTGCCCATACACCTATCAAATAAAACGTGGCGTTTGTTCTTGACGGATGGTTCAGGAACAGTGGCGTACCCAGGGTCTTGGGTTGGGGGGGGGGGGGGGGGGGAGGGCGCAAGAACCTCTATCTCCTAGGTGGTCCGGAAAATTTTGCATTTCTAGGGTCTCTGAAACACTATTTCCTGCATTTTGAGGCAAGTATTTAAGAGTAATCTGAAAGCCATAAATTACATAATTTTGTTGAAATCAAACCAGAATGTAGAATGATACACGTCAGAATATCTTTAGATTTATTTATAAACAAGTTGTAAATGTAAAAACAAGTTGGAGACATTTTTATAGACCCTTAGTATTGTAATTTATAGCATATGCATTATAGCATATGCATGCCTGCTATATATATATATATATATGTATATATATATAACATTACTAGTCTACTCACTTGGCCTTAAAGCAACTGTACACCCCCCCCCCCCCCCCCCCCAAGTTTCTCCACGGATTTAAACGTTTCACGAGAACGGTGTTGGAGACCATTGGGGGGTGGGTGGGTGGGAGCGACCGTCCCCCCAAGCCACACACACACAACCCCCCCCCCCCCCTGGCAACGCCACTGTTCAGGAGCGACAAGGCCCGCGGCGTGGACGACCCAGAAGTCGATGATGCGGATTGAGTGTTCAAGTCAAATCTCACATGTTCTTTCTCCTTGTTGTGTTTACATGAAGAAGATTGAAAGTTTTCGATCTGATCGAAACGAATGGCTGAAGTCAATCCACGCATGCATTGGAGTGGATTGACTTGAGATTCAAGCAAGGATCGGGTTTGAATGTCCCCAATCTGATTCATGTAAACACGGTTTGACTTGAAAATGACTTGATACGCATGAGTGAAGTTGGTGCGTGTCGTGCTAAATGGCAGACATTGAGGGAAGCACAGAAAATAGTGTTTCAAAACCGACTGGACAATGTTTCAAGCAGATCGGATTCTCCATGTCGCCTAAACATGTGCCCGGATTAACTTCACTCGCGTTTTTCGATCCGACTGGACTGTCAATCCACTTTATGTAAACAGGGCCTCTCTTGAATTCTGCACGGTGAACGATTTACCACTTTGACTGCTAGATTTCTCCCGCGGGAGAAATTACTTGTCAACGCGTTGACAAGTAAAATCGTCTGACAGGCGTTAGCCAGTAGTAGCTGAGTGTAAAGCCCCGGTCAAACGAGGATGGGAGTTGATGAGAGTTGGCAAGCGAGAGTTTGTCTGAGAGTTTTCTTAACTCACATGCCCCGGTCAAACGAGGATGAGAGTTGATGAGAGTTGGCAAGCGAGAGTTTGTCTGAGCGTTTTCTCAACTCTCATGCCCCGGTCAAACGAGGATGAGAGTTGATGAGAGTTGACCATGAGAGTTGACGAGAGTTGTAGGACTTACCGCGCGTAGCAGGGAGACTAGGAACGAATTTCGAGGTAAACAAAGTTCGTATTTTTACAATCTCGTACTGGACAAATAAATAGACAGATATATTTTGCATTCTTTGTTGAGCCTGTTTTTACAAAGTGCAAATCGCTAGCCGCTAAACTCTCATCAACTCTCATATGCCGACTCTCATGACCGGTCAAACGAGCAAAAACTCTCATCAACTCTCGTTAAAATTTGAAGAAGCTCAAAGTTGATGAGAGTTGATAAGAGTGCATGAGAGTCGATGAGAGTTGGTGGTCAAACGCGACCGAGAGTTGCAACTCTCATCGACTCTCATCAACTCTCATCCTCGTTTGACCGGGCCTTTAGATTTCTCCCGCGGGAGAAATTACTTGTCAACGCGTTGACAAGTAAAATCGTCTGACAGATGTTAGGCAGTAGTAGCAAATTCCAGCTCATGCATGGACACCATCTAACTTTTCTGGATTCCAGCCGATGTTTTATCTTCACAATGTGGTCGGCCGCAGTGGGATGGGCATCGGTCCAACAAACTGGTACCTAAGGCGGTCGACTGCTTTGTATTTTTGTAATTTCTTTTTCTTTATTTTTCCCTTGGAACAAAGAAAGCACGTGTTGAGGTGTGGAGTAAGAATAATGTACATCATGTTATTGCTTTGTCTACAAATTCAAAATTCAAATTCAATACAAAACCGCAGAGAAGCCGCCATGCACTTTTTACATTGTATTTGACCTCATTGAATTTTATCAAATGGCAACAGGTTCCCAAAAACCAAACACTACAAGGAAAGCAGATTCTGATGATGTCAAAGCTCTGATAGATGTAATAAAAGTAGCGTGCTGCGTAGGCAGTGTAGAAACAACAATCGAAATATAGTAAGGTTAGATATACTGCCGAAACAGAGAACGTAGGACTCTAACGTTTCGAGCGAACGCCCTTCGTCAGAGAGAAACGTGGGGCCTTCGCTCGAAACGTTAGACTCCTACGTTCTCTGTTTCGGCAGTATATCTAACCTTACTATATTTCGTCTGATAGATGTAGACAGAATCAAGCATTTTCCTGAAAAACATGTCCTACCTGAGCATTTAACAACTCTCTCTCTCCATAATATATATATATATATATATATATATATATATATATATATATATTACGAGGCTGTCACCAGGAAATTAATATGGCTCTTGTTCAGTTAGTAACTGTTTAATTCATGCATGTCTGGAGGATAGTATACACCAATTACCGTTAAATATAGAAACTCATCAGACCATATTCCTTTGTTTTTACCGGTAAGTCTCGACTCCACTGTCTCCACATTGCATTCTGAAGCACTAGGGACCTTAAAGCTTGGTTCTCATATGTCGCCGATCGTCGCCGACCCATGATTTAGATGCATGTTAAGTAAGAGAATAAAAGCACTGCTTTTCTGCATTGTTCTTTATTACTTAACATGCTGCCCCTCAAGTCAATTTTTTTTAATTCGCACGAGATCAATTATATTAAAGTTACATTGTTGTCTGTTGTAAGAAAAAGAATCACTAAATTTAGATGTTCAAACAGATATATAATGAGCGATCGTGCGCAGTGGTCAAAGTAGTATTGGCTTTCCGGTTGACCTGACCACTGCGAGTTGAATGATCGAATTGGATTCACGCAGAGGTTGAGAAGTAAAAATATAAATATGAAATGTATAATCAATCCATCAACTTCAAGCGTGCCACCACTTCCATGAAGTTTTTCAACTTCATTTCTGTTAATTTGCATTAACAGGTGTCAGATCAATATCTAATTATATATGATGTCACACCATGAGGTTTAATTTCTTTCTTTCTTTCGGGTTTACGTTAAGAAAATCACTTCAACCATAAAGATGTTCACATTATAAGTTTCAATAGCACACGAGACAACAAAATACTTTAAATTCTGATATATATATTTTTTCTCTTTATGTTAAAAAATAATGTAAGTGTATTTAACCACTTATTCACAAAATGTATCGTAACGCATCGTTTAATAATGCAATTAAGACAGTGTCGCATATGAATAAATGAACCGACTATCCTCTAAAGAAACTAAATATTAACTCGTCGGGAACTCAAAATGAAAGTGTATAAAAATTTACACAATTCTACTTATAAGTTATAAAGACTGTACAGCTAGAATTGTCCTTAAGTTCTTAAAGTTCTTAACCAACAACCAATATTGTTAATCCCTGATTAAACCATGATTAAACATAAGTTATGATGACTGAAGTTCGCAACTCTCACCATAATTTTAAGGAACTTTCATGAACCCTCGTCAATTCTCTGTAACTCTTTCCTCGTCAGATTTCTCCCTTTGGCTTTGGGGAGTAAAATTCAGTGTCTCATGCATGGTATACGCTAGCCAGAGTAAAATACTAAAAATCGACTGTAGCTGTGAAAGAGTTAAGATAGATTTATCGGAATATAGTAATGGATATATTGCCGCAACAGGGAACGATATAAGTCCAATAACATTTCGTGCGAAGGCCCTTGTCGAAGGCCTTCGCTCGAAAGGTTACACTTCTATACGTTCCCTGTTTCGGCAGTATATCCAACCTTATATATAGTGTAATAAAAGTAGCGTGCTGCGTAGGCAGTGTAGAAACAACAATAGTAAGGTTAGATATACTGCCAAAACAGAGAACGTAGGAGTCTAACGTTTCTCCCTGACGAAGGGCCTTCGCTCGAAACGTTAGACTCCTACGTTCTCTGTTTTGGCAGTATATCTAACCTTACTATATTTCAACCTTATATATATATATACTTCGATTTGTGTTTCAATACTGCATGCCTACGCAGTATACTACTGTAATTGATTTCACTGTTATTAGATAGACTTACAGTCTTACTCCACTGAACCGGATCACATTTAACTAAGTCTGGATCGGACGAGAGTTCCTCTTGTTTATTTAGTCCTGGATGACCAGGAGCGGTGAGAGACGAAACGACTCTAATAGTTTAACTTTTTATATCAACAAACTCTAATTAACTTTTGTGCTAGTTTGACCGGCAGCAATAGAAAGTCAAAACAACTCTCATATAGCTTTTTGTCAACTAACTTCGAGCTGCTTTGATCAGGGCTGTATATTCACCTTATACTGGCTATATAGTCTTTGTAGAAAGCACTAAGACAACGTTGTATGAATGACTGGATGAGATATAGCTGGAATCCTAGGCACACTTGGTATACTCAACGCTACTGAAGGATTTACATTTGTGTTTATTCTTTCGCGGAATGTATGAGACCTGACGTGTTTCCTGAGAGAACTGGGGTGAGTGTAGCATTTGTTACAGCCGTGGAATTTACACCGATAAGGTTTTTCCAACGTGTGCACGTGAATATGTTTACGACGATCACTCGAGTTGGCAAAACGGCGATCACAGCCGGGAAATTCACAAACAAACGGTTTTTCACCTGTGTGAGTTCGAATGTGTATTTTCAGGTTCTCAGATCGTGCGAATACTTTATTACAGCTTGGATAAGAACACGGGAATGGTTTTTCCCCTGTGTGCACACGTAAATGATTCACTAGCTTGTATTTGGCTTTGAACGGTATGCCAGCACGAGGACAGTCCTTCCAGTAGCATGAATAGTTCCCCAACGCTTGTGCCAAGTGTTCGTCTCTTAAGTGATCTACCACACCTTGTAATCCTTGTAATTCTTTGCCGCAAAGATCACTATCGCTCCCGACTAGTTGTGGTTCCTGCCATTGACAAATGAAAACGCCATTTATTTCGCTAAGGACCCCCTCCTGTGAAGACCGCCTTTCAGCTTTGCAAGCAACGCTCGTTGAGTGAGGCGAAGACGAGTAAATATGTGGGATCATACTTGGCGCGCCTTCTGGGATTCTTAAATCAGGATTTTCTCTGCTGTCGCCAAGATCATTGGCTTCTCCCAGGCCAATACCACTGCGTTCATCGTTATCCTCGACACGGACTGGGGTCTGCGGAAACCTGCGGTTGATCTGCCGATTGTCTTGGCCATCTTTAATAAAATAAATAACACTGATGTTATTGTCTGTGTTCTGAGACTGTGTAGACGATGGAGAGTAGCCAGAGTGATTGTGGTAGGGAAATTTATGAACTACTCGCGAGTTGTCTTCCAGGGATAACTTCTTCTCGTATCCTCTGCGTTCTTGTTCACCAGGGGACCGACTGCGAGGACCTAGCGCGATGTAACTTTCCCCAAAACTGAAATCGTCTTGATCGATCATGTCCCTGCTTCTCTCAGACGGACCAGCGCTCGTGGGTTCTGGTGAAGAAGGATTCGAACGATACGCTGGAAACGAGAAGTAATTACTGTCCTCTTCGTCATCTCTTTCATTCTTTTCTAAACCGATTTGATTCGGTTGGGTAGGAAATTGCGAAGTAAAGTTACTATATTCTTTGTCACTTTCACCTTGAGAACCGACGTCGCTAAAACTTTCATTAACTTTAGTGACACTCAAAGCATTCGATCTTGAAGTAGTACTTTTAATTAAAGCAAGTTCTACATCTTTTCTTTCCATTCTTTCAAACGGTTCTTTCGTAGCATTACGATCAAAATTAAGCGGTGCCGTTTGAAACCCCGTCATCAGACTTGGAGGAACGTCATCTTCTCTATACGACTCCCTACAGCTGTTTGCAATCGATAACGTTAATTCCATACCCCCACAGACTTCACAGTAATTTCACACTGTACTTTTCACTGCCGTAGCAAGAACCGTCGAATAGTTACCGGCAGCTTCTCGTCAAGACTCAAGAACCGTTTAAATTAGTCCGTGCCTTGTCAAATCGAGTGTGAACTCGGTAGAGAACACCCCGCGTGGCTTGAAGTGTGTTCGGAGTCTAATTCTGACACCTGGTGATCGACGGACTGTTTTTATTAAAAATGTGAAACGAATAATCTCCTGCTAGGAATCTTATTCCCTGTCGCGTTCACACCAAACGAATTTTTTCGCCGTAACTCCGTAACTCCGTTAGCAATCGCACAAAACACGTGTTGCATCAGTTCCAGCTCAATAGACAAGCATATCGTAAAATTTCACACCAAAATCCCGCCAGAGCCTTGCGATGAACTTGGTATTTTGAAAGGTTTTAGCAGACGAGACAAGCGGTTTCCACAGAGAAGGACGACCACCTGTGGTTATCCATCAACATAGATTTCCTTTATTAGATTAGCAAGAACAGTGAATGGATAACCCTAGGGGATATCGAAAATGAATCCCTTTCAAGTGGGCTAGAATAAATGCCGTTTGTTCCCGCCGCGCTACCCGCACCGCGCGGTTCCCTCCAAAGCTAACACGTCTTGCTTAAGATTCCTATTTAAAAACTCACAGCGTACATCCAAAAAATACCCAACGCTTTCACCATCTCTCCCTCTATATATATTGACTCATAACTGATTGGATATTGCGACACGTTATCAATGCCATCTTAGTTCTGTGTCATTGTTTATGATGAGTGCAGCTGGGTTTTACCGTTTTGGTATTTAATTTCACGCGGCGGGGTGCAACTTCAGTGGCCGCTACCTAATGAGCTTCCATGGTGAGTCTTCGTTGGGATCTTCCGCGACAAGCAGTCAAAAAAATGAATATTAAACATGGAATTATTGAATGAACGCCTTTTTGGGGAACCGCCGCGCGGCTTTTTCAGTTCTTAAACAGACACCAAGCAATGGCGACAAGTTCACTAAAACACCGGTTATATTGGTTTAACTGGTGACGCGGTTCCTCCTTGCTTTGCTTTCTATTTTAAGAATGCCGGTTTGATTTATTTTTTTTCATGATTAATAATGTAAGTTAGCAATGGGACCTCCTGATGTTCAAAACAAGTGTGGCTTCATCGAAAGCAATATTGGCTAACCACGGCGTGGTTGATAATAGCGATTGGACTAGAGGAGGTAAAACCTACAGAGGGGACACACGGATATCTTATACTATAGTATTAAGAAGTAGAAAACATTTTCCGTACGCGGGGAAGTTTGGGAGAACAAGAAATTACAGTCAATTTCCACACTATTTCGAGTTCTTCCAAACTTCCACAAGTGTTTCTGTAACTCTATAGGAACACGGAAAAAATGTTTTCTATTTCCTTTATAAAATAACCTGTCAAAAATAGATTAAACGTTAAAATTAATCCGTCCGTGGATGGTGTATTGGATGGCGTTTGATGCCACGACATTTATCCACTATATACAGTGCCGACTGGCTTTCATTTTGCTTTGGAGTGATTGGAGTTATGGCCGCATGCGTTGTTAGCCACAAAATTTCGCTGAGATGTGATCGAATATTCGCGATTGTCTAAACGAAGGATGAAGCCGTAAAATTATTTTTTTTAATCTGATCTTATTAAACGGATGCGATTTACGTATTAAAACTGTTGGATTGTCTTTCCGCACGAGATGATTTGAAAATACGACAAAAACGCGGGAATTTTTTATATTTCCCAGAATGCTTTGCGTCATAGGCTAGATTGTATCAGGTTTAATACTGCCGAAACAGAGAACGTAAGTGGTCTAACGTTTCGAGCGAAGGCCCTTCGTCAGAGAGAAACGTGACTCTCCACGTTTCTCTCTGACGAAGGGCCTTCGCTCGAAACGTTAGACCACTTACGTTCTCTGTTTCGGCAGTATTAACCTACTATACCATATTTCGATTGTTGTTTCAACACTGCCTACGCAGCACACTACTTTTATTACACTAGATTGTATCAGGACTGGTATAAATAGCTAATCCCCGAGCCGTAGAGCAGAGAGAAAAGGTGGTAAACTGCTGATATTACACCCAGTTCTCTCACACTCAACGTTTCAAGAGATAGTTAACTTTTTCAATCGGTTACGTGTGAGAACAAATCATACCTTCTTCGATTAGACTTTCTTCTTCATTTAACATTTTTAAGTCAAGCACTAATAATTATCTTGTTCAGACCTTTATTACTTACTTTGATGTAGAGAATGTTTAGTTTATACTTGGAAATCGATTTGCTCAAAATGTCACAAACCTGTCTCACAGCCTATCAAATCATCTGTTCATAGATGTTTTTAACCAAATGCCAAACAAACTATACCTATGCATGTAGATGTATTTTAAATTATTATTTTCGGCAGTTTATCTAGTGGGGCCTTGAGCCTGTTATAAACTTGCCTCATTTTATTTTAGCTATAAATTTATTTCAATACAATGAAAGTCGAGTAAATCTCAAACTCATTAATACAGAAACTGTATAATTATTTACTTTTTGTTGCTATGGCAACATAGACAAAGATTCCATGAGGAAAACACAAAGGAAATCAGTACCGTGTCTGTGGTTTGGATATCGAGGACGAAATTACATAAATTAAGCAAACTTTTACCCCGATTTTCTCTTAAAATACTGATTTGTTTGAGACGCTATATCATACGTGAGGAGGAGTGTTTCATCAGGATATCCAAACACTTCGAAGTTTGTTCAAAAACCTCGGCTTCGCCTAATTGGTTTTCAACAAACGTCTCAGGGTTTGGATATCCTGATGAAACACTCCTCCTCGTGTATGATATATTACATCTCAAATCATTAATAATTCATGAATTATCGTAGCCAATCGGTGAACGTATACCACATCACATGCATGAGTTTTGATATCCAATGAAAACCTGTATACCACATCACATGCATGCGTTTTGATACCCAATGAAAACCTGTAGGGAAGTTCCTAGTGAACTGGATTACATTTCTTAATCCACATATTGAAATCTATGAAGAAAACACCGCAAATCGCTACACGAATACTCGTTTGAGAAGCAAGATCAAACACTCGTTTATCGTGTTTCATCAGGGGACTCCAAACACTCGAAAACAATAAAAACCTCGGGGCTACACCCTCGGTTTTCATTTGTTTTCTCGTGTTTGAAACCCCTGACGAAACACTCAAACTCGACGTGCTCGATCTATTATTAGAAAGACAAAGTGAGATACTGAAGACATATGAATGCCAATCTTTATATTATTACAAAACAACAATTTATTTCTCACTGAAGTGTCGCAAATTATTGCTTAATTTATGCATGGTGTAATTATAGGTACGTAAATTTAGTATAGATGAAAAACAACGACTTATTCATACATACATAGTAACAAAGAACAATGTAAGGTGCGGTTTCCGTTATGCGCCAATATTAGTGTTATAGTCAACGTGTGTAGTCGTATGGTAATCGTGTAGTTAAATGTAAGAAATTGAAGATAAATAAAGTCAGATTGTGAAAGATACAGTCCCAGTGTGTTCTTGAGCAACCGAATCAGCAAAGAGCGTGAGTTCACGATCGCGGAGTGAATTACGCAACACTGAAGTTTTCATTTTATATAAGCAATTTAAAGCACCCACTATATATATAGAGTCAATATAATACACACATCTTACAGTCAAAATGGAAATACCTTCCCACTTCCTCTTCTGTAGTTTGTTGTGTATTACTATATTTCTGTAGCCGCTACTGAAGCGTGAGGAAAAGTTTTTGTCGAAAAATGTGAATAAAAGGTATAATTTAGCTTTCATGGAATTTAATCATAATATAACGAATGTTTCTCCCAAATCGATAACAACAAGCAAATATAAATCAAGAATAAAGCGTATGAATTTTTTTTGTCGAAAAATGTGAATAAAAAGTATAATTTAGTTTTCATGGAATTTAATCATAATATAACGAATGTTTCTCCCAAATCGATACCAACAAATATAAATCAAGAATAAGCGACTTTTATCGCTAGATTTTTCTCACGTTTCTGTAGCAGCTTCAGAAATACAGTAATACATAACAAACTACAGAAGCAGAAGTGACAGGCTTTCTGGCAGGTGTTGGTAAAAAAGTAGGACAGAAGTAGAACTAAAATTTTCGAAAAAGTAGGAATAAAGTAGGAATTTTTTGTGATTAATTTCGAATGACAATACCACAAAAATACAATTTAACCCCGTTTTTACTAAAATGAAATATACAAAAGTGGCCTCCTCTTCCCCTACAGCCAACCGAGTTTTACTTCTGAGTTTTACTTCATCTTGGCAGTGTCAAGTCAAAACATGATTCCACAAAACAGTTTTCAAAAAAAACCCTAGGATTTTAAGTGAAAAAGTAGGAAAACCGAGCAATTTTGCATAAAAAGTAGGAAACGTAGGAGTGTGCAGAAAAAGTAGGAAAAGGTAGCAACGCCAGAAAGCCTGGACTACAAGTGGGAAGGTATTTCCATGTTGACTGTGAAAGCAGAACGAAACATTTATATAAGCTTTAATGCGGCTAATGCCTTAATTGTTTTACTGCCATCATTGTGTGAAACTAGTAAGCCTGGTACACTCTCTCTATGTATATACATATATATTCATTTTATCACCAAAATCTTTTAGAAATAAATAAACGACAACCTCAATTATCTATCACAGTGCTATATGATAAGACCAGACGTTAATCTGACATAGTGGGGGTCGTTGAACCGCGTTCTTGCTCTCTTTCCTTTTGAAAATCCTCAAAATCTTTCCTGGACACTCCACTAATCTGGAGTAGTTCACGAAGTCCTTGGTTTTCAAATTCAAGAGCAGCTAGTCTTTCCTCTTCTTCTTGAATCGTCTCATCGTCGATCTGAATTGCTTTCGACATCACAGTGGCCATTTCACAAATCTGCTCTGTCTTCGATTGCTCTTTCTGTTTTAAAACAAAAACACATAAAGTTTAAACTATATATTTGTAAAACCTCGAATTTGTAAAACGACGATTTCTTTTTGTCTCAAGGGCAAAAAATGCCTGGGAAATTCAAAAGAAATGAATATTTAATCAATATTTAATTAATCAATATCCTAATTGACAGCGTTGATTAATAAAACAACAATGTTGTAACAGACACTATAGTGACTCAAATTGAACTTTTTCTCAGTTAAAGTTATTTGTTTTTATCTTTTCGACGACTTCCAAATTATTCAAAATATAAACTCAGGGTTAGATAAGTCATATACAATATTCGTGTCAGTGACGTAGCCAGGATTTTGAAAGGGGAGGAGCCTAAATCAAAGTAAATTTTTAGGGAGGTCCGGAGGCATGCTCCCCCAGGAAATTTTGAAATCGAGAGTCGCTGAAATGCCATTTCCTGGCTTTTGGAGGAAGATTTTACAGACTCTAAAGGTTAAAAAACGTCATATAAAATACTCAAAACACGCAAACGTCACATAGATACTCAAAATGCATACACTCAGTAGATTGAATACACTGTTTACAGTTTATTTCCTGACACAATTCATATTGCATCAGTTTTGTAGTTACATGTCTGTTGTTTTATATCAAAAGGGGGGGAGCCCCGGCTCCCCCCTGGCTAGGTTATGGGATTTACAACGGCTCCCGATATACTGTAAATGTCCCGATACCATTCGGCCGCAAATATTGTACTGTATATAGGTATATATATTTTTACATTAGAAATTTTCTTCTTCAGCACTTCTGCATCCAACTTGTTTGCTGATACTAAGTTGAGCATCTGTAAACGTTGAGAAAAAAATTAGTTGCCTTTTATAGTAACTTTTTTATATAGTAAGCTATATTGAGTATATAACTATTAGTAGAGTAACATTTCAGCTTTTCTTGTAGCTTGTAGAACTCCTGTGCTGTTAGTAGAGGTAGGTAACTATGTATACGGTATACATGATCATAGTTAGTGGAGGGGGATGGTTTGGAAACTCGGCAAAGTCATCGTTCCATGCTTTTGTTCAATTTGTCTAATTTCACGGTTACTGAACGTATTGTATTTTCTGTATAATGAAGCAGTCATCCAATACCAACGTTCGGGTTTAATTGGTGTAGTCCTTCGTCGTCACGTGTTGTAAATCCTTTGTTCGTTGTGTAGTCCTTCGTCGTCACGTGTCCATAGAATTTCCTTTCTTCAAGCAATTGCCTTCCTCCAACATGAACTATTGTGTTCAACAACATGATCATTGCATAATCTTGAAAGACAATGGAGCTTCCAAACCATCCTGCTCCTCCTCTAACAGACGTTTGGTGGACGTTCATCAAGCTCAATTACTCAGAAAAGATTTCTGAGACCCCAAACAGGGATCGGACCTGCAACCTACTAATGACTGGTTAGACGCTCTAACCATTGAGCCACTGAGGCTCAGATGGAGAGCTAAGGTTGCAAATTCATAGTCATATGTGCTCCTAAGTGGTAGTGTTTGTTTATGAGATGTAGTTCTCTGTTTCGGCAGTATATCTAACCTTACTATACTTCGATTACTAAGGCTTAGATGGAGAGTTAAGGTTGCAAATTGTATTCTCATTCTTTACGTACTTACAGTTCTTTGGTCTAAATCTTGCATGGTAACTTACGTGTTCTCTATATTTGCTCATAATTAGTTCAAGTGCAGATTGATGGTCTTCTAGAGTGGTTTGTAGATCAATATTTTCTTGTTGTAATTCAGCAATGCGAGTATTTTCTTCCTTACTGCCAAGCAGTAATGTACTCTTGGGCCTGTGTTTTGCCAGTTCATTCAGTCGAGTAACATCTTCTCGATACTAAGACATCAAATAAAATAATTAATAAATTAGGATGCGTTCGGTTTGGGATCATTCTGGAATAGAATTGCCCAGTTCTATTGTTCTACCATCTGTCAATAACATGCCCCACCATCTGTTACCATATCCTACTGTTGGTTACCATATCCTACTGTACTGTTGGTTACCATATCCTACTGTCGCTTACCATATCCTACTGTTGATTACCATTTCTACTGTCTCTTACCATGTCCTACTGTTGGTTACCATATCCTACTGCCTGTTACCATGTCCTACAATCTGTTACTATGCCTTACTATCTGATACCATATCCTACCATCTGTTACCATGTCCTATCATCTGTTACCATGCATATTCTACCACCTGATACCATATTCTACTGTCTGTTACCATGTCTGGCACCATATGTTACCATGTCCCACCATCTGTTACCATCTCCTACTATCTGACAGATAGTCTAACGGATGGCAGGATATGGTAAGACAGTAGAATATGGTAACAGACAGTAGGATATGGTAACAGACAGTAGAATATGGTAACAGACAGTAGAATATGGTAACAGACAGTAGAATATGGTAACAGACAGTAGGATATGGTAACAGACAGTAGAATATGGTAACAGACAGTAGAATATGGTAACAGACAGTAGGATATGGTAACAGACAGTAGAATATGGTAACAGACAGTAGAATATGGTAACAGATAGTAGAATATGGTAACAGACAGTAGGATATGGTAACAGACAGTAGAATATGGTAACAGACAGTAAAATATGGTAACAGACAGTAGAATATGGTAACAGACAGTAGAATATGGTAACAGACAGTAGGATATTGTATCAGACAGTAGGATATGGTGACAGACAGTAGGATATGGTGACAGACAGTAGGATATGGTAACAGACAGTAGGATATGGTAACAGACAGTAGGATATGATAACAGACAGTAGAATATGGTAACAGACAGTAGAATATGGTAAAAGACAGTAGAATATGGTAACAGACAGTAGAATATGGTAACAGACAGTAGAATATGGTAACAGACAGTAGAATATGGTAACAGACAGAATATGGTAACAGACAGTAGAATATGGTAACAGACAGTAGAATATGGTAACAGACAGTAGAATATGGTAACAGACAGTAGAATATGGTAACAGACAGTAGAATATGGTAACAGACAGTAGAATATGGTAACAGACAGTAGAATATGGTAACAGACAGTAGAATATGGTAACAGACAGTAGAATATGGTATCTGTTACCATATCCTACTATCTGTTACCATATCCTACTGTTTGTTTATACCATATTCTACTGTCTGTTACCATATTCTACTGTCTGTTACCATATTCTACTGTCTGTTACCATATTCTGTCTGTTACCATGTAGGAAATATATATATATATATAGAATAGTGTCCTAAACATCTGTTGTATGATGTAAAAAGCTCGATCCTGTCCATAACTTTTTGATATAAAAACAATACAGCAATGTACGTGTATATACATGTATATCTTGGATGTTCAGAATTTATTTCAACGAGTGTATATACATATATATATATATATATAATACATGTACTGTATTGCAACAGTACATGTATATACTATATACACCTATATATATATATATATATATATATATATATATATATATATATATATATATTAAACAACATTAACACTTTAGGGTCTGGACCTCTCTCCATGCTAAATAAAATTGTCTGGCTTTTAATATAGCCAGCTAAAATACCAAAAGTGTTAAGATATAACTATAGTTTCAAAAGATATTAAACCTGTTTCATTGCTTTTAATCTACTAGCAAGACTTGTCACATCACTGATTGTCATATCTGCAGCGTTATCATGTTCTTTCAGTTTCATCATCAGTCGTTTGGCGTCCAAAAGTAGTTGATCCATGGCCAGTTTAAATACTCTCACTTTAAGCCTTTTGAAATGCCTTTGGATTATCGTATACTCAATAAGTTCTCTTTTGCCCGGAATATTTTTAAAACCAGTTCATAACGAGACCATGAAATATACTATATTTCCTTCCTGAACATCATATTCAAAATATTTTAGTCACGTGATTGTATATATCCATGTAAAACGTTTATTATTTAAAAATATCACCCGTTTCCTTAATGAGTCAGGATGGCCGAGCGGTCTAAGGCGCTGCGTTCAGGTCGCAGTCTACTCTTGTAGGCGTGGGTTCGAATCCCACTTCTGACATCATTTTTACTTTTTTTCACCCCCAAAGAGCAGAAATGATCATAAAACTTCTCAAACTTTTTATCTTGTATAAAATATCATTTCTTTTTGACTTTTTTCAAAAGAATTTTCAAACTTCTTTTTTGTTCGGGGGAATTCTGAAAATTTTAGCGAGACGAGATGTCTAGTCCCAGTCTTCTCGCAATATACCGCCATTTTGTAGTCCATAATTCTTAGCAAGTTATGCAGATGCTTTATATTAAAAGTCAAAGATGGATTTATTAGCTTTAAAAATGTGTATTTAAAAGGAAGTCATTTAGTTTAGTTTGTTTGGAGGAAATAGCTGGAATTAAAGAATGGTTTTGTTTATTAAAATAAAGTTTAATGGCTTGTACACACAGTGATTTGCCGTTTCCAAGGTAAGGGACGCCATGTTTTTTCCCCACATGGATCATGTTTACATATTGTGCTCTGTTGAAGATGATTCGTTGCCGTTGGCAATAACATTTTCAAGTTTTTATATTAACATTAAGCTATGTTTTTACATTGTTTGAAAATTTTTATTATGTATTTATTGTCAGGATTGCTTTTCATTACAAAACTCTACATTAGTACAACATTTGTAAATATTGGTCTGATCACTCTGATGTGGCCTATAGTGGGTTGAGAATAAAACACCAAAGACATATAGATATGCACAGTTCACTGTATTGCTTTTGGAAATCAAAAGTTGCAGTACAATTACTGCTTTGAACCAAAAAGTCATGACCCTTTGGGCTGGACTTGTGTTAGTCAGAATAAAATACTAAAGACTCGTCTTCAGGTTTCAAAGTGTTAAAGAGATAGGTTTTAACACTTTGAGGCCTGGACCTCTCCCTGTGCTGAATAAAATCATCTGGTGTTAGCCAGAATAAAATACTAAAGACACGTTGTCAGGCTTCAAAGTGTTAAAGAGATAGGTTTCAATACTTTGAGGCATGGACCTCTCCCTGTGTTGAATAAAATCGTCTGGCGTTAGCTAGAATAAAATATTAAAGACTCGTCTTCAGGCTTCAAAGTGTGACAACTATATGACAGGTTGTGATAAGATATATAGATTCTGTGTTTGATAAGCTTTTTTCAACTTATGAATTTTATTAGGCTGTGTGCAAGGTGTTGGTTTACAATATGGAGGACGGTCAAATTCCACGTTTGTAGGCTAAAATATTCAACTAAGTACACTATATGCCGCTCAAAATTTATCTGACAGAACGGTTTTGTCCCTAATTCAAACTTGACGCTTGCAAATACTTCAGCAATGAAGAAGAAATTTAAAAAAACAGCGATAATCTCGTTAATTTGTGATTTTTGGCGTAACAAATCATCAACGCTTACCGAAATCATGCTTGTAAAATTTGAGGAAATATATTTTCATGGCAGAATTTTTGTTTACAGCAATGACAAAATGACATACTTTCAATAACTAATGATTTTCTCGTTCACATTGCATTCTAGCGAGCGTAAATAAATGTATTCAACCAAAAACCATTTGTCCAACACACGAGGCGGAGGAGCACAAATCAACAATTATTCCTTGATACATAGATAAGATAGTACAAATCAGTCTTCTTACCCATGACAATATACAAAGCTAACAGGTTCTTCTTTTATAACCAGTTAATTTTCGATCCTATGAGTGTACAATGCGTTAGATCATCGTAAACCACGTTTGTCCAAACTGCTTTGCTAGTATCTTGTTTACGCACGGTTAGGCACGCTGACGCACGCTCCCACATTCCAATGACCGTGCGTAAAATACTATTAGGCACGGTCTTGACATGTTTTAATTTCCTCTTAAGCAAACTCAAGGTCTGTATACACGGTCCGGTATTATAACCCATCAATTAGGCACGGTTTAGGCACGGTTTAAGCACGGTTTAGGCACGGTTTATAGGCACGGTAAGGGTTTACGTCAGTCGTCAAGTACGACAATACATTGTCTATATGAGTGTGAGGCATTTAAGATATTAGTAGAATCATTCAGTTATATGTTTCTAACTATATGATCGAAATGCTTTATTTTTGCACGCTAACTTGACATTTATTGTAAAGCGTATACTTATATTTAAAAACCATAACCAAAAATTTAGAGCTATTCGTGAACGTATAGCTAGATTTTAGAATGCGCGTTGATTTCCATGTAACACTACTAATTAATTATGAACAAATAACAGTATAATGTACCTTATATAATGGGGGATTAATGGCGTCCGTGTTCTCCTTTCTTTAAGTAAAGCATATACCATTATATATTTTGACACAATTCACGTAGTCCCCGCTGCCCAAATGCTAGCGTAAGAAAGAGACTTATTTATTCGCGCGTTTGTCATCCGTAGAGTTTAGGCACGCCGTGCCAAGCATTAGGCACGGCGTGCCTAATGCTTGGCACGCCGTGCCTAATGCTTGGCACGCCGTGCCTAATGCTTGGCACGGCGTGCCTAATAATTAGGCACGCCGTGCGAAGTGTTTAGGAACGGTGTAAAACGCCATATATCAAAAGCTACTGTAGGTCCTTGTGTCTGCAGCATGATTTGTAGCGTGAAGGTAATGGGGAAAACTAGTAGCAGTAAAACAAAGAGACTTAGTGCTGTGAGTTTAGAATATTATCGAGAGAATAAAGAAAGCATCAATCGTAAGTGACGTGAAAAGCGAAAGAAAGCTAAGGAATTAAAAGCCGCTGAACTGGAAGAAGTTTGTGAAAGTGATACCCGCGGTGCAAAACCAAAGAAATACAACTGGAAGCTTTAGGGTTTTTCTCTGTATTTTTTACACAGAGAGAAAAGATAAAATCATAAAATTGTGGCAAAAACGTTCACGTTAATGTTTCAACGATGCCGATTAAGCAGTCGTTTCGGTTTCATTAACTTTCATATCGTACGGTTGGCGTTACGGATTCAAATCATTCCGGTTATTGTGTGAACGCAAGGCCTTCGACGACTTCGTTAAGAATAAGGCAGCGTTCACACTACATCTTTGGACTATATACAAAATATATACAAACCATGCACCTTTGCAATAGATTTATAAGGAAATCGAAACTGTATTATTTTGTTTTGTTAATGCTTTCAAAACTTGGAACTGAATATTCAGTTCACATTCGTTGTACTCATAAAAAATACGCATAATGCAAATAGACGCACTCTAAGCAAACGACATGCAATTAGTTGATAAAATAAAATTCGGTAGAAGCGTTTCAATGCGCACTAAAAAGCCATCAACTCATTTTACTCGTGTTGATAATTGCTGTCACCAACTGAGACATCTGACCATGCCAGGTAGGCACGGTCGGCAAATGTTCACCGGATAAGATTCATTAGCCCACCGTGCGTCGCATCATTTCAATGCTGGGGCCACAGTGGTGCTAGGCACGGTCCACATAATTAGCAGCGTGCCTAATTAGTGTTAGGCACGGTCTAGGCACGGTAGAGCGTGCCTTACGCACGGTTAGGCACGGTAGAGCGTGCCTGTTACGGCTTTGCATGGGTATCAACATCGTGCACACAGCCATTATTTTGTCATTTAGGTCAGTTATGGAAGCAGATGTTTGCTTAATTGACTGTGTGCCACCATTAACCAGTATAAAACATGGAAATGTTAATATAAGAGAATTTGAAGATACCGTTATTAATCCTGACCCTGTGATAAGAAATGAAGATACTGAACAACTCATGGAAGACTATTTATCACCTCAAAAACTGGTAATCTATCAAAGAAGAATTTGTCACATACAGTACTACTACATTTACAGACTGTACTTTTATGTGAAACTAGCAAACTGGTACTTTTTCTCAAAATTATTAAGATTATGATTAATATTATTTTTTGACATTTTTTAGAAATGTTTGACTGGAATTCAAGAACTCCATGAAGTTTTGTTTCTTGAGATGATTGTTAACACAACACAGAACAGTCTGGGAAACTTTGGTATAGTATACATAGTACAGTACAGTACAGTACAGTACAGTACACTACAGTACAGGTCAGTACAGTACAGTACAGTACAGTACAGTACAGTACAGTACAGTACAGTACAGTACAGTACAGTACAGTACAGTGCAGTGCAGTGCAGTGCAGTACAGTACAGTATAGTATAGTATATTTGTGGTATAGTACAGTACAGTACAGAGTACAGTATAGTACAGTACAGTACACTTGGCAGTATAGTGTAGTACAGTACAGTACAGGTCAGTACAGTACAGTACAGTACAGTACAGTACAGTACAGTACAGACAGTACAGTACAGTACAGTACAGTGCAGTACAGTATAGTATATTATGTGTGGTATAGTACAGTACAGTACAGAGTACAGTATAGTACAGTACGCTTGCAGTATAGTGTAGTACTATACAGTACAGTACAGAGTACAGTATAGTACAGTACACTTGCAGTATAGTACACTACAGAGTACAGTACAGTATAGTACAGTACACTTGCAGTATAGTACAGTGCAGTACAGTACAAAGTACAGTGCAGTACAGTACAAAGTACAGTACACTACAGTGCAGTACAGGTACAGTACAGTACACTACAGTACAGGACAGTACAGTTCAGTTGCAGTATGGCATCATTAGTATCCTATAGGTAAATTTAGTAATTGTGATATCTAATGGTAAATGTATGTAGTAGTATGTTATATAATGCTATGATATTGTTTGATATTGGCGTGGTTTTGGTATGGTATGGTATGGCACCTGTATGGTGTAATACATGCATTGGTGTAGTTTGTGGCACAGTATAATTAAGAAATGGTTCATGGTTTAGCGTGCTCCATCGAGTTATGGATGCACGCGGAAATTGGGAGAGCACAAAAAAATCGTAAGAGTTGGTCGAGGCGTAGCCAATACCAACTCTAGATTTTTGAGTGCTCACCAAATTTCCCAAGTGCATCCATAATGGATGGAGCACACTAAACCATGAGCCATTTCGTTTATAACATAGCATGAAATCCTTTCACAAGCCGGCGAATCGTTTTGGTTGTTGTGTTTTTCTACTTTCGTAGCCAAGTCTTTTTTGTTCACTAAAATCCAACCAAAAGGACAGTTTATGCTCAGTTACCCAGACCCAGTTTATGTCTTCTCGGTTGTTGTTCTTTATTACTCAATAAAATTAAATTACTTGGTATTTTGATAATATAAAAGGCATAAAAAGTGAATTTAAAACTCAGTTTTGTTTTGAATTTTTTCCCCGCGCTTTTTTGCCGTGCTCCATTGAGTTATGGAGCACGCACGACAGCCAATCAAAAACGTTGCTATATCAAAGCTATGTTATAATAGTATATGGCATGGTTGGATTTTAAAGTACAATGTTTTTGAATTTTTCTGATTAGTGTATAACATTACCTCCAATAATTTGTTCTTTGATTATTTTCAGGGAGTATGGTTCAAAATCTTAGACAATTAAAGTTGTCAAATAGTATCATTGCTTCTGTGAGGTAACACTTTTTGGAAGTCATGACTGTGATGTGGTTCTTTATCCATGAGAATCTTGTTCACTGCTCTCTTTTTTCTTAGTCTTAACTGTCTGTTTTTTCATATTTTATTGTCAAAGAGATCTTGGCACTAGTCTTACTAACCTACAGACTCTTTGGATGGCTAAGTGTGGTTTGTCTGATCTGGATGGCATTAGTTCACTGTGTTCCATTAAAGTAAGTTGCCCACTGTCCAGCTTGTTAACATTTATTGCTAATTGCCTATTAATGAGCTTATGCAATGAAAAATAAGTTTGGGAGAGACTCTCTTATTTAAAAGAACTTTTGAAGTTATAAAGATGGACGTTCTTTTATATCTCACTTCGTTCTGTAGATGTCGAGATTTGCGTGATATGCAAATAATTATCAATTATTGGACGAGTCGGAGCAAAATATCATGATTTGTCAGTGGCGAGCTACTACTTATTTGCCGATGCCGAAGGCAGAGGCAAATAACTAGTAGCGAGACACTGACAAATCATGATATTTTGTGATAGACGAGTTCAATAATTGATTTATCATTCATAAAATAGTTAAAAATTTGAAATGCCTGAAGTAAGAGATTGCCACTCTTCCCTCTGTCTTTGGCATAATAAAATCTTCGTAAAACTTACTTCTTATTGGCACGAGTCTTGCTTTTTATCTCACTAAAACTTCCTTTTCACTATTTCTTTTCTGAAGTACATTGTCGTTAAGGATGCTTCCAAATACTCTCGCTTATTTCCTCGGATAGCTGAAGAACTAGCCGCCATGTTTGCGGAAATTATTGGTCGTCAGCAGTGTTACTGCTAGTGCGCATGCTCATAAAATTATTTGCAGCAGAAAATTATTTGCACTCAGTTACTTGCAGGTAAATTAACCAATCAGAATGCCGGATAGAAACGAAATGAATGATAACATCACTTAGACGTGACACTGTATAATGACTTGTTGGAAAATCATGTCTATTCTTGCAATAATTCAAGTAAATCACTTGAAACTTTTCATGTATAGTGGCCTGCGATACACAGAAGCATATGCACAGTGAAAAGTGATTTGATTCATTAAATAGTCTCACATTGATATTCAAGATTTTCCAACAAGTCATTATGTAGTGTGACGTCTAAGTGATGTTATTTACATATCACGCAAATCTCAATATCTATAAAGAACGAAGTGAGATAAGGAAGACCTGCAAACGTCAATCTTTACAACTTCAAAAGTTCTTTTAAATAAGAGTCTCTCCCGAACTTACTTTTCACTTCATAAGCCCTTTAAAGAAAACTTCATCATTTTTCCTAGGAGCTTTACCTTGCTTACAATGATATCACTGATGTCAGTCCATTAAGTATGTTAGACAACTTAGAAGTCTTGGATTTAGAAGGGTAAGTTGAATTTACATTATTGCACTGTATTTGTCAGGGGCTCTGGAAGCAGCGGGTGTCTGGGTGTCCAGACACCCGCACTTTCTGGACTGTGGGTGTCCTACATAAGAAGAACACCCACAATATTTTAGCAAATTTTAAACGAATGGATAATTGGTGTTGTTGAATGTTGACGCGAAGTACATCTTTTCATTTTTTATACATCATAATACTTTTTTTATAATACGTTTTTTAAAATTAAAGTTCTTGAAGTTGTTGTGAACTTGTGATGTTATCTTGTATGTTTTATATATATAGTTATTAGTAATCTATTATATTCTCTGAAGGGCATGACCCTGTTTATGGCATTCTGCGAGACGCAGGACACCCACAACTTTGAAAAGCTTCCAGAGCCCCTGGTATTTGTATTATCTTGTCTGTTACAAATCCATAAATCTGGTGGTAGCCTGCACTGCAGACATCCAAAATAAATCTGGTTGTAGTTGTCATTATTTGCTATTTAATCATTAGACAATGTTGTTGAAAGTTATATGCCCAGATAACTGATGATAACTTGCTTCCCACCCACTCATCCACCCACCCAAACCCAAGAAGAAACTGCACTTCTCGTTTTCCAAGGGATTGAAGCCATGTAAGACATTATCATTTATTCACGTCCGCTTTTTCATGTTTTGTTTAGGAACCTTGTGGAAGATATGGCTCAAGTTGAGTTTCTTGTGTTGTGTCCTGAGTTGAAGCATTTAACATTGGAAGGAAATCCTGTTTGTATGAAACCACAAGCAGATTGTTCAGCTGAGGTCAGCCCCTTCTGCATGCTCTTTTTACAGTCAAAATGCAAATACCTTCCCACTTCCGCAGTTGGTTGTGTATTACTGTATTTCTGTAGCCGATACTGAAGCGTGAGGAAAGTCTAGCGATAAAAGTCACCAATTCTTGATGTATATTTCGTCTGTTGCTATCGATTTGGGAGAAACATCCATTGTATTATGATTAAATGCCATTTAAAGCTAAATTATACTATTTATGTACAGTTTTCAACAAAAACATTTTCTCAGGCTTCGGTAGCGGCTACAGAAATACAGTAATACGCAACGAACTACAGAAGAAGAAGTGGGAAGGTATTTCCATTTTGACGGTAAGAGGAAGATTTTTTCTGTCGCGTAACATGTGTTCAAAACATTTTTACTCGTCATTTCTACATTCATAATTATAGAATTTATCTTTTGATATGTTGATCAATCCCCACATATACTTAAAAAAAGTTGTTGACTGTATAACATAACATTAAGCGATTTTGAGTGGTACCCCAAAAAGAGGGGCAAACATGAGCATGAACATCAGCAAATTTTGCATTAATTCCTGTGAATACCGTATGGTGGATTCAACGTTTCTGTCGCATATAATTAGGATTCTTTTTTATCTTTTGATGTTTCTTGACCCCAAGCTAAAGTTTCGTTCGTGTAGGATTTTGTACAGTTTTTGAGATGAGTCTTAACAACTTTCAACATCTTGTAGTGCAAGAACAGAGAAAACTTGCCTTTAAAATTCGTTTGATAAGTTTTACGTATACAGTAGTGCATGTGGTACGTTTGCGAGCTTGGTGTGATGTACAGTAGCCTGTTTTTTTGACTAAAATGTATAGGTAACTGGACTGACACTGGGGTTATATAATGTAGATGAATAAAATTTGCAAAGAATGCAGTATATGGCCTTAGGACAAAAAGTGCATCTTGCTGTATTTTTGTTAACTTGCGAAGGCAACGACGGTTGAAGCTAGGCGCTGTGTAAATTTGATACGGGAGTAACTTAAACAATTATAAGAAGGATTAAAGATATGTAAGTAATATTCAGTATAAATAGTACATGGGACACAACCTTCAACCATCCTGAAGAGACCACGAAAAGGTCGAAACAATTGTCGAGGGTTGTCCCATGTACTACTGAATATTACTTACGTATCTTTACTCCTTTCTTATATTGTATTTAAAGTGCCACTAACCCCAAAAACTTTTTCTCGCAAATCTAAGAGCCCTTATTGAGTGGATTAGGCCAGTTAATAAATTATTGGTATTGGACGTTTCGTTGATCTTCTGTAGACGACCAAAGTTGCATCTGCATGTCCCATGGCGGAGTAGGAAAGGGAATGGGTATATTCCTGGTGTTACGTCAGACAAGTCAAACAAGGAACTCCTTTGAGCTCTGTCTGGTGAATACATAGAATTTCTTGGGTTGAAAATTCATTTTCCCAACTAACTCAATGTAAAAATTCTATGCGCTCAGCAGACAGAGCTCAAACGAGCTCCTTGTTTGGCTTGTCTGACGTCACACCAGGAATATACCCATTCCCTTTCCTTCTCCGCCATGGGACATGCATATGCCAATTTTTGTAACTTTGGTGGTCTAAAGAAGACCAAAGAAATGTCCAATACCAATAATTTATTCACTGGACTAATCCACTCAATAAGGGCTTTTAGA
>OZ036001.1:8973372-8978372 GCA_964035015.1 Corallium rubrum
ACTGTCATTTCAGACAATTGCCTTTGTTAAAAGACGACAAGATTGTCAAAGTGAACAATCCTATTATCTCTGCTTCAAAAGAACTTCAAAAACCTCGCGTTGATGTTCGATTAGTACGTCGCATTAGACCTTCTACGGCACGACCTGCTTCTGAAAGAAACAAGAAAATACCTTAGAGATTTTGTGTACATATAAACAATCACGACAGGTTCCGAGAACTTGATGCCCACGAATGAGGAGCCTTTCGCAGTGACGGAAAGGTCGCAGTGTGACACGAGAAGCTCGCAGTATAACACGGGAAAATCGCAGTGTAACACGCTAAGTTTGCTTTGTAACACGGAAAGCTAGCAGTGTGACATGGAAAGCTCGCAATGTAACACGGAAAGCTCGCAATGTAACACGGGAAGCTCGCAGTGTAACTCGAGAAGCTCGTAGTGTAACACGGAAAGCTCCCAGTGTAACACGAGAAGCTTGTAGTGTAACACGTGAAGCAAACAATGTAACACGGGAAGCTCAGTGTAACACGGAAAGCTCGCAATGTAACACGGGAAGCTCGCAGTGTAACTCGAGAAGCTCGTAGTGTAACACGGAAAGCTCCCAGTGTAACACGAGAAGCTCGTAGTGTAACACGTGAAGCAAACAATGTAACACGGGAATCTCAGTGTAACACGAGAAGCTCGCAGTGTAAAACGGAAAGCTCACAGTTTAACACGGGAAGCTCGCAGTGTAACACGGAGTTGCGAGAGGATCTGCCAAATCTCGGGAGATGCCCGAGTCAGTATCGGAATCCAAGAGTTTTGAAGCGAACGATGTGGAACTGACAATATTTTTATAAGCGTGTATTTCCTCATTCACAAAATGACGTCGGTGTGTAGTGTAACACTATCACAGGCTGCTGATTGCCATACATGTAGAACAATGGTTCAGGCAAAATGACAAGGCAGGGCAAAATGACATGACATGAGAATATTTTGATATTTTCATTTCTGATGTACATATTATATTTACATAGTAGTATTTATTAATAATATATATTTGACAAACTAAATTTTTCACTGGTCTCCGTTTACCGTTGTCTTATTGATACACTGTAAGACGATTTATCTCCAGTAAACCTGGGGGGAGCACGTGTGGCGTGTGCTGTTAGGGCGCTGCCTCTCACCAATAGTTAAGCCTGGTCGGACGGGGTTAGTACTTGGATCGCCAGCTTGGGACTTATGTGAGTAGAGTTTAGTTGGTCTCTCCTGTGCTCCGAGGGTTTTTCACCGGGTTCTCCGGTTTTCCTCCCTCCGTAAAATCAACACCTAGGTCTTAGTTGTCTACACATAGGAGTTTGGTGTCAATTGGGGCGAAAGTTCTGTTCACTGACCTGTATATAACTGGACCGCTTGCTCTTGCCAAAAAAGTGTGGCCATTTGAACATGGCGTCAAATGGCGAATTTGAGTCCTTCTGCTCATGGGAGCAGCCACTGACCAGTGCTTGACCAGTGCTTGACACTGGTCTGTAGACGTTTTATGCTATGCTATGTTCTTTTCGTAAAAAAAATATTTGTCTTCTGCTTGAAAATTGATCTAAACTGGACATGTTTTTTTCAGTTTAATATATTTTTATTGGCAACTAGTGACACCTGGAGAACACCAGCTTATAGTAAGTGCAGTTAAAACTTTCAATGTAGTCTGTCGAAATACAAAATAATTAAATAAATGTTTTACATCGTACGTTTTTCAGTATATGATTGATGTTTTGGGGTTTAAGTTTTAATAAGCTTAACAGTTATGTTTACTTCGTATTGCTTGCCTTCACTGGCCCTTCTGGTTCAGATTTCAAACTCACTGGAACATTTCAACATAAGGACAGAATTTTTCGCAAGATTTGGTATATGTTTTACAACGAGAAATACTGATGTTTTACAGTAAGCTTACTAGAAATACATGAATGCCACAACCCCTCGCCCACTTTTATTAAATGGGTATTTTGAAACACCCCCACCCACCCCACCCTGACCTAAAATAAGCACTCCTGATATACAACCAATATAAAAACAAACAGATTTTAAAACAAATGATAATCCTAGAGATAATAATTATAGAATTTACGGATAGGATGACTAACTGATTTAATAAAAGTTGACATCAAAGCAAAACTTAGATCTGGTTGTAAAAAATATATTATTTTTATTGGAGGATTCAAAAGGGATAATTATTTTTAGCAAGCTAGCATTTAAATGGCTTATGGCTTCCCTATGTGGCTAAGTATACATGTTTGCAAAGGCAGAATAGTTAAAAGCTCAAAATTACATTTATAACAGAGTCTGAGATAAAAAGAATTCAGTAGAATTGGATCCCAGAAAGAAGTATTAAACAGACCACGTTTCAGTCGAAAATTTGGAAAGCAAAAAAAATCGTAAAAGCCCATGCAAAGTCAATGAATAACATCAACATAAGCTTATAAAGGAAGTGTTTTAAGTTAGCTTTAGTTAAGCTGACTTTGGTTTGGACGAGCAAAGGGAAAGCACGAAAACATGAAGCTGTATATTGTTTAGGTTATTAAGACAAACAAGAATCCTCCCGTTTATAACTTTAACACTGAGTGACCACAACCATGCACTGCAATTCAGATCGAGTTTACCCTACGGCGTTTGGTTTCTTCAGGTTCTCTGGTTTCGCTTCAAGATACTGTATATTAAACCGGCTGTTTGTATCCTTTTCTTCGTTGTTCTCTTTTATTATTTAAGTAGAACAGGCTCCATTTCGTTAAACGAAAGCAAAATACTGACAGATTTAATAGTTTTCTTCGTCGCTAGTCACCAGTGTCCAACTATTCTTACCGCGTGACACCGTACCAAACATATATATATACAAACAAACAAACAAACAAACAAACAAACAAACAAACAAACAAACAAACAAACAAACAAACAAACAAACAAACAAACAAACAAACAAACAAACAAACAAACAAACAAACAAACAAACAAACAAACAAACAAACAAACAAACAAACAAACAAACAAACAAACAAACAAACAAATAAACTATCTCCCAGATTTCGTGTCCCTCGCTTTTTCTGCACGCGTGTAAAACGAACTCCACGCATGTCGCGATTAGCACCCTCACCGGGCTCCGGGCCTTCGGCCCGTCGCCCGGCTCGGGGATTAAATTATGTTTAATTATGTTTAACAGTAAGCTTATTAAATCCTTTTCGAAAAGTACTAAAATGTGCCGAAAGCCTACGAAAAGTATTAAAATACAAGCCGTTGAATTGCCGGCCTGGTATTCACTTGTCAGTTCAGTTGTCCCTTCTTCGTTTCGGCAACAAAAACAATTTAATAAATATATGCGACAACAAAACCAAGTAATCGACAGGAATTAACAATGAAACTGCTTTGTGTGTCTATTTCTGTACCTTTCTTAACCTTTCAAAAAGATTTGTTGTATCTTTGAAAATATCAGCGAGTCAAGGATTTTTTTCTTCATTTTCTCGGGATATTTTATAGAACCTGCGTCTGTAATCCAGTCAAAATCGCGGTCAGTGTTGTCTACCATGAGCAGAAGGACTCAAATTCGCCATTTGACGCCACGTTCAAATGGCCACACTTTTCATAACTCAAAGATAATAGGAGCAAGCGGTCCAGTTATATACAGGTCAGTGGTTCTGTTCCTCTTTCCTGCCACACGTTAAGTGGCAAATTTAATAAATTCAAATTAAATTCAAACGTTTGTGTGAAAGAGATGTATGCTAGTTAGGATATGAGTTTCCAAGCAGAACTTGCTGAGTAAATGGCTCGAAGAACGTTTAAACTCAATAGACCTTTTCACCAATAGCGGCGCCATCTTGAATTCGCAATGCATTATGGTCTATCCAGGGTAACAAGCTCCATTAAAAGGGCGATTGCTTAGTGTTGAGACACAGTGCGGTATTTTTTTCTTCATAAACACTTTCGTGGCAACAATGTCTAAATATAATAATTGTCCTACTGGTAAAAGCAACAATTCTCGGACGTGTAAGGATAGATTCATGACAAATGTATCCTTATACGTACGAGAAGTATTGCTTTTACAAATATGAGAACGATCATATCTAGACATTGTTGCCATGAAAGTGTTTATCAAGAAAAAATTACCGCATTGTGTCTCAACACTAAGCAATCGCCTTTTAATGGAGCTTGCTACCCTGCATAGACCATAATGCATTGCGAATTCAAGATGGCGCCGCTATTGGTGAAAAGGTCTATTCTTAACAGCATGCATTACGACATTAACATATATCATGCATACTTGCACACAGCAGAAGATTACAGTCATTTGTAACTGACTTCTCACCCAAATCTTCGTACATACGACTGTAACCACACAAGTAAACAATAGTTTATTGTCAAATTCAAATAATATTTACAAACGTCATCATATGATAAATTAAAATTATATCATTTGCTGATCTAGAAGAGTTCAGAACTTCTCAATGCTTCAACGTACATAGAAGTTACACTTGATTTAATAATAAATATGCTTGGTCGATAAGTTACAAAATAAGATGTTATTCACGAAAAATTCTACCGACCTCGGTGACTGTTATCCACCTCGGCTTCGGACCTGATAACACCCATTTTGCTGTACATTAAAAATAATTATTAGTCTCGCTCAATAAGTTTGAAATTCGTATATGGATAGTATCTTTCGTGGCTGAAAAATTCAAGTATTTTTTTCCCTGGAACAAAGAATCCTTCGATTTAACATTTACTTTTATGCTCCCAGTCACGTGCATCCAAATTGCAGCCTCTTGATACAATCGAATACCTTTTGTTGAAAAGCCTTGTCTGTGAAGAATATGTGCATTTCAGTATGGTTTGCCTCTAAAGAAGATCAGAGCAGGGTTATAATATTAGAATATTCAAATATAGAATACATACACTACAGCAACAATACACCACAATACTTACATCACCACAGCAACGCACCACACCCACACAGGAAATGCATTATACCACGTATGTTGTAGT
>OZ036001.1:8983372-9063372 GCA_964035015.1 Corallium rubrum
TATTAATTCCTGCTAAATTCTGGACGGTCTAGCCAAGTACTCCCACACTACAAACAGACGACTTATCTGATGATTGCATTTTTCAACTGAAGTATGTGGAATGTAGGCTTATGTATTCTCTCCCATACGTACATCAACGGCTTTAAAGTAACAGTATGCAGGGCTGCAAATAAATATTTTTTCTTGACAGGACATGTGTCTGATTCATTTCCAATTTTGGTCAGACATTACTAAAATTTGTTCGGACATAAAACCATTATCACTACATTTTGTCGGACATATAATTCTGCCGAATACAGTTCTGAGTTCATGATATAAAGCCAGTTTCCGTGGCGGTCGTCTGACTCGTCTGTTTAGCGTCGTGCGCGCGTGTTATACTTGTACATTGTTTTAATTAACTCCTTGATACCAGAGTAATTAAATACTATCAGTTCCTCTCAGAAGACCGATTCAGTTATGGAAGATTTAAAATTCAAACATGCTCAATCTAGTCGATAGAATTACGAAAGGAAATCGGAATTTTTCTCTCAAAAAGAGAAGTTTCTCTTTCAACAGCATAAGCCGAATTTCTTGATCAGACATTATATTTTATTTTATTTTATTTTATTTTATTTTATTTTTTATTTTATTTTATTTTATTTTATTTTATTTTATTTTATTTTATTTTATTTTATTTTATTTTATTTTATTTTATTTTATTTTATTTTATTTTATTTTATTTTATTTTATTTTATTTTATTTTATTTTATTTTATTTTATTTTATTTTATTTTATTTTATTTTATTTTATTTTATTTGCACGGACACTATGTCTGATGACAATTTGGTTTTGTTCTGACATATCCGACAGTAATTTGCATCCCCGAGTGTGTAGAAACGCTTGTGCTCGGGAATATACAGGAAATTGTGTCATACTACCTGGACTGTGTGTAACGATTTGTATAAAAGAGCTTGTAACTCTCGTTAACTGCCAAGGTCTTGAAAAACGAGATACAGGTGTACATTCCTTTCAAACTAAAATCAACGTCAGTTTTTCGTTAATAAAAAAGTTTGGCAGTTCACCACATTTTCACTTAGCATCTTCTGTGACCAGGTTAATTGGAATGTGGCAAATGAAATTTTTTTCTAAATTTCCTGCGCCTCCCGCGTCCTAGTCTCTGGCGACGGCACGTTTGGCTTGGATAAGTTAATCTCCTTCCACAGGCAACTATGTGTCTTCCCACTTTGCGAGCAATAGTGGCAACTGTGTCTTCCCACTTTCTGAGCAATAGTGGCAACTGTGTCTTCCCACTTTCTGAGCAATAGTGGCAACTGTGTCTTCCCACTTTGTGAGCAATAGTGGCAACTGTGTCTTCCCACTTTGTGAGCAATAGTGGCAACTGTGTCTTCCCACTTTGCGAGCAATAGTGGCAACTGTGTCTTCCCACTTTGCGAGCAATAGTGGCAACTGTGTCTTCCCACTTTGCGAGCAATAGTAGCAACTGTGTCTTCCCACTTTGCGAGCAATAGTGGCAACTGTGTCTTCCCACTTTGCGAGCAATAGTAGCAACTGTGTCTTCCCACTTTGCGAGCAATAGTGGTAACTGTGTCTTCCCACTTTGCGAGCAATAGTGGCAACTGTGTCTTCCCACTTTCTGAGCAATAGTGACAACTGTGTCTTCTCGCTTTGCGAGCAATAGTGGCAACTGTGTCTTCCCACTTTGTGAGCAATAGTGGCAACTGTGTCTTCCTACTTTGCGAGCAATATAGTGGCAACTGTGTCTTGCCACTTTGCGATCAATAGTGGCAACTGTGTCTTCTCACTTTGCGACCAATAGTGGCAACTGTGTCTTCCTACTTTGTGAGCAATACAGTAAACTCTCGTTATAGTGGACACCCTGGGGACCGTCATTTGGTGTCCGTAATAACAAGAGTCCTCAATAGCGGGATGCGATGAAAATATCCCGATTTCAGGTTGTAAAATGTCACTACAATGTATTACTGCTTTTTTTTTTTAAATGTCCAGTTTATTTCAATTTTTAGTTGACGTTTACTGTGATACATAAGTACATAGTACAAGACAAAATACAAGTCAAAAATTTGTATTCAAATATTTTTTTATTCCAAAACCAAAAATACAACGGTAACATGAATCAGTAACATAAATATGTCACTCGATAAATTAAAAAGTCATTCACTTTCATGTGTCGAGAGAAAAATACGTCCAAGGTGTCCGTTGTAACGAGAGTAGAACAATAAAAATGTTTGTTGGGGACCACATAAAGTGTCCGCAATTCCGTAATAGCGAGAGTCCGTAATAGCGAGAGTTATTTCAATACATTTCATAGTAGGTTCGGCCAGGGATTTACCAACTGTCCTTAATAGCGGGGTGTCCGTAATAGCGGGGTGTCCGCAAGGCGAGAGTTGACTGTAGTGGCAACTGTGTCTTCCCACTTTGCGAGCAATAGTGGCAACTGTGTCTTCCCACTTTGCGAGCAATAGTGGCAACTGTGTCTTCCCACTTTGCGAGCAATAGTGGCAACTGTGTCTTCCCACTTTGTGAGCAATAGTGGCAACTGTGTCTTCCCACTTTGCGATCAATAGTGGCAACTGTGTCTTCCCACTTTGTGAGCAATAGTGGCAACTGTGTCTTCCCACTTTGCGAGCAATAGTGGCAACTGTGTCTTCCCACTTTGCGAGCAATAGTGGCAACTGTGTCTTCCCACTTTGCGAGCAATAGTGGCAACTGTGTCTTCCCACTTTGTGAGCAATAGTGGCAACTGTGTCTTCCCACTTTGCGAGCAATAGTGGCAACTGTGTCTTCCCACTTTGCGAGCAATAGTGGCAACTGTGTCTTCCCACTTTGCGAGTATAGTGGCAACTGTGTCTTCCCACTTTGCGAGTATAGTGGCAACTGTGTCTTCCCACTTTGCGAGTATAGTGGCAACTGTGTCTTCCCACTTTGCGAGTATAGTGGCAACTGTGTCTTCCCACTTTGCGAGTATAGTGGCAACTGTGTCTTCCCACTTTGCGAGGATAGTGACAACTGTGTCTTCCCACTTTGCGAGCAATAGTGGCAACTGTGTCTTCCCACTTTGCGAGTATAGTGGCAACTGTGTCTTCCCACTTTGCGAGCAATAGTGGCAACTGTGTCTTCCCACTTTGCGAGTATAGTGGCAACTGTGTCTTCCCACTTTGCGAGCAATAGTGGCAACTGTGTCTTCCCACTTTGCGAGTATAATGGCAACACTGTGTCTTCTCACTTTGTGAGCAATAGTGGCAACTGTGTCTTCCCACTTTGCGATCAATAGTGGCAACTGTGTCTTCCCACTTTGTGAGCAATAGTGGCAACTGTGTCTTCCCACTTTGCGATCAATAGTGGCAACTGTGTCTTCCCACTTTGCGATCAATAGTGGCAACTGTGTCTTCCCACTTTGTGAGCAATAGTGGCAACTGTGTCTTCCCACTTTGCGAGCAATATAGTGGCAACTGTGTCTTCCCACTTTGCGATCAATAGTGGCAACTGTGTCTTCCCACTTTGTGAGCAATAGTGGCAACTGTGTCTTCCCACTTTGCGAGCAATAGTGGCAACTGTGTCTTCCCACTTTGCGATCAATAGTGGCAACTGTGTCTTCCCACTTTGTGAGCAATAGTGGCAACTGTGTCTTCCCACTTTGCGATCAATAGTGGCAACTGTGTCTTCCCACTTTGCGAGTATAGTGGCAACTGTGTACACTTCCCACACGGTGATTAATTGGTAATCTGGTTTGCTCGCAAAGTGGGAAGACACAGTTGCCACTATCCTCGCAAAGTGGGAAGACAGTTGCCACTATTGCTCGCAAAGTGGGAAGACACAGACTGAGAGTTGCCTGTGGAGGCTATCGATAAGTTTGCCATTGAGAATGTGAGGGCTGGCGTCTAAAACTGCGTCAAATGACTCCACGTCAGCGTAATATAATACCTCGTGGGCGCTCCACCTTGATGATGGCCTTTAGTGAATATAGGAAATCCTCACGACTAGCTAGTGAAGGGCTTATCAATAATCTCGGCACTTCAGTCCTCACCCCCTTCCTTTTTTATATGAACTGGGAAAGGTTCCTGTTGTAAATGATCATTGGGGATATTTTGGGAGATAAAAGGACTTGGGCGCATGTAAAAGAGAACTCTAGATAAAATGACTTCAACCAAGAAGCCTTTCCCGCGAAGATGCCATTGCCCAATGCCATTGCTATACTGAAGGAAAGCGAACTGAAGAAAAGCGAACTCAATTTCAGCTCATAAATTACCTGTTGAAACTGGTCGATACGGAAATGTTTCATACAGTGAAAGATTATGCAAACAGTGTGATCTAAATGAGATTGGGAACGAACAACACCTTTTAATGTCATGCAGAAACACAAAGTTCGCCGATCTTAGAGTTAATTTTATGGAAAGTCTCTGTAAAATAAATAACTCGTTTTCTAAATTTAGCTATCAAGACTTTTCATGTATGTCATTGCTATGCAAGATAAAATAATTATGACTTTGGTAGCTAAATACTGTTTTAATGTTTTAACAAGTTTTGAAAGTTTATAGTTGAGCACGTAGTTTAGTTTATATGTTATATGTATGTATCTTATATACTAAATCTGGTATTTATCTTGTTTGAATAAATCTTGACTCAGAGCCATACCATTTTAATAGTACGACTAGGAACTAATAATAGTAATTCAAAACATTCAATAAGCGAAAATAATCTCGCTTAATCGCTACTTCAAATATCTTATCTCATCATACGTGGATTCTAATTTTGTCTCATGGTTTATAATTATATTTGAGATTACGGAATATAATACCAGAACATGAAACACGAAACCGTGCGAGATTAGGAAACATGTTCAAAACAATTACTACCGATGATGAGCTACAGTAATGTCAACTAAAATGTTCTTAGTCATGTTTTAGTCAGAGAACTTCCAGAGCTGTAGGAGCAACGCAAACCATGTTTTGGCCGAGCAACTCTGTATCTTCCAAATTAACGGCAGCTTTTCAATGTTTTGGCGGAGTACGAAGGGACAGCAAGGTATTGGGAGCGGCAGAGTTGGTCTCCGGCGTGAACTCGGTCAATATGGCCGTGTCAGATAATCACCTTTTCGGATGCCGCAGAGTTGCTTGCGGAGGAGGCTGCCAAAACTATACACCGCCCACACGCAGTGTTGCCTGCGGAAGAACCGAGGAAGCTTCAACACTTGAATTATTCAAAACTTATAACATAACGAATGTTATATATATATATATATATATATATATATATATATATATATATATATATATATATATATATATACCTGGTTTTATATATAGTAAGGGGAAAGGCTATAGTTTTTTGCACGCAGACGAAAAGGTGGTGAATTGCCAAGATTTGTTGAAACAATATATTGACGTTTCAAGCTGAGCCCTCGGATTCAAACGCTAAAACTGCGCCGTCTTTGTGACCGTGTATGTTGTACATGCAGCTTATTCCTCCGCCTAGGCAAATCTTTTGGTGTTATTAATCCAGAGTAAAATATTAAAATTAGTAGTATATACAATATTCTGAAAAAAATATATACATATGTATCATTACCGCGGAATACTATATGCAAGTAAGGGGCCGTTTGTTTACATGAATCCGGATTGAGTTTCAATCCGGATTGAAAAGCGAAGTCAATCCGTGTTCATGAGAATTGGGTTTCTGGATTGAAATCTGAAATCCGTAAATATTTGAAAACACGCATGCATTGTTTGTTCTGGTCCTTTCTGTTACGTTTTTCATTCCAGAATGAAACTCGCACCTCCTTTACATGATTCCGGAACGAAATTTCAATCCGGAATGCATCTCAATCTGGAATGAGCTAGTCTCAATCCGGATTCATGTAAACAGATAAAGGGGGAATGAGTTCAATCCGGATTGAAACTCAATCCAGATTCTGTAAACGGCCCCAAAGAGAAGGCTAATTCACATCTCTTTATGACCATCCTTATGTTTTTCGGCAATAACACCAAGCTTTCAATATTTTCGATTAGAATTTTAAAAGCCGGCCATATCCTCTATGCGTGGATTAATTGCGATCAGCCGTCATTTGATTTCAGCTGCCGTTACATTACATCTTAAAATATTCCATAATATATAGTGTCTATATATTTATATATAGAGAGAGAAAACAACCTTAAATAATTCGCTGATAAATTGATAAAAAACGAGTACACTTATTTTTCGAGCAAAGATATACTATATCTTTGCTCGAAAAATATACAATCACCACGTATGAAGCCAGCAAGTTTTCTTATATATAAGGTAGCTAAGACAACCAATGTATCACGAATGCAGGTGTTATTTAATTAACGCAAGGGATCGCAATTTCTAACGACCAACATTTGACCTTTTGCGCTCTGATATGCAGAGTATGACGTTCACTCAGTCGCTTGTAAACTACTTTTCATGTTACTTTAATATTATTATACAGTTGCGTGCACTCTTTTGCTTGATATAAACGCGGTTGCCATGCACTGTTGATATAGCATATGCTCTCTCGTTATTTATATAAACGGTCGTTAAACATGGTGTTTCCACGCTTGCTAGTTTAATAGAAGTTCTTATCAGTTTTGTTCTCTACTTGACATTAACTTGAAAATAATCTTAGATGAAATGAAACAGGAAGAATTACCAAAATATTTTCTATAAAACTGCAATACCTTTATTTTTTGTAATAAGTATATCAATGTCAAGTAATATCCTCATACTGCAATGGTTGTGACGTGATCGTAAAAGCATTTATTATTACAGGGGCTGCCCAACCCTGACGATATACTCACAGTCTATACTACAGTTGTATGATAATTGTTATATGTATATAAACTTGGAAAATCTTACCGTAATTTTATAACTTATAGTTTCAAATCGAAACTATTGCCACTACATGTCTCAACTCACAGCATGAAGGTAGACAACATGGGAAATGAACTAGCAAAAATATCTTTATTTTTATTGATTTACGAAACTATATAAGTTAAAATACGGCAACATTTTCCAAGTTTATATATCATAGAAATGGTTTATATAACAATTCTCATAAAACTGTGAGCCTGTGGTATTCGGAACGAGTTACAACATGTCCCAGACATGTAGTAGATCCACGATTTATAAATATATATTTATCATATTATTCATAGCACTAAAACTCAATACAATGTACAGCCCCTCTCATCATTCAGAACATTTTCATTCCTATTACCCATTTCTTAATTATGCTCGAGTTTTACGATTGTCGTTATGAACGTAAAATAGATATTCAGTATCACAGGCAGTCAGAACATCATTAGAAATGCTTTTGTTTACTATTAAAAATTCCCTTCGTGTAATGTTGTGAACCAGAGATTTATATCTATCGGTCATCTGTATGAAACTTACCCGTGAAAATCACGAAGTCGTCGGATTATTAAATCTTTTAAATCTTACTCGTCTTAAGAGAATCGTTCTCTTTCCGTCCGTGAATATACGTTGATTGCTGTGCCTGTTGACCATGCACTGTTGTCTCACTGACTTTCGGGATGTGAATTGTTTTGCAATCTGATTGACTCCGATGACCTTACAAATCAATCTATTAAAACATACGGCGCCGCTACCCCACGTATTTCGGAAATGACGCGTAAAAACAATAATTTTTTGCGAAAGTTTAAAAACCTTGGGAAGCATCCAGAACATTAACTCAGATTAATAATTCAAAGCCAAATGTCGTTCTACCCATAGCTACCCAAGACAATATTTCATCGTTCTTTAATGTATTCTATTTCTTAAAGGTCCAATCAGAAACATGAAACTTGAGCGTTCCTCATATGTTAATTACATTAGCGCTAAAAAATTAAATCATTGACAAATACAGCATTTCCTTATGTAAAGGTATGGGATGATATAGGATTAACTAGGACCACAAGATTGCGCACTTTATTTACGGACAGCATCAGCCTTAATAGCCTGGTAACCACTAATTCCATTCTGGCGTCATCAGGCCTAAATCCCCTGATGACAATTGCAGTTTTACTCATAGCCAATAAAAACGCGCGAAAATTTTAACCAATAGGGAAGCAGAAGTCTTTAGTGGTTGCCTAGACTACAACCTTATTAGCCTGCGTTGCAACCGGACGTGACGTGTTAAATACGTCACACTGATGCAGGTTACGTCAGCCAACACCGCTGCCAAACGTTTGCGCACCCGTGAATTCGCTAGACTAAACGTCAAGAGAAGCTTAACCGTGGCGACAACAACCAGACAGCGAAGACTAAGTAAAACTCGACTATTCATTTGTGTTTTAAAAAAGGGGTAAAGAAAATTACGAAGGGGTAATTTCAGAATATGTTACAATAATATTGACAAAGAAGCCAGGCACAAATTACCTACCTTATCTTTTTGGTGGTATGCTTATAATTTTAACTTTTGTGTCGGACTCTCGGACCAGTCCAAATATTTTAGTGTTTTCCCGCTCTTTTTTTGAGGACGTGCTCGGACGTCGCGCATACGCAAAACGTTTGGCAGCGGTGTCACATCAGCTCCTTCGCGCGTCTCTCTTTGTGCTCGTACCCAGGCCCAGCGGCTATCGCTATCATTACTTGGGTTTGATTCTTGGTCGTCACCTGTCTCTAATATCCGCCAAACGTCTGTTACATTACACCAAGCTCTCAATGCACATGTACTGCACGTATATATGTACCGTCTCATCAAAAAACGTCTTCTTCCAAGACTGATTACATGGGCCGACAAAAGCTGGCTGGATTATTTGATTAAGTTGGTACTTTGGTTTTAAAATTCACATAAACTAAATTTGTATAGAAGAATTGGTTTAGTTTAGATGTAAACGAATCCTAACGGTCATTCAAATCTCTTTCTGCAGCCGAGGAAAGAATTTCACGACGATACCAGCCTTGGGTAGTCTGCGGCTCGTGTATATAAACAGCCCCGTTAATCGAGCCTGCATTGGGCTTTTGTTTTAAATGTCTTATCCATAAATTAACAACGGACTATATATAATCACAGAGGAAAAGACAGCTGTCGTTAACGAATAACAAGACTTTAATTATCATGATTATTCAACCAACAATTTCTGTTGAGTTCCGAAGAAATGTGCCAAATAAATAGTTTTGCTCAACATGAATTGCCCGAGAAGTGTTTTTTAAATACAGATCAATTCTTTCAAAAAAATTAGTGATTGTTCTACAAAACTTTGACACGTAATAAAACAGACAAACAATATAGAAGATGATTATGTATCCACGACTGTTAAAAGCTCGTTTCTCATTGGCTGCCGTCGAATAAATAAAAACGAATTTACATTTCAAAATTTGTGAAACTAGAATTTTTATTAATTGCTAGCAGCTTGCAAGTTTTCGTTACAGCAACTATATCAAGCTACAGCGCTGTTCTTTTCAAGTCAAAAATCGTTTAAGGTAAATAATCTTAATACCTTAGGATACAGTCTCCAATCCTTAACCGTTATAAAGAAATTTCTCGATTATTTAGGTTTGCAGTAGTACAGATTATACAGACTGTATATATTTCTTTTGGTAAACAATTTATGAATTTTGAATTTTGTTTTATAATTTTTCTTTGCAGCGTTGGAAACCTATTTGAAAAATAAAAAATAATGGGGACTTTGAGTTGTGGGATGACTTGCATGAAGTATCTTCTTTTGGCTTTCAATTTGGTCTTCTGGGTAAGTTTCGTCGATATTTTTGTAAATATAGCAAGCGATATTGAACATATCTCACTCGAAAATCGTGTAGCTGTCTTTTTATTTTCACCCAAATGCATGCATGTTCAAATTTTATATCAAGCACAGATATTATCCAAAGAGAGTACCTTTATTCTAGAAGATTTGCCTTTGAGTTAAAAAAAATGTTTCCTCTAGCATAAAGCGGGCAACTTTCGAATCAGAGGTGATTTTTTTCCTTGTCCGGTTTTAGTTTTAATTAGGGGCGGTCACTACAGGAAATTATCAAAAATCCTCTGGCTTTAACCTGTCCTTCAAATCTCCTGAACAGAATTAAAAGAGCGATCTTTCATATAAAAAAAATCGTGGTCTTTTACTTGACTGTATTATATATCTATTTAAAATTGAACTTATTTGAACTGAACAAGATCAGCTTGCTAGGGCGTATATAAATGTCTTGTGGGCGTTCTTATAGAATAATGCACTTTTATCATAATAATTTTTACATAAGCTTAGTCGCAGGCGCATATATTTGCCGGCTGAAATGCCTTGTATAGGCGTACTTATAAAATAATGCACTTTTATGATAATAATTTCTACATATGAGCTAGCTTGGACGCAGGCGTAGGAACCTGCGGAACTGTTATGTATTACTACAAATCTAATTTTTAGAATTGTTTGCTATTTTTGTATAAAAATATACCCGTCTTGTACTTGCTTATATTCGGTAAAAGTAAATGTAAACACATATACAAGACCACGGGGAGTGTATGAAGCTCACAGCTTCTCCGCGCAGAATTTTATATTGATATTTTTTGTTGTTCATGATAACCCATGAAAAGATTGGCGAAAACTGGACCTAGGGGAGAATCCATGGCTATTCCGTCTTTTTCTTTTGTTGACGAATTTCTTAACTTCAACTCTGACTCAAACAACAAATTCCTTACATCTTTTGACGTGGACGAAACAATCGACATAGCTATTAACTTAATTTTTGATAACAACCCGAAATTCACCATCAACAGAAAAGATCTTAAAGCATTATTTTTAGTGTACTGAATAATAAACGAGCAGGAGTGTTTTATCAGATATAAAGACACGAGGCGAAGCCGAGTGTTTTTATATCTGATAAAACACGAACTGCGAGTTTATTATACGGCTTCAAAAACGAACCACTTGGTAAGTTGATTGGCGGAGTTAGTTTGAAAAATAACCTTGTCTAAGCCGAGAAAATCAAAGCTAAAGTTTATGTAAATCAGGAGAAATCTTTATCACATATAAAGATACGATACGGTCATGATTTTCTTTTGTATTTTCCTCATGAATTATTCATGAGTTTTTGAATGCTACCTCACATACTCATTTTTTATTCAACGATTTATTTTATGATCAAATCGACGGAGTATGAGTTACCATGAACAACAATGGTTAGACAACTATGATGGCCCTAGTGTTTTATTTTACCGTAGATATTTTTTTGATTGTCACACAAAAGAAGTTTTAGCTTCGTCTTATAGTAATGTATGTATATATATATATATATATATATATATATATATATATATATATATATATATATATATATATATATATATATATATACAGTTATAACGAAGTGAAAAGGCGAAACTAGTTTTGATAACAAAATACTGACGTTTCGAGCAGAGCCGTTTATTAAGCCGGTTTTCCACAAGGCGATTTTTTTCGCGCGAACCGACTTTTTCTTTTGTCTCATGAGCTCTGAGCTGGAACTATTCAGAAGTCTACTGAATTCGAACCAAAGAAAGTCGCTTAGCGCGAAAAAAATCGCCTAGTGGAAAACCAGCTTAAGAGCGACGTTTTGAGCGGAGCTGCCGCCACACCATCGTTTCACTTTGTTCTTATCTAAAACACTGCCCACGCAGCACTATACTTTTCTTACAATTATAACCGGGGGCTTGTGAGTCTTAAACGTGTTTAATGTTTTTTCTTACAATTATTATCCGTGGCTCAGTGGTCAGAGCATTGCACTAGAATCGCAAGGTCGTGGGTTCAATTCCTGCCGGAGGGCCTGTGTAGTTGCATTTTTCGCAACTGGTCCCGGCTTGGTCTTAAAATGTATATATTCTACACTCGAATTTTCCTTCACCCAAAATCCTTAGAACATGCTATGTAATCGAGCCAATATTACTTTTATTATATGGCACGGATTACTTCCGGTAAAATCACGCGCTGTGATTGGTTGCTGACGGGGCGAGATTTCTCCATAATGGCCACGGGCATTATGAAAATTGCTAATGCCCTACGATTGGAAACAAACAAAAAATCCTAATAAGAAACTTTTATTGCCGAAAAACGGCGAAAATAGATGAAATAGACGACGATGAACATTATAAAAGTAAATTCTAGTATCCAGACGAGAAAGAAACAGAAGAAAATAACGCTAGTTCGGTGTTTTGACAAAGTTAAAGGAAGCGAAGACCAAGAAATACAAGACTGATTTTGTAATAAAAAGTGCCATATAATAAACTACTTAATAACCTCGACCATTCGGTCTTTACGGTAAAATATTAAACCTCGGTCTTGAGCGTATTAACTTCGCTATCGCTCGGTCAATACAGCAAGACCTCGGTTTAATATTTTACCGTAAAGACCTCGCCCTCGGTTATTAAGTAGTTAATAATTTCACATTCTGGATCAGATTTGGTTTAATATGAATACTTATATTTTTCTTTGGACTCTTAATTGTATGAAATAAAATAAGAGGGAAAAATCCAGATTTGGTCGTGTCAGGATTTAATATTGGGGTACATGGTCGATCTATGATTTTAATTGTAACGCAAGCTAGCGTATATGTTGCCGATTGCTCGTTGTTATGCAACGTAAATGCTCAGTGGCATGGATGAGAATCGACATACATAATTATACTGACATACATACTGACATTTTGATTTTCACTCTGATGAAGGGCTCTGCTTGAAACGTCAGCATTTCGTTATTAAAATTAACTGTTCTCAGCAGTTTACCATCTTTTCACTTTGCTCTATCTAAAACACTGCCTACACAACACTCTCCTTTTTTACACTAAGAAATGCCATCTTTTCACTTTGCTCTATCTAAAACACTGCCTACACAGCACTCTCCTTTTTTACACTCAGAAATACCATCTTTTCACTTTGCTCTATCTAACTCTACCTACACAACACTCTCCTTTTTTACACTCAGAAATACCATCTTTCACTTTGCTCTATCTAAAACACTGCCTACACAGCACTCTCCTTTTTTACACTAAGAAATACCATCTTTCACTTTGCTCTATCTAAAATACTGCCCACGTAGTAGTGTACTTTTTTACTTGTATGTTCGTTTGTAAATCTGAAACCACTGCTAATCTCTTCAGATCACAACCGAAGTGGCGAACTTATCTCTTTTGAGATCTAGCTAAAAGGGTGAGAAAGAGAGAGCTGCAATATATTTGTTAATTTTCTTCACTTTAGAATGATTGTGACCCCGTGAATTAGGGTTTATTGGTTTTTACTATATTTAATTTATAAAACAATATTTTAAAAACTCGTCATTTTTCTAAAAGCCTAGAAAAAAATTGTGCGCCTTCTTGATAGTAAGGAGAATTTACTGCTTGAAGAGGGAAGCACGGGTGGCGTGTGCTGTTAGCGCGCTGCCTCTCACCAAAAAGTTAAGCCCGGTTAGACGGGGTTAGTACTTGGATGGGTGACCGCTTGGGAATGACCCCGTTGTCGGGTTTGGACTCATGTGAGTAGAGTTGTAGTTGATCTCTCCTGTGCTTCGAGGGCTTTTCGCTGGGTTCTCCGGTTTTCCTCCCTCCCTAAAATCAACACCTAACATCTTAGCTGTGATTCGTGGTCTGAACTGTGTCGTATGGCGGCTGCCTGGAGCGCCTTTGATATGCCTCGACACGGCCACGTTGATCTGCGTCGTTCGCAATTCAGCCCCTGGCTGCAAGTAAGGATGATTAGTCCCCCCAGTCCTTTATTCTTGAAAACATTAATAAGAATGCTATATTTACAAGGTTCCTGCGAGTTATTTAATAGATATAATATATTTTGTAAATATTTGCGTAGAAACATTCGTGGTTCGTAATTCTGGGAAATTGGGTAGTAGCGTTCGTTCGTTCGTTCGTTCGTTCGTTCGTTCGTTCGTTCGTTCGTTCGTTCGTTCGTTCGTTCGTTCGTTCGTTCGTTCGTTCGTTCGTTCGTTCGTTCGTTCGTTCGTTCGTTCGTTCGTTCGTTCGTTCGTTCGTTCGTTCGTTCGTTCGTTCGTTCGTTCGTTCGTTCGTTCGTTCGTTCGTTCGTTCGTTCGTTCGTTCGTTCGTTCGTTCGTTCGTTCGTTCGTTCGTTCGTTCGTTCGTTCGTTCGTTCGTTCGTTCGTTCGTTCGTTCGTTCGTTCGTTCGTTCGTTTGTTCGTTCGTTGAACACAGTGGGTTTATTTTGCATACATTGGATTTAACAGGTGCCTTCGGTAAACTAATTAATACAATTAGAGAAACACACACTCCAACATGTCTCCCGCTGTATCCCAACTAACTTGAGTGTTCCTTGACCGGAAGCTAAGGAGATATTTGAATCATCGTTAGGATTTCGTTTTACACCTAAACTAAACCAATTCTTCTTTGCATAGTTAGTTTTCAAAACAACAGTACGATCTGAATCGAACGAATAAGCTGGAAGGTTAACCGGGCTAGCTCGGCTCTATTCCTATGAAGCTGTGTTTTAATTTCATTTCTGATTTATCTTCAAGTAAAAACAACTTAATTAAAATGTTTTGTTTTGATCATTAACGCGTGCTTTTTGTAATCAGGAGATCTCCATAGTGATTGTACTGATTGGTTTCAGCTGGCTAGGAGATCTTATCAAACGAAGAAGCTATCTTAAAGTGCTCATGAAATGAATTTTTTTTGCTTTTTATACTATTTGATAATTATAAGTAACAAGACGCCTGCTTAGGCGTTCACTCGGGCTACTGATTTCTGCAAATATTGGATAGGCCTTTATTAGCGCCAGGCACAAATTCGCTATATGTGGTCTTATACGAAGTACTTGGTTCCATGAAGCGATTTAGTATAAACAAGCTTATTAGCCGAAAAATTAAACGATCTTAATAATTTCAGTAGACTAGACAAAACCACAAAACCTACAGTGCTGAATTCGGCAGATTCAAGCGATGGTTCCGATATAGAATCATGTAAATCGTACCAACAGAAACTATTTAAACATGTTTTGAAAACACATTTCCCAAATGAAATACGACACCTTCACGATAGACGATTTGTAGACGACTATAAACATATCTAAACATATTTTTGCATTATTCGGTGCCTACCAGGCTGGACGAAGCAGAAAGGCGTTTAATACTAGGTAAACATGTATATGTTCTTTGATATTCTGTGGCTCTTTCTTGTGTCTCTACTAGTCCTCAAGTCAAGTCAAGTCAAGGCTTCGGCCTTAGATTCTGATGTCAATACGGCATTTTCTCGCGTCTGTAATATACTCGTCTATTCTGTCTTCATGGACAAACCTTGTCAGCAACATTACTGATCCACTATTGATGAATTCACCAATATCGCGGAAATCAGCTCAACCAAACTATTAAACACTCGAAATCTTCAAGAAACACACCAACGCCAAGATGTTGTCGAAAAGAAGAACACGCTGTATACTCGTGGCCATCGCGGCCGCAAAGCTTTACCGGAAGTAAAATGTGCAAAAATGCAATTTTGTGACCCGAAAACTAAAAAAAAAACAGAAAAGGCGAAACCTAGACTCGTCCGACCACAGTCGCCCGAGTAATAACATGACTTGAGGGAAATTAGCAATTAAATTTCCCCGCCGCCGAGGGAAGATTTTTGAAATTTAATCTCTAATTTCCCGAAAAGTCATGTTATTAGTTTGTGATATTATGATCGCCGAGGAAAACTTTGGGAATCTTACCGACAGGAAATTTACACGGTTGATCAGAGAAGTTGCATCTAATTTTCCCGTGCAGGTTGATGAGGGAAAATATATGCAAGCGGGAAATTTAGAAGACAAAGGATTTCTTTGTCTTCTAATTTTCCCTCATCAACATGCACGGGAAAATTAGAAGACAAAGGATAAATTTCCCTCTTGCATGAGCGATGAGGGAAATACGAGGTTTACATTCCCTCGGAGAACAAAAGAATCCGAGGCGACCATGATATTATATAAAAATATAGAAAATTCTGATATTCGTACATATATCAATTGCGGGTTGCAGCTTCGTGATTTTCATCATTCTCTCATGTTTTACAAACACTCGAGAACAATGAAAATTACTCGGTTAACGGCCTCGTGATTTTTATTGTCCTCTCGTGTTTGTAACCCCTGGTAAAACACTCCCACTCGTTTAGGAAATATTTAACAAATAGATTCCATTTTGCCGTTGTCTGTTCAGTTATAGATGCACAGATGACGTCACAACGTGGTAAGAACAAAAAGTGGCCCACGAGACGCAGTCGAGTGGGTCACTGACGTTGTGACGTCTTCTGTGCATCTATAACTGAACAGACAACAAAAAAATGGAATCTATTTGTTTTATACAATATAAAAATTACACAATACTTCTTGCCGGATTTTGGGGCATGAAGAAAGAAAAAAGCAAGTCAGCTGACGTGATCTGACGTGATCCATGTGTCTGCCCTCTAATAGATCATGGCCAACAACCAATGAAAACACGCATAGCAACCAGGATATTGTATAATACATCATGGTTTAATTTTATCATTGTTGTACTATTTAAAACATGAGCAGCAGTGTTTTATCAGATTTAAAACACGAGGCGATAGCCAAGTGTTTTAGATCTGATAAAACACGTACTGCGAATGTTTTAAATGGCTTCAAAAACTATCCATATAATAAGCTCATATAGAAATCAATTTTGAAAATTGAAGTTGTCTGAAACGCAAAATCGAAGAAAAAGTCAATCGAAAATAGCGAGCGTGTCTCTATCACATATGGAGACTCATCACGGTCATGATTTTCCTTTGTGTTTTCGTCATGAATTATTAAGTTTTTGAAATTATTATTATTTACTACTTGTTTAGATTGCTGGTGTTTCTGTGCTTGGTGTGGGAATCTGGAGTCGTGTAGCTGCTAGTTATTATGAGGAATTGTTAGGTGACAGTGACGTTGATAAAGCTGCTAATATGCTCATTGCTGCAGGAGTATTGGTTCTTATAATTGGTTTTGTTGGCTGTTGTGGCGCACTTAAAGAAAAAAAATGGTTACTGTTAATGGTAAGCCAGGAAAAATGATATTTTATCGTTGAAACTACGCCATTAATGAGCTAGTCTCTTTTTGTACATTGTCTGTCTGTCTGTTTGTCTGTCTGTCTGTCTGTCTGTCTGTCTGTCTGTCTGTCTGTCTGTCTGTCTGTCTGTCTGTCTGTCTGTCTGTCTGTCTGTCTGTCTGCCTGCCTGCCTGCCTGCCTGCCTGCCTGCCTGCCTGCCTGCCTGCCTGCCTGCCTGCCTGCCTGCCTGCCTGCCTGCCTGCCTGCCTGCCTGCCTGCCTGCCTGCCTGCCTGCCTGCCTGCCTGCCTGCCTGCCTGCCTGCCTGTCTGTCTGTCTGTCTGTCTGTCTGTCTATTTATTTATTTATTTATTTATTTATTTATTTATTTATTTATTTATTTATTTATTTATTTATTTATTTAATTTTAGTATTCAGTTTTGGTGTTTTTGATTTTTGTTCTTGAAATTGCTGCTGGTATCATGGCCTATAAAAACCGAGACAAGGTAAAAAACTAAAAGTGTTTTAAAACCATTTTGTTAAAAATATATTATTTATTATATTTTAATATTTCTTATACGAAAAACTGTAATATTTTGTGTTGTATTCTATTCTATTCTATTCTATTCTATTCTATTCTATTCTATTCTATTCTATTCTATTCTATTCTATTCTATTCTACTCTATTCTATTCTATTCTATTCTATTCTATTCTATTCTATTCTATTCTATTCTATTCTATTCTAAAGTTGTATTGAATTTTATTACATTGTATCATAATTATTAGATGGGTGATGAGATTAAAAAGGCAATTAATAATACAGTATTTAAAGAATATGGAAAACCTGATCGTTCAAAAATGACCAAAGTCATCAACCTTGCTCAAGAAAATGTAAGTGACAAGTGATTGAAGAAGAATGTGCTTATAGATACACTTATTTCTTTTGTTTTTTTCTTCATGAATTATTAATGAGTTTTTGTACTATGTTTATGTAATGGATAAAGCATTCGCGTCCGATCTGTATGGGGATTTACAAGGCGAGCCGCATCGTACTTGTGAAATGAAACAATAGAATGAAGCTAATTAGTATTCATCACTTTTGATAAAGATCACCAAGAAGTCTAATCAGTATTCTTAACTTTTGATACAGATCACTTTGTCCAAAAGATGATCTTTATTGGGATTTACAGACGTATGCATGTGACTTCAATGCTACGTTTTGATTGCTTCTTAATCTTTAACAATTATTCGCCGAAGGCGAGGCGAATATCGGTGTATAATAACCAAGACGAAATCGAGGTTATTATTCACCGATATTCACTGAGCCTGAGGCGAATAATTGTTTTAGTATAAATACACATTTTCATACTTTTAGGAAGAGCATTTTCTTTAAAATTGTTAATTTCCTTGTCTGTCGCATTGACAACGTTGGCTGGCGGCCATTTTGAATAAACGCTGTAGGTGATTATCGAGAATTAATCCGAAGTAGCTCGACCAATCAGCGCGCGTGGTTTTCTATAATCACCTGTGTATTTATATTAACATTAATTATTCATGAATTTCACAAGATTATTTCAAAATCTGTTTTAGCTCAAATGTTGTGGAGCATCCGGCTACAAAGATTGGAAATATACGTACTGGGGCAATCAAACCGAAAACCGTGGCAAGGTGGTGCCAGAATCTTGCTGCAAAGATCGAGATACGAAAAACTGTACTGGAAATCCTTTCAACGTTAAAAATATTTATGAAAAAGTAAGTACGTGGACCTGTGCTGGACTATGTGGACTCTTTATCAGATATTAAGACCACTCCCAATGAAAGCGTTAGTTTGTATGAAAGGGACTTCAAGTTACAGCCCCCCCCCCCCCCCCGGGTAATACGTTATCTGATAAGATCTTATAGTTAACAAATAGATTCCATTTTGCCGTTGTCTGTTCAGTTATAGATGCACAGATGACGTCACAACGTGGTAAGAAAAAAAAAGTGGCCCACGAGACGCAGTCGAGTGGGTCACTGATGTTCTTGCCACGTTGTGACGTCTTCTGTGCATCTATAACTGAACAGACAACAAAAAAAATGGAATCTATTTGTTTTATACAATATAAAAATTATACAACACTTCTTGCCGGATTTTGGGGCATGAAGAAAGAAAAAAGCAAGTCAGCTGACGTGATCTGACGTGATCCGTGTGTCTGTTCTCTAATAGATCATGGGCAACAACCAATGAAAACACGCATAGCAACCAGGGTATTGTATAATGGCATATAGAGCACTTGTATTTATTCCCTTGGTGGAGGACAAATGCTTATAAACAGTAAAATTCCCATTGATTATTTGCTTTGTTAAACATCGAAACTTTGAAGTTGTTCTCCAGAGCCACCGTTTTGACGTCGTGTTCAAGAGCTCTCTCTATATATATTATATAGATGCGAGTGTTCTACTAGAAAATATCCAGTGACATATTTTCCATATCCTCACCAGTGAAGATATCAGTGACGTCATTTATTGTTTTTGCATTGAATCAATATAATAAAAAGAAAATTACACGGTGGCTTGAAGATACAAATTTCATCTTCTCGTGGTGAAAACAATATTTTACTCATTCGCTACGTTCATTCGTAAACTATTGTTTTCACCACTCGAAGATAGAATCCATATCTTCGCACCACCGTGTAATATCCTGTATATATACTGCGAGTCGTCTTTCCTTTTTTCTGAAAATTATGAAAAATTAATTCTTCTTTGAACAAGAATGATGCCGCAACTTTTTCTTTGCTGTTTGAAGGGATGTATCGATGGCATGAAAGATTGGGCGAAGAAACATCTGGTTGTAATTGGAGGAATTGGGGTTGGAATAGCTATTATCCAGGTAAGCTGACGATATATTTTTATATAATTAACGCAAGAACTCAGTTGCCAAGCTCTCTTCAACGGCATTCTTTTGCTTACAGGTGATTTAATCTTTGTAAACAAAGTAGAAAAGAAATCTTAATGACAAGATAAAAATCTCATCACCAACTGCTCTTTCTTCCCTCTTCTATGTCTTTGCGCCCAAATGCATGCATTTATAATCTTTTCTTCCACCCAGATATATCTGTTCATGTTTAATTTTGTTTTACCACTTTGCCTCATATCGATATACATAATACTTAAAAAAAATATACAATTCGGCGATAAATTCTAAATTAACATATTAATTAAACGTTCATCTACATTAAAACTAATATTCAGCGTAGCATAAAAGTAAAAATTTAAATAAAAAGTTCTTAAAATACCCAAGCTGTATGATTTTATGTTTAATGCATGTTTTTAATTTGTTTAGATTCTTGGAATGGTATTTTCCATCTGCTTATTTAGAGCTATTGGTTATGAAAAAATATAATTATATATAATTATTTTAAAATACGTTACTATTGCATGCGCCTTGAAACCTAAATAATGCTTACCTTGTTTTGGTTTAATCTGCTATAGTTATAGGTTAAAATGTGTAAGATAAAAAAAATATATAATATATTACATGTTTTGATCCATATGCATGCATATAATTCACCAAGTAAAGCCCCGCATAGACGACCAAGGTTTCCTTGACAAGTTCCTTGGTGGCTTTCCTTGCTCGTGTGTAGGATGAACAATTTTTTCCCCAAACATTTTCCTTGACAATTTATAATTGCTCGTGTGTACGGCTGGACAAGTTTTCCTTGACGGCAAAGTGGTCGCGTAATAAGCTTCGGAGATGATCTTGTCAGGTGTTCCGTGACGACTATACACACGAACAATTTTCCTTGTTCAAAAGCTGGCATGACCAGCTCCTTTTCAAGGAAAAACTTGGCAATTTATGTCGTACACACGAACAAATAAAACTTGTCAAGGAAAAACTCGTCAAGGAAAACTTGGTCGTCTGTGCGGCGCTTAAATCCTCGAAAGATTGCACGTTGATAAAACATTTTAATTGCAAACTATTGCACTCTACAAATTTAAAACAGTTTATTCAAATATTTCAGTATAATATTCACATTCTACAGATTGTTACTGTTAATACAATTATTTTACTTATATCCAATTCATTAGTAATTTTTGAAAGTTTTCATGGCGATAATGTAATGTAGATACGTTTTGTAGTTGCTTAAGCCTAGTTTACAAGGGCAATTTTTCTTTGGCAATTTTCAACTTGACAAGTTTTATTTGCCCGTGTGTATGAGGAAACATTTTTCCTTGACAAGTCCCCCTTTTGAAAAGCTAGCATGCCAGCTTTTCAACAAGGAGACTTGTCAAGGAAAAACTTGTCAAGGAAAAATTGCTCGTGTAAACTAGGCTTGAGTTTATAAATGACGTGAGCCAACAGCTTGTTGTTATTGGCTTATTGCTCTGATGAAGGTCTGAGTCAACAGGCCGAAAGTTTAGCAAATAAATATTTTACGTGTTGTCTCCACAAAACTTATCTGTATTTCATTAGTAATCCATGAAGAAAATTCAAAAGAAATTAATGTTTAAAGTGTATATGAAACGAAAATTAAGTTTGTCTTATTTGAAAGAACTCTTAAAATAATGGGGAATATCAATTTATAGCGTTTTCATATTTTACTTAGTTCTTGAGATATTTAGACTTATGTGATATTCAAATGAGATAACTTATGGTTCGTTTTTTTCTAATTAACATATTCGAAAATCGTGAATATTTTTACGATTATTGATCAAACTCACTTGTAACTTGTCATTCATGTTTAGTTGCATGAACTGTAGCAATATGCAAAGTTTCAATAATCTTAAAAATATTCACGATTTTCGAATATGTTAATTAGTGAGAAAACGAACTATAGGTTATCTCATTTGCATATCACATAAGTCTAAATATCTCAAGAACTAAGTAAAATATGAAAAAGCTGTAAATTGATATTCCCCATTATTTTAGGAATTCTTTCAAATAAGACAAACTTAATTTTAGTTTCATATACACTAAGCGGGTGTTATATAACTGAATCAGATACAAATTCGTCCTGATTTACATAAATTTACAAGCTTTGATTTTCTCAGCTTAAACAGATTATATTTTAAAGATTATGATTATTGATAAATCTGAACAATTAGATGTTTGAATTGGATAAGGGTATACAGTACTGATTCACGTCCGAACTCTATGGGATTTACAACGGCTCCCCTGTGGCTTGAGTTGTAAATTCCCATTCAGCCTTCCCGTCATACAGGGTGTCCCAAAAAAATGCCCCCCATCCATTTATGAGCTGCACCTTCTTTAATTATGGTACAAGAAGTAAATTTTTATAATCACGCCGAAAGCCCATCCCTCCTTCTTTGTTGTCTGAAATTTTCAGGGCTAAGTAGTTATCTACTCGCTTCCTGTAGTCATTTAAAGAGGCAACATCAAAATTTGAACTTGTCCAAATTATGTATGCTACGTCAAGATTTGGAAATATTCTCCTAAAGGCTTCCCTTGTCCTTGTTGGGCTTCTTGTTTCACCAGTTTTCACGTGCATATATATGTATTCGAACTTGTATTCCGCACTCAAACAAAGCTGTGGTCAAAAACGTGATGGGCGACATTCCGTGGGCCTGTATTTTTCCAAATCTGTAGGTAGTATAGATAATTTGCATAATTTGGACAAGTTCAAATTTTGATGTTGCCTCTTTAAATGACTCCAGGAAGCGAGTAGATAACTAATTAGCTCTGAAAATTTCAGACAACAAAGAAGGAGTGATGGGCTTTCGGCGTGATATAAAAATTTACTTCTTGTACCCAAATTACAGAAGATGCAGTACAAAAACGGATGGGGGGCAATTTTTTTTTGGGACACCGTGTATACAGGCCAGAGAAAAGTGATATGTGCTGAATATCGGAGTGAATGTTTGTGCACAGTATGAGGAAAATAAATAATAATACTGCAGATAGTGACATACCACAAATATTAAATGAATTAAAATTTTAATTAATTGCTATAAATATTAATATAAAGGATAAATAAACAAGTTTTAAATTTTTATTAGGTTTTTAGACATTCTCTGGTTTAAAATATTTATTTAGTTTACAAGCTTTCGACTGCCAGTTTGCAGTCTTCGACGGGTGAATTACAATGAAAAAAGTGATATGTCAGTGGTTTACAATTACATATAGAGACAAACAGATAGTATAGTGACATGCAAGTGACAGTTCCGCCTACATATAAACCAGAGAACGTCTAAAAACCTAATATGAATAATGCTGGTTTCGCTTCAAACATCTTTAAAAGTTTTAAATTATGTATTTATCACATGTCCTTATATATGTACAATAACAATATTTTAGATTGTAAACTTATTTTGCAGATGACATCTTCGTGACACGATATCGTCAAAATATCTTTTGAAATGTTTGGTTCACCTTATTTCAGCATGTTTATTTAAATGTCTGGTGTATTATAACGTAGGGACTGATCTTGATCGATAGTTGTTTAAATATCAATGGAACAGAACAAAGCACAGGCAAACATCATTCCAAGTAACTATAAAACAGAAAAAATTAAAATACGCAACAAAATTAAATACATCAAAGTGCAGAATATTTGTTTATAGAGTCTTATATAAAACAAAAAATTTAAAATGTGAGTTGTTATTGAAAATTATCATTGAAGAAATTGAAAGTACTATATAGACATTTCACCCTATGACATCAAATTCTTTTCAATTTTTCTTTTGAATTATTTTTCGAGTTTGATCCACAATTATCAAAGTATTACCTGGATGCACGATATTGCGACGCCAATAGCTCCCAGAATGAGTAAATGATTCTGGACAAAATCTTCAAGTTCACCAAGACATCCCTAAAATGTGGTTTTAGCACAAAATACTTCTTAAATTTTGAAATATATCACTTATTAAAGACTTATTAACCGAGTGCGAGGTCTGTACGGGAAAGTATTTGCCTGAGGTTTTCGTACAGACCGAGCGACGAAGGAGCGAGGTTTGTGCGATAAAACCGAGGGCAAATACTTTCCCGTACAGACCGAGCAAACGAGGTTAATAAGGAATTTATTATATGGCTATTGGTTCACTTTATTTTTAAGGTTCGAGCGTTGTTTTCGTCTTTGGAGTATGCTGTTTACCTATACCTGTTGACTTTTTCGTGTCGCTTCTTGGCCTTCTTATTTACACCAGTTCGGCTTTTATTTGTCATGTTTTTAGATAAACAGCTTTAAAGAAAACCACCAGTAATATTCCAACACATTTTATTGTTCAGAATATTTGAATAAAGATACCTAGTTCTCTTTTACTTGTATTCAAATCAACTCAGACATTTTCTCGCCAAAACTTACAGGGCCGAGAAAAAAGCGTATTGACCGGTCGGTCAATATCGTAAAATCCCGACCTCTCAGGAACCAATCAGCGTGCGTCGTTTTGCGTACGGACCGGAAATCAAACCCAGCCATATAATAAAACTTTTTAACTTATGAATATAATACGTGTGCAGTGATGTAGTTTTCTTACCGCGTTATAAATCTTTCTTATGTCAAAAGTTGCTCTTTGATAGCAATGTGGTTTGTCGGAATCGGATTTGCAGCAGCTTGCTGGAACTTCTTTGTTTGTGTTGTCTTTATACCAATTACTACTGTTCCAGTCTTTGTAACTGTTTGAACCACAGCACTTCAACTAACAAGAAAAATTTAAAAACCCAACTGGCATTGACATACTAAATTAAATTAAACTAAACTTTATTTTTAACAAATAAAACATAAAGCTCCGTGCATATGTACTCTTATAAAGGCACGTTTGACGTCATTTAAACACGAAAGGAGTTAACGTTGAGTAGAGGCACGAGGCGATAGCCGTCGATATACCTTTATAAGAGTACATATGCACAGGAGCGGTATGTTTTATTTGTTTTATAAAATAAGAAGAAGCAAAACCAAGCTAAAAGTGAGGTAGTTTTGGAATTTGGCGGGCTTTTACGACCAGCTGACGCCATTCTACGCCATTTTACGTCATTCATGATCTATGTTCTCTTATAAATGCACGGAGCCCAGCCAATCAGAGCGTGCGTAGAGGGCACCTTATTTTATAAATACTGGATAACCCTTTATAAAATAACATGTATACTACGCGAGCCCTTGATTGGTCAATTGCCGTGTTTGGATCACTAATCAACCTCAATGCCATGCTATTACTTGTAGAAATATGCACATATATTGCATATCATATAATCATATATTGGATAATTATGATTACATACCTTGCTTTGTAATCGATCAATATCAAATGTGATTTCGTGATCAATACCATAATCATTTGTCATCAATTTTTTCAATTCTTTTTTCATCTCGTCTTTTACCTTACAATGAAAAAGAAGAAGGAGTTTTGCTTTCTTAGCTAAAGACGCCTGGCATCTAGCTCCTTAAAGTGTCTATGAAATGAAAAATTCGTTGGCCTTTTTGTTGTTTTATTGTACAGAGGAGCATGGCAGCAGCACTCACTGAAAATTTCAAGAGAATCTGATATAGTTTTCGCGCTATTAACTCTCAAAGTTTGCCATGGCTAGTTTGTTCTTGGAGGAAAATTGGGCTTTCGGTAACAATGCTTATGACGTACGCAGATGGACAACTATGCACAAGAACAATAGATTTCACTATTAATGATCCATCTGCGTACGTCATAAGGCACTGTTACCCAGAAGCCCAAATTTCTCCAAAACAAACTATCCACGGCAAATTTTGAGAGTTGATAGCGCGAAAACTACGCATCAGATTGTCTTGAAATTTTCAGTGAGTGCTCCTGTCATGCTCCTCTGTACAATAAAACAACAAAAATGCCAACGAATTTTTCATTTCATAGACACTTTAAATATAGGTTTCTTGTTTTTAAATATAGAACGTTTCTACTGTTTCGTTTTAGTCTTTTTATCCATGCCGTAAATGAATTATATCGCAGATAATACCATGATCGCCTCGGATTCTTTTGTTCTCTGAGGGAATGTAAACTTCTTTGTCTTCTAATTTTCCCCCGCATGTTGATGAGGGAAAATTAGAAGACAAAGAAATCCTTCTAATTTTCCCGTGCATATTGATGAGGGAAAATTAGTAGACAGAGAAATCCTTTGTCTTTGTTCTAAATTTCCCGCTTGCATATATTTTCCGGCTCATCAACATGCACGGGAAAATTAGATGTAACTTCTCTGATCAACCGTGTAAATTTCCTGTCGGTAAGATTCTCAAAGTTTTCCACTTTTCGGGAAATTAGCGATTAAATTTCCTTTTTGCCTCGGGAAGATTTGTATCTTCCCTCGGCGGCGGGGAAATTTAATCGCTAATTTCCCTCAAGTCATGTTATTACTTATAATTAGAAGTATTTATCAAAAGTGAAGTGCTGCGAGTTGCTACCATTTACTATTTACTTGGGCTACCGCAGGTAGACGAGTCTAGGTTTCGGCTCGGTTTGTTGTTGTTTTCCCTTCTGTGTCACGCTAGCGCTCTTAGCCTACTCCGCAGGCCTCTCTAATCAGAAAGCGCAGGCTCAAGTCAAGTGCGCGTTAACTTATTCCGCCGTCTCATAATAACATAATAAGACCTTGCGGTCATAGATGCGTGCAGCCAAATGCTTTCTTTCTTTGCTTTCCTGATGTCTGATCAAGTCTTTCTCCTCTCGGATGTGTTTTGTGTTTTCACAGACATAGTTGTTGGTCAGTAATGTCGCTGGCAAGTATCTTGATATTATTTATATACGCTTAGTTGCGATCTCACACGCCGTATACATGAAGCTGTGTTGATATTTGATACCGAAGAGACTAAGGTGTAAATCGAGGACTGGACAAAAACGTAGAAATATGAAGCTGCAAAGGAAAGATAAAATACCAACCTCATCTTTGTAGACAAAAGCCAAAATTCCAGCTGACAATTCCGCCAAAAATATTAACAAAAGAAATGCGAAGAACTATAGGTAAAAATAAAGGGAAATTAAACTGATTAAGAGGAGAATTTTTTCTATGTCGCCTGCGCTCAAAAGTGATTTCTACTGATCATATCTACATTCATCATTATCAAATCTTTTTATCTTTTGATATGTTTCTCAACCCCCACATGTACTTAAAAAGTTTGTTGACTGTATGAGCTACACAGTAATGCTAAAATTAAGAGATTGTGAGGGATGCGCCAAAAAGAAAATGTTGATTGGACCAAAACAAATTTTGCATTGATTACTGTATAAATATGGCGGATTCAACATTTTTCGGTAGCATACCTACCATCATAATTATGATTTTTTTATCGTTTGATATGTTTCTCAACCCCTAAATGCTTATAAAAAGTTTGTTGATTCTATAGGCCACGCAATAATGCTAAAATAAGAAGTTTGAGTGGTACGCCAAAAGTAAACGTTCTAGGGTTTTGAGCGCGTTTAACCAAAAATACGTGACATAGAAAGTGAACCAGCTTGCTTCTCATACAAGTATGTTATATATTAAAATGCAACTAAGAATATGTATATGGAGACATACTCTTAGTCTAAATCATGAGAAATTACGTATTTTGTTCATGAAATGTTTTGCACAGGTCGCATGAGCTTCATTTTAGTTCATTGCATAGCTCTAGTGGTGGTCTTGATTATTGAAAAGATTTATACTTGTAGCGCTTGCGTATCTAGAGAAATTGTGTTTGTGGTAAGCGACAGATTTTATGCAAATTAGGTTTTCTGCATTTATTGGAAACACGATTTCTCCACTTAGGTAAACTTTGAGAATATAAATCTTTTCAATAATCCAGACCACCACCAGAGCTATGCAATGAACTAAAAGTATATCGCAGATTAGATTAGTCAACTTAGGCCCCGTTTGATTGTTTTTGTATTCCCATGAGGATGAAAAACAATGTGAATCCGGATACTTTTGCTCTAGCGTAAACAGGGTCTTAATTGCAGGCTTTCTGGCGATCCTACTTTTCCTACTTTTTCTGCACTCTCCTACTTTTCCTACTTTTCATGCAAAATTGCTCGGTTTTCCTACTTTTTCCTACTTTTTCACTTAAAATCCTAGTTTTTTTTTGAAAACTGTTTCGTGGAATCATTATGTTTTGACTTGATACTGCCAAGAGGAAGTAAAACTCAGAAATATGAAGCTGAATGCGATTTCTTCACTTAGATAAACTTTGAGAATAAAAAACTTTTCAATAATCAAGACCACCACTAGAGGCTGAGCTATGCAATGAACTAAACGAAGCTCATGAGAACTGTGCCACATGTTTTACTGTCCAGCCACCTTTATTTTATTTTATTTGATATAAAATCTTGACTAAATAAATACAAGGATAGGAACACCGCAACAACTGAGGCCGATTACTGCGGGTCCTGATTGTCTACTATTTACATTAAATAATATGTGATATAAATATAATTATATGATATAAACATAACAAGTAAAAACGTTTAAGATGAAGATAGCTGAAGGTCTAAAAACAACAAGTAGGGGAAACACATAGACTACGGACAGAGTTACATTTAATACAAATTGATTTCCAGGTGCGTGGGTCTTCAGAATGGTATATAGAGAGAATAGCAGAGTGGTAGTATTCTTTTAGTTTGTTTTTGAAATTTGAAAGATTGGTAGTCCGGGTTATTTCTTGAGGCAGCACGTTCCATATTCTTGGAGCTCTTATTAGGTATGATTTACCGTACGTCGATGTTCTATATGATCGCTGTTTGAAAGCGCTGCCATCTGTTTTAATCTGAGATCTTGTAGGTATGTTGGTAGGTTGCATTTTTCAGGAATTGTAGTTTTGTCAAATGAAATATATTGATTGATTATTTTGAAAAAGAATACCATGTCCAGATATTCGTGCCAGTAGGTTAGAGGAAGTAGGTTTGTTTCGATTAGTCTGTTCTCGTAAGTAATTTCACATTGGAAAGGTAGATTAAGAATATATTTTGTTGCGCGTCGTTGAACTCGTTCGAGATTTTTTATCAGCTCAAATAATTTTATCACCTTAAATAATTGACAAAAAGAGCTTTTTATTTATAGCTTTTTATTTATGATCTTACCCATCCCAACATGCACTTGCTTTCCCTCGCTGCTCCACAACACCCCAAGAATCCCACAACCATCACAATAGATCCTGCAGTCAGCATTATGTTTGCAGACGTCTTGTAACCTTTATTTCCAAGAAATTCGTCATAATAACCAGGTTCTACTTTGCTCCAGATTCCTATTGCTAAAATAATAGCCCCGGTTACCTAATAAAAATACAACATATAAGTATAGGTTAGTTATCTCAAGCGAGGTAACTACGTCAGTTATTTACCGAGGGCCGAACTATTTAGTTCAAGATCACAGAGGTTGCCTACGAATTGAAAACTGAGATACTGAGTTCGTTATCGTTATCACAGAGGTTGTCTAAAAACACTTCGGTCGTGATGATAAATCTTTATCACATTTGTGACCATGGATTTAAAGCTTATTTTCCCAACCACGCATAAATCAAGTTAATTGCCCCAGGCTAATATATATATATATATATATATATATATATATATATATATATATATATATATATATATATATATATATATTATAAGACCAAACCGGGACCAGTTGCGAAAAATGCAACTACACAGGCCTTCCGGCAGGAATTGAACCCACGACCTTGCGATTCTAGTGCAATGCTCTGACCACTGAGCTACGGAAGGCGTTGTCGAGAGCTTGATCGCGAGTTCTGTATACATTAAGGTGGTAATGCCAGGAGAGAATTTTTTATATTATAAGTAATATTGGGCATTTCACTCGATTACATAGCGTGTTCTAAGGATTTTGGGTGAAGGAAAATTCGAGTGTAGAATATATACATATTCCTTCACCCAAAATCCTTAGAACACGCTATGTAACCGAGTGAAATGCCCAATATTACTTATAATATATATATATATATATATATTAGCCCGGGGCAATTAACTTGTTGGGAGTAACTATTTATTAAAAATAAACAACCGCGGTACATCAAAGAAAACCGAGATGATCGTGAACATAATTTAGTACGCATTGTCTCATTCACTCGACTAAAGTAAAGTGCTGCGTATGGGTAGTGTTTTTAAATAGAGCAAAAGTGAAAAGATGGTAAACTGCCTGCAGTCCAAGTTACATCTATTGCTGTCAATATTTGAGAGGTGCGCGAAAATAAGTTAAAGCTAATATAGCGCTCCGCCGTGATGACGTCAGGATTTATGTTTGTCCGCTTTTACCAACAATTCTTGCAGTCCAAACAATAGATAATGGCTCATTTGCAATCATTTGAAAGTCAATTTTGGCTTGTTTGTCCGCTCAGTTGTGCTATTAGGGAGCTTAAGCAAGCTAGGACGGCAACGGCAATCTAAAGTTCAGTATCTAGCAGAAACCACGAATCATTTGCGTAGTATTGAATACATAAACTATGTTTTCCGACATTCAAAAGCTTCAGAGTTCCAAAAGGATTTTTGTCGCACAGTTTGAAGTCAAACTCAACTAACAGGTTTCGCCGTTTCAAGAGTTACCGTCGTCCTGAAGACGTGAAAATGATCTGAATAACGTTGTATGTAGAACGGGGACGGCGTTAGGATTACTCTTGGGGCTAAAAATTATTCATTTTCTTTGTTGTGTGGGAAAAAATCTATTGTATTAAGGACGTTGTCCTTGACGTTCGCGTTGTATTTGCTTAAGCTCCCTAATAATAGCAGCTCGACGGTATGCCATACAGACCGCTTTTTTCGAGATTTTTCTGCGTATATTTACACGTTACCATGTTACCAAGCGCAGTGGTTGTGATTGGTTGATATGACGCCGCTAGTTTCTCTATCAGTTGTCGATACCCCAATAAAAAGGTTGGAAATATGAAGGGAACCCAAAGGCTCGACTGTGGAAGCTGAGCGAATTTTCTCAAATGACATAAACGTTAAAATAATATTTGTTCGATTACCATAGTTAAGTTTTATTTTTCTTCAAAGCTTATAAACGAATTAATTTAATCAAACAAGCAAGCTAAGTACATACGTCGCAACGTGTAATAACAAAACTGTTTTATAACAAAATTATTAAACACATATCATGTTATTAACTTTCGTTTCTTTTGGCTCAGAATTTCCTACGAAAATAATAATTAAATTGGTGTCGCTTGTTAATTAAACGTCCAAGAGTAAAGCGCCATACTAATTTCCTGTCTGAGATAAATAGTCTTAATTAATCAACATTTATAGTTTGTGTATATAATATATATATATAAAATGTTTAAATAATTAGGTTCTTGTTTTATGATCTGCAAAAGCTGTAACAATTATTGTCCTTTGGTTTCCTAGGGGGCCTGCCGGCACGTTAAGACATCAGCTCACTTTTCATCTCATAATAATTTTATTTGAATGTTTTTTTTTAAATACATTAAGTGATTAAAATTTTAACAGCCTGTAGAAATAAAAGGAAGTTTTTGTAAGTTGATATTTGGTATAAAAAAAACTGTCAATGCTAACCTAAAAAAATTGATGTAGGCTAATACTCAAATCGTACTTTGGCTCATTCCTGTCCGAGGACTTCCCCAGAGGTGAATAAAATCGTCTGGTGTTAGCCCGAATAAAATACTAAGACCAATTTGGACAGGAAAGAGTTAGAGAGATGATTTATAACTCATTCCTGTTCGGGGGCTTCCCAGAATAAAATATAAAGACAGATTCGAGCAGGAAAGAGTTAATGCAACTCGAAAAACAAGTGAGGAGGAACTAAAAGCAACACTGATTGACTACTCGACTTACCCAAAATAACGCATTAAAGCCAAACAGAAGATATTTCATCATTTTCAGTCCGCAAGCCATGGTGAATCAACTGATAATACTTATAACTACAATTATCAATGATATATATATACAGCCGAAGATATAAAACTGAATATGACGCCAGTGCGGTTAAGTCAAAGTAAGCCGTTGTTTATATCAATTACAACAATGACAAATGAAAATGTTATTTCTGTGGCTTTAGTGTTGCTAAGACAACACCTCTAATTCTCTCTTTTTCACTCTTAAAAGGGCTCTGCTCGAAACGTCAGTATTTCGTTATCAAAGTCAAAACTAATTTCAGGCTCCGCAGTTCACCATCTTTTCGCTTTTTTCTATCTAAAACACACTCTACGCAGTGTTTTTTACACATAAAATAAATGTTTATTTTGATATGCAAATAACTTTCAAAGTACTTGTGGCTGCGAGTGTGCTTTGTTAATACACCGTTTATGATATTAAAATTAAGTTCGTGGTAATTTTAATTTTGATATTTATTTCCTGGTTGTAGTAAATGTCAATTCCTTGTTCCATATCTCGTTTGTTTTTGTTCCGCTTTTCATTATCTTTGCTTTCTTCTTATCATGTTTCCTATATTGCTTCTTATCGCTGATTTTGTACGATTGCTTGCGTGTAGTGTTGTCAGTCAACATTGGTCCATCAATCTGTTAATATATAGATTTATCTTGTATGTATAGATTGGTCTATGATCGATCTGCTGTTTCAATAATCCCTCGCTTTCTCCCTCCCGTCTTCGTTTCCTCTCTTTTCCTCTTTCGTCCCTTTCTCCCTTTGTCCGTCCCTCCCTTTCTAACTTCTTATATCTATCTATCTATCTATCTATCTATCTATCTATCTATCTATCTATCTATCTATCTATCTATCTATCTATCTATCTATCTATCTATCTATCTATCTATCTATCTATCCATCCATCCATCCATCCATCCATCCATCCATCCATCCATCCATCCATCCATCCATCCATCCATCCATCCATCCATCCATCCATCCATCCATCCATCCATCCATCCATCCATCCATCCACCCATCCATCCATCCATCCAAGCAGGCATCATCCATCGATCTATCCATCCAATGCAAGCAGCCAGTCATCCATCCAGCCACCCATCCATCCATCCATCCATCCATCCATCCATCCATCCATCCATCCATCCATCCATCCATCCATCCATCCATCCATTCATTCATTCATTCATTCATTCATTCATTCATTCATTCATTCATTCATTCATTCATTCATTCATTCATTCATTCATTCATTCATTCATTCATTCATTCATTCATTCATTCATTCATTCAGTCATCCATGATCATCCATCCATCCACCCATCCATCCAATCATAGAATACGATATTCTGTTTGCTATATATCTCGCTCGTCCGTCGAAAGGCTAATAATAATTATGCAAGACTGGCCTAGTAGGCCCTAGTTGTACTGTAAGCTATATGATCTTTAAACAAGGGAGCACGTTAGAATGTGATAGTTCTTGTATAAAATAAAATAAACTTTACTTACCTAAGTTGTTGACGTTTTGTGCGAGTCGCCGAGTTCGATAAAACCGCTGATGATATGAGCCCCCGACGAGCGAGCCATTCGGCTCGCTCGTCGGGGGCTCATATCATCAGCGGTTTTATCGAACTCGGCGACTCGCACAAAACGTCAACAACTTAGGTAAGTAAAGTTTATTTTATTTTATACAAGAACTATCACATTCTAACGTGCTCCCTTGCTTTAAACTGGCAGACTTTCGGATGATGCCATAATGAACATGATCGATGACGATGTATGATTTGCAAAAATTCAGTTTAGAATTCCACAGAAGGTTGTTATATGGTTTGAATGTCTATCGAATGTATGTATATACGTAAGTTACAACCTGTTGCAATTAAAATTTAATAACATGTGTTCAGATGGATTACATATGAATCTATAAATATACTATAAATCATATTTTTAATATTTAGATAAATGCGCCACCTGCAATAATGTATATTTATGCGAGTAGTTTGCGGAGAAAATAATGATCATCAGTCATCTTTCATAACAAGAGCTAAACATTAGAAATATCTTTCGGATTGAAATGGCCAATAATGCCGACTGGTATGCAATTGAAGAGGATTTTTGGTGTCCGTGTGAAGACAAGCTAACGTCGTGTCTTTTTTCAAATAATGAACACGTACCGGACTGTCTTGCTTTTAAACACAAAATTTTATTCAAGGTCTCTGACGGCGTCGAGTATGACCCAGCTGAAGGAATTCCTCAACGAGAAAAGGGAAGAAACAGTGTCGTCGATGAGTTCTTAGCTAATCTAGAGACTTTAAACAATACTCGACGTCGTAGTTCGACGAAATTGTTATCTCCTGGCTTTGTTTTAAATGAAGAAATGTCTCCTTCTCTTACAAGCAAGAGCCAAGGACTCCAAGTCTATCTTCCAGCTTGCTTTTCACCGACAAAATTCGAAAAATTATCTACTTCTTTGGATAAAAATACTTTTGAATTTACAGCGAAGGATAGCGTGGAATCAATATCAAGAAATGCTATTCAGATAAATGATATTTCAAGCAATGAAGAACTTCATAAATCTTACATTGGAAGCGCCGAGGGAAAAAATGGACCAGTTGACATTGGAATGGGCGTGGAACATTTGACGTCACTTGAAGAAAAACAGAGAAGCAAAGAAACCAGCAAACTGCAGGAAACTACGGATAAATTTTCTCAGTTTTCGCTCGTAGAGACAGGCTCTAGAATTTTATCATCGCAACGAAATCTAACAGAAAGATTACGAAGAAGTACTTTAAATAAAAAGTTTTCAAGTCTTCGTGAGTCCATTCCAGATATTGCGGATAATAGTAACATTTCTAAAGTCAATATTTTAAAAACAGCTGTAAAATATATTAAGAAACTCGAGCAAGAAGAAAAGATTTATTCACATTTAAAAGCGAATGAAAAAGCTAAAAATAAGACGCTGCTTAAGAAACTTATTGAATTTAATTCTAATAGTTAACTAATAGTAGGCGTAAAATAAAAACATGGTCAATTGGTATTTTACATAATTTATAACATAGATTTACATTGCAATATTTCCACGCAACATTGCAATGATGATTGAGAAGTTCCGGTGAGCAATGTGCAAACGTTTTGGGAATATTTATTTCCAAAATTCAACATTTCGTTACTTAAACTACCATTTGCATGGCTGAAAATACATTAAATACTATCTGTACACAAGCAGTAATATTTTAAACATAAATTTGTATATTTACTCAAAAGAAAGACGAACCTTTAAAGGAATCTACTGAGGAATCTTCACGAGACGTTTGCAAATTGCTCAAGTCAAATTGACAATCAACATTGCAATGTTGCGGCGCAATATTGCAAAGTACATCCCATACAAGAGAACATCCGGTTTGACTGTAATACAACAACGTGTTGGATTGGTTGTCGTGCGGGTCCATTTTTCAATGGGTGGCAATTGCAAATGCCAGTCGAATGTAGCCTGCGTGCAGACACTTGTATTTCCGGAGCTTGTTTTCAATGGACCTTTCCCCTTTTAGCAAAAACCGCAATGCATCATGGTAGAGTGGTAACGCTCATCTGCCAAGCAAAATGGCGGGAGAGGAGCGGGCGTTTTGTGTGGCAGAGGACTTTTGCTTTTTAAACGAATGTCATCAAATAAAATAGCAAAAAAACTTATCTTTACGGTTAAGGAGGTTTTTACTCGGACTCTAAACTAGATATAAGGCAATCGCGGCGGGTTTCTGTTGGAAATATTGACTCGGGTTGACTGGACAAACAATGGCAGTTCGAAGATAAACATTCTAGAAGAAGCGTCTTAATGTACAATTGTAGGTGAGTAGACTTGGCTATTTAATCTCATAAGAATCTTTTGTTATAGGACTAAGCGGCGACGCCTAGTTTACTTAGATCGCAAATATTTTGTGCATCGGAATGCATGTTGAGGACTTTTTCGTCTCTGCAATCTCGAGCAAGTTTTCCTTAATTACCACCAGTCGTTCGATAAACATTTAAGTAAGAGAAAGACCTTTAAATTTGTTTTGGCGCCAGTAAACCCGGTTTCCTTGTCAACGGCAAAGCTCAGGTCTTTTGCAAAAGCGTTAACTTGAACAGAAACTGTAATTTGGTATTCTTGTTGTATTTTGTTTCTGAATTTCTTTGTAACCGTGGAAGAAGCTTCTTGACACCATTAATTGCTGTAAGTTTTAAATATAGGTTAGTTGTGTGTTTTTTAAATATAAACACTTAGCTAAAAAGTTGATTTTCCAAGCTGACAAAGCAGTTGGCACAATTTAAAATTATTATTGTTGTTTGATAATTGTTTATAAAGGCTTTTTTATAAATTTGATAAAAAGATAATTAATTTAATTTGTATTATGGAATTGTAAATAATTCAGTTTAACTATTAGCAAGATTTAGTTAGGTTAAAATTCAAATAATAATTGTGTACAAATTTATATAAATAGTTAGGATAGTTAGATATAATGTTAAATAAGTAAATAAATTAATATTAAATAAATAAACAGAAGCCAAACCACAAACAATGAATGAAGAAAACAACAAATTACTCCAGCTACAGGACACAAAGTCATGGACAAGAGATTTAAAGTCACTTCCACTATTTTCACATCATCTGCTGCAAAAACATTTTATAACTGAAACCCAAGCAGCTGACAGTGCAACCGGTGCTTATGAACACAAGAAATTAGGTTTACTTACCAGCTTTTCAAAGATGCAGTAGGTATGTGAAACAAGTTCAAGTGAAACCAGAGGTAAAAATAGATGGTGACCAAGTACAGTATGTTATTCAAAAAGAACAGTCAATGCATCAATGAACTTAGAGTAAAAGTTAGTTATCTATGTGCACTTAAATCAGTCAACACGAGTGTTGTTTCAATTTGTTTGTGCAAAAAGAATTGGAAAAAGTGGATGCAGCAAACATGTCAGTGATGTTGCTGCACTATTGCTTTAATTCTTGTTTATTATTACAGTTGGCATTAACAGAAGTTCCCGATGATATCCAACCTGCACACAGCTTCTTTAACAATGGCATGTGCCAAGAAATTATGTAACCTATGAAGCAATGCTTTTGAGGATTTAAGATGTGGTAATGCCTCCTATGAAAAGGGTGACAAAGGAAGAAAACATGAATTACCAAACAGAGATGCAGTCAACTACAATCCTACCCCAAATTTTGCAAGAGAATTGCAGCCATGCCAGAATAGAGGAATTGACTCATGGGTTAGAACAGGCAGGGAAAGCTAGTTACCTCAGTAAATTGTTGGTATCAGATGACTACAGTATATAAAATTATTTCATTTGAGAAACTACAGAATTGCAGGATATAACCTGCCATCTACATGACACTCGTGTTCAGGAACAAATGCTAGAAAATTTGCAAGTAGACACTAGTAACCAAACATATCCTGTATAGATGAAAATAATATGGGATTTGTGGAAGAAAATTTAGGTACAACACATGACACAACATTGGAAATTGAAAGGAACATCAGGAGCCAATCTGATTGTAAAAAATGGTATGAGGAACAAAAGCTGAAACTGACTGCCTCAAACTTAAATCTTCAAAAGCATTGCTTCATATGTTACATAATTTCTTGGCACATGCCATTGTTAAAGAAGCTGTGTGGAGGTTGGATATCATCAGGAACTTCTGTTAATGCCAACTGTAATAATAAACAAGAATTAAAACAATAGTGCAGCAACATCACTGACATGTTTGCTGCATCCACTTTTTCCAATTCTTTTTGCACAAACAATTTGCACAAACAACACTCCTGTTGACTGATTTAAGTGCACATAGATAACTAACTTTTACTCTTCATTGATGCATGGACTGTTCTTTTTGAATGACATACTGTACTTGGTCACCATCTATTTTTACTTCTGGTTTCACTTGAACTTGTTTCACATACCTACTGTATCTTTGAAAAGCAGGTAAGTAAACCTAATTTCTTGTGTTCATAAGCACCGGTTGCACTGTCATCTGCTTGGGTTTCAGTTATAAAATGTTTTTGCAGCAGATGATGTGAAAATAGTGGAAGTGACTTTAAATCTCTTGTCCATGACTTTGTGTCCTGTACCTGCAGTAATTTGTTGTTTTCTTCATTCATTGTTTGTGGTTTGACTTCTGTTTATTTATTTAATATTAATTTATTTACTTATCTAACATTATATCTAACTATCCTAACTATTTATATAAATTTGTACACAATTATTATTTGAATTTTAACCTAACTAAATCTTGCTAATAGTTAAACTGAATTATTTACAATTCCATAATACAAATTAAATTAATTATCTTTTTATCAAATTTATAAAAAAGCCTTTATAAACAATTATCAAATAACAATAATAATTTAAAATTGTGCCAACTGCCTTGTCAGTTTGGAAAATCAACTTTTTAGCTAAATGTTTATATTTAAAAAACACACAACTAACCTATATTTAAAACCTACAGCAATTAATGGTGTCAAGAAGCTTCTTCCACGGTTACAAAGAAATTCAGAAACAAAATACAACAAGAATACCAAATTACAGTTTCTGTTCAAGTTAACGCTTTTGCAAAAGACCTGAGCTTTGCCGTTGACAAGGAAACCGGGTTTACTGGCGCCAAAACAAATTTAAAGGTCTTTCTCTTACTTAAATGTTTATCGAACGACTGGTGGTAATTAAGGAAAACTTGCTCGAGAATGCAGAGACGAAAAAGTCCTCAACATGCATTCCGATGCACAAAATATTTGCGATCTAAATAAACTAGGCGTCGCCGCTTAGTCCTATAACAAAAGATTCTTATGAGATTAAATAGCCAAGTCTACTCACCTACAATTGTACATTAAGACGCTTCTTCTAGAATGTTTATCTTCGAACTGCCATTGTTTGTCCAGTCAACCCGAGTCAATATTTCCAACAGAAACCGCCGCGATTGCCTTATACTAGTTTAGAGTCCGAGTAAAAACCTCCTTAACCGTAAAGATAAGTTTTTTTGCTATTTTATTTGATGACATTCGTTTAAAAAGCAAAAGTCCTCTGCCACACAAAACGCCCGCTCCTCTCCCGCCATTTTGCTTGGCAGATGAGCGTTACCACTCTACCATGATGCATTGCGGTTTTTGCTAAAAGGGGAAAGGTCCATTACACAAGCTCCAGAAATACAAGTGTCTGCACTCAGGCTAAGTCGAATGGGGTTAGGAGTAATTAAAACCTGTGCAATACTTTGTGAGATGTCCTGGCGACAGACAGACAGACAGACAGACAGACGGACGGACGGACGGACGGACGGACGGACGGACGGACGGACGGACGGACGGACGGACGGACGGACGGACGGACGGACGGACGGACGGACGGACGGACGGACGGACGGACGGACGGACGGACGGACGGACAGACAGACAGACAGACAGACAGACAGACAGACAGACAGACAGACAGACGGACGGACAGAAGTGAAAATATAGTCTCAATATATAAATTTACATTTATTAAAATCCTAAGGGTATACATAATAATCCCATAATCCTATATAGTCCCCTACGCCCCCTCAACTACCCTTTCAAACATCACCTCACCCCCTCTACCCCTTTCAATTATCAAGAGTATTTGAGTTATTTTCATCATTTATTGACCGTCAAGTACGTTTGAATATTCTTTTCCAAGAGCGTTACGCCTCGTTTGTTACCAACAACTTGTGAATCTAAAGGTAAGAAGCTTTTGCTTTTGATTCCTTTATGTGATAAATTCATCGTGTAAGAAAGACTTCTTTTAACTTCAAAACGTTTAATAGCTATGGGCTATGGCCATAATTGTTGCCGGGTTATATCCCCATTTTCTACCGTATTCGTAAAACGCCTGAATAATCGCCGGTTACGGCATTAAACCTTGAATAATATGTACTCATTTGAACTATCCATGTACTCTATTCTTGAGCAATTCAAAGCGAAACGACAACGTTAAAGAAGACCTCAATTTTGTTTAATAATACCGCATGATGTAAGCTTATTTCGACAGACTGACAACATCTGCTCCAGTTCGGTATGGTTTTCTCTCAATTCTTTCGTTATTAAACTACCTTTATTGTTTCACTAATTTAAGGCTTTATTTAACTTGGCTTAGAAGAAAGTGTCATTGGATTATGGTTATATGGAAAACATTTCAAGCGTTTTGTTGAAAATATTATTGTGTATGTAAACAAGATGTCAGCTTAACGACGCCAAAAATATTTATTTTCTCAATTCTCATGCTGTTTTTATCCTATAATTAAAAATCTAAAATATCTGAATGCATCTACTTGTCATTGAAGCACATTGTACGTATCTAAAGTGCGATCTTCATACTTTTGAAACCCGTTATCCCACTGGATAAAAAGGTTTGTATTGTACAAAATTTGAGATGCGAAGCCGTGAATCCATGATGGCATGAATATTTTTTTAAATAAGAAAGCTTACTTAATCTGGTGGAACTGCGGATATCGTAGTATCTGTTTTTTATCTTTATCACGGTTGAAAAGCTTGGAAGACCCTCTTTATGACCGGAAAGTATTCAATATGTTTTTTTGTAGATTATCCTTGACACCTGTGTAATATATTGGGGTATGTCTAGTGTCTAATCATAGCCAGTGGGCGGGCGTGAAATGATATTTCTAAAGAAGCGGGTAACATGTCCCGGAAAATTTTTGAAATTTAGGGGTTTTGAAGTGCCATTTCCTGCATTTTAGGGAAAGAATTTGTAGAATTCTGAAGATTATAAAATACGAAAATTAAATATTTACATTATTTTTTTGGAGGATTGCAGCAAACAGTTTGATGTATTTATTGTGCATACAAGTATGTTAGTGAAAATAGCGTGCGGTATAGATTTTTTAGTCACAAGTACACAAATCACGCATGGAAAATGTGTGGCCAGTCCACGGACTAGCATTGGAGATTAGTAGAATGAATGAAAATACCAATAAGACTGAAAAATACAAGTTATGGCAATTTTTTTTAAAAAAATCTCTGCTCTCCTCCCTCACAGGCAGTGGTGGAAATTCACCTTTTCAGGTCAGCTAGGGGCAAAGCCTCATAAATATCCAACAATTGCATGAAAAAAGTAGGATTTTGACATTTTATCTCCTTTTCTGATGAATATTTCTGAAAATTGACTATTTTGATGTGGAGGTACAATCAGGGCCACCAGGAGAAATTGTGGAGCGTGGGGCAAATTATCAACTGCGCCCCCTCTGATGACATCACATCATAGATAGATAGATAAATCGTTTATTGAATAATCACAACACTTTGCAGTCTAAGCGACTGAATTACATGTGAAGTTTACAATATGAAAAAGGAAACTATAAAAATATATAAGAATATAAGAATAAAAAACGTGTTATATATATACAATAATAGTATATATAAGAGTAAATGTATATTATTTACAAACTATGGCTTATTATAAAGGAGTTCTTATATTGATTGGTTCTACACACAGGAGTGTTAAAAGTTCTCTTTGATCGTAACTGTTGGATATGTCCTGCTTTAAGTGGTAACAGGACAGCCAGCTTGTGGTCTTTCGTGTTTTGTATATCGTTGAATAGATCAGCACATAGTTTCTCACGTCTTGCAGCTAAGGTTATAAGCCCGGCATCGTCTAAGGCATCCCTGTAACTTCGATCAGGAAAAATTATATGTATAGCCTGCCTCTGGATGCGCTCAATTGCATCAGACAGATAGCCAGGAAGGCCACGGTGAAAGACTTGACACACGTATGTATTCTAAAACAGATCTTATAATGCTACAATAGAAGAGAATTAAATCATTTGAACTAACACCAGCACGGTTTAGCTGATGTAATAGATACAGACGTTTGGCGGCGTTAGTTAAGATTATGTCGACATGGTCATACGGTTGTCCCTGGGTTGGCTAAAAATAAAGTTAGTGTTACTGATCTTTACACTTTCTAAGCCTCATGTTTTCTTACATCAAAAACTCAAATCTCAAAACTTTTAGAGACTGTCTCATAACGTACATCAGCCCTTTTTTCCATTTTCTCTAAATTTCATTAATCCAATTGAAATGCTATAGGAATTTTTGATGTTCTTATAAAATAATATCCATTATTCAAAATTCCAACAGGAATCATGAAACTACTAATTAATGTCCACTTTTTTTTCAGAATAATACTCTATAGGAATCTTAATTAAAGGATTCCTAAAGGATTTCCTAAAGGAATTTCTTAGGAATTTCTATCGGAATTCCTATAGGAATTTTGGACTTTTTTCCTATAGGAATTCCTATAGGAATTTTTCGTAAGGGAGGGAGGTAGCCAGGATTTTGAAAGGGGGCAGCCAAAATCAGAAGACATTTTTAGGGGGGTGTAGGTATGCTCCCCCTGGAAAATTTTGAAATTGAGAGTCACTGAAATGCCATTTCCTGTGGGCTTTTGGAGGAAGATTTTACAGACCCTAAAGGTTAAAAAACATCATATAAAATACTCAAAACATGCAAACGTCACATAGATACTCAAAACACATACACTCAGTAGATTGAATACACTTTTTACAGTTTATTTCCTGACACAATTCATATTGCATCAGTTTTGTAGTTACATGTCTGTTGTTTTATATCTAAGGGGGGGGGGGGGGGAGTCATGGCTCCTTTGGCTTACATCCATGATGTACATCACTTGTACATATATACCAGACTTACAAAACATATTTAACTATTTTTATCCTATAATATATAGTACTTTTGTGATGTAATTCTGGTTATTAATATTTTTTGACAATTTTTTACAGAATCAGCAATGGGTGAGAGTTGCTATGGTTGTATCCGTTTCATTGTCGTTTTTTTTAATTTCATATTTTTTGTGAGTAATTAAATTAAACTTTTATTTTATTAATAATTACTTAATAATTAACCCATTACTGTCTAGGATGTCTCAAGGTTCCATTTAATGAGTAAAATCATTCTAGTGTTAGGCAGAGTAAATGATTAAATGGGCTGTTTTTGACCAGCTTAGGCAGTGCCATATCCAGAGATTATTTGGGCACACCAGTCAGTGCTGAAGATGCGAGAATGCTCTAGGGGGGTTCGGGGGCATGCCCCCCTGGAAACTTTAGAGTCTTGGAAATGCCATATGCTGCATTCTGAGATGTGATTTTTAACATTCTGAGGGGTGATTTTTAAAGTCTTGTAGGGTTTTTGACAAAACCCTCAGATTGTATCCATAGTTTATATTTTTTGGGCACCTCAGTTTGGGCACCCAAACCGGTGTACCGGTGTCTCAAACCCCCTCGATACGGCCCTGTTAGATAGGAATAGGTTAATCACTTGTTAACTCATTGCTGCCTAGTACAGTACCGCTCAGAAATAACCTAGCAGTGCAGTTGAGGTTGAGGTTAAGTTAAACAATGATAGAAATGGTAATAAACTTTAGTAATTAAAGCACAATAAAATTATCTAGTAATACAGAAAACAGTCCATGTTTTGATTCATTGTGATTTAGAGACAGTTTAACTAACACTGAACAGAGTTATATTACAATTAAGCTGAAGTTAAAGCTAGGTTTGACCTCGGTTTTTGTTAGGTTATTTCTGAGCAGTACTGTATACTGTACAGTATCTGAGGGCTGTGTGCTTTCTTTGATGAGTAAAATCATCTGGTGTTAGACAGAGTAAAACATTAAATGCGCTGTTTTTGACCAGCTTATATTAGCTAGGAATGGGTTAATCATACTGTAACTATTTTTTTCTTACAAGCGTCTTGTTTCTTGATCCAGTTGGAGTCCAGTGTAGTCCCCCTACCACACCCGACTGCCCCATTCCTAAAAGTTGCTTGTGGATGTTGCCCAGACTGTAAAGTTGGCCAACTGTATGGAGAATTTTCAATCGTCATTGCTGTTTTTGCGCGGACAGTTCTCCAACATGGTGTAAAATGCGCAGGAAAATGGTGAAAAAGACATGTTTTCAGTCAATTTTTGGCAAAATGTGTGGATTTCACCAAATTTGTGAAAAATTGCATGGGGAATATATTCCCCGCACAGGCCAAACTTTACAGTCTGGGATGTACAGTAGCTAATCCCTATGCCATGTTGTACGAGTATTAATTTTATTGCTATATTTTTCTTTGCCAGCTCTGTGGTTGTGGTATATTTGCATTTGGAATCTATGTTCAAATTGAGAAGGGTGATTATGCTGCTGTCTCAACTACACGAGGGCTAACAGCAGCACTTTTGTTAATTGTTGCTGGCTTTGTCACAGCTGTAATTTCATTTTTGGGATGTCTTGGTGCTTACAAGAAAATTAAAGTTCTCTTGTGGATTGTAAGTTACACTGTCTTTAAATATGTCTAGATTAGTGTAGGAAATATGCAACCCTTGAAAAAAGTCTAAGCCCTTGAAAAAAGTCTAAACCCTTGAAAAAAGTCTAAATTAGGGTCAGCAGAAATGTGTGTTAACAAGCTTGTATTAGCTTGATAAAATCACATTTTATTGTGGTTTCCCTCTGACAAAATAGGGCCTTCGCTCGAAACGTTAGACTGCTACCTTCTCTTTTTCGGCAGTATATCTAACCTTACTATATTTCCATTGTTGTTTCAACACTGCCTATGGAGCACCCTACTTTTATGAGCAGATTATTATTGGTTATTATAAGCAGAATAGTTGGTTGGTAATTGGCCATTTCTGAATATACTGTCAAAACAGGGAGCATAGCTGTCTAACGTTTTGAGCGAAGGCCCTTCATCAGAGAGACATTTCTCACTGATGTTTCTCTCTAATGAAGAGCCTTTGCTCAAAAAAGGTTAGCCTTCTACGTACGTACATTAGGCAAAAAAAACAACACGTGGGTTTCCTATTTCTCTTCACAAAAACCTAGGTAGGTTAGGTCGGGTTTACTTCTTCTTTTTTTTACTTTTTTTTTAATTTAGCTGAGGAATAACAATATTATTCTTTCAAACACCAATGTCAGTTACACTAGCACATCTATTAAAGCTAATTTTGAGCACATTGCTAGGTTCTGATGCCACGCTTGCTATCCCAAGATGCAAATCATGCTGCAACTCGGGCCTATGCTCCTTAAAAATTCAATAAAAAGATTAGGGTGGGCATTTTGCTAGCAAAAAACTAGAGTTGGGAAACCAGAAACTCAGGTATTTTTTTTTTGCCTTATCTGTTTCGGCAGTATATCCAACCTAACTATATTTTGATTTGCGTTTCAACACTGCCTACCCAGCACAGATATTTTTATTTTATTTTCGAATAGTTGGTAATGGGCTGGTTATTTTTATTACATGTACATTTATTTTAATTTTCAGTTTGTTGTAATGATGGGTCTTATTGTGATATTGGAGATTGCTGCTCTCATTCTGGCCATTGTATACAGAAGCAAGGTAAGACATAGGCGGTGGTATTAATCCAGGGGTTTCATTAGAAGCTGGCAACCGGCGAACTCCGGCGGTTACTTTCCAAATCATCACCGGCTACTTTCATAATCATTGTTTTAAATTTTAATTGTAAATACCGTATACGTGTTCACTTTGAGCCGTTCCATTTTCTCTTGAAGACGTAAATGAACTTGAATGTGAAGAAAGCTGGTTTCTGTGGAAATTTGTAATTTCTTGCTTGATAATTTTCTGTATTAAATCTGTATTAGGGACCTTAAGATCTAGGACGGCAACCTCAACGACGACGTCATTTAAACAAAAGAATTATATTTGCAAAACAACAAGAATGAATAATTTTTACTCTCTAGCGTAATCCCAACACCGTCCCCGTTCTTTATACAACGCCACTTAGAGCATTTTCACGTCTTCAGGACGACGTCAACGGCTAAAAGATGAGAACTGCTGCTTAAGATTGACTTCAAATCTTCAATACAGACACTACAATAATTTTAGCAAAGCGCTGGAAATGGTGTTTCCGAGGTTCTAGACTTCAAAAATTTCCCGGGTGTGCCACCCCAACAAATGCGGTCCTAAATTGCTACCTCCATGTTCAGCCGCCTACTTTCTAAAATGAACCTGCTACTTTCAAAATTAATGAAATCCCTGTTAATCATTAGTGGGTCACAGAAGGGTCTCCGTCTGAGATTTTTAATTTGGATCTATGTACGGTAAGGTAAGTTTTTTGTGAGTGCTAGAATGTAATGGTTGAAAATGCTCACTTTGGCTGACTTTGGTTACAATTTAACATGCCTATGAAGCGAAAATTAAGTCAGTCTTATTTGAAAGAACACTTAAAGCGTATATGAAACTAAAATTAAGTTTGTCTTATTTGAAAGAACTCTTAAAATAATGGAGAATATCAATTTACAGCTTTTTCATATTTTACTTAGTTCTTGAGATATTTAGACTTATGTGATATTCAAATGAGATAACTTATGGTTCGTTTTTTTCTAATTAACATGTTCGAAAATCGTGAATATTTTTAAGATTATTGAACAAAATCACTTGAAACTTTGCATATTGCTACAGTTCATGCACCTAAACATGAAAGACAAGTTACAAGTGATTTTGATCAATAATCTTAAAAATATTCACGATTTTCGAATATGTTAATTAGAAAAAAAAGAAGCATAAGTTATCACATTTGAATATCACATAAGTCTAAATATCTCAAGAACTAAGTAAAATATGAAAAAGCTGTAAATTGATATTCCCCATTATTTTAAGAGTTCTTTCAAATAAGACAAACTTAATTTTCGTTTCATATACACTTTAAATGACAACGTAAGATTTCGTTTTTTTGCTTCCTCTTCTCCTTATAGAATCAGACACTATTTAATTCCTGCTTATTTCCTATTTTTTGGAACTATTTAATTCCTATTTTTGAAAGTATTTACTTCCTATTTTTAAAGTTCCTATCTCACGTTTGGGGATTTTACATATTCGTAATATTTGGGTCTTCCTGGGCAAAATCATAATATATCTTGTCAGCCGAAAATTTCATCTTCATGGACTTTTTTGCTGTCAAAGTTACCGGATGTGATGTCACAAAAGGCATTTTTGTGGCAAGTAACAAAAGAAAACTGGTTTGGAATGCCTCTTGTGACATCACATCCGGTAACTTTGACAGCGAAAAACTCCATGAAGATGAAATTTTCGGCTGACAAGATATATTATGATTTTGCTCAGTAAGACCCAAATATTACGAATATGTAAAATTCCCAAACGTGAGATAGGCACTTTAACATGTGCTCCAAAACGAAGCAAGGAAACGAAAAACTGTAAGCAAGGAAACGAAAAACTGTAAGCAAGGAAACGAAAAACTGTAAGGAAGGAAACGAAAACTGTAAGCAAGGAAACGAAAAACTGTAAGCAAGGAAACGAAAAACTGTAAGGAAGGAAACGAAAAACTCTAAGCAAGGAAACGAAAAACTGTAAGCAAGGAAACGAAAAACTGTAAGCAAGGAAACGAAAAACTGTAAGGAAGGAAACGAAAAACTGTAAGCAAGGAAACGAAAAACTGTAAGCAAGGAAACGAAAAACTGTAAGCAAGGAAACGAAAAACTGTTACGTTAAGTGTTCAAACCAAAACTAATTCGTTTTTTGATTGTTTCTTTTTACTTTTGATCAAGTTGAAAGATGAACTCTACGATGATATGATATCATCTTTGGAGGAATACGACCAAGATGACCAAGATGGTATTACGGAAGGCTGGGACTGGATCCAGCGAAAGGTACAGTGTAGGCAGGTCTCAAAATAACGGCCGGTCACCGGTCAATGACCGGCCAAATTTTTAACGTGACCGGTCAAATTTTTAACGTGACCGGTCAAGTTTGTATAGCGCTGGTCATATTGACCAGTCATATTAACTTGCAATTAATTTTATTACTTCCATTTGAAGGAACTTAAAATGATTGTTGTTGTGCTGTTGTATACCTGTTTCATAATGTCTGATATATATTGAAGTGAACTATGCACGCATTTCCTTTTTATGACCAACGTTCATGTCAGTACTAGCTTATATGTATAGCGTAGAATATACTTTACATGTTTTGTTTTGTTTTGTGTTGTGTTGTGTTGTGTTGTGTTGTGTTGTGTTGTGTTGTGTTGTGTTGTGTTGTGTTGTGTTGTGTTGTGTTTTGTTTTTTTTGTTTTTTGTTGGGGGTTTGTTTGGTTGTTTTTGTTTGTTTTTTTGTGTGTTTTTTTGTTTGTTTGTTTGTTTGTTTGTTTGTTTGTTTGTTTGTTTGTTTGTTTGTTTGTTTGTTTGTTTGTTTGTTTGTTTGTTTGTTTGTTTGTTTGTTTGTTTGTTTGTTTGTTTGTTTGTTTGTTTGTTGTTGTTGTTATATTTTTTTTTTTTGGGGGGGGGGGGGGGGGGGGGGGAGGAGCGTCGTGTCGTGAAATTTGACCGGTCAAAAATTGCCTTTGACCGGTCACAATTGGAACTGACCAATCACCATGACCGACGTAACATGAAACGTTATATTGAGCCCTGGTAGGCACACAACTTCAAGTGACGGTCCAAATGTCAATTTTAACCCATTCTTGCCTGCTTGAGCTGGCCAGAAACGGCCCCTTGGTAAACTCCAAATGATTTTTCTCATCAAATGGGGAACCCTCGGATAGTAGGGTCGTTTACGAGAGCTGAAAAGACGCGCCGCCTAAAGCTGGTTTTTCACTGGCGAATTTTGTCGCGCGAAGCGACCTTTTTCTCAGAGCTCTCACTCGAGTTGAAGTAACTAGAAATCTGTTCCAATCTATTCAATTTTAACAATTGAAATGTCGCCTCGCGCCAACCTCGTCCCCAGGGCATTTTGCCTCCACGTTGGGAGATCGGCGAAAATGGCCCTGGCATCGGCTGGTCGATTCTATAATCGGATTGACCGGTTTAAAAACTTGACTAGAAATACATAAATGCAACAACCCCTCGCCTGCTTTTATATGCTTTTTGAAATACACCCCACCCACCCCACCTTCCAATTAAAATAAGCACTCCTGATATAATTCCTCAGGATAATTACAGAATTTATGATTATGATGACTAAAATGAAAGTTGAACATATCAAAGGAAAACTTACAGATTTCATGTTAAACTCTGGTTGTAAAAATACATTGTTTTTAGCCATTTAGAAGGTTTCCAAACAATTACTTTTATGTTTTGCAATGGCAGGATTAAAAGTTAACAGCTCAAAAACTACATTTATAATAGGAGATAAAAACAACAGACAACCTATAAATTTCAGTCTGTATAATACAGGACAAAAGAAAATGGACAAACAAAGCCTATGAGTATTTATGATAAGTGCTTGCAATTAAGTCAATGAAAAACATCACGTCCACAGTAGCAAAGGGAAAGCACGAAAACGTGAAGCTGTATACTGCTTAATGGGTAAAGCAAAAACTTGAAAACAACATATTAAAGGACAAGGTATAAAACTTTATATGATAGTTGCTAGATTATAAAGTTTACAGTAACTTACGAGTGTCTAAAAGGGTTTATATTTAAAAGTCTTGCCGTTCTTGGCGTTTACAGAATATATTAATGAATAAATGCTGATTACAATCAGCAAAATAAATAAAAACAAATGCCCTACCGTCAACTTTAACATTATTTTGAGACCACTGAGTGACCTGTGACCACAAACACTACAATTCAGATCGAGTTTTTGTTTACCATACGTTTGGTTTCTTCAGGTTTTCTGGTTTCTCTTCAAGATATATTAAACCGGCTGTTTGTATCCTTCTTTTATTCGTTGTTCTGCTTCTTTCCGTTTAAAACGAAACCATTTGAAACTATTTTGTTTCGCAAAATATGGAAATAACTATAAGTTTACCTCAAAGCTAGTCACCAGTGCCCAATTATTCTTACCGCGTGACACCCTACGACGTATATATATATAAACCATTTCCAGATTTTGTCTCCCTTTGTTGTAAATTACCTGCCTCCCAAGGTAGATTCCACAAACAATTCAATAATAGTTTTAACAATATAATATATACATTTATTCACTCCCGTGTACAGCTCGCTTTTGTACTATCTCGCTAAGAACTCTGTGCCGTCGCGCACTCCTTCGACAGTTCGACTGTTGACTGTTCGATTGTTTTTTTTTACGAGGTTGTCACGAGACCTAATGTAACCGGAAACGGCCCAGTTCGCAACACGCTCCCCCCATATGCACTCTCCTAAAAGATGCATATGTTTAAACTTTAAAGTAAATGGTTGTAATTACGTTACTACAAGAATACAAACTAAATGTCAATAGCTTAATAAGTTCTACAAAATGAAAGTATCTTGTCTTTACCAACAGTTTTATATTTCACTTTGTTCTATCTCCTGAACTTGTTCCATCCGAAGATTTGCTGCGGCTGCCGCATCTCTTCTAGGGCGAAATTTCTTTGCTTCTGGATTCAGATGTTGTTTCTTTGTCTTTGGCTTGGTGTCGCATGCTAATTCAAGAGGGTATAAATGTTGCACGGGTCGTTCAAGCGTTCCATTTGCGGTTTTGAGCTCCACTCCTCGGATAATTCCATCTTTACCTGGGTAGGTTTTGCTCACGATTGCCAAAGGCCAAGTTCCGCGATTCTTGCTATCGGCTTTGACTACAACGACATCTCCTGCTTTTGGTTGAATTTTATTCACTTTGTGCGTTAGGTTGTGTCTTTCTCTTAAAGCTGCGAGATACTCTCGTTGCCACCTTCTCCACATGTCATCTTTACAGACTTTCAGGAATTTAGCGCGTTTTCTGAGATCTTTGTCTTTGATCCTCCAGGTTTCTTCTTCGGGTAGCTGATTTGTGCGTTGATGTAGAAACGTTGCTGGGGTCAACGTGGGTAATTCGGTGTCATCTTCCACATAGCTAAGTGGTCGCCGATTGATTTGCGTCTCGATTTCTAGTAATACTTCACTAAGCTCCGACCAGGTAAGTGATGCCCCGCCGATTACCTTGTACATAGCTGATTTGACAACTGCTATCAGTCTCTCGAATTGTCCTCCCCACCATGGGGCACGGCTCAGATTAAATTTCCAAGAGATGTCGTGTTGTTCCAGAAGACCTTGTAGTCGCTCGTCCTTTCGTAGTTGAGAAATCCATTTAGCTGTTTTAACGAAAGTTCCACCGTTATCAGAATAAATGACACGAGGTCTGCCACGGCGCGCAATGACACGTTTAAGACACTGTATGAAAGATTCTGTTTCCAGATTAGGTAAAAGCTCCAAATGCACTGCTCTAGAAAGGCTGCAAGCGAAGATAGCTAAATATGCTTTTCCTTTCTTCTTTTGGTTTCGCTTGTATCTTATTGGTCCCGCGAAGTCCGTTCCAATCACTTCAAATGCTGTTCCAACTGTGGTTCGCTCTTCAGGTAGTTTACCTGGCACTGGTTTTGTCATCGCTGTGGTGCGGAATCTCTTGCAACCAGGACACTTGCTTCGGACAAACTTGACCATACTGCGTAACTTTGGCACCCAATACTGCTCACGAACCGCCGCCATCGTCAAACCTACTCCCCCGTGAATCGTTTCACAGTGGACTCGTTGGACTAATTTCTCTGTAAACTTTGCATTGTTTGGAAGATATATCGGGTGCTCCCCTTGTATCCGTCCATGGCATACCGTCAGGTTGTCTGCGTTAGGTCGCAAGTCGAGTTGAGCTTTGATCTTCGGATAGTGTGATTCCTTTCTTTCTCTTTCCTGGACTCGTTGGATCCACCACTTTCGCTCTTCCTTCACTTCTTCTGTAGTTACCGGACCAAATCTCTTTGTTTGGTTTCTGCAATTGTGTATAAACCTCTTGATCCACACTCCAACTCTTAGGGCACGTCGTAAGTTTACTCGTTCAAGGAGGCTGTCGAATCCGTCAGTATCTGGGTTGCTCGTTGCTACGTTGAGAATTTCTCTCGTCATTTTAGCTTCTGCTTCAGATGCTGGCGATGATTGCGTCACTCGGTTTTCTGGCCACCTGCGTTCGTCTTGAAGCCATTCAGGTCCGTTGTACCAAAGTGATGAAGACTTGACAGGACCGCCTCTGCTTGCAAGGTCTGCAGGATTTTCTCTGGTTGGGACGTGTCTCCATTGGATCTCCTTCTGTAGCTGTATTTTGGCGACTCGATTAGCGACAAACTGTTTATACTGGCCATTTCCCTTGATCCAATGCAAAGCGACGGTACTGTCCATCCATCCGTATGATTGCGGTGTGGGGACGTTGTCTAGGGCGTTTCGTACGTTTACTAGCAGATTTGTAGCCATGTGTGCTGCAACCAGCTCGAGTCGAGGTATAGTTAATCCTCGCTTGGCAAGACGACTTTTTGCTGCTACCAACCGTTGCGTGGTACCTGAACTTTGTCTGACAACCGAATAAACTGCCGCTCCAACTCCTTGCATCGATGCGTCTCCAAAGGCATGTAATTCCACTTCTTCTATTGTCTCTCGGTAATCCGTGATTGGACGTGGTACTGGGTGTTCGCGAGGCAGTTGCTGTTCCCATCTCTTCCACCGACGTAGAAGAACGTTATCCAGTTGCGCGTCCCATGATGCTTTCTTCTCACAAACCTCTCGATAGATTTGTTTGCCAGTGAGAGTTAGCGGTGCAACTATCCCTAGAGGATCGTACACCCGGGCCAGCTTTCCAAGTATTCCGCGTTTTGTCGGTGGTGTTTCTTCGGTAGGGAACACTACGTTTAAAGTGTCTTGCTGTTTATCCCATTTAAGTCCAAGTATCTTTGATTCTTCTTGTTTTACGTTGAATTGCTGTTTGGCGTATGTTTGCTCTTCGACACTTTGAACTGCTAGGTTGTTGTCTTCTTCCAGCTCATCGATGTTTGAATTCCATTTATGCAGCTGGAACGTTGCATCTTGCAGAATCTCCGTGGCTACTTGCTGTTTTCGTTGCGCTTGGTTGACTGTCTGACCTCCAGTCAGCAAGTCGTCGACGTAGAGACTTTTTCTCAGCTCTGCAACGACATCTGGACATCTCTCTTCCCATGCATCTAGATGTGCTTCGAGTACACCGTTCAATAGAAATGGTGAAGGCGCTAAACCAAACAAGGCACGTGTGAAACGGTATGTTTCAATTTCGGTTTCTTCACTTGACCGCCAATGAAATCTCAGTGCGTCTCGCTCACTTTCTCGAATTCTTATCTGTAGAAACGCTTGGCGGATGTCTCCACATACAGCTATTGGGTAGGCTCGCTGACGAATTAGAACGTCCCACAATCGATTTTGCAGTGGTGGTCCGGGGTTGAGACATTCGTTGAGCGAGGGGGCATCAGGAGATGCACGCGCCGACGCGTCATACACGATGCGTAATTTCGTTGTCGTTGCCGTTTCTCTCACCACCGCCTTGTGCGGGATGTAAAATTCTCTCCCCGAGACTTCCTTGGGTGCTTTCTCCACGATATTCGCTTTGATTTGGTCTTGGATAACTTCGTTGTATGCTGAACTCTGTCCCTTTCGCTGTAGACTTCTTGTCAAGTTTCCAAGACGTTGCAGGCTTCCTTGTTTGTTGTTGGGTAATTCAGGATGGTTTCCTCGCCACGGCAATCCGGTCTCATACCATCCTTCATCTGCTCGACGAAGCTGTTCTTTAAACTCGGAGTGTACGATTCCTTGGTCGTCTTCCGCTGCGTCTGCGAGACCGAGAACATCCATTCGGCACAAATTTTCATAATCGCTTTGCGAGGTTTGAGTTAAGAGCATAGTCTTTCGATCGAATTCTGCTCCCGGGCTCATAATAAACCAGCCCATCTTGGTGAGCTCTGCGACTGGTTCGCCGTCGTTGCCAACGTATGGTTTCGTCTCAGTTTTTATTCTCGCGTATTCACCACTTCCGAGAATTATGTGTATAGGCAGTTGGCTTTTCTTGTCGTTGTCGGCCATTTCCACTCCCGATAGATGAGCATAATCGCGAATTAAATCGGCATAGTGAGGGTTTTCAATTGAAAGCAGTTCGGCTTTGTTTACTTTCACGAATTTCACTGGCATTTCATGCTTTCCGTCGACGGATTCAGCGTTTAGTTGGTATGTTTCCATTCGAACATGCTTGGTAGACATGAGCATCTCCACTTGTTTCATTTGGGCCGCCACTGGCTTCGCATTTAAGATGTTTACAAGCTTCGCTGAAATGTACGAACTGCCCGACCCCGAGTCAATTAGCGCTCGACATTTGACGCCGTTGACCTTCATAACGATAACAGGAAATACACCGTCTGATGATTGATTTGTTGTCAAGACATGCTTTTGCTCAGCTTTCGACGAGTCGCAAATAGAGGTGTGGTGACGTTTTCCACATTGTTGACATGTTGTTTTGCTCGAACATTCGGCGGCGCGATGGCTACCAATCGCACAATTGAAACATAAACGCTTCCTCGCTAGGATTTGTTTTCGCTCAGAGACGTCGGTTATCTTGTCGCAAGTCGTTGCTTTGTGATTTGCATCACCGCAGTAAACACATTCACGAGACTTCGCGTGGAACGATCTCGTTGAACGTTCTTTCTCTCGATCGTGTCGGTTTGGATCGACTGGGTTACGTCTGGTCCACAGGCGAATAGCTTCAGAAAATTGTGCAAAATTCCACTTCTCCCAGTTTGGATCTGTTCTTACGATGTCTCCACGAATAGCTGGTAGTTTGTCTAAAGTCATCGCGACGTTCCCATCGACCTGACTGATTTTATTCATTGTTTGCAAGGCTTGCACACAATGGTTGAGTCGCTCGCTAAAATCGCTGATTTTCTTCGGGTTTGCGCTCTGAATATATGGTAAATCCATTATCTCCTTGATATACGACTTCACAATTTCCGATTCCTTCCCGTATCGATCTTGTAGAATTGATTTCGCGCGGTTGTAACCCTCTGACGTAAATGGTAGTGAATCAATAACATGCTTTATTTTGGGATCAAGTAACTCACACAAATATGTGAACTTAGTTATTGGCGCGATACTAGTTTTGTCAATTGTTTCGGTAAATTGACCCCAAAACCTTTGCCAATCCTGATAATTACCACTGAATTTAGAAATAACAAGCTTCGGTAGCTTTGCCATGGTACTTTGAGACTCACCTGTCGCTATTTGGCTGTCCTTTGTCGGGAAAGCGTTCTCCGCCTTGGCACTGGTTAACTCCGTCTGAAATTTCATCCTCGTTTCGTGTAGTTTCGCTTCAAAGGTGATCTGCTCTTCTCTTGCGTTCATTTCTTGTTCTTTCTTGCGCTGTTCGAGCCAATTTCGTAATCGCTCAATCTCAATGTCAGCTTCGGCTAATTTCATATCTAGTTCAGTGTTCCATGTTGTTATTTCAGTCAATTCTTCTTTCGCCTCGATTTTTCTCTCTTCGACTGCTACACGCATTTCGTTAATGCTTTCGGTGATGGACTTAAGTGCAGAACATTGTCTCTTGATAGCTTCTTGACTATTTGAATCGATAACGCCATTTGTCTTTTCCACTGAAATACGAAGTTGTGTCAGTTTGATATTTAATCTCGCTTGTGTCGCTTCCATATTTAAATATCCCTTTGTCGGAGGTGCCACTTGTTGTAAATTACCTGCCTCCCAAGGTAGATTCCACAAACAATTCAATAATAGTTTTAACAATATAATATATACATTTATTCACTCCCGTGTACAGCTCGCTTTTGTACTATCTCGCTAAGAACTCTGTGCCGTCGCGCACTCCTTCGACAGTTCGACTGTTGACTGTTCGATTGTTTTTTTTTACGAGGTTGTCACGAGACCTAATGTAACCGGAAACGGCCCAGTTCGCAACACCTTGCTTTTTCTACACGCGTGTAAAGTGGACTCCACGCATGTCGAGATTAGCACCCTCACCCGGGCTCCGGGCCTTCGGCCCTACGCCCGGGCTCGGGGATTAATTCAGATACAGTGTAATTTATTCATCAAAATATGAATTGCAATAAATCCACTCTGCGAAGTTGATCCAAAGAATTGTAACGATAGCTTTGGTTAAAGTCAAGAACAACATTAGATATGTGTTTCTTCCCGACATTTAAATGTATCCTGGATAATCGTGGGGAGTATCATGATGAATAATGCTAGCCAGTTGTATTTATGATAAAGGTTCACATGAGTGATTCGGCAGAGCGTTAAATATTTCTTATTTCTTATTCATGTATACGTATTATACAAGAACGAAACACAAAGACCGCATAAATTTTCTTGCCAAAACACCCCAAAATTCTGGGTGTCACGTGACCAGCCGATGCCAGGGCCATTTTCGCCGACCTCCCAACGTGGAGGCAAAATGCCCTGGGGACGAGGTTGGCCTCGCGCGCGATGAAGACGTGCCTTAAGCTGGATTTCCATTCAGTGCATTTTGTCGCGCGATCGACTTTTCTCGATCGCTTTCTTTTGAAATGTGTGTATTCAACCAAAGCTAATGAAATGCGTTCCGCTTGACAACCCACAATTCAAAAGAAAGCGATCGCAAAAAGTCGATCGCGAGATAAAATGCACTGAATGGAAATCCACCTTTACATGAGACGCAAAACATTCGTATAAAAGATACAAAGACTTATGTTTGCGTCTTATTTATTTATTTATTTGTTTATTTATTTATTTATTTATTTATTTATTTATTTATTTACTCGTCTATCGCCTCGTGCCTCTACTCAACTTCTTTCGTGTTCAAATGACGTCAAACGTGCCTTTATAAGAGTACATATGCACGGAGCTTTATGTTTTATTTGTTAAATTGAACAACTGTAGATGTTTCTTTTTGTTAATTTTTATTTTTAATTCTTTAGTTTGAATGCTGCGGAGTTAATAACACACTAGACTGGGCCATTTATTATGAGAAAGCAAAGGGCAACCACACAATTGTTCCAGACAGTTGTTGTGTTGTTGAAAAGAAAGGCTGTGGTTATTATAGATACCAGAACGGAACAATTATAAATGGAATATATACTAAGGTAAATTAACATGTGCACAAAACAGTCTTAACCATCAATCCTTTGCATTTTCTCAATCTGAGACATAACATCTGATGTCGACATTGATCATTGGCAATAATGTTACAAAAGAAACATAATGGCTTTCATGATGATGGTGATGGTTGTGATGCTCGTGATGGTGGTGGTGATGCTCGTGATTGTGGTGGTGGTGGTGACGATGCTGCTGATGTGACGACGACGATGACAATGATGACGATGATGATGACGACCACAATGATGACGACCACGTTGAAGTTCATAAAAGTCATGCTCATGATTATAATATAATTTGATATTGCAGGGCTGTTTTACCGAGCTGAAAAACTTTTTGGAAGATAATCTTATGATTTTGGGAATCTTGGCGGCTGTCTTTGTCGTAATAGAGGTGAGAGGATTAGCTCATTGAACATGCGTTCGTCCTGTGTGTGTGTGTGTGTGTGTGTGTGTGTGTGTGTGTGTGTGTGTGTGTGTGTCTGTCTGTCTGTCTGTCTGTCTGTCTGTCTGTCTGTCTGTCTGTCTGTCTGTCTGTCTGTCTGTCTGTCTGTCTGTCTGTCTGTCTGTCTGTCTGTCTGTCTGTCTGTCTGTCTGTCTGTCTGTCTGTCTGTCTGTCTGTCTGTCTGTCTGTCTGTCTGTCTGTCTGTCTGTCTGTCTGTCTGTCTGTCTGTCTGTCTGTCTGTCTGTCTGTCTGTCTGTCTGTCTGTCTGTCTGTCTGTCTGTCTGTCTGTCTGTCTGTCTGTCTGTCTGTCTGTCTGTCTGTCTGTCTGTCTGTCTGTCTGTCTGTCTGTCTGTCTGTCTGTCTGTCTGTCTGTCTGTCTGTCTGTCTGTCTGTCTGTCTGTCTGTCTGTCTGTCTCATATTTAGAGATCTCTTAACAATTTTTAGGATTTAAGCTGAGGAAATTGGTCGTTTATTTGTACAAATTTGTATCCGATTTACAATACCTGATTAGAAGACATTCATTACTTTTGAATTTTCTTCATGAATTATTAATGATGAGATATATTATTTTATAGCTTATTGCAATGATTCTTGCCTTCATGCTTCTTCATTACTTCAAGAGCAACAATAATTTTGTCTGAAGATTCTCGACACTCATGGCAGACATGTAAAGTATATTAACAAAGAGAAACAGACATGCGACTCTTTTAAAAAGATTACGTTTGATTTTAATTTAAGTTGATATTCATTTTGAATGTAGTTGTTATGTTTAGATTAGAAAAAAAGGTAATATCAATATAGCTTATTGCCAGGCAAATTTTTACCTCGAATTTATAAGTGATTTTTAGGATAATAACATGGTTATTTTTAGGATAATACCATGATTGCCTTGGATAATTTTGTTCTCCGAGGGGATGTAAACCTCGTATTTCCCTCATCGCTCATGCAAGAGGGAAATTGATCCTTTGTCTTCTAATTTTCCCATGCATGTTGATGAGGGAAAATTAGAAGACAAAGAAATCCTTTGTCTTCTTCTAAATTTCCCGCTTGCATATATTTTCCCTTATCAACATGTACGGGAAAATTAGATGTAACTTCTCTGATCAACCGTGTAAATTTCCGTGTAAATAATATTACAAACTAATAACATGACTTGAGGGAAATTAGCGATTAAGTTCCCCCTTTGCCAAATCTTTCCTCGGCGGCGGGAAAATTTAATCGCTAATTTCCCTCAAGTCATGTTATTACTTATAATAATAACATGGTTATTTTTAGTAGTATCACATCGTCTCCTGCTAGTATTACCACAGGTTTGGTTGAGTTCGAGGATTTTATTCTGTTGGTGTCCAGTGAAAACGTCCTCCAGTCAAAACGTCCTCACTTCTTCCAAACTGATTGGGGAACATGTCAACATACATATAATACTCTTTGTTATATAGCTTGAGTTTCACTGGATACAACGATGACTGTCATTGGTTGGTTTGTGGTCACATGACCTTAGCTAAGTTTAACTAGAACTTTGAACTCTTCACGGTATCCTATAAACAAAAGCTTGTTTGGTACGGAAAAAGGAATATTTATAGGTCTTCAAAGCAATGTGTGAAGATTAACTGGAGAAATGTATTGCTGTTCTTTTGTTCTGAGACTCTTATTTGTTTGGTTGAAGTGAAATTTCGGAGCCAGGCGAAATGTTTTGGTAAGTCTTAGCGTTTGTCTTTTGTGTACTTTCCCTTGATAAACGTCGACATTATTCAGCGAAACTCAAGCCATATAACAAAACACTTAATGTCTGACCCTCGGGAAACAGTTAGTTTTGTTTTCCCTCGAGTCTCGATGTTTCCCTCGACTTCGTCTCGGGAAATATCAAGACTCTCGGGAAAACAAAACTGTTTCCCTTGGGAGCAGACATTAAGTGTATAATATAAGACTTATTATTATATTTTTGACATTGACAAATACATTCTTCAAATGTTTCACGCCAGTATTAAATCTGTTCTACTGTAAAAAGCTGCAAGATCAGGCTCAAAGGCAAAGTTTCTGTTGCCAGTCTTTACTTGTATCAAGTTTCCATTTTTATAGCAACACATAAATACAGCTACAAAGTCTAGTCAAACGATACAAATTAACCATCTAACTGCTTGAGGTATTCTGTATTCACTTACGTACGTTTTTTTTAACTTTCAAATAATACTGTATTTATCTTTTTGACTTCTATGCATGACCCGAGGACGTTTTGACTGGCAAGCATTCTGTTGATGAACGTAGCAGAAGTAGGCTGGATTTTCAATCGTCTCCCGGGTCCCGGTATACATATATCTCCCCCGAAAGAGACGTCTGGACGCGTTAGTCACAATAACTCAGAAATTTAATAACATTTACATGGTGTAACCCAAAAATTGTGTTACATCTATTTTATATATCGCCTTACAAAGCTACAAACAATATATAATTTTGGCACGTTTAGAAAGGTTTGTTGTGAGATAAAATATATTCCGAAAAAAATGATGCAATCGTATTAAAGTGCCTTTGAAGCGAAAATTATTATTGTCTTAAATGAAAGAACTCTTAAAACTACAACGTAACATCTTTTGCAAATCTTCGTTTCCATGCTTCGTTGTTGAGATATTTCAGTTTCTTTGATATGCAAATTAAACACTTTGACATCACACGTGTATAATGAGTTATCGGAGAAAGTTCTATACCTTTGCTATTATCAAACGAAATCACTTCGAAGCCGATCCTGTGTGTCTATTTCGCATACAGCATTAGACATACAGATTTTTAATTGATTTCGTTTGATAATAACAAAGATACCGAACCTTCTCTGATAACTCATTATACACGTGTGACGTCAAAGTGTTTAATTTGCATATCAAAAAATTGAAATATCTCAACAACGAGGCACGGAAACGAAGATCTGCAAAAGATGTTACTTTGTCGTTTTGAGAGTTCTTTCATTTAAGACAATAATAATTTTCGCTTCATAGGCACTTCAAGGTATGATTCAATGTAAAGGTACGATTCAACGCAAGACGCGTCGACTTATTCCTTCAGTTTTCAGGATGGCATTATTTTCCCGAATATCTTTTATCTTATACTTTTTTTGTTTTTTGTTGTGTTTTTATGCCTCATATATACGGCAAGTACTCTACATTACCTGAAAATTAAACACTAGTAATTCGTTACTGTAAACTTAAAATAATATATAATCCAAAGTTATTGATTACATGTAATTGTCATTTTGATTAAATTGATGTTTTATTCAATTAACGGAGACTTTCTTTATTGCGGTGCTCTGCATGGACAGTTGGCTGCGAGCGGTTAGCTCTTTGCCTGCGAGTTAGTTAGTTAGTTAGTTAGTTAGTTAGTTAGTTAGTTAGTTAGTTAGTTAGTTAGTTAGTTAGTTAGTTAGTTAGTTAGTTAGTTAGTTAGTTAGTTAGTTAGTTAGTTAGTTAGTTAGTTAGTTAGTAAGTTAGTTAGTTAGTTAGTTAGTTAGTTAGTTAGTTAGTTACAATCATTGACAAAATTCTTGAAACAAAGCTAACATGAAATGGTTTCATGTCCCCCCTTCCCCCCACTTCAATGTTGTGGAACTCAAAACGTGTGCAATTTGCACTCAGTCACCTGCCATTACATTTAAATGTTCAGAGTAACAACATTGAAAAGGGGGGACGGGGGGATAGCAATTTATGCAAAAAAGAGGCCGAGCAATTAACATGGCATGATTCACTCGAGTTGTTTCAACTAATTTTGTCAATGATTGTAGTTAGTTAGTTAGTTAGGTAGTTAGTTAGTTAGTTAGGTAGTTAGTTAGTTAGTTAGTTAGTTAGTTAGTTAGTTAGTTAGTTAGTTAGTCGGTCAGAGAGAAACGTTTCGTTCAACCAAAATTGATTGTGGAAGGGAAAATACTTAAAAACAACACAAAAACGATTGTGTGGTAGCCAATATTTTGATGCATTAAAAATACTTTAAAACCATATGGATTGTAAGTCTTTTTACAATACTAAATAGGTGTCATCCACATGCATGTATAGCAGGAACAATTCCACTGGCGAGAATTGTTGAAAATTTTCGTATTAAACGGGATTGCATTGCATCGGTGGACCATTAGCCTGTGTGCAGACGCTCTCGGGCTCTAGGGGGATTTTCCGACCATGGGCTTTGAAGAGAGAAAGTGTTCACCAGATATACCATTCTTCTGCATAACGGACGTAAACAAAGAAGCTTACAAGGGGAGATAATCAACAAGTTCAACCAGTGAGTTGAGGGAGTCCATTGCCCTGTATAACTGGACTACATGCGCCTTTCATCAATGACTGGCAATGGGCAGCCAATCCAAGCACCCGATCCGCACGTTGTATCTAATAAACTACTAGACATTATATACACATTGTATCCAGTAAGTTACTGGAAATTGTTTAATTCTAAGATGCGCCAATTAACGGATTAAAACTCACTGCGCATCCCACAATCTTTGTCAAGAACTGTTGACCATAAATTACAAAAGGGGGGTTGGACGGGGAGGCGGCTAACCCCCCCCCCCCGACACTTTTCAAGTTAGGGTTAGGGTTCCCCCGGGAAACTCACATTTTTTAGGGTTGGGGGGGGGGGGGGGGAAGGGTTTCATTAATAACCTCTTTGTTAAACAATTTCTAGTAACTTACTGGATACAATGTGTATATAATGTCTAGTAGTTTATTAGGTACAACGTGCGGATCGGCTGGAAATTGATTGATCGGCCTGCGGGCGCAGCTGAGCCCTCAGTCAAGTTAACATATTGGTCAGCGGTCACTACCATAAGAGAAGACTTATTTCCACAGTAAAATATATTAAAGGGGCATATGACTCGAAAATTAAATTTGTCTTATCGAAAAGAACATTTAAAATGATAAAATAACATTTTTGCAGTTTTTGGTTTCCTCACTTCATTTTCGAGATATTCCAGTTTGTTTGATATGCAAATGACACAACTTTTTACATCACATGCATAATGAGTATTATGAGTTACTGAGAGGTTACATATATTTGCTATTGTGAAACGAAATCACTTGGAATTACATGTTTGGTGACAGTTGTAGGTAGAAACACGCACATGCTTCCTTTGAGTTATGACCACGCTTTCATAATAAATAGCAAAGATGTGTAAACTTTTCTGATAACTCATTATGCACATGTGACATAAAAAGTTGTGTCATTTGCATATCTGGAATATCTCAAAAACGAAGCAACGACAGCAAAAGATGTTATTTTATCATTTTAAATGTTCTTTTCAATAAGACAAACTTAATTTTCGAGTCATATGCCCTTTAAGTAAGAAAGTTATCAGTCAGCAATAAAGACCAGTCGAAGGTGAAATATACATTTTAAATTAAAAGAAAGAATCAAAGGAAAACTTCAATTTCATTTTTATTTCTTAAGCCATGAGCACACATGCCCCACCAACAGCCTTGATTTTTTCCTCAGCTTTCCGACTAAAAAACTTTGCCTTAACAATCACTGGCTGCTTTGGTAATAATCCTTTGCCAAGAACTTTGTAATATCCCTAAGAAAAAAAGAACAATTTATTGTTTAAAATTTGTGTAGGAATTAGCAATCAAAATTACATTTACTACAAACAAAAATTGAAATACTTACAGCTCTAACTACATCAATAACAGGAGCAGGACCTTCTGTTTTGGTTTTGTAATTTTCTCGAGTTTGTTCACTGACTAAAGACCATAATTTATCTAAATTGATAGTTGGACAGTGGTATTTATTCTTCGTTAAATGAAAGTATCTCATTCCAACTTTTCCAAAATAACCAGGATGGCTGAAAAACCCATAAAAAGTTTACCATTAACATTGTACAAAACTACCTCCCACCATTAAGAGCAGTTGCTAACCATTATTACAAGGGAACCAGTCTACCACCATACATGCTGTGGAGAACATACATCGTCTTCAGTGGGATGAGTTAGGGTGTTACCAAAAATTTATTTAGAGGCAATATTTGGCAAGGGTGTGTAATATGTGTGGATATGGTACCCCCAAACATTTAAGTTGTATTTTCACTTACTATTTATCAAAGTTTATCCTGTGATGTGTAAGGCCACCAGCATTACCACGACCTCCAGGATGTTTTCTATGCTTGCCTAAACACAATAAAACTTTGTTGTTTGAAGGGTAATATTTAATACTGTAAGATTTGAAAAGTAATGACTCCCGAAAAGCAATTGGTTGTTGATGTTGACAATAGTTGCCTACATCAGCATAGATTATTTATTTACATCTTTTCAATGTTAAATCCAGAATCTCTAAATTTTTGTGGTCATGCATAGTCGTCTAATATGTTTGACCAATCACGTAGCTTATAGCAATAATTGATAGTAAGTGCCAATTACAAGCGATTTATAAAAATCCTTGCAAATATGCAGGTCAGAACATGAATTTGATTGCTGGTCCACAAAAGGACTTCATCAGGCTTTAATTTTAGTTTCCAGCTGCGATACAGGCCATCAGTTCATTGGCTATTGGAAATTTAAGAGATGGCAATCATCTGATCTTAAAATATACACCATTAACCAATACTGAAGGTATCTTCAGAGCTGACAGAAATCAAGTTTTTCAGTTCTGAAAATATCCTTAATATATACGACGACGAAAGCTGGGCTACAATAAAATCCAAAAAAATACGTCCATCTATAAAATTTAAGTTGTCATCGCCAAAACTTCAAACTTTAGATCAATTCCTTTTCAAAGTAATTGAAGCAAATAAAGTCGAGCTTCTCTTTACTTGAGCTTTGGAAATATACAGTGTTTGTGTTTCTAGAAATCACGACGTACCAATACGACCATGTCCATGGCTCACATGTCCACGAACTTTTCTCGTTTTCTTCAGTCGTGCTGTCTAATAAAGAAAGGACAAGTAGGACATTAAGAAATCGGTTTTCTTTTTTAAATTTTTGATAAACTACTTCTAGAAATATAACGGCATTGGGATAAGTCGGTGAGAAAGTAGGATGGCCTTTATTCAAGAAGATTTTGATGGATAAAATAAAGCGAAATAAAAGATTTTCTCACCATCTTTCGTTGGCGATATTCAGAGAGAAGGAAACATTGGTAACCAAGCCTTTTCAATGCTCGTCGCTGACCAGCGGTTTTTGTGATTTTAGTGATAAGTACTTCGTTCTAGGTTCACATAATAGTTAGGCATTATGTGAATTCCAATAGGCGAGTTTCAGGGTGTTGCGCGCGCATCATTTTTCAAAAAAACTGGCAAGCTCCACTCAAAGTAAACATACTGTTTAAAATAAACAAAGTGTAGATACAGTTTCTGGATATAAAACATTGTTATTCTGCTGTTGTTGGCTCGCTAGCAAGTCTGTTTGCCATTCCTTACTTTGTGGGGAGCCCGCCAAGAGCCCGCCAATTTCTTTCCAAAACGATCCGCACGCAACACCCTGAAACTCGTCTTTTGATTTGAATTTTTAATTATTTATTGTGATATTGAGGTTTGTATTTTCAAAATGGTATAAATGAAACGACGTCAAAGCAGGTATTTGTGTTTGTTTCTTCCTTTTCTTCAATATAATAAACTGCTTGAAAATTTTAATGAAGAAAATGATAAAATATAGAATATGCTATTCAAGTATGGCAGTGTGCCATTAAACGTGCAACAGAAATTCAACCTCGTCCCCAGGGCATTTTGCCTCCACGTTGGGAGGTCGGCGAAAATGGCCCTGGCATCGGCTGGTCGATTCTATAATCGGATTGGCCGGTTTAAAAACTTGATTAATTCAGATACAGTGTAATTTATTCATCAACATATGAATTGCAATAAATCCACTCTGCGAAGTTCATCCAAAGAATTGTAACGATAGCTTTGGTTAAAGTCAAGAACAACATTAGATATATGTTTCTTCCCAACATTTAAATGTATCCTGGATAATCGTGGGGAGTATCATGATGAATAATGCTAACCAGTTGCATTTATGATAAAGGTTCACATGAGTGATTCGGCAGAGCGTTAAATATTTCTTATTTATTATTCATGTATACGTATTATACAAAAACGAAACACAAAGACCGAGGGGCATTTCACTCCAAAAAAGCGTACGGGATTTTCGGATTTTTAAAAATCCGCGGATTTTTTAGCGGATTTTTCCCGGATTTTTTAGCGGATTGAAAATCTGTTGGATTTTCCGGATTTGTTTGGATTTTCCGGATTTGTTTGGATTTTCCGGATTTGTTCGGATTTTCCGGATTTTTTCTGGATTTTTTCCGGATTTTTTTTAATTATAGAGTTATAGAGCTAGGTAACGTTTTGAACAAATAATCAATAGATAGCTTAAGTTCTACGACGTCGACGTTATGCCAGGACGTCAGGGTCGAGTAGAGGACTGGGACTAGGACCACAGCCTTCAGAAACTAACGAAGGCTGTGGCATGCAGTCATTTTGTTTAAAATTCAAACAAGTCCATTATTCTTTCAAAAACAGTAAAAGACAATGGTGAATAACTTTTGGTTTTGTAATTATATTTTACAACATAACGTCATTGTAACAAGAACACATATTTAGTAGTAATGGGCTAAAAGTTTGCAAACTTCTCCAGCTGTTAGTGACACTGAGTGTCTTAAGAAGTTAAGTATTAACTAGTGCATCCAATCTACATGTAACTTACAAGTCGAATGTCAATTTCGTTTTCCACTGTGGTAAAACTTTCCGTACGACGTCAATTGCTAATGAAAACGAATTGTCAGAACTTTCAATCATTGTAGAATCGTCAATGCTTGCAATGTAATGTGTCAACGAGATGTAGCCAGGTGTAAAAATAAGTTATTAAAATGACAGAAAGTACATATATATCATATATCACAATAATCACATCACATATCATATCATATATCACAAATATACAGTATGATATATCATGTATCACATATTTTATATCATATCATATCATATATACAGGGGCGTAGCGTGTGGGAGGTGTGTTGGGTGTGACACGCTCCACTTTTTTGAAAACTTGCTGGGAAAACAGAGATTTTGTAGAGAAAAACGTGATTTCTCAGTAAATTGATGGGAAATTGGGAAATTCGTGATTCGTCTAGATTACTACAAGCAGTTACTAAATTTGCACCACGATTCTTAATAAAATAGAAACTTTAGAGTCTTAAATCTTATTACTCTTACAAATTCTTACTTTGTTCTTCATTGAGGCGTCTATTGTCTTCGTAGAGTTTTTGTCACTCCTTGGATTGAAGTTGTGGCCGCCATTTTGAAAAATCCGAGTACAAAAATCCGAATCCCGATGATTGTTTCCGAAGATGACTCGGACCTAGTACCTCGCGGTCACCTCAACTGCGAGTATCCCATCTACCATGACACCAAGTACTTCATACATTTTCTGTGGATTTGCGGATTTTTGAAGGATTGTGAAGGATTTCTGTGGATTTTTGAAGGATTTCTGTGGTTTTTAAAGGATTTTTCGAATTTTTTGGATTTTGAAGGATTTCAACGGATTTTGAGGATTTCATGGATTTTTTCGGATTTTTTCCGGATTTTTTCCGGATTTTTTGACGAAGTGTACGGGATTTTTGGAGTGAAATGCCCCTGAGTGATTCGGCACAGCGTTAAATATTTCTTATTTATTATTCATGTATACGTATTATACAAAAACGAAACACAAAGACCGCATAAATTTTCTTGCCAAAACACTCCAAAATTCTGGGTGTCACGTGACCAGCCAATGCCAGGGCCATTTTCGCCGACCTCCCAACGTGGCGGAGGCAAAATGCCCTGGGGACGAGGTTGCAGAACATTGTGTATATAAATTATGTCACAATGAATAATTAAAAATTCAAATCTAAAATGTTTTTGACACTCAACTATTCACTCTAGTATCAGTAATATCGTATTTCATATAATATATCTGTACTTCAAATCTTGACTTCATGGCATGGCGAAGATATTTTGGCATTCAATGATGGTATATTGGTACATTTAACCAAAAAATCACAGCTCAAATGACAACTAAACATTGTTTATCATGCTGGATTAAAATAATTCTACAAGAAACAATATTTAATGCTTAAAGGTGATATCCTGCGCGTTCTGCACATGATCCGCCAACTTTGTTTTGAGCAACCTCTAACAAGACATTCGTAGATAATTACATGAAGTACTCAACCTAAGCAGAGTACTTCATGTAATTATCTACGAGCATGGGCCTGGCGAATCTCAGAATTTTGCAAATGACATACTAGTGACGTCACACGGTAAACACAAAGGTCACAGACAAGGTTGCGCAAGGTTTGCCTCGTCATTCAATCTCGTGATTATTTTACAAAACAAACGTAGTTTAATGATGGGATCAAAGTACAAAACCCAGGAAAATGCTACGTGAAAGGACAAAGTACGACATCACGCAATTTCGGAGTCTTTTTGTCCAAAACGGTTCGTTAATTTCAGTTGCTTTGTTCTTGGCCACTCAAGCTTTCAGCTTTGGTGTAGAAAGGCTTTCCTTGCACGTGGTTTTATCAACAACAATAAATCCTAGTCGTTTCATTAATCTTTAATAAGCGATGTCGCATAAGTTACGGTTGTGTACAAGAATTATGGTCGAAGCAAGGACAAAGGAACTCGCTTATTCCTTATGTCGAAAATATCTTGGTGGCGAATGGGCCAAAGTGTCTTTTACAAATTTTCAAATCGAACGAATTGAGTGAGTAGATGTTGTATTATTATATATTAGATATAAATGTGAATGTTTAGTGTAGATATTTTCGTTTGTATATCTGTGTTTAGTGTGATTAAATTGCTAATTATTTTACAACGAAAGTTGTGTAATCTTGCATGGATGACTCAAGTTGGGAGTCGTTGTTTATATTTCAATACAATTACACAATTACAAGTAAAAGACAGTAAAGACAAACCAGACACGATTTTGCTTGCCATTGACTACATTTTCTGCTTAAGATTGACTAGGTACATTATTTTTTATACATTACTAAATTCAATTATCAATATCTTTGTTGGCATTGAATACATGTATATGTCATATTTTGCCTATTTAAACATAAACTTTAAGCTTAATTGCTATTTCGTTTTGAAATTGATTTGAACGAAATAAAAATGAAAGGCATTTGTATTTACCAGCTTTAAAGGAAAGCTGGTAAATACATCTGCAAATACAAGTGCAATTGTGCTAAAGATATAGTGGATCCTAGCATCTGAAAACTGATCAATGCATATATGCATATAGTATGCTTGTTGTTAGAACTAAATGTTTTACAGATATAAATATCATGTATCATCTACACATTGTAGATAATGAAGATAAAATATTAACACCCCCATGTCTAGCTAGAGTTAAGGTCTGCACAACCAGGTTAATGCATGTGCCAACGCGTGCGCATGCAATACATGCATCAAACGAAAAGGACTGATAAATGTCATAATGTTTGCTTCCAGAATATAATAATATTAACAGGCTAAAAACAGTTAAAATGAAATAAAATACAAAACGTTTTCGATTTCAAGTCATCTTCAGTGTAAAGTTTACACTGAAGATGACTTGAAGATGAAAACGTTTTTTATTTTATTTTATTTTATTTTGACAGTTTTTAGCCTCTGTATATATATATATATATATATATATATATATATTGTTGATAGATTTTATTTAAAAAAAATGAATGTTGCTACTACTTTTTAAATAACACCTATCTTGCTCTACCTTCAAAAGTATTGAGCACTCTGTGGTCTATTGTAAACAACTACTTTAACCATATGTATATATATATATATATATATATATATATATATATATATATGGTATATATCTAATAAGTCCTTGCTACACATCAGTGATCGACCTTATGGCTTTGGTTCTAGTTCAGGTGTTGGTTGGTTTTCTGTGTGACTTAAGGGTGTTCAGACATATTTATTTTGACCCGTTGCTAGGGAAAACTTGAAACCAAGAGAACCGATAATTACAAATGCAAGGCGCTGTATATAGATATTGCCCTGGGCAACACTCAACATGGCAATATAGTAATTATATGTTTTTTCAAAAATCTCCTCAACTATTAAATAAGTCATATCGAACCTCGACTGCTTTTAACCGCCGTCATCTTGGCTTAGCCCGCTTTATATATAAAACGCATGTTATTTTAACATTTCGATTACATGGCAAGCGGGCTAGCCCAGTTTGCTGGGATCCCAGTTGTCACAAGCGGGCTAGCCTGGTTAACCGAGATGAAAATGTCCATGTAATCGTTTTCATCCCGGCAAACCGGGCTGAAAAACTGTTGAACTCGCTTCGATACGCGTTCGTTTGCTTGACTGTGTGAATAAATAGTCCTGAAAGGAACTGAAATAGAACATCAATGTTGTTTGTGTGTTTCGTGATCAAAGCGAAGATTTAATAAATCAATTAGTCTTCGTGAAGATGCTTTCTTGAGTTAGCTAAGACTTTAACAATCTTTTTATTAACGATGGGCTTACAAAATAAATAATAGACGAATTAGTGTAAAGCTGAAGTAGAACTAACGTAACTTTGCCCTTATTTACTTGATAATTGCGAATTTTGGTCTGAAATCATCCCAGCTTACCGGGCTAGCCTGCTCCATGTAATCGTTTCGTAAACTCACCCCGGTTAACCGGGCCAGCCCGGTCCATGTAATGGCTCCGGGCCCCCTTAATGCCCTGTTCATACAGCCTATACCGGAAAGCTTTTTGTGCCATCACGAAAACCTACTTAGTATATCATGTGAATGGACTTGGCACAAAAAGCTATCTGACTCTTCCAAGATCTGAGCATCGGAGCTGCGTACCAGTGCCGCAACAGGCATTTTGTTAGACTTGCGGGTTTGTTTGGAGATGTTTTATTTTGATTTAATAGATGTGTGAACAGCGAGCCTTTCCGGTATGCTTTTGAGGGGATTTGAATTTGAATTTATTAGCTTCACCAATACATGACTTGACAATAACAGATTACCATTACAATAACGGAGCAAATTACAATAACAGAAACAAGGAGGCAGGGTGACTGCAACAGCATAGCCAATTTCTGCGGGCCCAGTGGAGTGGGAGGGGGGGGTGTTCCAAACCGCAATACCGCGAAAACAATGGTTGTAATAGAACGCAACAGCATAGCCAATTACTGCGGGCCCAGTGGGGGGGGGGGGTGGGGGGGTTCCAAACCGCAATACCGCGAAAACAATGATCGTAATATAGAACGCAGTACCGTGTCGAAAATTGAAGGAATACCAAAAACTCCTTGAATGGGTAAAACAGAAAATACCGTATGAAAAACACGACAATAACGCAATACCGAAACTCTCAATGTCCCTCTTGGTTGAGTTTCATGCCGGCACATCAGCTATTTGGTATGGTGTGAACGGCTCCTAGTAACTTCAATAAAATTCATTGTTTGACGTATATCATGTTGTGTAAAGAAATTTTAACAGCCGTGGGCACTTAATGAATCAGCTTTAGCTTTAGCTTTAGAATACATTCTTGCATGCAAGTTCGATCTAGTCACTGATGCAGGCCTTGAGAAACTGTTAACCATTTGTTTGAAGCTTTTAATAAACAACTTTTCACCAAGATGCTTTCGACATGCGGAATGAGCGAGTTAATTCTTTCGTCCAAGCTTCGACGGCCATAAATCTTGTACACAATCGCAAGTTATGCAACATTATTAAATTTTGATATTATAGAATTGTCGTTCTTTGATTATCTAGTGATAGAAACTTGTTACTACTTGTTTCACCAATGACAACCAAATGTGGCAAATGGGCCAAAGTGTCTTTTACAAATTTTCAAATCGAAAAAATTCCGTGAGTAGATATTGTATTTAACGTTAACTTTAACTTTAATTAATAAAATCGACTAGCAGTGATATAACAAATACCACCGAATTACTCGAGTTTTTACAAGCTTATTCATGCTAAAAAGTTAAAATTATTCTATAGATAGAAGGTAATTAGAGTTACTAATAGAAGCGTTAATAAAACAATTTTTAAAACGGTTCGTTTTGCTAAAAGGGATAGAAAAAGGACTATTGGATCTGAGGTTATAAGGTTTAAGGTTCTTGGGCGGTAGTAAAGAATGAAGCTTGTGAGTTGGATCAAATACAATGTTTTTAAACAGTTTCTCGCACAGAATTCGACGGCAATCTCTGAGAGTGATTAATCCAGCGGTGATCATGGCTTGCGAATAGGATAGGAATGGATGGATAATACGAAGAGCTCGACGTTGTAACTGCCATTCTAGATCGTCGCTTAAGTATTCCAGTAGAGCATAATTGTACACCTGAAGTGTAAAATAAGCACAGTTGTTTTTCCGGTACACCAGCCTGCTTCAGTTGAACAAGAAAGTATAGTCTCTTTGATGATTTAGACAAAACAGAATCGACATGGGCATTCCATTTAAGGTCGTTGCTGACCACAAGACCTAGAATTTTGACAGTTTTAACGACTTCGAGATCTTTGTTATCAACTTTGATTGGATTGAAGGAGTATTGTATTGCATGTTACGATATATAAATGTGAATGATTTTTGTTGATGTTTTAGTTTATATATACCTATGTTTAGTGTGATTAAATTGCTAATTATTTTACGACGCCAGTTGTGTAATCTTGCATTTGAGTAAATGAGTTGGAGAGGTTGATTCAATGCAATAAATTGACAGACCAAGTACGATTTAACGATAAATTCGTTGGCATTTTTGTTGTTTTATTGTACAGAGGAGCATGGCAGGAGCACTCACTGAAAATTTCAAGAGAATCTGATGCGTAGTTTCCGCGCTATTAACTCTCAAAGTTTGCCATGGCTAGTTCGTTCTTGGAGAAAAATTGGGCTTTTTCGGTAACAATGCTTATGACGTACGCAGATAAACAACTATGCATAAGAACAATATATTTCACTATTAATGATCCATCTGCGTACGTCATAAGGCATTGTTACCAAGAAGCCCAAATTTCCCCAAAACAAACTATCCACGGCAAATTTTGAGAGTTGATAGCGCGAAAGTTACGCATCAGATTCTCTTGAAACTTTCAGTGAGTGCTCCTGTCATGCTCCTCTGTACAATAAAACAACAAAAATGCCAACGAATTTTTCACTTCATAGACACTTTAATAAGCCTTTCTAACCTCGTTTGTGTGTCTGCAATTCAAAAGAATCTTTGGGTCATAACGAGGCTAGGAAGGCTTATTTAGATGCACATAAAAGAATATTTAAAGTGGTGGGCATTGTGAACGTGGTCTATTGATTGCGAGTTCTTGCCACGAGAAAAAAATAGTTCAAAATTTCTACGAGCGCTAAAACACTCGCAGCGAGCTGGCGAGTACTGGGACTTTTTCCATGTATTCATTGGACAACAATTTTATATTTGCGATGAAGTTTTGCGACGAACATTAATATTTGTATGAATTTTTCTGCTGAGAGAAATTTAATATTTGGAAAGACGTTTTATATTTATATTTTTATATTTATATTGTAGTTACAAATGCGTTTTGGGATGTATATACAAGCCTGTATATCATACTGACTTACTACTGTTGTTCGAATAGAAGCGTCCTGATAAGCAATTGCAGATGGGATTATAAGTCGAAAACGAATCAGATAATTCGTTTATTGGTGCGTGCGTGCGTGCGTGCGTGCGTGCGTGCGTGCGTGCGTGCGTGCGTGCGTGCGTTCGTTCGTGCGTTCGTTCGTTCGTTCGTTCGTTCGTTCGTTCGTTCGTTCGTTCGTTCGTTCGTTCGTTCGTTCGTTCGTTCGTTCGTTCGTTCGTTCGTTCGTTCGTTCGTTCGTTCGTTCGTTCGTTCGTTCGTTCGTTCGTTCGTTCGTTCGTTTGTTCGTGCAGGCCTGGGTCTGATTACTAAGACCCCGTTTACAGGATGCCGGTACAATTTGAAAACGGAACAAAATCATGCCGTTTAGGCCTTGCGTTTACACGATACCGGCACAAAAATGACATGAAAACGGCACAAAATGAAGACGGGTTCCTTGACGGTATGAAATGAAAACGGAACACTAACCGGTACCGTGTAAACGCCCGTGCCGTAACCGATTGATGACGGTAATCACGATATATACGACCACAATATTCGGGTCAGCAGTATTCACAAAGTCTTCTCAATTCTCATTGGAAGAGAGTAGTCACATGCTAATCCGTCATTATATTATACCGGTACCGTGTAAACGCAAGACTTTTTGGCCTGTATTTACACACCGGCATGATTTTGTTCCGTTTTCAAATTGTACCGGCATCGTGTGAATGGGGTCTAAACTACAGGTCTGGTTTTGGTTGGGTTCAGTTGCGCTTAAGTGGCACTGGACGAAAAATTAGGTTAACCTGTATTTGTTGAAGTGTAAATGTGTAGCAAATATAATATTCGCTCGAATTTGCAGGTAAACGAGGGGAAGCCCGTATTTACTCAGCATTTAGCAAATATGCAACAAATACGTGCTTCCCCTTGTTTGCCATACAACAAATTTCAATAAATATTATAACATAGCTTTGATATAGCAACGTTTTTGATTGGCTGTCGTGCGTGCTCCATAACTCGATGGAACGCGGCAAAAAAGCGCGGGGGGAAAATTCAAAGCAAAACTGAGTTTTAAGTTGACTTTTTGTGGCCTTTTATATTATCAAAATACCAAGTCATTTAATTTTATTGAGTAATAAAGAACAACGACCCAGAAGACATAAACTGGGTCTGGGTAACCGAGTTTAAACTGTCCTTTTGGTTGGATTTTAGTGAGCAAAAAAGACTTGGATGCGAAAGTAGAAAAACACAACAACCAAAACGATTCACCGGCTTGTGAAAGGATTTAATGCTATAGTTATAAAAGAAATGGCTCATGGTTTAGTGTGCTCCATCGAGTTATGGATGCACTTGGGAAATTTGGAGCTCGGCTACGCCTCGACCAACTCTTACGATTTTTTCGTGCTCTCCCAATTTCCCGCGTGCATCCATAACTCGATGGAGCACGCTAAACCATGAGCCATTTCTTAATTATATTTGCTATACTATCTACTTCGTCGCAAATATGAGTAAATCCATTTTTTCGTGCAGTGTGGCTTCCAGGTCTTGGCACTCGGCAATGCTGTAGCAACAACTTCTCTTCAATGTTTTAATAAAAGACTCAAAATTGTAGGTTTTATATTTTTTACAGTTTTTGATCTATAGTTTTTTTTCTTCTGCTTTCTTCAGTGGCGGCTTAACAAATCATCTTTTCCTATGTTCGTTACCAAGTGGCATGAAAAAGGACACAGTTTGTGTAAATAAAGTGCTACTTCGGCTGTACGGAGCGACTTACAGTGAAATGTCAGAAAATAGATTCCGAATGTTGGAGGAATGTCTCATTTGCGGCTTGTTGGCAGAAAAAAGTATGGGTCCAAGTCTTTATGGAATATTTCCAGAAGGAAGACTTGAGCAGTATATACCACATGTAAGTAAGAAGAACAGACGGACGGACAAACAGTTGATTGATTGATTGATTAACTCACTGATTGATTGATTGATTGATTGATTGATTGATTGATTGATTGATTGATTGATTGATTGATTGATTGATTGATTGATTCACTGATTGACTCACTGATTGACTCACTGATTGATTGATTGATTGATTGATTGATTGATTGATTGATTGATTGATTGATTGATTGATTGATTGATTGATTGAAGGACAGACAAACAAACAACAAACAAACAAACAAACAAACAAACAAACTGGCAAACGGTTTGATTGATTGATTGATTGATTGATTGATTGATTGATTGACTGACTGATTGAGTGAGTGAGTGACAGACAGACAGACAGACAGACAGACAGACAGGAAAGCAAGCAAACAAACAAACAAACAAACAAACAAACAAACAAACAAACAAACAAACAAACAAACAAACAAACAAACAAACAAACAAACAAACAAACAAACAAACAAACAAACAAACAAACAAACAAACAAACAAACAAACAAACAAACAAACAAACAAACAAACAAACAAACAAACAAACAAACAAACAAACAAACAAACAAACAAACAAACAAACAAACAAACAAACAAACAAACAAACAAACAAACAAACAAACAAACAAACAAACAAACAAACAAACAAACAAACAAACAAACAAACAAACAAACAAACAAACAAACAAACAAACAAACAAACAAACAGAAAAAAGTATGGGTCCAAGTCTTTATGGAATATTTCCAGAAGGAAGACTTGAGCAGTATATACCACATGTAAGTAAGAAGAACAGACGGACGGACAAACAGTTGATTGATTGATTGATTGATTGATTGATTGATTGATTAACTCACTGATTGATTGATTGATTGATTGATTGATTGATTGATTGATTGATTCACTGATTGACTCACTGATTGACTCACTGATTGATTGATTGATTGATTGATTGATTGATTGATTGATTGATTGAAGGACAGACAAACAAACAAACAAACAAACAAACAAACAAACAAACAAACAAACAAACAAACAAACAAACAAACAAACAAACAAACAAACAAACAAACAAACAAACAAACAAACAAACTGGCAAACGGTTTGATTGATTGATTGATTGATTGATTGATTGATTGATTGATTGATTGATTGATTGATTGATTGACTGACTGATTGAGTGAGTGAGTGACAGACAGACAGACAGACAGACAGGAAAGCAAGCAAACAAACAAACAAACAAACAAACAAACAAACAAACAAACAAACAAACAAACAAACAAACAAACAAACAAACAAACAAACAAACAAACAAACAAACAAACAGACAAACTAACTAACTAACTAACTAACTAACTAACTAACTAACTAACTAACTAACTAACTAACTAACTAACTAACTAACTAACTAACTAACTAACTAACTAACTAACTAACTAACTAACTAACTAACTAACTAACTAACTAACTAACTAACTAACTAACTAACTAACTAACTAACTAACTAACAAAAATTGCTTTTGATTATAGATGAAGTCCTTGACAAATGTTGAAATACGACAGGAACAAATATCGAAACAAATTGCAGAAAATGTTGCTGCCTTTCATAAACTAACACTACCGCTAAGCAAAGAAGCGAACTGGCATTGGAGTTCTTCTCAAAAGTAAGCTTTTTCCTTCGTTATCATATGAATTATTAATGAGAAAAGAAACTGCAAACTCGGTTCTTGCTGTATGATATTAGGGAGCTTAAAGGCCTGGCCAAACGCTTTCAACATCGCATTCAACATCATTCAACATTGTTGAACGATGTTGAATAATGTTGAAAGCACGAGTGGCTTGAACGTGGGCTATCACAAAAGCTGGAATCGACAATATCCCGCATGGCCGCATGTCTCTGTTCAACAAAGTTGAATGAAATGTGGTTCAACACCTTTCAACATTTTGAGAACAATAGAAATGTTGAACGAAAATTTGAGCATGTTCAAATTTCGTTCAACATCATTCAACACCATTCAATAACGTTCAACATCATTCAACAGGGGTGGCCAAACGCTTTCAACATGTTGAATTCAGCAATGTTGAACGATGTTGAATGAAATGTTGAAAGCGTTTGGCCAGGCACGGCGACGGCAATCTAAAGTTCAGTATCTAACAGAAATCACGAACCATTAACGTAGTGAATACCTAAAGTATGTTTTTCGACATCCAGAAGCTTTAGTGTTCTAAAAAGTTATTGTCGCATAGTTTGAAGTCAAACTCAACTAACAGGTTTTGCCCTGAAGACGTGAAAATGATCTGATTAACGTTGTATGTAGAACGGGGACAGCGTTAGGATTATCAATCAATCAATCAATCAATCAATAATCTTTATTTAAACACGGTATCACTTCATTAATACATGCTCTTCCAGTGAGCCGTGTACAATTTTTAAGAATAATTACAAATATATAAAAAACAAAAAAAAAACCCAAAAAAACAAACAATTACAAATATATAGAGTACGTATAAATTATTTACAATCTTTTATAATAATACCTGATAACTATAATAACCTAACTACGATTTAAATATTTTTTAAAAGATCTCACATTATCTTGACTTCTTATATCTCTCGATAGACTATTCCAGAGAACCGCTCCCTGATAATGAAAGCTGTTTTTACCAGCTTCAGTATATGGTCTTGGGACATAAACATTATACTCCGAGTTTCTCAAGTTATGAGAATGTACAGAAGTTATGTTTTCAAACATGTTAGTCAAATAACTTGGTGCCCTGTTAATCATTATTTTATACATCATCAGAGCTAGTTGTTTCGATCTCCTTATTTCAAGATTATCCCATTTAAGCTCATCCAGCAACTCAGTAGATTGTCTGTTATAACTTGAAAAAGTAACTACTCTGGCAGCTCTGTTTTGTCACTTTTGAAGTGTATTCAAACTTTCAAACATATTCATTTTCTTTGTTGTGTGAGGAAAATTATATTGTATTAAGGACGTGGTCCTTGACGTTCGCGTTGTATTTGCTTATGCTTTTCATCTAATTTTGTGTTTTCATTCAGGTTTATTGATGAGATAAAAGAAATGAGTTTCAGTGATCCTTCAAAAACAGCGAAACTAAAAAACGTTTTGGAGAAGTTTGATTTGGAAAGTGAACTTAAGTTTCTAAGGTAGAACATTTCCCTATAGATACCGTTGAAGTCTCATTATTTTTTGTTACTAAGTTAGTTGTTTATTCAATTGTTTTAGAGTATTAGCAGAGAACTCCAATTCACCTGTCGTCTTTTCTCACAATGATGTTCAGCCAGGTGAGTAGAATAGTTTTTGTAGTGAGGTGAACAACACGCACACACACACACACACACACACACACACACACACATACACACACACACACACACACACACACACACACACACACACACATATATATATATATATATATATGTGTGTGTGTGTATTTATACAACTTGTTAATACAATTCATAGTTTGTGTAACAATTAATAGTTTGTGTAACAGAAATCTTTTTTCTTCAGGAAATCTTTTAGTCAAAAAATCTTCAGCGTTAGCAAATGCTAAGGTTTACGTGATAGATTTTGAATATTCTTGCTACAATTACAGGTGAATTCATTTACTTTTTCGCTTACTATATTATATATGTCTAACCATAGAGATCATATAAATACTAGAGGGGGCATCCTATCTTAGTTTCAGTCAGCGGCGGGTAACCAATTGAACGCCGCCATCTTGGATTTTTTTGGAGGCAAACATTAGGCGCGTTGGTTGGCAAAGGACTGGCTCTAGTACATTTCCCAACCAATTGACTGAAATATCATAGGTAATGACGGCCCCCATGTGATTACCAAATTTTGCCACCAATGCCCCCCCCCCCCCCCCTTATAGTATTTATATGATCTCTATGTGTCTAACAGTAATGTCCTGGTTTCCTCTTTGTAATAAGTTTGTTGTTGTTCCAGAATAAAGTGTATTATTAACTTCGCTATATATATATATATATATATATATATATATATATATATAAAATAAGGTGCCCTCTACGCACGCTCTGATTGGTTGGGCTCCGTGCATTTATAAGAGAACATAGATCATGAATGACGTAGAATGGCGTAGAATGGCCTCAGCACGCCGGAAAAGCCCGCCAAATTCCTAAACTACCTCACTTTTAGTTTGATTTTTCCTCTTCTTATTTTATAAAACAAATAAAACATATCGCTCCTGTGCATATGTACTCTTATAAAGGTACATTTGACGTGATTTGAACACGAAAGAAGTGTAACTCTACTCAACTTCTTTCGTGTTCAAATGACGTCAAACGTGCCTTTATAAGAGTACATATGCACGGAGCTTTATGTTTTATTTGTTAAATATTTAACAAATAGATTCCATTTTGCCGTTGTCTGTCCAGTTATAGATGCACAGAAGACGTCACAACGTGGTAAGAACCAAAAAGTGGCCCACGAGACGCAGTCGAGTGGGTCACTGATGTTCTTACCACGTTGTGACGTCTTCTGTGCATCTATAACTGAACAGACAACAAAAAAAATGGAGTCTATTTGTTTTATACAATACAAAAATTTAAAAGGTTTTTTCAAGACTCTAGACAGATTTTGGGGCATGAAGAAAGAAAAAAGCGAGTCAGCTGACGTGATCTGACATGATCCGTGTGTCTGTCCTCTAATAGATCATGGGAGACAACCAATGAAAATACGTATAGCAACCAGAGTATTGTATAAATATATATATACTATTCTGTTTTAGAGGGTTTGATATCGGGAATCATTTTGCAGAATGGACCAACGACTACAATTATCCACATTACCCTTATTTTAAAGGCAACCGTGACAATTATCCTTCACACTCACAAAAAGTAAGAGCTGTTGTTCTTTAACTTTTGTAAATAGTCCTTTTTTTTTCTTTTTTATGATACTTGTTTCATTCTTACTGTAGGGATAACAACAAAAACCTAACTAATCACATCTCTTGATTTTTCTTGTCCCAGTTAAAATAACAAAATTTTGCATGGAGTAGGAGAATGATAAATTTGTGGAAAAGTTGTTTGCTGATATTTTACTATTTAAGCTAACTTATTATGTCTTCCTTTAACAAGTTCTTTTCTTGTTTCTAGGCACATTTTGTTCGTTCTTATCTGCAAGCATTCGATGATGATAACGTTTCAGACGAAGAGGTTGAAAAAGTTATTGTGGAAGCTGACAGGTTGGCGTTGTTATGAACTTTAAGATCTTCGACGTCGACCTCAGCGATAGACTTTCTCAAAGTCCTTTTCAAACATTTTTGACCTTTCGGTTCCTCGTTGAAAAGGACGTTTCCCACCTGCAGCGCGCCAAAATTCACCGGTGAATTTTTCGACCGGTGACGTAATTCCGGAAGTAATTATATTCAGGCTAAATTGCTATGCAAGTGCTATCTTTGGAAGTTGGAGTTAAACAGA
>OZ036001.1:9068372-9070872 GCA_964035015.1 Corallium rubrum
TACGAAAACCTCAGGCAAATACTTTCCCGTACAGACCTCGCACTCGGTTAATAAGTCTTTAATATTTAATATAATATAATATAAGGCTCATATTTGAGCCTTATTTCAAAATTCGGGGGAAAATGTTAAAGCGTTGGCCTTTACTTCTTGACTGGTTTTCAACTAGCGCTAAAATATTAAGATTTAGCACATAAAATCTTTTTCTTGCCACAGAAGCTGCAAAAAGGCTTTATTTGTGCTAAATTAGCATTTTTCACCATATTTAAAAAGTTTAAAAATGGCCAAAATCGCTCAAAATGTAAAGTGGTTAGCCTTTACTTTTTGACCGATTTTGGCCATTTTTCGAACTTTTGAAAAAAATATTGTTTTTTTTTTGAAAAATATCCGGGGAAAAAAAGTAAAGGGGTTAGCCTTTACTTTTTGACCGATTTTGGTCACTTTTGAAACTTCTGAGTTAGGGTCAAAAACGGTTAGATAAAGTCATTTTAAACCTGTGAAAACAAGGCTGTATTTTGGCTAAAAAAATTTTTTTTTATTTTTTCAAAAAAATCCGGGGAAAAAAAGTAAAGGGGTAACTTTTTGACCGATTTTGGTCACTTTTGAAACTTTTGAGTTAGGGTAAAAAACGGTTAAATAAAGTCATTTTAGACCTTCTGTGAAAACGAGAAGCCTGTATTTTGGCTAAAAAATATTTTTTTATTTTTTGAAAAAAATCCGGAAAAAACAAAGTAAAGGGGTTAGCCTCTACTTTTTGACCGATTTTGGTCACTTTTGAAACTTTTGAGTTAGGGTCAAAAACGGTTAAATAAAGTCGTTTTAGACCTGTGAGAACGAGAAGGCTGTATTTTGGCTGAAAATTATTTTTTTTATTTTTAGAAAAATATCCGGAAAAAAAAAGTAAAGGGGCTAGCCTTTACTTTTTGACCAATTTTGGTTACTTTTGAGACTTTTGAGTAGGGTCAAAAACGGTTAGATAAAGTCATTTTAGACCTGTGAAAACGAGAAGGCTGTATTTTGGCTAAAAAAGGTTTTTTGATTTTTTGAAAAATATCCGGAAAAAAAAAGTAAAGGGGTTAGCCTTTACTTTTTGACCGATTTTGGTCACTTTTGAAACTTTTGAGTTAGGGTCAAAAACGGTTAGATAAAGTCGTTTTAAACCTTTTGTGAAAACGAGAAGGCTGTATTTTGGCTAAAAATATTTTCTGATTTTTTTAAAAATATCCGGAAAAAAAAAAGTAAAGGGGTTAGCCTTTACTTTTTGACCAATTTTGGTCACTTTTGAAACTTTTGAGTTAGGCTCAAAAACGGTTAGATAAAGTCATTTTAGATCTTCTGTGGGAACGAGAAGGCTGTATTTTTATCTTTTAAAGAAAATCGGGGGGAAAATGTAAAGGGTTTAGCCTTTACTTTTTGACCGAAAATTATAATCTTTTATAAAAAGATGAAGATGTTAGAAGTTTAATCGTATTAGAATTCATGAAGTATAAATGAAAATTCAGACTGTATGTGAATATGTTAGCAGATAAACTTTATTTACCCTAGTTTTCAATAAATACAATCTATGTAAAAGGCCTGGAACACAACTGCAAATATAGGCTAAACACTTCTTCTATACAATGTCATCTTTTCGCCTCTTGGTTCGGGGTTCATCGTTGTTTTCTTCATAGCGAGGCAAATATTTATGAATGATGTCTTGAAAATCTACGGCCAATCTCTTGCCCATCTTTCCAACTTCAGAATCAGTCTGAAAATAATCAGTGGTAATTTGGTTTGGAAAATAAATGCAAAACACATGCTTACTCTACAAGGCTGTATTTGTCGTATTTGAGCCTTATTTCAAAAGTCGGAAAAAAAAGTAAAGGGGTTAGCCTTTACTTTTTGACCGATTTTGGTCACTTTTGAAACTTCTGAGTTAGGCTCAAAAACGGTTAGATAAAGTCGTTTTAAACCTTCTGTGAAAACGAGAAGGCTGTATTTGGCTAAAAATATTTTTTCTGATTTTTTTGAAAAAAATCCGGAAAAAAAAGTAAAGGGGTTAGCCTTTACTTGTTGACCGATTTTGACCATTTTTTCAACTTTTGAAATTCTATAAAAAAAATGATAATTGCAACAAAAATGTTTTATTTGTGCCAAATTATCATTTTTTGATCGAATTTCAAAAGTGAAAGAAAATGGCCAAAATCGGTCAAAAAGTAAAGGGGTAAGCCTTTCCTTTTTGACCGATTTTGGTCATTTTTCGAACTTTTGAAATAAAGTCAAAATGTGTCAAATAAAGCCTTTTTAGACCTTTTGTTGCAACAAGGAGGCTGTATTTGTGTTAAATATCTTATTTATTACTTACATCATTAAACAAGGCACAGTTAGCGAAGATAAGTTTACAGTCGGCAATGAATTCGTTAGTACCAGAGTAAGAATCAAAGTGCATCGGTTGAAGCTTTGTCTTAATAGAGCTGAGATCCATTGGTCGTTGAATTACTTTGTAGTAATTTGGAACCTAAAT
>OZ036001.1:9075872-9090872 GCA_964035015.1 Corallium rubrum
TAGAATTCAAAAAAGGAACCAAGGCGGTTGACCCGCAAGGTGATGTATCATATATGCATTAAAAAACTGCCACTAGTAGTGACAGGAACAGATACGATGTAGTGACCATGTACAGGTCGAGTGAATGTCAAAAGTAGATGTCAATAAAGATGAATATGTAGCAGATAAAATGATTTGAATGTGACCAGACTACAGAGACTATTAGGTTATTACTATTAAGTTATGGTATATAGGAAGAATATCTTATGTGTACTGGATATTTCAACATCTACTGAGATTCAGTATAAATCAACTAGTCAGACCTTCCGTATTTACAGTATTTCAAAATCTTAAATTTTCTACGCTAAGCAATGGCAGATGATAGTGAAATAAATTATGGTTAAAAATGTGTTAATTCGATCAATACGGGTTAATTTGATTTGGCCGAGTGACAAAGTTGATTAAAAATTCGCATTTCTAAACAATTGTGAAACATTGCTAAGCTCATGGCAATTTATATCCCAGGCGAAAAATAACCCAAGATATACGCAAACATAAAGAATTGCTACATTGACATTTGCCGCTTAACAAAACAAAAACTATTCAATGGTAAAAATCTAAAATAGTTTTGATAAATAAAAAACCGAAAAAATAGGAAGAACAAATCTATTTCAAAGAAAGAATGCCAAATATTTCTGGATATTTACCACCCATGGCTGATTAACAATCTTTGGCACACCTTAATATTTTGTTAAGTGCAGTGGCGCCAACAAGACGCGCGTTCTGTGTTTGCTAAATACTGTTCGACCCTTTACGGAAGTAAAGGAATGTTTGGTATTAAGATCACGATGCCCGGTGAGTTTAATAACAGCTTTGTAGCGCTTGAGACTCCCAAGCGGCAGCGAAAAAGGTTTTATGGTGGAGGCGCTAATTCGTCAATAACATGATAAAGCGTGTATTATGCCCCCTAGCAAATTTAGGTCTTGTTTATTAGTTGTTCCACCTTGAGAGATATTGGGGGGTTTAGCTCCGTTGCCAGAAATATGGGGGGGGGGGGGGGGGGGGGTTAGCGCCGTTGCCAGAAATATGGGGGGGGGGGGCGCCCTTGTCAAGCGGCTTTATATTTTTCCAAATCGAAATATAGTAAGGTTGGTGTGCTGCCAAGATTTCTAAAACGTTTTCGAGCGAAGGTCCTTCGTCAGAGAGAAAGGACGAAGGCGCAGGGGCGGCGTGGCCCACCAGGACACCGAGATTTCCCGGTGGGCCCCGATGATCTGTACACCTTGTGGGCCCCAACAATTTGTGACTGGTGGGCCCAAATATTTTGTAGATACTGCTTAGCTGGTTGGCCAATAATTTTTAACCACTGCAGCATAAAACTTGTAGTACAATTTAGATTATGGAATATTGTAGTTCTATAGCGTTTCGAGCTAAGGCCATTTATGAGAGAAACGTACAGTTCAATTCATTTCATAAAACCTTTTATAGTATTTCGATTTTTTTTTCAATTCAACGTTGCCTATGCAGCACATTTATTTTACAGTATTTTATAATATTAATCCGTGTATTGAAAATAACAAGACTGCATGCAACTACTGTACACGTTAGATTATTAATATTGAATCGTTGTTTTTCTGTTTTTAAACTTTTAAAATCGCTAAAAGGTGTTGTCGGAACGCAGGAAATTTCATTTCAAACACCAAATTTCAAACATTTTCTGGGGGAGCATGCCGGCAGTTCTAAATTCTTATCATGATGACCCCTGAAAAGCCACGTCGCCGCTGACGAATAAGGGCCTTCGCTGGAAATGTTAGAAATCTACGTTGAATATTTTCGGCAGTACTCCAAGCTTTAATACTATGTTTCAATTTGTATTTCTACACTGCATGTCTACGCAACACACTACGTTTATTTCACTGTTTGTGAGTTCGTTCAATTCGTGTGAAACCGATAGTAAGCCACATTTTTGACGCGACGTTTTTGGACGTGGCGTTTTGGACGTCAAACAGGCAGGACACCAACCTATAGGCGTTTATCATAAGCTAAAAGCACAAAATTCAATATATTTGACACCGGTATTATGTGAGACTGCAAGCGTGATGAATTGATAGAAAGCAATTTTAGTCATATCGCGCATATTTTTGGTATTTGTTATATTGTAATAATTAGATAGTTGCATAGATAACTAGACTTGCTGACTACAGATAGGTATTTATTAATAATGCTAAAAGAATTTTAAGAATTTATAGCATTTTGATTAATCACTTCGAAGCAGCTGGGCGTTTTGGTCATTCATCGGAGTCGGACGTGTTTTTGTTGAGCTCCGCAAATATGGAACCTTGTCCAGATGAAGTTTGGTCTCTGACGGAAAGAGACGTGGAGGTTCGGACGGAAATCTAATTCTAGCAAGAAATATTATTGCACAGCATATTGCTTCAAACAAACAAACAAAAACTATTAATATATTAAATTTATTCAGTTTAATATTTCCTACGAGATATTTCGTTAAATTATACTATATATATATATATATATATATATGGCTCCGCTTGAAACGTCAGTATTTCGTTATCAAAAGTATTCTCGACAGGGTATTTGCTCTATCCAAAACAAAGACTTTCTCAAAGTCCTTTTCAAACATTTTTGACCTTTCGACTTTTTTGACCTTTCGGTTCCTCGTTGAAAAGGACTTTTCCCACCTGCAGCGCGCCAAAATTCACTGGTGAATTTTTCGACCGGTGACTTAATTCGGGAAGTAATTATATTCAGGCTAAATTGCTATGCAAGTGCTATCTTTGGAAGTTGGAGTTAAACAGACTCTTGAAAACGTTTTAGTAGGGGTAGAACCACTTTTCATTGCATGTAGGACAACCCGAAACACGTCAAAACAGGGCGATGCACATTTCAGCGATTTCCCACCAGAATATTTAATTAGATTCAAAAACCTGCAAGCGAAACAAGTCCGCCTCTTTCCTCCCGCTTTTCCGCTCTCCCGCCTTTCCGCTCTCTCGAAAAAACTAGCGCTATAAGAGCGGACTTGGAGCAAGACTGTCCAAAACACTGCCTACACAGCACTCTATTTTTTTTTACATAAATGATTAAGGCCTGCGTAGGAGTTGCGGTTACGCGTGGGAGTTGCGGTCATGGTTTTGTAAAAGTACTGTACTTCCGTTGCAGTTACGCGTGGGTGTTGTTGGTTATGGCACTGATCTCTATATACAACTGGATGGGCCCTTCCCTATGGCCAGCAGTCAAACATTTCGTGGCAGTCGCCGCCATCTTACGTAGTGCGGCCTTAGAACTTGTTCCCAATCCTAAAGTTGACTGGCATAAGCAATCTTGACGTCAGCACGGTCAGATTATCCGGGGGTAGGAATATTATGTGTGCAGTGCCGGGGGAGTCGGAAAAGCCGTAAAGCAAACAACAGATGCCGGTTCGTTTAGTTTTCACTGTTTAACTACAGTCAAACGATGGCAAGTACACAACACGAAATATTGTTAAGGCATTAGATTACTATAAAAGACTTGAAATTGAATTCTTCGTAGATTTTATGGTCTGTTTTTCAGTTTATATTATCGTGAAGTTTCTTCGTACTGTCGGCACTGAAGAAAAACAACGAAATTTAAAGGTTTTATAGCTCAGTGACAGAAACAAATACAAGAAATTAACATCCTAAACCTTATTAATACTTCTTGTGTCATTACATTCGTTTAAAATTTCTTAAAATAACTCTTTTTGTCTGTTTTCAATCTACGAAAGTTATGAACTTCAGTGGCAGCCATCTTGGGTAGTCGCACATCATCATACAACTGGCACGCAAAATCCAGCCCAATGGCCCATCCAGTTGTATATAGAGATCAGTCGGTTATGGTTTTGTAAAAGTTCTGTACTTCCGTTGGTTATGTATCAGTCAATTCCAATTGTGCCCATCCCCCCCCCCCCCCCCTCCCGGGACAACACCCGGGCATTAGACATTTTGGAGAAAAAATTGACCATGTCCCCACCCCTGGGCAACAAATTTAGGTCTAAACCCCAAATGAAAACACAGATAAATCGCTTCAAATCAACTCAAGAATCACACAAATAGAAGACAACACATCTGAACTCAAGGTAAAGCTATTTTACTGAAAAATTAGTCGTATTTTAGCTCATTTAACGTCCCATTTACTTGGAAGTTTGAAATCTTATATTTCAAATATATTTCCGTTAAAATGCCCGCACGGCGCCCGGCACAACTTGAGCTTGGGCTGCCGTGGTGCGAATTAGACATACTTTCCCACAGTGCATAGTGAGTGCGAATGTTCCAAATCCCGACCCCCGGGTTATGAATTGCTTCTGGCGATAGCCCTACCCCCGGGATTAGCAAAAATGGTGAATGCCCAGAGGTGGCTGGGGGGGGGATTGTTAAAAAAATAGTAGAGGCGTAGGCAGTGAAAAAATACAAGTGAGAAACAAAAGGAGTATAAAACCAGTAGAGTGTTTATCCCTGGAAGAGAAAATGCGGTTTGGAACGAGGCCAAACGTTTTTATTTAACAAATTAATAGCGTCAAGCTCAGGAATTTAGCGTGGCGTGTGAGCGAATTCAGTAGATGCATTGATTGAACAAAATGTCATTTTTGAACGAGGTGTAAAATGAATGTTTCCTTAAAAAGAAATCCTGATTGACAAACTTCGTTGTGGTACGCCGCATTCTTCAGCTTGACGTCATATAACATATTTAAGGCTTGGCCGTTTTCCAAACGGTCTTTTGTCTTCCGGAAAAAACACTCTACTGATTTTGGCAATAAGGGAGTGTTTAGGTGAAGTGGCCCAGCCATCTTAGGGGAGGGTTATAGGAATATCTATCCCTAGCTATTGCGCCTTTTAGAAACAAAAAAAAAATTCAACATGATGAACAAGCAGAATTAGCTCTTACTTATGTGCATGCTCAGATAACTATGTGTGCTGTATTATAAGTAATATTGGGCATTTCACTCGATTACATACAGTAGCATCTTCTAATTCGAGTGTAGAATATATACATGCTATGTAATCGAGTGAAATGCCCAATTTTACTTATAGTATACCCAATTCTGTCCTGGCATTACCACCACATTATATACAGAACTCGCGATCAAGCTCTCGGCAACACCCTCCGTGGCTCAGTGGTCAGAGCATTGCACCAGAATCGCAAGGTCGTGGGTTCAATTCCTGCCGGAAGGCCTGTGTAGTTGCATTTTTCGCAACTGGTCCCGGTTTGGTCTTAAAATGTATTTTTTCTACACTCGAATTTTCCTTCACCCAAAATCCTTAGAACATGCTATGTGTACTGTAGGTTTTGTAAGCAGTTATGTACACCTGACAAAGGTAATTTCAAACAAAATACAATGAATTAACTCAGACATCTCATCAGAAATGTGACTTCAAGGCACTTGACCGTTACCTGTCAAGATAGCCACTTATCTTAAACTGCCAAACAGCAGACAATCCTAGTCCAATATCACACAATGTTACACTGGATAATACCAGACAATGGTAGTATATTTATAAAGGGGAACTTGTCTAGGCAGGAATAGACTAACCCATTCCACAATGTTTATATACAGTGGCTAACATCAGATAATGGTACTATTTGTCAAGTGGGTTAATGAGAATCTTTATTTCGCTTCAATTTATATTATGCAACTTGGAGAGAAAAACACAAACCCAGATTAAACCTTGTATACAGTATGAATTGTTGTGAATGCATCAGTTTAATTTGCTGGAGTGCAGAAAAACACACAAAATACACAAAATTGGACTGGTGTTTATTAAGTAAATATGGTATGCATATTAGTGCTATATATAGGTATTTTTTTAGCAAAACAAAAGCCTAGATAACCCCCCACTGAGTAGCAGTGTTGATCCAATGCATGATCTGGCATGTCAGATCAAAAATGAACTTGCCCTTGCCTGAACATTGGCAGTAATTGGTAGTAAATAAATACAGAATGTATTCATTGACTACTTACTCTTTCCATGGTTTAACCTTCATCGACCACCGTAGCCTTTAGTATTTTACTCTGGCTAATGCCAGATGATATTACTCGTCAATAGGGGACCTCCTGGTCAATATAGGGTTAATAAACTATCTCAATTAACCCTTTATTGACCACTGTACCCTTTATTATTTTACTCTGGCTAATGCCAGACGATTTTACTCATCAATAGGAGACCTCCTGGTCAATATAGGGTTAATAAACTATCTCAATTAACCCTTTATCGACCACTGTACCCTTTAGTATTTTACTCTGGCTAATGCCAGATGATTTTACTCATCAATAGGAGACCTCCTGGTCAATATAGGGTTAATAAACTATCTCAATTAACCCTTTATCGACCACTGTACCCTTTAGTATTTTACTCTGGCTAATGCCAGATGATTTTACTCATCAATAGGAGACCTCCTGGTCAATATAGGGTTAATAAACTATCTCAATTAACCATTTATCAACCACTGTACCCTTTAGTATTTTACTCTGGCTAACACCAGATAATTTTATTCGTCAATAGCAGATCTCCTGGTCAACATAGGGTTAATAAACTATCTCAATTAACCCTTTATCAACCACTGTACCCTTTAGTATTTTACTCTGGCTAACCCCAGACAATTTTATTCATCAATAGCAGATCTCCTGGTCAATATAGGGTTAATAAACTATCTCAATTAACCCTTTATCGACCACTGTACCCTTTAGTATTTTACTCTGGCTAATGCCAGATGATTTTACTCATCAATAGGAGACCTCCTGGTCAATATAGGGTTAATAAACTATCTCAATTAACCCTTTATCGACCACTGTACCCTTTAGTATTTTACTCTGGCTAACACCAGATAATTTTATTCGTCAATAGCAGATCTCCTGGTCAACATAGGGTTAATAAACTATCTCAATTAACCCTTTATCGACCACTGTACCCTTTAGTATTTTACTCTGGCTAACCCCAGACAATTTTATTCGTCAATAGCAGATCTCCTGGTCAATATAGGGTGAAATTGCAGTAACCGTGTACAAAATGCAGTTTGTATATCAACCACTGTAAGTTAACTACTGTAAGTCAACTAGGGGGCCATGGTGTGTGTTAGATAACCTTTTCGGTTAATGTCTTTTCTCTGGTGAAATAAAGATTTATTCTATTCCATTCTAACTGAGAAAGACTACAGTATGTCACTTTACATATTGTGTAGTTCCAGAAAATATCCATACGGATACCCCCTCCCCAGAAAACGGTTCAGTTTCATTTTCGGAACGTGCTCAGGTTTCCTTCGGCCCTGTAGCCTGCACCTGCGATACACTAATGATAGATACCACATTATTCAAAATGGCTGAATATAAATGAAGGAATGCTGAACAAAGAAGAAAAACAAGTCAGTCTGGTATGCTCCCTTGCTCAAACCTATTATTAGCAGCTGCAGGTTATCCGATGGTGCGGATAAAATGCAGATTTATTTTTCCAAAAGTGACATTTTTTGTTGCTGTGTGGGTTATAAGCCGTGCGGGTTATCACCCAGAAAATACGGTAGCTAAATATTTTTATAACGAATTTTCCAAATTGTTAAATATTTATGTTTTCCAGCTTAGCCCATTCCTTCCTATGTTGGCTAAGAACAATCCCTGTATTTTATTACTGCCTGTATTTTAGAGGTGAGCCGATGTTAAAAAAAAGTCGATTGCTGATACCGATTGTTAAGAGCCGATACTTCCCCACCATCGGCTGATTAATTGGCAAAACCGATGTTTGCTAACCTGATGCTCAGTGCTCCCGTTTTGTCGTTTTATTCATCTCAAGTTTTGCAATGAGAGGTCATCAAGCCAATTCTCGTATTTGGAGTGCAACAAAACAGTTTATTGACACACGATTATTGACGCCGTACCACAGACGCTCGCTCCCAGATTTTGATGGGAGGGTTGCGGCTGTACACAGGCTATGATAAACGAGGACGAGAGAGCAGAAATACAAAGACGAGAGTCACGAGACAGCCGATCCGATGGTGACAGACAATTGGCTGATGGCCGATTGTGAGAAAAACTAGCTGTTAATCAAGCCGATGTTTTGCTGATGATCGGCTCACCTCTACTGTATTTTACTCTGTCTAACACCAGATGATTTTACTCGTCAAAGGGAGAACTCTCAAACATCCTAGGTGGCAAACCTTGCAATGTTAAGTTATTAAACAAAAATCCTTCCAATCCTATCACAAGCTCTCCTTTATACAACAAAAGTTAAGAAATATAAATAAGTTTTGTGGAAACACCACGTAAAATATTTCTTTGAAAAGAAATAAATTAAATATTTGCAAAGAAATATTTTATGTGGTGTTTCCACAAAACTTATTTATATTACTTTATCGCCATGAAAACTTTCAAAGAATTAAAAAGCTAAGAACTTACCTTGAGTTAGCCATTGCAGACAAAGATGAAGGTGATTGTCGTACACTTGAAACAGATTTGTCATAACTTGGAGGTGATTCTCTCATCAAATTTTTACTGCCGTTCTCAATGTGATGCAAAGGAATGACAGATCCATCTGGCTGTGGTACCATTCTCATTGGTGACGCTCCAGGAAGCTTTGGTGCTGAGGAATAGAAGGTGGTAGTGGTGCTTACTCCTGCAGTTAATGGTGATGTTAGTGGATTTATCGGCTTTGGTAGAACTCGGACTTGAGGGTTGTGAATTGCAGGTGAATTCAAGAATGGTATTGAACTAGAGAGGATTCCATTTGACATAACTGGCATTGACATGTGCGATGAAATAACATTGGGGTAGACTTTTGATGATGGTTTGTAATTACTATTTGCAACCATGGGATTTCCAGGCAGAATGCCACCAATTTGTCGATTATTAAATGTATTCAGTGAATGTAGTGGATTCGCTTTCATACTATTTGTATGAGGACCATTTGGACGATGCGACATCATGTTAGAACCCCTCTGGGGCAGGCCAGTTCCTGGTGATACAGAAGACCGTGGAGTCGATGGAGTCATAACAGACCCAGTTTTAAGAATTGAATTGCATAACTTCACTGCCTCAGTGACAAACTTCAAATCACTATGAGCGACTGGAGTCACACGGTATTTGAGGCTGAGTAAATTCTGTATTCTTGAACCAAGCTGTTTCTTGCTATAAAGCAAAGATACATCACTGCCTTGCATTACAGCATGTTTGGCAAATTCATAGTTATGACTCAGAATTTCTTGCATTAGGCGAAGATCTTTTGATTGCTTTGTCAACATTTTCCTTTTAAAGTGAACAAGTGCTTTGAGCTCGTTGAGGAGTACACTTTCACGTTGTTTGACAGCTTTAATTATGTCCAGAGACGAAACTTTGATTTCATTGGCAACAACGTCTGCCTTGTGGTCAAGATGCTTCGCCGAATTTTGGACAGCTTCAATCGATTCTGCCAAAGGACCAATTTTCTCTCTTAAGATTTCCAGACGTTTTCGAAAAGCATCTCTATACCTAACCGCTGCTTCATTCACAAATTGATATTTATGATCTTTGTGTTCAAGCAGTTGGCAATCCCTGCATGTTAGTCGCTCACAATTAGCACAGAAAAGTTTTAACTTCTCACTTGGGTGTTTCTGACAGAACAACGCTCTTTCAGTCCTTCCTTGATTTTTTAAACTCTCTTTCAATTCCTCCCTCGATTTGATTTCGTGATCTTTAGTAACTCGAACTCGCTGATGTGCTTGGACACAAGCATCACAAAGCCATTCAGTACAATTAAGACAGTAGGACGTTGAAGAGCTGTTATCTTCACAGGATGTACACACGTGAAGCTCCGTTTCGCTCTCGCCACTCGGTTTTGAAACAGCTTCTAACACGAACTGATTGTCTATTAAACTCGGGATTCCACGACTAGGAACCAAGAACTCTTGTCCACACTTCGGACATTTTAATCTGGATGTCGCCGCGGAAGCAGTCGATGCTTGTCTCGTTGTTTCATTCAACAAGGACTGTGGTTGTTCCCGTTGTTCGTTCAATCTGCTCTCCAAACATGGCTGACAAAATGAATGAAGACAGGGCAATAATTTGGGAACAATCTTGTCAAAACCAATCTTGCAAAGAGGACAACATTTCGGTAAACTATTGTTGTTGTCTTCGTCCACAGAAATAGTCTCATCGACGTCCAAATTCATTTTAAAATGTGTAGAGAGAAGACGCCAACAACCAGTCGCGATTTCCAAAATGGCGGGCTTTCCACCTGCGCCAGAAGGTGCCAGACGGGGGCAAATTATATATATAATATATAATATAAATCCACAGCAGTCCAACTCAACCTAACGTCTCCTTCTCAAGTGTATTAGCTTACTTTTAACGTCAAGTCTGCCATTCTGTTTAGTAAATCATGTTTTATATATAGCCTCAATACAATTACTTGTCTTTTAATCAAAAAGACAACTTGAACTAAACAATAATGTGGCCAGCAATCTCTCAGTTTCCAAGCGGAAATGAATAATAATGAATCATAATGACAAACGAAAGATCGACGCCATGTCCAATGCTGTCAAGCCATGTCATATTACGTCATGACATTTACGATTTATGACAGCATTTTTGACAACCTGTCAATCAAATTTCAAACACTGATTTCATGTCAAGTTTTGTTACGATTAAAAAATAATTAGTGCACTGTTTTACATTTGACTATGTTTATTATTATTCAAGAAACCAGACTGCGTTAATTATAAAAAAAAAACTAAGTGCAAGAGTGCCATAAATAATAGGTTAGGGTTCAATTAATCTTTCGCCTTAAATTTTTTTTTTTGTTTGGTAGGTTGGCTAAACCAATCAGAAAGTATCTTACCAACGTTTATATAGCTATGTCATGACCCATGAAAATATGCAATGACGAATTTGCACAATATTTATTCAATGAAAATTCAAAGGGAAACAGAGTTCCACTTGTTTTAAAGGGCTTGAAATCGAGAGTCGCTGAAATGCCATTTCCTGACTTTTGGAGGAAGATTTTACAGACCCTAAAGGTTAAAAAACGTCATATAAAATACTCAAAACATGCAAACGTCACATAGATACTCAAAATGCATACACTCAATAGATATAATTCATATTGCATCAGTTTTGTAGTTACATGTCTGAGTTGTTTTATATCTAAAGGGGGGGAGCCGCGGCCCCCACAGCTACCCCCCCCTGGCTAGGCCACTATCTCAAACTGATATACAAGATTTCCAACAAGTCATTATGTAGTGTGATGTTATTTGCATATAAAAGAAATCTCAATATGGCAAAGAACGAAATGAGATTAGAACAAACTGTAAACGTCCATCTTTATAAATTCAAACGTTTTCTGAAAGAAATCTATATAATCTATAATTTATGATATCTGAGTTCTGCTTTTGCCGACACATCAAATAACACGTGGTCTCCAAATGATTCTGTGTTTTGATAAGAATGCATGCATGTAGAAAACTGGAGCTCGAGCAATTATTGTTTTCAGTTCTCGTTCTTTCTCTTTTCTTTCTTTCTTTTTTTAACCAAAACTGAACACGTGCACGGCATTGTGTCCAGAATTTCGATTTTCACATTGCTCTATCTATACACAATTGTCTGACCGGCGAAGGAAGCAAATTGACATTTTGAGTCATTTATCTGACCCCAGCGAACAATGCATGAGTTACTCGATCCAAATTTCTTTTAGAGATCAGTGTCCAGCCACCATTCGTCCGTCGGAGTTTTGTATCACCTGTTATTCACATTGCCAACAGGTACACACCCACACACAACGCAAATAAATGCCAAAGAAATTTAACAATCAATCACTTGATAGGCGTGCCATTTATGCCATTCCTAATATGGGCATATTTTGGTTAAGCCGGAAGGGTGTGGTAATATAAGTATCTTTAAAACTCCCACTTAGTTTGCTAAATATTTGTATTTCCTGTACTTAGTTTGATGAATGTTGACAGCAGTCGTTTCATAATTAAAAAGACATTTATAAGCTTGGTACGGAGTTGCATGTATGTCGACAAGGGCTACTATGGAGCTGTCTCATGCATGGAACACATCTGACTTACCTTTGGGTATATTATAAGTAAAATTGGGCATTTCACTCGATTACATAGCATGTTCTAAGGATTTGGGGTGAAGGAAAATTCGAGTGTAGAATATATACATTTTAAGACCAAACCGGGACCAGTTGCGAAAAATGCAACTACACAGGCCTTCCGGCAGGAATTGAACCCACGACCTTGCGATTCTAGTGCAATGCTCTGACCACTGAGCCACGGAGGCCGTTGCCGAGAGTTTGATCGCGAGTTCTGTATATATAATAAGGTGGTAATGCCAGGAGAGAATTGGCTATATTATAAGTAATATTGGGCATTTCACTCGACTACATAGCATGTTCTAAGGATTTTGGGTGAAGGAAAATTCGAGTGTAGAATATATACATTTTAAGACCAAACCGGGACCAGTTGCGAAAAATGCAACTACACAGGCCTTCCGGCAGGAATTGAACCCACGACCTTGCGATTCTAGTGCAATGCTCTGACCACTGAGCCACGGAGGCCGTTGCCGAGAGTTTGATCGCGAGTTCTGTATATATAATAAGGTGGTAATGCCAGGAGAGAATTGGCTATATTATAAGTAATATTGGGCATTTCACTCGACTACATAGCATGTTCTAAGGATTTTGGGTGAAGGAAAATTCGAGTGTAGAATATATACATTTTAAGACCAAACCGGGACCAGTTGCGAAAAATGCAACTATACAGGCCTTCCGGCAGGAATTGAACCCAACGACCTTGCGATTCTAGTGCAATGCTCTGACCACTGAGCCACGGAGGGCGTTGCCGAGAGCTTGATCGCGAGTTCTGTATATATAATAAGGTGGTAATGCCAGGAGAGAATTGGGTACACCTTACCTTTGGCTCAGCTGAGACAATCGTGGCTGATTGATTCTGATTTTTTTTATAAAATTACACATTATGTCTTGCCCACATGCACTTATACGTTTTCGTCTGAGAACGCAACATTTTTTCTCCAATTTTTTGAAATATCGCGTCCACAGGAGGACAAGTCAGTTCCACTTTGGATTCCGTCTTCAAAAAATGCAGTTTTTCATGATGACCGTTTCATCGTTTATTGTGTGGGCGGAATTAAAGGCTGGAAAGGCAACTCGTAAAAAAAATTGAGTTTTTTAAAAAAATCCGGATGTGTGGAGGGGGCCTTACTTAATTAATATAAGTTAGAAATGTTTGGACATGGTTTTCGTCTTTTTTTTTTCATGTTCAACTTATTTTAATAACTTTGCCAATAATATACACAGTAAATAATTTGGCAGGGTTACCGCAACAGCTAGTTGCCAATTACTGCGGGCCCAAAATATAAATAACAACAACAACAACAACAACAACAACAATAACCACATAGTCAACACGAAAACAACTAACAACGACGCTTTTGCGGTATGTGAACAAACGAAAGCCTGACCCTGATATTCATGACCCTGTCACTGAGCTTCATCCTAACCGTAAAATATTTCGGTTGTTCATACACCGACAAAGCCACAAAAACATAACAGTAGTGTAAAAATAACAGTAGTAAACAAAACATAACAAACAAAACATTGAGAACAGCATGTTGGCACATTGCCCCAGCAATTGTGCTGATAGCCATAGGTTAATCTACTTGACATACACAAGGGTCTAGCTGTTATCTGGTTATTATACATTATAGATATTACCGTAGAATCCCGAAAGTAGCGGCCCCCCCGAAAGTAGCGACAAATTTGAGATGTCTACAAAATTTCCGAAAGTAGCGTGCCCCCCGAAAGTAGCGACAAATTTGAGATGTCTACAAAATTTCCGAAAGTAGCGTGCCCCCCGAAAGTAGCGACAAATTTGAGATGTCTACAAAATTTCCGAAAGTAGCGTGCCCCCCGAAAGTAGCGACAAATTTGAGATGTCTACAAAATTTCCGAAAGTAGCGCCCCCCCCCGAAAGTAGCGACAAATTTGAGATGTTTACAAAATTTCCGAAAGTAGCGACCCCCCCCCCCATCCCCCCCCGAAAGTAGCGAGTTGAAATGGCATAAGGAAAAAATAAAGCATATTAAATGTGGTAAATAGGAAGGAACAAAGAAGAATATTCCCACAGTATGTTAACGTATTTTACCACCCGAAAGTAGCGGCCCTCAACAGCGGATAAAACCGAAAGTAAGGGGGGCCGCTACTTTCGGGATTCTACGGTATGAATACCGTAATACATTATATATGGCATATAAATTAATATTGGCTCCTTTAATTTAGCCTCGTGTGGGAGCAAAAATTCTTTTAAACTCCCTACATGTGGTTTGTTCAATTGCTCTGATAAATCAATTCCTTAAATTCTTAATAGAAAATTGATAATAAAGTGATGACAACATCTTAAGATTCAATTTACTTTTATTAATATAAGCTAAGCCCTACTTTATATATAGACTATATATATATATATATATATATATATATATATATATATATATATATATATATATATATATATATATATACTATAGTCGGTAGGTTTCATTCCTGCCTGGCTTATTTAGCCAAAGAATAAATATATACTCTTTGTCCATATATACACGATCATAGCCAAAAATAACGAACCGTCCAATATGGCGGATGATATATAGATAGGTGAATTAAGATGCACATAACTCATGAACAAAAGACTTTGGTAAGAAATTAATACCATATCCATTGTTAGATGGTGCAACAAAAATGATAGGCAATAAAAATTTTCGTTGCCAATGTCCTTTAATTCTTTTTCAGAATGTCAGGAAGACATGTTTAACAATGAAATTCCTAGGTTATGAAAGAGTTTTTTGAGAAAACAAAACACTTGAACTGGTTTTAGCCACCCTTGCATGCAAGTATAAGCACAAAAAAATATGAAATCAAAATTTTTTTTGTTTTCATACACTTTGAAATATAAGAATTCAAATCAAATAAAAAACTTCTAATGGAACTCTATTGAATTCTAAAAACATTATAC
>OZ036001.1:9095872-9208372 GCA_964035015.1 Corallium rubrum
ACCGTTTGTTTTTCCATCATTCGCTTGTCACTGATTAACAAAAGACTTGAAAAGATCGGCCTGAAGAAAGCACATAAATATTGAGTGATTAATTTTAAAAATCAAAACACTCCAATCAAAATAATTCAGTAATCAACCAACCAACCAACCAACCAACCAACCAACCAACCAACCAACCAACCAACCAACCAACCAACCAACCAACCAACCAACCAACCAACCAACCAACCAACCAACCAAGGAATGGATGGATGTACGAACGAATGGATGAATGAGTACAGACAGAAAGGCAAGCAGACTGGGAGACAGACAGACAGAACAGACAGACAGACAGACAGACAGACAGACAGACAGACAGACAGACAGACAGACAGACAGACAGACAGACAGACAGACAGACAGACAGACAGACAGACAGACAGGCAGGCAGGCGGCAGGCAGGCAGGCAGGCAGGCAGGCCGGCCAACCGACCGACCGACCGACCGACCGACCGACCGACCGACCGACCGACCGACCGACCGACAGACAGACAGACAGACAGACAGACAGACAGACAGACAGACAGACAGACAGACAGACACACACACACACACACACACACACACCAACTACCAAGGAGAAATAAACGAATTCGCTAAACAGGTTTACAAAAAATATTAAATTTACATTAAAAATACTAACGTCATGAGGACATTTTTACTAATGATATAATCGATATTTTTCGACCACGGATTTCGAAACACAATTAACGTGGTCCGTAAAGGAACGTAATGGCCAGCTTTAGCACGGAGCCTGTACGTCACTTCCTGTTGAAATCCATTTTTGTTTAAGGCGTAATGGTGAGCGTCTGCAATGTCGTTTAAATCATCTTTATGGATAAAGCTGTAAGTGGATTTACCAACAACTTCATCTGGACAGTAACCAAGAATTGTAGTGAAACTAAAAATAGCAAAGATAAAAAAATTATATTACCACTAATAATTTCCATTTTATTTAGTCATTTAGCCCCTTTTGGCAGCCAGAAAAATGTCTTAATTGTTTTATTAAATTTTTAAGGAACATGGGCGGCAGAAGCCAGGGACGTAGCCAGGATTTTGAAAGGGGGGGGGAGCCGAAATCAAAATAAATTTTTAGGGGGATCAGGGGCCATGCTCCCCCGGGAAATTTTGAAATCGAGAGTCGCTGAAATGCCATTTCCTGGCTTTTGGAGAAAGATTTTATAGACCCTAAAGGTTAAAAAACGTCACATAAAATACTCAAAACACGGAAACGTCACATAGATACTCAAAATGCATACACTCAGTAGATTGAATACACTGTTTACAGTTTATTTCCTGACACAATGGCATATTGCAACAGTTTTGTAGTTACATGTCTGTTGTTTTATATAAAAAAGGGGGGAGGAGCCGCGGCTCCCACGGCTACGTCCCTGGTGCCAGAACCTAGTAAGAATTAAAAGCTTCTAGGACAGCGTCGGCCACGGTTGAAATCCAAATATTACCAGGGTTAAGTCACGTTGGCCTGAAAGACAGAGAAAAATCTTCTCGACGTTTCGAGCGAAGGCCCTTCGTCAGGCCTCGCTCGAAACGTCGAGAAGATTTTTCTCTGTCTTTCAGGCCAACGTGACTTAACCCTGGTAATATCTAGTAAGAATTAGCTTTCATAGATATTCTTCCGTAATTAAGAATGTTAAAGGACAACTAAAGCTTTTGAAGTTATATTTTCTTCTGAAAGGGTTATCATCTAACTTAGCAAAAGTAAAGAAAAATATGAATTTCGAGGTAAAGCAAAGAATTTATCAGCGAAGTATTCTTAGGTCCTCACGAAGCATGACAGCGTTTCTCGGAGAATGAGTACTCCATTGTCTTTGTTGTCATACCGGTAAAACCCACCAATCACCGACATCGCTGGCAAATGTTTTGCGCATGCGCGACGTCAGAGCTCGGCCTCAGAAAAAGAGCGGGAAAACACTGAAATATTTGGACTAGCTGGTCCGAGAGTCCGACACAAAAATTAAAATTATAAGCATACTACCAAAAAGATAAGGTAGGTAATTTGTGCATGGCTTCTTTGTCAATATTTTAACATATTCTGAATTTACCCCTTCGTAAAGTGGCGAGGGCCAGTAGAAACTATACTAACAAAATCAATTCCGCCGTTTGCCAGAGCTCTCAAACGCGAAGCTTAAATTCTCTATTTACTAACAATACTAGTGTTTTCCACACAAAAACCTTCATACTTTAGTCTTCTTCACTCGTGGTCGAAGGAACTAGTGAGCACCTGACCCAGACGTCTTGTTTGTATACAGTCGAACCCCTATTAAGCGGACACATTTGGGACCTTGTCATGTGTCCGCTTAATGGGTTTTATTATAGACTTCGTTTGGTTTTACTGTAAAACAATTAATGCAGCATTATTTGACTTAAAATAAGACCACATATTTCTTTAATAGTTCAGAATATAACAAAACATTAACCAAACTGAAAATTATGAAATACATTATATAAGTTAAATTATTAAATAAAGAAAGAATCTATAAGTATTTGCTTGCGAGGTTCGCGTAGCCGCAAGTCTTTCAAAATGTCGTTAACGTTCAAAAGAGCACTGGAAAGCTCTTCATTATATGCATGTCGATCGCCTAATGTCGGTATGTCTTGTAAAATCTTAAGTGTTGAATGTTACTGTCAAAGGAAAACATTAACCTTGAACTCCATGTGTCTGCTTAATAGAGGTTATTCTGTTCATTGGGACCCAAGATAGGTGTCCGCTTCCGCTTAATAGGGCTGTCCGCTTAATAGGGGTTGTAACTATAGGGTTTTATTAAAGAAATGGCCGGGACCTTTCATAGGTATCCGCTTAATAGGGTGTCCGCTTAATAGGGTTGTCCGCTTAATAGGGTGTCCGCTTAATAGGGTTGTCCGCTTAATAGGGTTGTCCGCTTAATAGGGTTGTCCGCTTAATAGGGTTGTCCGCTTAATAGGGTGTCCGCTTAATAGGGTTGTCCGCTTAATAGGGTGTCCGCTTAATAGGGGTGTCCGCTTAATAGGGTTGTCCGCTTAATAGGGTTGTCCGCTTAATAGGGTTGTCCGCTTAATAGGGTGTCCGCTTAATAGGGTTGTCCGCTTAATAGGGTTGTCCGCTTAATAGGGTTGTCCGCTTAATAGGGTGTCCGCTTAATAGGGTTGTCCGCTTAATAGGGTGTCCGCTTAATAGGGTTGTCCGCTTAATAGGGTGTCCGCTTAATAGGGTTGTCCGCTTAATAGGGTTGTCCGCTTAATAGGGTTGTCCGCTTAATAGGGTGTCCGCTTAATAGGGTTGTCCGCTTAATAGGGTGTCCGCTTAATAGGGTTGTCCGCTTAATAGGGTGTCCGCTTAATAGGGTTGTCCGCTTAATGGGGTTGTCCGCTTAATAGAGTTGTCCGCTTAATAGGGGTGTCCGCTTAATAGGGGTTGTAACTATAGGGTTTTATTAAAGAAATGGCTGGGACCTTTCATAGGTGTCTGCTTAATAGGGGTGTCCGTTAAGAGGTGTTCGACTGTATTTATAAAAAAAACAAACACAACAAAACAACTGCACCTATTATCCACAGAAACGATAACGCCATTATCGCGATATCTTGCTTCGAATTCATACTTCTGACCGGCTTGGGAATAATCCGTATGTTCATTGTGAACATTTATAGCGCGAACAACGGCGACCAAACAGCAACAAGAGCTTGACTCATTGTTTGATTTCGCTGCTTCTGGATTTGGTGGCCACGCTCGCAAGAAACCTTTGAAAGAAGCTAAAATTCGAAGAGAAAGAAAATAAATAGATAAATAAATAAGAGAGTAGCCTTATTTTTAAAATATATTTCATATTTTTTCACTTTCATTTCATCTTTTCAATTTTTTTATTTCATATTTTTTATTTTCATTTTATATTTTTTTATTCCATATTTTTCATTTTCATTTTCATAATTTTCATTTTAATATTTTCATTTTAATATTTTCATTTTATATTTCTTTAGTTTCATTTCATAGTTTTCGTTTCATATTTTTTTTATTTTTTCATTTCATTTCATAAAAATTTTTTGTTTGTATACTAATTAGTTATAACCTTTTTAAAAACTTACTCAGGATATGATTCTTTTCATCTAATAATACACTCGGCTTTGTCTTTCGTGCACCGGCTTTTGCAACTTCACTCATCTCAAACGGTGCCTCTGCTTTGTCCACATTGGCGCCTTTCTTCATGCGACACAAGAAAGAGCGTTTGGCGCCAGGACAAAGAACCCCAGCATTCTCCTCGCTTTTTACGATTAGAGGAGATGTATTTATATCGGCATGTTCTCCTTTCTTGCTGTTAGCTGCAGTGGTGGTCGTCGACAACTGAGTTTTAATCTTGGCAGTGTCTTTAGCATGAACGAGGTCATAAAAATTACTGCGCACCATGTCGCTCTAGAAATAAAGCAATGTGAAAAATGTATTTATTATTCATTCATATTCATTCATTCATTCATTCATTCATTCATTCATTCATTCATTCATTCATTCAAAATTTAAAGTGCCACTAACCCAAAAAATTTTTCTCGCAAATCTAAGAGCCCTTATTGAGTGGATTAGGCCAGTTAATAAATTATTGGTATTGGATGTTTCGTTGATCTTCTGTAGACGACCAAAGCTGCATCTGCATGTCCCATGGCGGAGTAGGAAAGGGAATGGGTATATTCCTGGTGTTACGTCAGACAAGTCAAACAAGGAACTCCTTTGAGCTCTGTCTGGTGAATACATAGAATTTTTTGGGTTGAAAATTCATTTTCTCAACTAACTCAATGTAAAAATTCTATGCATTCAGCAGACGGAGCTCAAATGAGTTCCTTGTTTGGCTTGTCTGACGTCACACCAGGAATATACCCATTCCCTTTCCTTCTCCGCCATGGGACATGCATATGTCAATTTTTGCAACTTTGGTGATGTACAGAAGACCAAAGAAATGTCCAATACCAATAATTTATTCACTGGACTAATCCACTCAATAAGGGCTTTTAGATTTGCGAAAAAAAATGTTTTGGGTTAGTGGCACTTTAAACAAGGCAAGAAGCGAAAGAAAGCCTGCCAAAATCCTATTCGAACTTTTACTTCCGGTAACCGTTTTTCGTTTTTTAAATCCCCTGCCACAGTCCCCCGCGCGTCTTTCGAGTCCGCCACAGTGCCCAAGCGCTGCCAAGATGGGCTCCCTAAGGATCACGGGCTCTGGGTTCTGATGCGTCCCGGTCGCAATAGGCGAGTTTCAGGGGGTTGCGCGCGCATCATTTTTCAAAAAAACTGGCAAGCTCCCCTCAAAGTAAACATACTGTTTAAAATAAACAAGTTATAGATACAGTTTCTAGATATTTAACAATGTTATTCTGCTGTTGTTGGCTCGCTAGCAAGTCTGTTTGCCATTGCTTACTTTGTAGAGAGCCCGCCAAGAGCCCGCCAAGAGCCCGCCAAGAGCCCGCCAAGAGCCCGCCAAGAGCCCGCCAAGAGCCCGCCAAGAGCCCGCCAAGAGCCCGCCAATTTCTTTCCAAAACGATGCGCGCGCAACACCCTGAAACTCGCCTATTGTCCCGCCTAAAACATTCTCATATAAAGCCGGGATGAAAAACGGCCCGTCCCGCTTACTTGTCCCATCCCTAATAAGGGGCTGTTTACATGGGAGCCGGGTATTCATCACTTTTGTTTACAAAATCTATTTTCAAAAGTTTTGGGTAATTTTCGACAGTCGTTAAGCGTTTGTTGGGCGGGGTAGCAAATTTTGTAGGCGTACCTGTGATATATTCAAGACTTCCTTGACAGAATCAGTGACATACAGAACTTGACCACGCTCACACTCTACCACAATGAGGAAACCACCGGAAGCTTCCGTGATTAAATTGCGGAGATCATCATCTGACAGAAAACTAGGCCTGTGATTGGTTTCTTTTAATAGCTCGCTGGAACCTAAATAATATATATTAAATTAAAAACATAGGTACGCATTGCGTACATGCGTCGACAGGTTTAAAAGTGCTGTGTGTAACAAGTGCGATTTCTTCGTGAGACTGCAATGGTTTGTGAGCCAAAGAAAGCGAGATAAGTTTCACGAGGAGTGTTACACAGTGCAGATGCGTATGCTGACATATTATACACTTAATATCTGTTCCCGAGGGGAACAGTTAGTTTTGTTTTCCCGAGAGTCTTGATATTTCCCGAGACGAAGTCGAGGGAATTGAAACATTGAGACTCGAGGGAAAACAAAACTAACTGTTTCCCGGGGGAGCCGACATTAAGTGTTTTGTTATATATAGCTTGAGTTTCACTGAATAATTTCGACGTTTACCAAGGGAAAGTACACAAAAGACAAACTTAGCGTTTGTACCAAAACATTTCGCCTGGCTCCGTAATTTCACTTCAACCAAACAAATATAAGTCTCAGAACAAAAGAACAGTAATACATTTCTCCAGTTGATCTTCACACATGTTTGAAGTTTGAAGACCTATAAATATTCTTTTTTTCGTACCAAACAAGCTTTTGTTTATAGGATACCGTGAAGAGTTCAAAGTTCTAGCGGGCAACAATTGAAAACTTATTGACCGAGCAGGCAATAAGTTCTCAGTTATTACCCGCTCAGTAGACATTGAAATTTAGCTAAGGTCATGTGACCACAAACGAACCAATGACAGTCATCGCTGCATCCAGTGAAACTCTAGCTATATAACAATCTTATTTATGCTAACATATCAGTTTTGGTATGTAATGTATGTGATATATCATACACATTCGGTCTGAAGCCGTTTATTATCTGATTTGAAAACACCGAGAAGTTTTAACTCACTTCGAGGTGCTTTTAAATCACATAACAAACGACTTCTCGTGTATGCTATAGCTTCTCAAACAAATTGGTATACTTAAAGACATAGGCGTAGAGTTTTGTTTTCGTCTGGGGGGCTGAAGTGCTGAACCAGGGCCTTTCTAAGAATTTTCCCGTGGGGGGCGTTTACAAAAAGGGATTCTTCTAGGGGGTTCCGGGGGAAATTTTTGAAATTTAGAGTCTTGGAAATGCCATTTCTTGCATTCTGAGGGGTGATTTTTAAGAACACTGAAGGTCATGAAATGTCATAAAAACTAGTTAAAATACAACACATTTCAACAATTTTTCAATGTTGTGTTTACTGGGTTGACTTATCACTGTATATGGGTGCTTTTGGCTGACAGGAATGAGGCTGTAACGAGTAACTTATAATTTGTGAATGGTGACTGATGAGTCCGTTGCTGCAAAATTTCTGGGAGGGGGGGGGGGAGGTCAGCCCCCCATTGAGATTTCTCTGGGGGCTAAAGCCCCTCAGCCCCCCCCCATACTCTACGCCTATGCTTAAAGAGAAATTTGAATACCGCATGGCCTTATTATTATTACCACATTTCACAACAACGTCTCGGTAACTGATTGGTACGTTTACAATATGTATGGTTAAACATAATGGTATGTTTTCCTCATGAATTATTTATGAGTTTGAGAAGTATATTTAAGAAAGGGCTCATGGTTTAGCGTGCTCCATCGAGTTATGGATGCACGCGGGAAATTGGGAGAGCACGAAAAAATCGTAAGAGTTGGTCGAGGATTTTTGAGTGCTCTCCAAATTTCACAAGTGCATCATCCATAACTCGATGTGGAGCACGCTAAACCATGAGCCATTTCTTTTATAACATAGCATTAAATCCTTTCGCAAGCCGGCGAATCGTTTTGGTTGTTGTGTTTTTCTACTTTCGTAGACAAGTCTTTTTTGTTCACTAAAATCCAACCAAAAGGACAGTTTAAACTCGGTTACTCAGACCAAGTTTATGTCTTCTAGATCGTTGTTCTTTATTACTCAATAAAAATTAAATGACTTGGTATTTTAATAATATAAAAGGCCATAAAAAGTCAATTTAAAACTCACTTTTGTTTTGAAATTTTTCCCCGCCCTTTTTTGCAGTGCTCCATCGAATTTTAGTATACACCCAACCATCGTCTATTACAAATCCTGCATTCTGATTGGCTACTCAACCGTTGTCTATTCGTGATGGACAACGTTTGAGAAAAATGAAAACAAACCTGAAAAAATATGGCAGTAAACTCTCGTTTTGTAGACGTTTCGGAGGAATTTTTTGAGAGTTTGATAGAAAATTCTATCCCTGAGAAAACTAAAAACGCTACAAAATATGGCATGAAGATTTTTAATGGTAAGGAACGAAATACAATTAAACCGTATTTTATTAATAAATCTGCTTCTACTTGCCACTCACGAGTGGTTAAATAACACAACATTTTCGTCAGTTTGCACTAGAAAAACTGTATTCTTTAGAGTAGGTACAGGGTGTATACTAAAACAATTAGACAACTCGTCCTTGTTGTCTATGAGCGAATAGTCAACTCAGGCTTCGCCTTCGTTGACTATTCACTCATAGACAACTCGGACTCGTTGTCTAATTGTTAAATGGAGCACGCACGACAGCCAATCAAAAACGTTGCTATATCAAAGCTATGTTATACATATATATATATATATATATATATATATATATATATATATATATACATCAAAGAGTTCACCTTGCAAAGCTTTCATATGTTGTACAGTCAAACGTAAAACTGTCAACTTGTCTGGTTTACGGGCTACGGAGGGTGGTACAGGGACCATTGTGGCTAAGTCGTTGATATACTGGTTCATTTTATCCCGCCGTCGTTTCTCAATCTCACTATGGGAATTCCTAAAAATACAAAAATTATTGAATATCAGACCAAACTAAACTAATCTTGTTTATAATGGATAGCTCTATCAGTTATAAGCTAACTGTTCTCCCTAGAGATCCAGTAAATGTCATCCCTCATTGGTCCAGTGTTTCTACAGGAGGAAACTGGAGTACCCGGAGAAAACCTGCGATGTTTGGTAGAGTCAAACTGGAAGCACTCTTCTCACATGCGGTCAAGGTGAAATTTTAATCAGATAACTGCTGAGAGCAGGAATTGAACCCGGGTCGCAGAGGTGAAAGGCACGTGCGCTAACCACTATGCCACCAACACCCCAGTCCACGGTACCGGACAAATTCGGAACCGTTCTCGAATTAGTACGGTCCGCCTGTTTACACGGCGAAATAGGACGAATTCGAGACCGGTCTCCGGTACCGTACAAACGTAGCCTAGCTTACACGCACGAGTTGTTGATGAAAGAGATTTAGGCCTTCTGTCCACACGAATCCGGCGACTTTGGCGACCGAAAACGCTCTCCATAGTAGAGACATTTGAAAACGCCGTTTTCCTACACTATAGTGTGGACGACTTAAACGCTACCTCGTACTCAAGCTCTTTAATTTCTCCGCTGCCCGCTCCCGCCACCCTGGGTTAGACTTTCTTCTCAAAGTCCTTTTCAAACATTTTTGTCGTTGAAAAGGACTTTTCCCACCTGCAGCGCGCCAAAATTCACCGGTGAATTTTTCGACCGGTGACGTAATTCGGGAAGTAATTATATTCAGGCTAAATTGCTATGCAAGTGCTATCTTTGGAAGTTGGAGTTAAGTAGACTCTTGAAAACGTTTTAGTATGGGTAGAACCACTTTCCATTGCATGTACGACAACCCGAAACACGTCAAAACAGGGCGATGTATATTTCAACGATTTCCCGCCAGAATATCTAATTAGATTCAAAAACCTGCAAGCGAAACAAGTCCGCCTCTTTCCTCCCGCTTTTCCGCTCTCCTACCTTTCCGCTCGCCCGCAAAAACTAGCACAAACTCGATTCTTAGGATTTCGTGGGCGCGAAGAGGCGGACTTAGAGCAAGTCTACCTCAACGACAACGTCCTTTAAATAAACGAATTATTTTTTCAAAACAAAGAGAATGAATAATTTTTAGTCCCAAAGAGTAACCTCAACACTGAAAATCGACCCCTCGTCTCCTCGAGAGACAGACTTGAACCAAGTCTAGCCCTGGGTACGAGGCTGGCGCGAACAAAAATTATTTTCATAAACGCTGACGTAACGCAATCATGTGATCTTGGTTCCAGTCACCTACGACATTCCATTGCGCGCACGCTCAACCGATATTGTCTCAGATTACTACCAAAATCAGTAGAGTGTCTTTTCCGGAAGAAAAAAGGTTGTCTGGGAGGCGGCCAAACGTTTATGTTTTGTGGCTCAGGAATGCAGCGTGGCGTGTGAACGAATTCAACGAAATCAACGAATTCTGTTGAACAAGATGTTTTTTGAATGGCGTGTACTACAGTATCACACTCATGTTACACTACGTTCAAAATTAACATCTTATTCAACAGAATGCGTCTATTTTGTTTTATCATTCATTTCGTTTCTATCCGGCATTCTGATTGGTTAATTTACCTGCAAATAACTGAGTGCAAATAATTTTCTGCTGCAAATAATTTTATGAGCATGCGCACTAGCGGTAACACTGCTGACGGCAAATAATTTTCGTAAACATGGCGGCTAGTTCTTCAGCTATCCGAGGAAATAATCGAGAGTATTTGGAAGCATCTTTAACGACAATGTACTTCAGAAAAGAAATAGTGAAAAGGAAGTTTTAGTGAGATAAAAAGCAAGACTCGTGCCAACATAAAGTAAGTTTTACGAAGATTTTAGTATGCCGAAGACAGAGAGAAGAGTGGCGATCTCTTACTTCAGGCATTTCAAATTTTTAACTATTTTATGAATGATAAATCAATTATTGAACTCGTCTATCGCAAAATATCATGATTTGTCAGTGTCTCGCTACTAGTTATTTGCCTCTGCCTTCGGCATCGGCAAATAACTAGTAGCTCGCCACTGACAAATCATGATATTTTGCTCCGACTCGTCCAATAATTGATAAGTATTCGTAACGTTCACACGCCATGCAGCATTCGCGAGCCGTTGACGTCACAAAACATAAACGTTTGGCCGCCTTCCAGACAACCTTTTTTCTTCCGGAAAAGACACTAGTGATTTTGGCAGTATCTCAAAGCGAGATTGTATTTACAGCAAACTGGTCGGACATGGATTGGACTATTTTTTGACTATTTTTTGGATCAGTTTTTTGGTCTATTTGTCTTATTTTTCATCTCATTTTTTTTGGTGAAAACTTTCCATAGTGTTGAGACAGTATATTGCGACTACATGAAGTGGTTTGAGAACGGAAGTGGGGAGAAGGCGCGGGATTGTGGAAAAGCATGTGTGAACGTTCGGGATTGAGAATACGAGATGGCGTGCAAGCATACTTTTAAATAAAACCTAAATCATTATAACATTGGTTGCAGCGGTGGGATATCTGAAGGATATATTTGTTTTATTAACTTTGTTGGTTTTAATGCCGAGTTCGAGGCCGAGTTCGCGAAAGTCAACGAAGGGCTTCAAGAATTCTGCACGAAGAACGAGTTTAATTTTATAGATAACCGGAACCTGGATAGTTCATGTTTAAACGGTAGTCTGTTACATTTAAATGCTAAAGGTTCTGCATACTTGGCTGCCAATTTTATTAAATTTTTACGAGGAAACACTTCCTTTGCTTCCACTACTAGCCCAAAAAAAAGACGCAATCAGGATTTTCCCAACAAGACAGCACGGCTGAGCTTTCTGGAGGACATTCTGAGTATGATGCTGAGTCCCCAAAGACCCATCAACCGTTCAAGGAGGTCCTGACTGAACCTTGGTGTGACCCAATCGAGATAAGTAGTGATGATATTAATAATCAATTCTCCCTTAGTGACTTAAACAATTTGAAAGGGTTAAAAATTGCATGCTTAAATATTAATAGCCTCTTAAAGCACATTGATGAACTTCGAGTAATGATGTTAAATAATCCTTTAGATATCTTAGCTATCAATGAATCTAAAATTAATGAGTTAGTTTCGGATGATGAAATAAGCGTTAGTGGTTTCCATCTAATTCGAAAAGATCGCAATAGATACGGAGGCGGAGTGTTGATGTATATTCGGGAGACTATTCCTTTTAGCGAACGGAAAGACTTACGAATGGCATGCTCGTTGGAAATGTTATGTGTAGAAATTAGTAGACCATGCAGTAGGCCATTCTTAGTAACTACATGGTATAGACCCCCTGGCTCAGATACTCGCCTGTTTGACGATTTTGAAAATTTTCTTAGTAGATGTGACTTGGAAAACAAAGAATTATTACTTATGGGTGATCTAAATTGTGATGTTAGTAAGTTTCCCCCTGATGCTCACACGCGTAGACTGCAATTTCTTTCATGCATCTACCAGCTTGAGCAGTTAATTAACGAACCCACAAGGGTAACGAGAACGTCAGCAACCTTGATCGATTTGATTTTTACTAATAAGAAAGAAAATATTGTAAAATCCGGAGTTGTTCATCTTGGTATATCCGACCATAGTTTGATCTTTGCCGTTAGAAAATTTTTTACTCCAAAATCTCAACAAAATGTTAGATATGTCCGTAACTTTAAAAATTTTAATGCTGCGGACTTTCTTAATGATCTATCACAGATGCCATGGGATAACGTGGCTCAATATGAAAATGCAAACTCTTGTTGGCAACTTTGGAAATCTTTTTACTTGCAAATACTTGATCGACATGCACCATTTATACGTATGAGAATCCGTGGCAACTCGCTTCCTTGGATTACTCCAAACATCAAAAATCTGATGAGAGCAAGAGATTTTCACAAAAAGAAAGCGGTAAAATTTAATTCTCAATTACATTGGGCGAAGTACAAAGACATTCGCAATAAAGTTAACTCTGAATTGTACAAAGCCAAAAAGAGCTATTTTTGCGACAAATTTGAGAATTGTGCTCAGACTAAAGATCCTAAACAAAGTTGGCACCATATTAATCACCTCTTGGGTAAGAATTATAAATCAAACAACATTCCCCAATTAAAAATAGGTGACACTATTATTTCTGATAATTTAATGATAGCAGAGGCCTTTAATGATTTCTTCGTGAACATTGGGCCAAAACTATCTGCTGAAATTGACCATGTCGCTCTGGACTTGTCAGAAAATCTCGTTACTAGTCCAGTGACTCTATTTACTCTGTCTGAAATAAGTGAATACGAAGTATTTCTTTTGTTAAGTAATCTTAAAACATCAAAATCGACAGGCATTGATTCTATCCCCGCAAGGGTACTTAAAATCTCAGCTGAAATAATTAGCCCTTCTTTAACTTGGATCTTTAATCTCTGTATAAAAACCGGAGTCTATATAGATGATTGGAAGAAGGCTTGGGTTGTTCCTATCTATAAATCAGATGATAGGAAAAAATGTGAAAATTATCGCCCAATATCAATCTTACCGATTATTAGTAAAATTTTCGAGAGATCCGTTTTCAATCAATTGTACGAATTTCTGAACGCTAATTCTCTACTTTCTAAACATCAATTTGGGTTTCGCCCAAAAAATTCTACTCTGGCAGCACTCATTCAGATGTGCGATGCATGGTATGAGAATATGGATAATGGTGAATTGAATGGTGTAGTTTTTATTGATATTCGAAAAGCTTTTGACTCTATTAATCATGATATTCTTTTACGCAAAATGAAAGAACAATTTGGGATTTCAAATATTGAATTAAAATTGTTTGAATCCTATCTTTCTGATAGGGAACAAGTGTTATTTGTTAATGGCGCAATGTCAGCACCAAAAAGGATTGTTTGTGGGGTCCCTCAAGGATCTATATTGGGTCCCTTATTGTTCTTACTCTACATTAATGACTTACCTGATTGTCTTGAGAAGTCAACCCCATGCTTATATGCTGACGATTCACAGATATATTCATCTGCGAAAGATTGTGTAGAACTTAATGCTAATTTAAATCATGATTTAAACAATGTTAGTCAATGGCTGGTCAAAAACAAACTGCAGCATCATTCAACAAAAATCAAATTAATGTATGTCGGATCAAATCATAACCTTGCTAAAATTGACAATGAGTTCCCCGTAATGATTAATGATCAACTGATTTCCAGAGTGCACTCAATTTCGTGTTTGGGAGTTAAACTTGATGAAACATTGAATTGGGATGAACATATAGAAATGGTTTGCAAAAAAGTTGGTGCGGGCATAGGAATTTTAAGGCGTATCAAGCCCTATGTTCCTGCAAACACTTTGATATCAATTTATAATGCTCTGATACAGCCTTACTTCGATTACTGCTCTCCCCTTTGGGGAGTCTGTAACAAAACACTGAGAGATAACTTACAAAGGTTTCAAAATCGGGCTGCCAGAATAATAGCTGGCGCCAGTTACGAGATCAGATCTGCTGACGTTCTTCGATCTCTTGATTGGGAAAATTTGGAAACAAGATGGTACTTAACCAAGGCGACATTCTTATATAAAGTCTTGAGTAATAGTGCTGCACCGACTTTGAAAGATTCATTCATCAGTAGGAATATTTTACTAAATAATTATAATCTTAGAAATTCTCAAACTGATCTGTCCCTTCCAAAGCCAAATAGAGAATTTCTCAAAAGAAGTTTTAAATATAGCGGTGCTTATCTTTGGAATAACCTTCCGCTTGAAGCTAAGCAAGCTCAATCAATTTACTCATTGAAAAGTTGTATCAAACAAAATATTCGATGTTAAAAATCGAGTCTGGATTTTTTTTTTAATCATATCTTTATCTGGGTCACACCATCGTAAATTATAGTAGTGATGTACATATAGTAGTAGACTTAGTTTCCTTCCTTTTTATATTCTTTGTAATATATTTTATATGGACGCCCCCCGTGGAAATCAACTTTTGTAGTTGTTGGGGCTAGCGTCGTTAAATAAAGTGTAAATAATAATAAATCGAGAAGAGAAGTTATACGTATACGAAGTGTTGTCTGATTGAGTAAAAGAAAACAAAATGACGTCTATTACAGCATCGTTATGGGATCACACGGATGGCCCTACGGTCGAGAGCCACCTAAATCAAGTCGAGTCGTTTTTCGTCGCCAAGGGAATTGAAGAAGATGACAAGAAAGTGTCGTGTTTACATTTATCGTTGAAAGGTGAGGCTAAAGTATTCTTTAGTGTTTTAACGACTGGCCAACGAGATACTTTCGCTCATGCAAAAGCAGCATTAATCGAACGGTTTCAATCGCAGAAAACTGCAGCGGATTGGCAAAAAGAGCTCGCTGATCGCCGCCAAAAATCGGGGGAATCTGCAGTGGAACTCAAATATTCCATACTCCAACTTGTTAGCAAAGCTTTTCCAGGTGTTACAGATAAAAACACCTGCGACTCCCTTGCTTTGGCTCACTTTCGCAATGCGTTGAAGGGTGATATTGCACGCAAGCTGTCCTGGGTGATGGCAGATACTGCAACTCTCGCTGAACTGGTGCAGCGTGCCACCAAAATTGAGCAAACGGATTCAACAGTTTCTGCCGTTTCAACAAGTGGAATGGGTAGCGGTCCATCCAATGCTAGTCCTGAGTCAGAGATCATGCAGAAATTGGCAGAATTATCTACCAATCAGCAACAGCTTACTGCATCAGTTGCAGCCATGCAAAGCAAGAATCAAAGTCAAAGTTTGACAAGGTCGTCAGTCAAGTGTTACCACTGTGGTAAGGTGGGTCACTATGCTCGTGATTGTCGTTCGAAGAGTCTCACTGTTGACCGTGGTGGCCTGGGAACGCGACAATCATTTTCTGGCCTATGCTATAGATGCCAAAAACCTGGGCACCGAGCTGCCTAGTGCACAACCTTTTTGCCACCACCGTCGGGAAACTAAGGGTGGCTGGAGAGGAAATCCAGCCCTCTTCAGCCACTTATGGGACTGGGAACTATAATCGTTTGGTTTCAGCTACAAGTAGTGGAGGTTCAACATTTACTAGCATAGAGATTGAGGGTGAAATCGGGGGTCAGCGTTGTACTTGGTTAGTGGACACAGGAGCCCAAATAAGTGTTTTACAAGAGTCATTAGCAGAACAAGCACAAGGGTCCAAGATGGGCTGCCAATTTTCCCCCCATACAGTAGATGGTTCTGGGATGGGCACAGTTTATGATTTAGTAACGGATTGTCAAGTGGGCGATCAACACATTGAGCAACATCGATTCACTGTAGTTCAACAGTCAACATACCCTGCAATTATTGGCATGGATCTGTTGCCTCGATTAAACATGCATTTGTCAATAGGCTCTCAAGTATTTGTATCAGGTACAAATAATATAGCAGACCAGGACAGTGGTACCAAGCCTTTCCCTCCTAGAGTATGTCGCATACATGCATCAGCAGCAGTGACTGTGCCTCCTAGATCAATGCAGGTGATTGAAGGCAAGTTGGACGGGGACATATTACCTGGTACAGTGGGTCTGATAGAGTCGGCAGGGGGGGAGGGGTCTGAGCGCTTTGGTTTGGGTTGTGGCAGAGTATTTGACACCGTAAGAGAAGACCGGCGTGTTCTTATGCATGTGACAAACCCAACCAATACCCCTTGTCATGTGAATGCAGGAACATTTTTCGGACAGTTTTCAACCAACTTTGCAGGAACTGTTATCAGTGAACTTTCAAAGTATCCTGGTAAATGCAGCAAGTTAGATAAAGCGGACAGGGCCCAAAAGGTTGATAAGCTCGCTCGGGAGAAGTCAAATGAGTCAGATCTTTCATCTAGCGAGAAACATCGCCTTTATAAAGTGATTCAGAAGAATGGGGATGTTATTTCTATTGATGACGAAACTGGCCTGACGGATGTTGTGGAGCATGAAATACCAACAGGAGGGGCTCACCCAATTTCACCACCCCCAAGGAGGGTCCCATTTCACAAATTGGCAGATGTAGCCGACAGTTTTGTGCAAGATGGTCTGGCAAAGGGAGTAATCAGACCTAGCAAGAGCCCCTGGTCAAGCCCACTCGTGATGGTGCGAAAGAAAGATGGTTCAACTCGATTCTGTGTAGATTTTCGACGTTTGAATGAAAGCACAGTTGGAGATCCATTCCCAATTCCTCGGATTGATGATAGTTTAGATGCCCTAGGCGGAGCAAAACTGTTTACCACTTTAGATTTAGCCAAGGGTTATTGGCAAGTTCCTGTTCAGGAGTCCGACCGTGCTAAAACTGCCTTTGCGTGTCACAAAGGTCTATTTGAATTCAACACCATGCCCTTTGGCCTTAAGGGGGCCCCAGCAACGTTCCAGAGGCTGATGACGTCCGTATTAGGAGAACTGAATTGGCAAATTCTTCTCATTTATTTGGACGACGTCATTATTTATTCTCGAAGCTTTGAGGAACACTTACTGCACCTTCAACTCGTTTTAGACAAGTTGCGAGCAGCTGGTTTGAAATTGAATCCTTCAAAGTGTGTCTTTGCCTGTACAGAAGTCCATTACTTGGGGTTTGTTGTTAGCCCGGAAGGAATTAAGCCCGACCAGGGGAAAACTAAGGCCATCCAGCACTTTCCGCGGCCTACTAACGTCCTCGAAGTTCGACGCTTTGTTGGACTGGCGTCGTACTATCGACGTTTTATCGGACATTTTGCCGATATTGCTGCCCCTCTACATGCACTAACCCGAGCAAATGTAAAGTTTTCGTGGAGTCCAGATTGTGAACAGGCATTTTGCGTTCTGAAACTAAGACTAACTTCCTCACCAGTTCTCGCCTATCCGGACTTTCAGCAAGAATTTACTGTCGAAACAGATGCCAGCGATCTTGGCCTGGGTGCCATCCTTACACAAGGACGGAGGGTGATTGCTTATGCATCTCGAGCGCTTACTGCTGTTGAAAAGAATTATTCGGCAACTGAGAAAGAGTGCCTGGGTGTTGTCTGGAGCTTAGATCAGTTTAACATGTACCTGGAAGGGAGACATTTCACCGTCATCACAGATCACAAGCCACTAACCTATCTCCGGCAACTGAAAGAGCCTAGAGGAAAACTAGCGAGATGGCGTGTTTGTCTTGATGTTTACGACTTCACGATTAAACATCGTCCTGGCAAGCTGATGACAGTTGCCGATGCATTAAGTCGTGCACCTGTTCATGCGGTAACTATAGACGGTGTATGGACAGATAGAGAGCTGTGTGCGTTACAAAAAGAGGATGCTGATATTGGTGTGATTTATCGTTGGGCTGTTGATCGGAAGAAACCGAAGAATATCAAGCGTCACATTAACAGTTTTATCAAGACACATGGCAAGAACATAAAAGTAATCAACGACGTACTTGTCATGCAGAGCAAACGTCGTGGTCGGAACATTGTACAAATGATGGTCCCGCAGTCGCAGGTACCACGTATAGGCTACTACAACTCCTTCATGACCAATGGGGACATTTTGGCGCGGCCAAAACGCAGTACAACGTTGGCACACGATTTTTTTGGTTCAAGTGGAAACGAGATGTGAAAGACTGGTGTCGTTCCTGTGATGTTTGTCTTCAAAGGAAGGGAACACAGAAGGCAGATCGACCGCCAGTTGGTGAATTGCCCATTCCTCAGAAGCCTATTGCACTGTCCGCAATTAGGACAACCAGCAGTACCACGACGGGCGAGACTCCATTTTCAGTGATATTTGGCTTTAACTGCAGAAACAAAGCTGACATGATTGGTGCAGGGAAACTGGGCAAGCCACAGGGCAAAGAAACGAAAGACTTTTCCGAAAAAATGTCTTCCCTCAAACAGTTGCACGCGAAAGTGAGAAATCGGATTATCAAGAAACGTCAGGATGAATCCGTCAGACGAGAAGCAAATATTCGTTTCAGGCAATTTCAGCTTGGTGAGAAAGTATGGATTTTCTATCCGAAAAGGCCCAAAGGGTCTGCCAAGAAGTTAGTTGGGGAACGCTTCCAAGGTCCGTATGAGGTTGTTAAGCTTATAGGAGATACATCATACGAAATAAAGTCTATTTTCGGAGGGGGAAAGAGAAAGATTGTGATTTGTGAATCATCGGCGGCTAAAGAAGGACTATGAGAGACCTGAACACTTGCAGTTCAATTATAGCGAAGAGAGTTCGGATTCAGATGATGCGAATGTCGGTGTTGCAGACACTGACTCAATTGCGTCAGAGGACAGTAGATTTGACATAGACGGTGATGAGATTCCTGGACCTCAGTTAGTCGGAGAGCCTGCTGCAATTCGTCCACAAAGAGAAAGACAAGCACCCGACCGTTATGGATTTGGCCGAGTTAACCTTCGAACAGCATTAGAGGATGAACAGGCAGAGATCCAACTCTTAACTTTTGAAAACAATTAATATTATTCATGTTCTGTTGATAGTTTATATAGTCTGGAAGGGAGGAGTGTTGAGACAGTATATTGCGACTACATGAAGTGGTCTGAGAGCGGAAGTGGGGAGAAGGCGCGGGATTGTGAAAAGCATGTGTGAACGTTCGGGATTGAGAATACGAGATGGCGTGCAAGCATACTTTTAAATAAAACCTAAATCATTATAACAATAGTATAGTCTAATAACAATGACCAAAGCTGCAGCATTTTTGTCTCTTGAGTTGTAACTTTAGTCTCACGATACTTGTATCGACTTATTTTACTACCAAATTCAATAGCATTTAGTAGCGCAAACAGTTTTAAATTTCTGTTGAACTCTGGTTCTGCAACTATTATGAATGTAAATTAGTTGTCGGCTATATCGTCGTTCGGTTGTATTTTGTGTCTCTTTTACACTGAACCCCCCCCCCCCCCCCCCAAAGGGGTATCTAGCACAGAGGCTAACTAATCTTCAGTGAAGCGTATTAAGAAAGCATGTAGCAGTGACTGTAGCAGTGATAACAAACTAAAAGATGAGATAACTCGAAATGCATGTCGTCCTGTGAGCGGCTCACCTATAGGAATTGGAAATGCGTATATGTATTCTAGATCGCTATGATTTGATCGCGCCATTGTGATTTGTGCCTGCTTACTCTGCTAGTCTATAAGATATCTCTTATTAACAGACGTTTGGTAGATGTACGTTCAGTTTGACGAACGTCCACCAAAAGTAAACAACTTATATCTCTTATCATATCTCTTATCATATCTCTTCTTAGTTTCTTATCACTGCTGGGCTAGAGACATCTTCTCTTGACTCTTTCGTATGCCAAGATTTCAATGCAACCAGACGACGACAGCCGACACCTAATTTACATTGCAGAACCAGAGTTCAACAGAAATTTGAAACTGTTTGCGCTACTAAATGCTATTGAATTTGGTAGTAAAATAAGTCGATACAACTCATACAAGTATCGCGACTACACGCTGTTTATAGACTTGATATACGCGGATAAAGTTACAAGTCAAGAGATAAAAATTCTGCAGCTTTGTGATTGTTATCAGCTAGACTATAGCCTAATAACAATGTACAGTTTTCACCCAAAAAATTGAGATGAAAAATGAGACGCAAAAAAATAGTCCAAAACATAGCTCAGTCCATGTTCTTCATCATAGTTTGATAGTTTGATAGTTTGATAGTTTATTTAACACTAAACTTACAGCTCCAGAATATATCTAATTCTACTGCTGAAATATGTTAGGTTTACAAAGATATTAAGAAAGATAAACTAATTTTTACAAGTATTTTGTTTAAGAAAATGAATAAGATTAGACTAAAATTCTTGAAAATACACATTCACTTACACATATGTGCAGACTTATAATTTGTTACTAAAACACTCTCTAGTGCTATAATTTAAATTAGGTTAAAAACCAGCATATTCATGGCAAAAACAGTTTCTAAGTTATTCAGAGAACTTATTAGAGTTATAAGTGATAAAACTGTTCCTAAATCTGTTCGTTTTATGAAGTGGCACGTTAAATTTCCTATTTTTACGCAAAAAGTGGCTATTGTCATTATTTAATGGCGGTAACAAATCCGTTAATTTGTGCTCAGGGTTATTGACTATGTCCTTAAAAAGTTTTGTTGTTAATTCCTGTCTTCTATCGTAAAGTGATGGGGTGTTCGTGTTCCTCAATGCTTCTTTGTAGTGTTGATCTGGGAATATTATTCGAAAAGCTCGTTTCTGAAGTCTTTCAAGATCATCAGACAGATATTTGGGTAATGAGTCGTGAAATGCTTGGCACGCATACTCGATGACTGGTCGAATACAGGTGGAGTAGAAAAGGATTAGGTCGTTAGCCTCAAACTCATTAATGAGACGACAATGGTATGACACATTTCCGGCTCGAGTTAGATTAGCAACAACTCGTTAAGTACGCTCTGAAACTAAATGAGTTAAATCTTTTGTTTGTTTGCCACTGATTTGCATCCCTCGCCAATAAATAGCGTCAAGAGACAAACTTGGGACTATTTAGCGCAATTGCACATACTCAACGAACGTTTTTCAGTTATTTAATTCTCCTAGACTGTTGTTATTTAATAGCATGGGTAGATAAAACAACAATTAAGTCTTCTAATGTGTTATTGCCCAGGGTTATTTAATTCACTTGATCTCCCTAACGACAAAACATAACAAATAACAGGCTGATTACTCCACAATATATTATTTGTCTGTTCAGTTATAGATGCACAGAAGATGTCAACGTGGTAAGAACATCAGTGACCCACTCGACTGTATCCTGTGGGCCACTTTTTTGTTCTTACCACGTTGTGACGTCATCTGTGCATCTATAACTGAACAGACAATGGAAAAATGGAGCTGAAATGACCCTGCAAACCTTAATAAGACCTTAACTAAAAATTGACTGACACAATGCGACTTGTAGCCCAACATGTACATGTACGGCTCGACTCTTCCCACGAGGGGTGGGGCATTAGATGATTCATGCACAGGAGCGGTATGTTTTATTTGTTCTAATATGCCGAACCTTAATGCTTTGTCTAGCACCAATAAGGCTATACAATCTTAGTTCCACTCTATGTGACTGAGAAGGAAATAAGCAGGGGCGGACTGGCAGCAGAAAAGTTACTGGGGAATTATATGAAAGGGTCGCCTGGATGAGTGCAAAGCCTGAATACTCTAATGGTCCCGGCTGTGGTGCGCGCCTCTGTGCGCTCGGGGTGTTCCGGCCTCTAGGAAATGTTTGAGCCTCTGAAATCGTATTTCCTCGATTTTTAGAGCATTAATACTTTTAAGCACAATTTTATGTATTGTGTATGCGCATATTTTTTTGTGACTATACAATATTTAAGTACTGTTTAATAAACGCGCAGGAGTGTTTTATCAGATATAAAGACACGAGGCGAAGCCGAGTGTTTTTATATCTCATAAAACACGAACTGCGTGTTTATTATACGGCTTCAAAAACGAACCACTTGGTAAGTTGATTGGCGGAGTTAGTTTGAAGAATAACCTTGTCTAAGCCGAGAAAATCAAAGCTAAAGTTTATGTAAATCAGGAGAAATCTTTATCACATATAAAGATACGATACGGTCATGATTTTCTTTTGTGTTTTCCTCATGAATTATTAATGACTTTTGAATAGACAATAATATATCATATACTATGTATAAGTATATATTTAAGTCACAAGTGGATTACTGTTCCACGATTCAACTATTCTCTTAGTTTTACAGTTACATAATTTATTTTATACCAGAAAAATTACATAATTAGGTTACATCTTATGAAGAGTGAATAACAAAGAAGAGATAACACAATTACATACAGAGTCAGTCGTTTAGAAAATAAGTATTGTATATCATTGTGTTTGTAGTTTACGACTAGTAGCCTAGCAATGTAACTAGTAACAACTGTATTTCATAATATTTACGTGATGAGCTGTATTTTGTCTTTGTGGGGGCGCCTGAAACGCAAAACAGGGGGGCGCACTGGGAAACTTCCTGGTATCCGTGGTATGAAGCCGTGGTATGAAGCCGTACTTCGTGGTATATCGTAAAATCAACACTTAGGTCTTAGTTTATGTCGTGCACTTTTAACATGAGCCTCTGGCTCGGATGATTGGGCGACCACATCCTGTGTTTACGACGTTAAATAAATCATTACTCATTACTCATTACTCATCCCAGTGGGCCAGTCCGCCTCTGTAAATAAGGTTTATTACCGTTATTTTAAGGCCTGGTCAAACGCCTTCAACATTTCTTTCAACATCGTTCAGCATTGTTGAATTCAACCGTGATTGTTGAAAGCGTTTGGCCACCCCTGTTGAATGATGTTGAATGTTGTTGAATGGTGTTGAATGATGTTGAACGAAATTTGAACATGTTCAAATTTCAACAATGTTGAACGTTGAACGATGTTGAATGAAATGTTGAAAACGTTTGGCCAGGCCAAATCTATGGGTTGGTTGCCTATAGGCTTGTATTTCTATAGGTCATACCTATAGCAAATGTTCCAATCGCCTATAGAAACCTATAGAATCCTATAAGTTGGCCTATATATAGACTTAAAATTTAGAAGTTTTGGGTTGATAGACCACTTTCATAATAGCAGCTAACTTAAATATTCTTTTATGTGCATCTTAATAAGCCTTTCTGGCCTCGTTTGTGTGTCTGCAATTCCAAGAATCTTTGCTTCATAACGAGGCTAGGAAGGCTCATTTAGATGCAAATGAAAGAATATTTAAAGGCCTTTATGAAAGTGGTCTATAAGGCTGGCTAAGCGTTTAGCAATGCATGCTATAATATGCTTTAATACTGCACATCCAACAAGCTTAAAGTTGCAAGACTTATAACGGTAGCGGGTATATAGTGGATCACAATGCATATGGATGGGGAAAACCCCCAATGAATGTGAGATTATAGATTCACAGTAGTAGGAATTACGTTCAATTAATTTCAATATTTCAAATGGCGACATCTTTGGAAAAGGTCCAAGAAAGTAATGCCGTCTATAATAACAGTTTTTAGTACGCATTTTACATACGTCTCGATGCGTTTACAAAGTTTAAAAGAAAAAGAGCTAATTACATATATGTTAATAATCTAAATTACAAATATGGAGAATGGTTAAAAAGAAAATACTACTACTACTAATGGTAAAAATATGATAAAAGAATGGGTCAACAGCAGAAAGCTTCCTTAAATAAATATGTTTTGACTTGGGATTTAAATGATATTTCAGAGCTGGCATTTCTAATGGTAGCTGGTAGGCAGTTCCATAACTTAGGAGCTAAGACGGAAAAGGCCCTGTCTCCATAAGTAACGGTGGCAGACTGGGGAACAGTTAATAGGCCCTGAGACACTGAGCGCAGAGAACGCTTTGGAACATAAGGTTCCAGCGGCAAGTCAGAGAGATATGCAGGCGCGCGATTACTAACAATCTTATAGACGGTTAGTAAGATCTTAAACGTTATTCTTTGCTTAACAGGAAGCCAATGAAGGGATTTCAGTACCGGTGTTATATGGTCTCTGATCTTAATCCTAGTAACTAGCCTAGCTGCAGAGTTTTGAAGTCTCTGAAATTTATCAAGGTCTTTGGCGGGCAATCCATATAGTGAGCTATTACAATTGTCTACTTTAGAAGTAATAAAGGCATGCACTAAACGCTCTGTGCTGGAACGATCAAGATACTTCCTAAGTCTTCCAATAACCTCTTCCTTCCCCTTCTTTCATTGCCTCGCGGAGAACACAATTGCAATATAATTAGGACTTGAGATAGAGTACTACAAACTATTCCACAACGTTCGATCACTGCTACATACCTTTTATCAACTTCCATTTTGACTGCTTCACCTTTTGAGATATTCTCTGTAAAATATGTAAACAAGAATTGAAAAGATTAATACAATAATAATGTAATACTGTTTAAATGAGGTTTGCAAATTGAAAGATATCTCAGCACCTTCCCAATGAATTGATTGATGTACACGGTACGTACCATGGGATGGCAACTCATTTTTCGACATAATCTTTATATATTTTCAAAACAATTGGTGTTCAGTTGCGCATAGAGAAATCAATGTCATTTCGTACGCGATAAACAACTGAACCATTGCAGTGGAACCATTCCACAATAAAAATCTCATATTTCATATAAACATATTAAATTGCAACAAATAGCCCATTCGAATTCTCGTCCCCCGAGACTTTGAGGCGTTCAGCCTCTACCCGATTTTGAAACCTCTTGAACCGTGTCTCTCTGTCCCCAATTGCTACTACAGGCAAGTTGTAATATTTGAAATATTTATATCATCAACTGGTACTACATGAGTAAAGCAATTGAATAAATAAGAAATTATAAAAATATATAGAAGAGTGCACATTCAAGCGATTTGTGAAATGGGTTGAGCATAGACTGCCATATGGTTAAGCGTTAACTAATGTATTTAAAATAAAAATAAAAGACCAGAAACAACTCTAGTCAAATCAGCTCAACTAACAACTAGACATTGTTTATGATGCTTAAAATGGATTAAACAAGCAAGAATCTCATTCCTACCAAAATTGATCGTTTAAAACCCTATGTGCGCAAACGATTGTGGTTAAACGTACAAGACGCCATCTTTTTCGCTACGGTCAATTAAATTCGACCCTGTTCTCGATCCGAGCATGTTTGACGACTGATTTGACGTTGATTCTACTCTTTCGGGCAACACGGCGGCTCAAGTAAATTCTTTGAAAATGTCTTTTACTCTGACTAACGGCAGCCTATATTTTATTCGTCACAAGAAAACTATCAACAGAATAAACTAAAAGTTAATAAACAGACTGAATGTTTTTTTCACTGTACGTGACAGACGCATCAAGAAACTTACGAATTCTCTTTCATGCAGAGATCATAATGAGCCGTCGGAAAACTGACTTTTTGGACAAATTATGATTGGTCAGTAAGATAACAAAATATTACTCAATTAAGATTTTTTAAAATTATATTTTAACCATAATATATGAGAACTTACTTTTTGCTTCGACATAACCAAGCTCAGTGCTACGTGAAAATCTGCAATCAGATCAACTTTCCCTTCAAGTATATATTATACACTTAATGTCTGCTCCCGAGGGAAACAGTTAGTTTTGTTTTCCCGAGAGTCTAAATGTTTCCAGCCGAGACGAAGTCGAGGGAAACATCGAGACTCTAGGGAAAACAAACCTGGCTGTTTCCCAAGGGATCAGACATTAAGTGCTTCGTTATATAGCTAGAGTTTCACTGAATAATTTCGACGTTCATCAAAGGAAAGTACACCGGCAAAAGACAAACGGAAAGACTTACCAAAACATTTCGCCTGGCTCCGTAATTTCACTTCAACCAAACAAATATGAGTCTCAGAACAAAAGAACAGCAATACATTTCTCCAGTTAATCTTCACACATGCTTTGAAGACCGATAAATAATCTTTTTTGTACCAAACAAGCTTTTGTTTATAGGATACCGTGAAGAGTTCTGGTGGGCAACAATTGCAATATTATTGACCGACTGGGCAATAAATTCTCAATTGTTGCCCGCTCAGTCTACATTGAAATTTAGACCAACGAATGACAGTCATCGTTTTAACCAGCAAAACTCCAGCTATATAACAATGTTTATTATTACCCACTAATGATCATCTTGCTCTCAGGTGATCATATAGAGGACTTTTGCCAAAACAATATTTGAAGTTTCTGTTCAAAAACTGTTCAAGTACTCAGAGTCTAGACTTTGGCCTGGGAGTTGTACTAAATCCTTTTCAGCCTTCGTACTTTGTCTCAACTTAATAAAAATATGCATAATATAAAAATGTATTTTGTGATATCGACAGGTGAGTCCAAACGACATGTTAGCTAATTGCGTTTATACTGGATACAAAAACTGGAATTCAATATTTCTTCACAGTTTTATAAAATACAAGTTTTTGCCTATTCATAATCTTAGAATGAATGAAACAACATAGCCACAAATTCAGTATGCAATGACGGTTTGAAAAACTAGCTTCATGCATATTTGCTATTGGACTAAAATGTTAACTTTCCAAGCCTATAAACAGATCAAGACAACTTATAGAGAAAAAAACCTTATAAACAGAGATATCACGTGTAAATGTCATTATTGACAATTTTAAAATTAAACTTACCTTGATTGAATATTGTACAAAAAACTCGACTCCATCAGAGGAACACACGAAACGGCTGACAAACCAAAATATTGATAATAATATGACATCTGCGTTTCGACGAATCTGTTTTTATGCGATAATGATATAAATTATAAATATAAATTTGATAATAATGAGAAATTTAAAAAAGTCAAAATCTGATTGGTTTGCTTTTGCCATAAAGAAATGATCAGTTTTTGAAAGGGTTCATAAATCTGAGACTGAATAGTAGTAATTGAGCACTATATAATCTGAACATCTGGATTGTAGTGTGAACAAACGGTGAGTACAGTCAAAGTTCATTTGAAATTTAAATAACAAAGATCAATCAAGATCTGGTCAGTTCTGGGCCAAGATTGTTGAATGCATCAGTTGTTGGAAAGATGTTCTTCGTTGTCATTTAGCTGCGAAACCTTTTTATCTGATCCGTAGATAAATTGATAGAAATGTCGAAAAATCGACAGAAATCCAATCTGTGAACAAAAGCTAAAAGTCTGAACATAAATTATGACAGCTTAATCCAGCCTTTACGCAGCGCATGCGTACATGCGTTTCCCTTCTCGTTTCGTGTTTTCTTCCCATCCGCCCCTGCACTGTCCTGACTGGCTGACTGTCAAGTCCATTCTGTAACAAAAGACACAAAAATGACGATGTGGTCGAGTCAGATGCTCACAGGGCCACAGACATTGTATAGGCCCTTGTCAGTAGTGGGCGCTGGGGGCAATCCAATATGGTCTGTTTACCTGAATCCTGACCCTGATCCCAAGGGCAATTAATTTATCCTTAGTCAGACCAGTAAATACTGCAGCAGCTGTTTTCACAAAAATAGCGATAACACCACTGACCATAAAAAATAGCGGTCTGTGGGCTCGAGATTGTCTCGTGTTATCTCAAACCGCACAATAAGTATATGTAATAGCATGGTTTCGAGTGCAATTTTTTGACGAGTGAGTTTTTCAAGCTATTTGAGGTCTTTGAAAAACTCACGAGTGCACGTACATGTTGTTTTTCAAATTGTGGTGGTTTAAAAGATGGTCTTAGAGTGTTGTAAAACTGATTCTCGACACCCAGAAAAGTTAAAGAGAAAAGACAAGACTAGGCTGCTACGTTTCACCGTTTCTTCAGCAGCGAAAATGTAGAGAACGGAGAAACAGTTTCATAATGAAAAGCGTATTAAATTCGTTGGCGTGAAAGTCTACAGACTTCGTTTCATGCATCTCTGAATGTTCATCTTGACTCTTATCTGAATGCTAGGGATGGGCGATACTAGGGGCGGACTGCCAGCAGAAACGTTACCGGGAAATTATATGAAAGGGGCGCCGCGCTGAGTGCAAAGCCTGAATGCTCTATATAAGGGTCCGGCCGGGGTGGGCGCCTCTGCGCTCTCTATAGGAAATTTTTGAGCCTCTGAAATCGTATTTCCTCGATTTTGATAGTGACAGTAGTAATTTTAAGCACAATTTTATGTGTTGTGTATGCCCATATTTTTTGTGACTATGCAATATTTAATAGACAGTAATATATCCTATACTATATGAGTATATATTTAAGTCACAAGTGGATTACTGTTCCACGATTCTACTCTTAGTCTTAGTCTTGTCAACTGTATTTCATAATGTTCATGTGATGAGCTGTATTTTGTTAATTGTCTGGGCGATACTAGTACAAAATATCGATACCAACGATACTTGCAAAAGTATCGATACTTTCGATACTCTTCTTAATATACTCTACTTTAATATTCTTCTTATTTTAAAAGTTATTTCAATCAATGTAAAAATTGAAGCATCAGTATCGATTTTGGTATCGGTATCGACCAAAATTCTTAGTATCGGACTGGTATCGTATCGAACAAAAAAAGCTGGTATCGCCCATCCCTACTGAATGCTCATGACAGCTCAGCTGATTGTTTGTCAGGACTCACCCGCTGACAAAACGCGGGCACACAATATGCTGTATATAGCAACGAATAGCATGGCTCGACAATGTTGTCGATTGCTAAATGAAAGCTTGTTTACCAGCAAACTTCAACCAAGGAATTTATCGTATTGTTGTTTCCGTCGAACTGTACTTGGATTCTGTGGATATAAATCAAAATTTTACGAGAATGGATTGATGTTTACACCCTCTTGTGCACAGCGGTCAAAAACCACTCTTTCCTCAAGCAAAGACACATCAACTCAAACTGTGAAAAGTATAGAAATTTATCTAAAGCAAAAAGATATTAAGTTTCATCACGGACACACCACTATTATCGCAGAGTGTCCTTTTTGCCCTGTGGGAACTAGCAGGACACAGGGGACAAATAGGGACACAGGGGGTGAAAGTGGATCACTAACACTTTTTGTCAATAAGACGACCGGAAGTCATGTTTGCAACAGATGTGGGACATCAGGGACTTGGAACCAACTTAAGGTAGTGTTTGTTGATTCACAGCATATCCTCTTATTTTGAAATGATGATTATCGTCATTTGTGAGATGTCGTTGAATTAACAATAATCATCATTTTAAAAAAAAATTCCCTACCCCCAAACCCCCAACTCAACCCCCACCTCTAAACCTGACCCTAACCCTAACCACAACCCCCCTGACAACCCTAACCCTAACCACAACCCCCTGTTGGACCTAACCCTAACCACAACCCTCCGGAAAAAAGAGTCCCACCTCTCAGACCCCAACCACAACACCCCTAATGGTTCTTTTGTTATATGCAATTTAGTTTAACATCCCGCTTGTGGGACAGAATCTCACTTGAGTATCATGATAATCATCATATTCGACTGTGTGAAGAAATTATGATTATCATGATACTCAAGTGAGAGGACATGTTGTGATTCAACTACATCACATGTATTAGGGTTCAGGCCTTTCAATTCTGTACCCTAACCTGAGTGTCAGGCTCTCTTGGGGTTTGGGGGAGGGGGAAGGGAAAGAGAGGGGAAAAGGGGGGAAGAGAGGGGGAGAGAGGGGAAAAGGGGGGAGAGAGGGGAAAAGGAATGAATGCTTGTGATCTAGTCAAACCACTGACCTATATAACTGGACTGTGGGTCCCATCCAAGAAGAGAATGAACAAAGATTGTGGAAATATTCATGAGTCTTTTCTCTCATTGGCTCAGCCATGCCCACAGGTTGATCTATTTCAGTTGTAATTAATTTATGGGGAAAAGGTCAGCGGTTACTACAATGGGAGAAAAGACCTACAACCCAACCATCGCAAGATGACCCAAGATTAGACCCATTGCCAGTCATTGATATAGGCCACCCACAGTCCAGTTAGATATAAGACAGTGACGCAGTGAGTGAAACTGATAAACTGATTGTTCATCACAGCTCCAGGAGGGGGGGGGGGGGGGTGTGCACACATATATAAGGGATACAGGTATGTGCCACCCTATTGGCATAGTCAATCGAGATATGGTCTGGAAACTCAGCCAAAGTCTTTGGTCTATCTTTTTGTTCGCCTTTATGCATTTTTGTGCACAGTGCATGGTCACTGAACACATTGTATTCTAATATAATGAACGAATTGTCCAATAGCAACGTTTCAGTTCAATCACTCAACCGTGCGATCTAAATATTAATAAACCTAAAACAAAGGATGTGCACGGTGTAAGGTACGGCTCAACATGAAATCCCAGCTCATTATAGGCACTTTGAAGTTTGCCGAGTTTCCAGACCATATCTCGATTGACTATGCTATTGGGTATGGTTTTCGAGCTCTGGGGTCTGGAATGGGGTATACAAATTGTCCATTTTGGTCTGGATGAATGTATATTTTGGTCTGAGTTAGGGTATGGATGCCAATGTGACACCAGTGCTGGGGTAGGGTATTGATTTTTTTTAAGTTTAGGTCTGGGATAGGGTATAGAAAATCACCTTTTTAGGACTGGTATAGGGTCAGGATTTCGAGGTCACAGCAGTACACCCCTACCCAAAAATTGCCAGAGTACCTCCCCCCCCCCCCCCCCAAGGTACTGTATTCACTAGTACAGTACTGCGAGCACTGGTGGCGTGTGCTGTTAGGGCACTGTCTCTCACCAATAGTTAAGCCCGGTCGGATGGGGTTAGTACTTGGATGGGTGACCATTTGGGAATAACCTCGTCCTCCGCCAGCTTGGGACTTATGTGAGTAGAGTTTAGTTGGTCTCTCCTGTGCTCCGAGGGTTTTTTGCTGGGTTCTCCGGTTTTCCTCCCTCCGTAAAATCAACACCTAGGTCTTAGTTGTCTACACATAGGAGTTTGGTGTCAATTGGGACAAAAGTTCTGTTCCTCTCTCCTGCCACACGTTAAGTGGCAAATTTAATAAATTCAAATTCAAATTCACCTGCACTGCACTACTAGTATGTATTATGCTGGTAGCATTTGTGAGGCCATGAATTGTGTTGGATGTCAGTGATACGGAAAATAATAAATGGAACAATACATGATCCATGCTTGCATTTATATATTTTGCCCATACATGATTTAGAGTCTCTTCTGGGATAGGAGGATCTATGTTTGACGAGTAAAATTGTCTGGTAGATAGACAGATAGATAAACTTTATTTTACAAGGAATCGAGGATAACACATAACAGTGATTAACTGATAAACTTGTGGTCCTCGAATAACAATAAATAATTACAGAAAATTCAAATAATAACTAAAAATACATAAATCAAAAGTGTCAAAGACCTTATTCACAAGTGGCCAGTGCAGAGTGCAATATAATTCAAAAAACTTGGTCTGACATTATGTCAGACCAACCCAGGTTTTGGTCGGACATGATCGGACACTAATTATTTTTGAACTCAATGGAGAATTTTTTTTTAAATTTTAATTTAACAACTTAAAAGAAAATAAAATAAACTTAAATAGAAGAAAAGTTGTACTCTGGCACAATCGTATGCACAATGGTAAATAGAACAACAACTTAGTCACAGTATAAATACTGTATAAAATACTTATCCTAATACATGACAAAAAATATTAACAGATATTACTAATTTACTATATAACATAATATAAGTTCAGTACTAAGTACTTAATTAAGCAGATTATACGGACAGTTTGAGAAATTAGCTTCGAAGTTTAAAAACAAGCGAATAAGCGATATTTCGCACTTAACGTCTCAAAACAGAGTGCGCTAGAAAAGGCTGGCTCAATGCGGGAAAACATCTTCCCTTGCACGCGTAACCGATTGCGTTTTGGTTTTGCGAGAATGAGGGAGAAATTACTGCGGCCAAATGGTCGGCCAAAATGTCCGTGCAGAGCAATCATTGGACGCCATATCCGCGTTTTGCGCGGAATATGGCCGGTGGGCGACCGTTATATTGCACTTTGGGCCAGTGACCCGAAACCCCCCATGTGCACATGGATCAACCCTATAAGAGACAACCTACATGCACACATGCAGTGGTGAATCCAGGATATTTTCGATTAGAGGGAGGTACCCAAATAGGTGCCATCTAGGGGTCTCAGAAATGATCTTTCCTGCACTTTGAGAACATTTTTGAAGTGCAAACAGACTTCTTCCTGCATTGGGGACGCTTTACCATAGCGTGGGAGTGCAACCCTTTTGCCATTTTTACAGTGCATGAAGTGCAGATTAGTAGCGTCTAAAGCGTGGTTTCCATATAGTTGTAATTGTTGTAATTCAGTCGGCGACTGTCGGCGATCAAGTCTTACAACAATTACAACTTAATGGAAACGCTTGTTGTAATCCAATCGGCGACAGTCGGCGACTATTGTAGAAGTTGAACCTGATTCAACTTCTGCAACAATTACAACAGTCGCCGATGCGACAACAGTTAATGGAAACATCAATCGCCAACAGTCGGCGACCTTTTGCTGGATGTCTGCCACGTAAAACACAAAATTATTTACAAAAACCGGTCAAATCCTTTCAAAAAACCCTCGATTTTGTTAAAGAAGTCTATTAAATGACTAGTTCGAAGACTTGAATGCCGTACGCCAGCTCAAAAGTTTGCAACTGTCGTCAAACGTTCACGAAACATGAGATTTAAGCGGCGAAGTTACTGAACTTGTAAATAATGCTTGTTATATAAACTGTGAGAATGATCACAAACAAAGTTTTAGTCGTTCAATTTGTTTTTGAATATCAAACTTAGCTCATCTGATCTTTGTCAAAACCGAGAAGTCCTGAGTCCTCAGTCCGAGCGAATCGCCGACTGAATTACAACAATTACAACTATATGGAAACACGACTGTTGTAAAAGATCGCAAACAATCGCCGATCAATCGCCGACTGAATAACAACAATTACAACTATATGGAAACCAGGCTTAAAATTTTCTAGTTTTGGACGACTGAAAAAAGAACTGCCAATAAGAAGGCTGAGTCTTACTCCCCAAGTACCACGGAGGGTGAGAAAGAAAAGGTCACAAGTCTGTGGGAGAAAGCCAAACCATATGGTGAATGTAAGGACTCACTGAAGAGGTACATTGCCAAGAGAGTGGAAATTCAGGTACGGTATTTACAAGTTAAAAAAAACTCAGCGAGTGAAGGTGATTCGCTGATGAGTGTTTCTGATACATGTAGTAGGTAATTTTTATGTAATTCTATAGTATCAATTTACTACTTGTAAAGTTACGCAATTCAGTCTCAACTGCAATGTAACTCTGATTAATTAAACATTTAAACTATCAAACTATCAAACAAACTGTAATATATCAACAACGGAGAGAGCTTATTTAGTTAGAGTAGGAAAAAAATTGAAATCTAAAACCGACTATAACTGATTGTCTATTAATGGAGTTACTGTAGACAGAAAATATAACATGTTTTTACTGGTGGGGTAGATTAGAATACGGCGAACACGCGGGGCATCTATTTTCTATTTCTGTTGCTGTAGGCTTTATCGCCTGAAACGTTAAAGTTATACAAGGTGCATACAATACTTCATAAGGTAAAGTATTTAGTAGTAATACTGATTTTAATATTATAACTAATATCACTATTACAGAATATCCTTCCACTTTCACGATTTCCACTTTCTAATCAGCGTTCATTATGTCAAATTACCCTAAATTCAATAAGTAGAATTGCTTTGAAATAGTCTTTAAAATGGCTTCGCTCGTCTAATTCAATAAAAACAACATCATATTCATACTATTCCATCTTTATACTCTGTGTTCAAACTTTTTCTTAAAGGTACTCTGCCTTATTTTTTTGCCTGAAAATTTTTTTCCAACCGTCTATGCGTAGGCTAGTACAGCATATGCAAACTCAGAAAGGACGGGTATTCTGCAAAGAGCTAACGCTAACCTACCTACAATCTCAATACTTTGCCTATTTCCTTTACTACTATTATACTAATTATATAGATGCGAGTGTTTTACTTAACAAATAAAACATAAAGCTCCGTGCGTATGTACTCTTATAAAGGCACGTTTGACGTCATTTGAACACGAAAGAAGTTGAGTAGAGGCACGAGGCGATAGCCGAGTGCCTTTACACTTCTTTCGTGTTCAAATGACGTCAAACGTACCTTTATAAGAGTACATATGCACAGGAGCGGTATGTTTTATTTGTTTTATAAAATAAGAAGAAGCAAAACCAAGCTAAAAGTCAGGTAGTTTTGGAATTTGGCGGGCTTTTCTGGCCAGCTGACGCCATTCTACGCCATTTTACGTCATTCATGATCTATGTTCTCTTATAAATGCACGGAGTCCAGCCAATCAGAGCGTGCGTAGAGGACACCTTATTTTATAATAGGAAATATACAGTGTCGTATTTTCCATATCCTCACTAGTGAAGATATTGATGACGTCATTTAGAGTTTTTCCGCTTTTTGCATTGAATCTATATAATAAAAAGAACATCACACGGTGGCTAGAAGATATGAATTTTATCATCTCGTGGTAAAAACAATATTTTACTCATTCGCTACGCTCATTCGTAAAATATTGTTTTCCACCACTCGAAGATAAAATTCATATCTTCGCGCCGCCGTGTAATATTCTCTATATATTTGTCTAAATATATGTGACTTAACCGTAGTTTTCAGCTCCTGATGGTTCGCAAAGACATCAACTGTGCCTTGCTTTCCCATGGTATGACTACGAAAAACAGAAGATATGTGGTTTGAAACTTCATAAAGTTAAAATGAAAGACGAAGAGAGTCATGTAGCCTTAGAACCGAGGTGTAAATTTATTTTTAAATAAAAAATAAATACTTAAAAGTATTGTATCTCATGTTACTGTTATTATACGTGTACTGTATTTGAAAGCTCCGTGTTCTCAGAACTAAAAGTACAATTTTGCTTTTTGTTAGGCATGGATCACCTGGTATGTTTGGTTGGCATACTGTTTCTTCAGAAGCTAAAGAAATTGTTCTCACTGCTGACGAATTCGATGCCATGGCTGTGCATCAAGCAACGTCTTTTCCAGCTATCTCACTTCCCTTAGGGCTATCCTCTCTTCCTCCAGAGGTAGCTGACATGAAACTTTATCAAATCCTTCCGTCCGTCCGTCCGTCCGTCCTTCCTTCCTTCCTTCCTTTCTTCCTTCCTTCCCTCCCTCCCTCCCTCCCTCCCTCCCTCCCTCCCTCCCCTCCCCTCCCTCCCCTCCCCTCCCCTCCCCTCCCCTCCCCTCCCCTCCCCTCCCCTCCCCTCCCCTCCCCTCCCCTCCCCTCCCCTCCCCTCCCCTCCCCTCCCCTCCCCTCCCCTCCCCTCCCCTCCCCTCCCCTCCCCTCCCCTCCCCTCCCCTCCCCTCCCCTCCCCTCCCCTCCCCTCCCCTCCCCTCCCCTCCCCTCCCCTCCCCTCCCTCCCCTCCCCTCCCCTCCCCTCCCCTCCCCTCCCCTCCCCTCCCCTCCCCTCCCCTCCCCTCCCCTCCCCTCCCCTCCCCTCCCCTCCCCTCCCCTCCCTCCCCTCCCCTCCCCTCCCCTCCCCTCCCCTTCCTTTCCTTCGTTCGTTCGTTCGTTCGTTCGTTCGTTCGTTCGTTCGTTCGTTCGTTCGTTCGTTCGTTCGTTCGTTCGTTCGTTCGTTCGTTCGTACCTACCTACCTACCTACCTACCTACCTACCTTCCTTCCTTCCTTCCTTCCTTCCTTCCTTCCTTCCTTCCTTCCTACCTACCTACCTCCCTCCCTCCCTCCCTCCCTCCCTCCCTCCTTTCCTTCCTTCCTTCCTTCTTTCCTTCCTTCCTTCCTTCCTTCCTTCCTTCCTTCCTTCCTTCCTTCCTTCCTTCCCTCCCTCCCTCCCTCCCTCCCTCCCTCCCTCCCTCCTTCCTTCCTTCCTTCCTTCCTTCCTTCCTTCCTTCCTTCCTTCCTTCCTTCCTTCCTTCCTTCCTTCCTTCCTTCCTTCCTTTCCAATTCTTGATCATTTTAAATTTAGGTTCTACCTCAATTGGAACAGTTCGAAAAGGTAATTCTGTGGTTTGGGAACGATGTTCGGTCGAGGCAAGCAGCCAATAAGTTTGCAAGGAAGCTAAACATTCAAAGATGTCACTTTGTTAGGTAAGCTTTCGGAAACAGAATATTCCTAGGTTCAAAGTAGTAACCATTAACTTTATTAATCCTTTTTTTTACACGTTTAGAGTGGAGACAAGTGGACCAACTAGTGCTCTCGATGCTCTAAGAAAAGTAGGTTTGGTAAAAAACCCGAACATAGTATAATATTTAAAACACTATTAGCATTGTTTTAAATCTGATAAAACACGTCTTATAGGGTCATAATCTCAATGCATTACTTACTGCAGCTCAAGCTGCCAGCCACAAACAAATCGTGACGTTTCAACAGGTCAGTACAGTTATTCATGTCATGTTTATAGCAGTATTACTTTAGGTTTTCTGGGCTCATTGAAAACCCTATTTCTTCACTTAAGCAAATTTTGAGGACATAAAACTTTTGAATAAAAAATCTAGACCACAACTAGAGCTATGCAATGAACTAGAATGAACCTCAGACTTGCATTACAGAACTTTTTATTCCGAAAAATATGTCTCTTTTATGATTACGATTATAGAGCAACATTAATTGAATTTCTATTGTTTTTAGCTTCGCGACGAAGTCTACAGTGAACTTTGTAATGCTGACCAGGTGGCTGGAATGAAAGTACGTTTATCTCTTGTTTAATATATTCTTTGATACTCTTCTTATAGTCTTGTCGCTAACTAACTTACGTGTTTTATATTATAGTGGACCAGGTTTTCCAAACTTTCTGAAATTTTAAAAGGTCATCGCCGTGGGGAATTAACTGTGTTCACTGGACCAACTGGCGCTGGTAAAACAACTTTGTTAAGTGAACTTTCGGTGGATCTGTGTATGCAAGGGGTAAGCTAGCTCAAAGACACGTATACTATACTTCAGTGATAGTATCAACCAACCAGTGGTCTATATTTGAAGACAGAAAGATAGAACAAAGCTTTTTGCCGCTTTTCCAGACCATCCCAATAAATTATGTTTCCATTCTGACTTTATTACTGGTTGTATTATTATTACTTACAGCTAAACACATTATGGGGAAGTTTTGAAGTCCGCAATGTGCGGTTAGCGAAAATCATGTTGAATCAGTTCTCGGGGTAAGTTGGGATAACCAGGCGCTGTGGGATAAGTTGGGATAAGTAAGATCATTGTGGGATAAGTTGGGATAACTAGGATTGCTGTGGCGTAAGTGGGGATAACTAAGATCGCTGTGAGGTAAGTTAGGATAACTAGGATCGCTGTGGGATAAGTTGGGATGTATTATGATCGCTGTGGGATAAGTTGGGATAACTAGGATCGCTGTGGGATAAGTTGGGATAAGTTGCGATAACTAGAATCTCTGTGGGATAAGTTGGGATAACTAGGATCACTGTGGGATAAGTTGGGATGTACTGGGATCGCTGTGGGATATGTAGGATTGCTGTGGGATAAGTTGGAGGTAACTGGGGTGATGTTTGGCAGTTAGCAAAGCTCATGTTGAGTGATTTCTATTGAGTTCAACTGATTTGAATATAACTATTTTCCTTTTTCAATGTTTAGCTTGAACCTTGAAAGAAGTCTTCCACAATACAATTACTGGGCAGAGAAATTTGAAATGCTCCCAATGTATTTTATGAGTTTTTATGGCGCACAAAATTTGAAAGATGTACTTGACGTACGAACTTCAACTTTACATTCATTCTTTCGTTTTAACATATTCTCTTTACCTTCTCTTTTTTCTTCTTCCTTCTCTTTTTTTTGTACATAAGTTTCCTTCCTTTTTTTTCTAGATATGTTTTGTCCTTTTCCGTTCCTTTCCTTTTATTTTTCTCGCCTTCCTTTCAATTATCGTTTGTTATTTTCTCATCGATTACCTTCTGTTCTCCTTTTTCTTCTTTGTTTCATATTTTCGTTTCTTTTCATTTCGTGTCTTACAGACTATGTCTCACGCGGCGTATGTGTATGACATAGAACATGTAATTGTGGATAATCTTCAATTTATGATCTCAAATTCTTACAGGTAGAACGTAGCCTTTTAAAGAAATAAAAAAAGAAGTAATAATTAATGATATTATTGTGATCGTTATCATTTTCATATCAGGACGTATATCAACATCGACTTTACAGCCACTACTACTACCAACATCACTAGCACAACTACCAATACCACTAAAACTACTATTGCCAGTACCACCAACATCACTACTACCACCAGCACCACCATCACTACCACAATTATCACCACCATTACCACGACCATCACTACCACCACCACCACCATCACTACCACAATTACCACCACCATTACCATTACCACAACCATCACTACTACCACCACCATCACTACCACCACCATTACTATTACCACAAGCATCACTACTACCACCACCATCACTACCACCACCATTACCATTACTATTACCACAACCATCACTACTACCACCAACCATCACTACCACCACCATTACTATTACCACAACCATCACTACTATCATCACTACCACAATTACCACCACCATTACCACAACCATCACTACTACCACCACCATCACTACCACCACCATCACCATCACTACCACCATTACTATTACCACAAGCATCACTACTACCACCACCATCACTACTACCACCACCATCACTACCACAATTACCACCACCATTACAACAACCATCACTACTACCACCACCATCACCATCACTACCACCATTACTATTACCACAAGCATCACTACTACTACCACCACCATCACTACCAGCATACCATCACTACCACCACCGCCACAACAAATACCACTACAATTACCATTGCCACCACCACAGCCGTTATCGTTGTTTTTATGATTTCTAATATTGTGCTGTTTAGTCCTGATCGATTTTTCGCTCAAAATGTCGCCATTGCTGAGTTCCGAAAGTTTGCTACGGCCAAGAATGTTCACGTGACTTTGGTCATTCATCCACGAAAGGTGAGACTGGTTTGTACTTCATGTAGGTTTAACCCAACACAAACGCTAACCTAACCCAGGAATTGGTGCTTATTGAACATGAACTTATAACCTGATTTTCTCCGCAGGAAAGCGATGACGCTGAGCTGCAAACAGCATCAATATTTGGATCAGCCAAAGCTAGCCAGGAAGCTGACAATGTTATCATACTACAAGACAAGAAAGGAAAGTCAGGGAAATATCTGCAGGTATAAACCGCTTACTAAACGTTTTAGTTCATGAATTATTTGTGTTAGACAGAGTAAAATAGTCTGACGTTAAACAGAGTAAAATAGTCTGGCGTTAGACAGAGTAAAATCGTCTGGTAAAAGGTTAAACTTGTCCCACAGCAACAATGCGAGTGAAAAGCCAGAAAGTTAAATAATTTGTTATTTCTTTTTGCAAGGTAACAAAGAATCGTTTTGATGGAACTCTGGGTAAAGTCTTTTTGAATTTTGATCGTGAATCACTAACGATGTCATCTTACCAAGCAAACTTTCCTGAAACGGCAGTGAAAAAAGAAAGCAAATTTCTTCGTAGCGTCAAACCATCTAAAATTGGAGTAGCGACAAAGAAAAGTAAAAATGAAACCGACGAACAAACAAAGACAGTTGCTAGCCTGCAAGATGGAGGAACAAAATCTGCAGCTACCACCTATAAACAAAGAGGGTATGGTGGTATCAGGGATAAAAAGGTCCACAGTGGATCTTCTAGTGTTCCTGTAGTGACAAGTACTGATTCAAGAAAAGCCAACCAGAGTACAATAGTCTCAGAGTTTAGCAACCAGCCAACGAAATTGGACAAAAGTGAAAACTCGAAGGGAACTACCTTGAGCTCAAAGGCTACACGTTTTCATGGCTATTCCACAAAGAAACCTGTCTTGACTGGGGAAAAGATTCCCGTCAAACAGTTGGACGTTGATAACGCATATCTGCAATAAAAACTATGGCAAATGGTGTATTGTAGTAAGGGGCATGCTATTCTGGTTTGTTTTTTAATTGTTTGTGACCATTGTTACGTTACGCGCTCTCATGAGCATTGTTAACGCGTTGTGAACATGTCTTTCACCTCTGTGACCCAAGCTTCCAGATTGACTCTACCAAATAGCGCAAGTCTTGTATTATAATGATCAATTTAAAACACTAAACGCAAACTCCCAAAAATCTAACTATAAAAAATACTTCGGTTTATTTTTATTCATTTAATTATGTATGACTTACACGTATGATTGACATCTTCTAAATGGACGGAACTCAGTTTTTTTATGAATTTAGAGGCCGCTTTTGGCCAGCTCAGGCAGGAATGGGTTAATCGCTTGTTAACCCATTGCTGAGGCTTCTCCCTTTGATGGGTAAAATCGTGTGGTGTTAGACAGAGTAAAAAAATAAAGGAAGGAATGGGTTCAAATTGTCGACTGCTGTGCATGTATGCTGAAATTTTAAATTTACAAATCTGGGTTGTTTCCCATTTAGAAGATGTCAACCAAGTGGTTTATTTCTTAAAATATATTACATGTAGTTCAATCCATTGTCTTAATTTTCTTTTTATGTTTCTTAGCTGGAGAACTGGAAAGTTTTCCTTTTGACTTAGACTCAGTCTGTGTCCGACGATGTTCTTTCGTTTCATCAGAATTGTTATTCTTATCTTCAACTATTTTAGAAGGTTCGTGATCTTTCTTGGATGTTTCACTGTTGAGACTTCTGTGTTTTGATTTCTTCTTCTTCTTTTTACTGCTGTGACCTTCCTCTTGGCTGCTCTCTGAATCTTTCACATCTTGTGCCTTGGAATCGTCAACTGATGTTGACTCATTAGATCTATGGATAAAAAAATTAACAACAGTCTTCATCATATCAAACATATGTTAACCCTTTCAAGTGTGGCTTTATGAGTCCATCTCTCCTCGACGAGGGGTGCCAGAGTAAACCAACTTTTACATCACTAAAACCCAGTGCTGTGAGTAACTTCGTTACAAGTAACTAGTTACATGTAATCGTTACTTTTTTGAGTAACTTTACTGGTAACTAGTTACTTTTTTCAGAAGGTAACTGTAACTGTAACTAGTTACAAAAAGTAGGAATAAAAAGTAATGATAACTAGTTACATCTGCCGTCGAGAGCACCGTTACTTTTTGCAATATCCATAATACTCCCAACCTCACTGAGTTGTCGTTCAACATTGTATTCAGGCTTGCAAATACATATGCAAGATGGCTGAAGCTGCACCAGCTTTTCATTGAAATGAACACACCGGTCACTGCCTGCAAGTGCAGTATGTGAAAGGCTGTTCAGTTGTGCAGGTTTAATTTTCAGACCACATCATTGCTCAATGACTGATCGTAATTTTGAAAATTCTTTTCTGATCAAATTAAACAATAGTTTTGTCTAATTCACATGCTTTCTCAATTTTAATAGCCAAACGAAAGAATAGGTGTAACTTTGTAATTGTAATTGTAACTAGTTACAAAATTTTTAAAGTAACTAGTTACAGTTACATTTTTTTCATTGTAACTTGTATGGGTAACTAGTTACTTTTCTGATGATGTAACTGTAACTAGTTACAAAAATTATGTAACTATTACACACTGCTAAAACCTGCCACTAAGGTGAAACAGAATGAGTGTCCATTGAACTGTAAGCTAGCTCATATCAAATGAAAGGCAGTCACCAGTTATCCCAAGCATATCCCTCCAAAGCCCCCAATCTAACCCTAAATAACCATGATTAATCCTACAAATGTGCCATGATTAACCCTAAATAATCATGATTAATCCTACAAATATGCCATAAATAATGGCTAACCCTGTCGGTATGGCTATATTTACGTCACTTTTGTCGTAAATCTATCCATGGTGCAAATTAACTCACCTAATATGCTTGACGTCCTTATCTTTAATGTGGCCAGCAATTAACAATACCCCAGCCGCAGTTTGTAAATCAGCTACACGAAATATAAACTCGGTACCAACATCCAATTTGTCACCAATCCAACCATTCTTACAAGTCTTTGGCAGTGCAAGGGAAGCGTTGAAATGTCCATGGACCAAACAACCAACATGGGTCGAACTCGTCTTATTTACGACACCGACCAACTTTTTACCAACTTCAGGTTTAAATACGATGTAGTTGACTTTAATATCGAAGTGGAGAAACGGTGAATCGTCATAGATTTCTGCAGATCTTTGCAATAATTTAATGTTATCGTAAGCCACAATAATGCCCTCGTGTTCTTCAACGAATTTCCAGCGACGGATTCTTCGTTCGATTTTTTCTTGGACGCCTTGTTTGATGCGACCAATGTAATACGGAGACAAGGACATGTGTTCTTGTGCTTCTACTTCGACAAAACAAGAATAACGTTCGTCACATTTGCTTTTAGCTTCTTCATAACTCCAAAACGTGTCAGAATCCTCCATCTTTTCTTGCAAATGATTTTCTGAGCCTGCGAATGGAGTGTCAGTGGCTATTAGAGGCAGGCAACTACTTTGAGTAACACTTAAAGTATTGTGTGAATAAATGAACCAAGGCGCAAAAATCTGTATTTTCAATACCTTGCAAAATAACGCGCGGTTAACCCCCATCGTCATATACTATTTAACAAGCATTGCTTCATGGCTAATGAGTAATCTTCAGGCAATCAGTCCCTTAGCTTAGGGCTTCCCGAAAGGTGAATAGCGTCAGCCAGAATAAAATACTAAAGACCAATTCGGACAAGAAAATATTGACCATCCGATCCGGCTGAATAAACACTTCATGACCCTACGAGGAAAGGGAGGGCAGGGCCTGGACCTCTGCCTGTGCTGAATAAAATCGTCTGGCGTTAGCCAGATAAAATACTAAAGACTCGTCTTCAGGCTTCAAAGTGTTAAAGAGATAGGTTTTAACACTTTGAGGCCTGGACCTCTCCCTGTGCTGAATAAAATCGTCTGGTGTTAGCCAGATAAAATACTAAAGACTCGTCTTCAGGCTTCAAAGTGTTAAACACCTAGACTTTCTCTAAGTCTGCCTCTTGCTTCTTTCGAGACGCGATTTTACGAGACGAGTTTGTTTCTGGCACTGGTTTTGAGGCGGGGGTTTTGCGTGTTTTGTTTTGTTTTGTTTTGTTTTGTTTTGTTTTGTTTTGTTTTGTTTTGTTTTGTTTTGTTTTGTTTTGTTTTGTTTTGTTTTGTTTTGTTTTGTTTTGTTTTGTTTTGTTTTGTTTTGTTTTGTTTTGTTTTGTTTTGTTTTGTTTTGTTTTGTTTTGTTTTGTTTTGTTTTGTTTTGTTTTGTTTTGTTTTGTTTTGTTTTGTTTTGTTTTGTTTTGTTTTGTTTTGTTTTGTTTTGTTTTGTTTTGTTTTGTTTTGTTTTGTTTTGTTTTGTTTTGTTTTGTTTTGTTTTGTTTTGTTTTGTTTTGTTTTGTTTTGTTTTGTTTTGTTTTGTTTTGTTTTGTTTTGTTTTGTTTTGTTTTGTTTTGTTTTGTTTTGTTTTGTTTTGTTTTGTTTTGTTTTGTTTTGTTTTGTTTTGTTTTGTTTTGTTTTGTTTTGTTTTGTTTTGTTTTGTTTTGTTTTGTTTTGTTTTGTTTTGTTTTGTTTTGTTTTGTTTTGTTTTGTTTTGTTTTGTTTTGTTTTGTTTTGTTTTGTTTTGTTTTGTTTTGTTTTGTTTTGTTTTGTTTTGTTTTGTTTTGTTTTGTTTTGTTTTGTTTTGTTTTGTTTTGTTTTGTTTTGTTTTGTTTTGTTTTGTTTTGTTTTGTTTTGTTTTGTTTTGTTTTGTTTTGTTTTGTTTTGTTTTGTTTTGTTTTGTTTTGTTTTGTTTTGTTTTGTTTTGTTTTGTTTTGCGTGTTCGTGGCAAGGCGGACTTAAGCCTGGTTCTCATATGTCGCCGATCGTCGCTGACCCATGATTTAGATGCATGTTAAGTAAAAGAATAAAAGCACTGCTTTTCTGCATTGTTCTTTATTAATTAATTCTTTGAACGTTTTCATGGCGATAAAGTAATATAAATAAGTTTTGTGGAAACACCACGTAAAATATTTCTTTGCTAAGCTTTCGGCCTGTTGACTCAGGCCTTCATGAAGGCCTTCATGAAGGCCTGAGTCAACAGGCCGAAAGCTTAGCAAAGAAATATTTTACGTGGTGTTTCCACAAAACTTATTTATGTTCTTTATTACTTAACATGCTGCTGCACTCCCCGTTTTAACATGCATCTAAATCACAAATCACCGACGATCGGCGACATATGAGAACCAGGCTTAAGATGCATGTTAAAACGGTAAAAAAGAAAAGTAATAAAGAACAATGCAGAAAGCAGTTGCTTTTCTTCATTGTTCTTTATTACTTAACATGCATCTGAATCATGGATCGGTGACGGTCGACGACATATGAGAACTAGGCTTATAAGGCGGTTTTCCACTCGACGACATTTGTCGACTGACTCGACATTTTTCATTTGTCTTGGCGAATTAGTTCCACTCGAGAGCTTGCGAGACAAAAGAAAATGTCGCTTCGCGCGACATTTTTCGCCTAGTGGAAAACCGCCTTGTCGCGCGAAGCGACATTTTCTTTTGTCTCGTAAGCTCTCGGGTGGAACCAGCCGGTGGAACTAATTAGCCAAGACAAAAGAAAAAAGTCGCTTCGCTCGAAAAATATCGCCTGGTGGAAAACAGCCTTTAAAGGCAGTTTTCCACTAGGCGAAAAATGTCGCGCGAAGCGACATTTTCTTTTGTCTCGCAAGCTCTCGAGTGGAACTAATTAGCCAAGACAAAAGAAAAATGTCGAGTCGGTCGACAAATGTCGCCTAGTGGAAAACCGCCTTATAAGCCTGCGAATGCAGCCGCCTCACAACTAGAGTTAACAGGCGTTTGGTGGTCAAGCTCTCATTACTCAGAAAAGATTTCTGAGCACCCAGACAACGTCCACCAAACATCTATTACCTTACCCCACATGTAACGTACAACCACTAACTTATCACATAGACTGCATAGGCGTAGAGTATGGGGGGGGGGGGGGGGGGGCTGTGGGGCTTTAGCTCCCGGAGAAATCTCAATGGGGGGCTGAGCCCCCCCCGAAATTTTACAGCAACTGACTCATCAATCACCATTCACAAATTATAGGTTACTCGTTAGGCTAAAGTAACCGTTACAGCCTCATGTCATATTTCATGACCTTCAGTGTTCTTAAAAATCACCCATCAGAATGCAGGAAATGGCATTTCCAAGACTCTAAATTTCAAAAATTTCCAGGGAGCATGCCCCCGAACCCCCCTAGAAGAGTCCCTTTTTGTAAACGCCCCCCATGAGAAAATTCTTAGAAAGGCCCTGTTCAACACTGCAGCCCCCCTAGACGAAAACAAAACTCTACGCCTATGATAGACTGAACAAGAACAACTGAGAGACGACTGGCATTCGCAACCACGTCCCCAGGGCATTTTGCCTCCACGTTGGGAGGTCGGCGAAAATGGCCCTGGCATCGGCTGGTCGATTCTAAAATCGGATTGGCCAGTTTAAAAACTTGATTAATTCAGATACAATGTAATTTATTCATCAAAATATGAATTGCAATAAATCCACTCTGCGAAGTTCATCCAAAGAATTGTAACGATAGCTTTGTTTAAAGTCAAGAACAACATTAGAGGAGTATCATGATGAATAATGCTAGCCAGTTGCATTTATGATAAAGGTTCACATGAGTGATTCGGCAGAGCGTTAAATATTTCTTATTTATTATTCATGTATACGTATTTATAAGACGATAAAATCATTTGTTCTGCACGGATATTATCTGTCTCGTTTGTACACAGTGACGCACGCTAGATATTGACTTAAATAAATTATAAAAAAAAAAAATAATTCGCCTAGGCCCAATGTTTATTATGTCTATTTACTTTTCGGTTTCCAGACTGATGTGTGAAGAATGGCAGTCATTTGAAACATCCGGTCAATATCTTTGCTCCTTGTCCGTTTGTCGGTGTCGTCTTTATTAAAATTATTCATCGTTCGTTGAATAACGTGACACGACGGACCAAGATATCGAAAGAAGTCATTACTAAAGACTTTCATCGTTATTATAATATAACTAGTCGCGTGGCATAAACCTCAAGGTTTGTAAATTATCATATTATAGAAATTGTAACCGTAGACTAAGCATTATTTTCGATATTTAAGTATATGGCAACTTTAATATACTCATGTTAGAGTTCACAATATCACTTCAGGTTTCTTTTATGTATTATCATTAGTGTGGTTTGGTGTTGAAAGCGAGTTGGCACTTTATTTCTTGTTTATTCTTAATAATCAAACATGACTCTCGCTCAGAGACTCTCACTAACATTCTTGGTCTTGCTTAGCTTATATTGTACTTGAATAAGCGGAATCTGCGGCGGGGATCGGCAGCTATAAATTATCGACCTTTCTTTATCATAAAACTCCCAAATCTTCTGGGCTTCACTTCTATTTGAAGCGACAAGCACGCTTGGTATCTAACTGAAACATATGTGTTACACCCAGCTAGAATTTGACGCTAGATGACGGGTTCAACTCATAACAAACGAATGATCGTGTAAATATTATTTAATATCAGACCACAGGCAGTCATAGCACGACTCTTGACTCTCTCAAGCCAGATGTTCGTTGGCCATTTTTTGTGAAGGAAAATTTAGAGTGTTTTAAGGACCATACAAGACGAAACATCAAGGCCTTCTATTTATTCAAAATGAGTATCTTGGTCTAGACATTTGAGAAAGTCTCAGAAAGCGATGCAGGAACTATGATTATTTAGAGTAGGAAAGATATAATTACCAGCAGGAGTTAGAGATTGACGAGCAGAGTATATGTATACAAAGTGGGCATGGGAATTCAAATCACACCGATATATTAAAGAGAAAAAAAATGAACTAATACGTAATATGAGCACCCAGGACCTGGTCGTTTTTAATATCTAACGAAAGAAAGTGACAAATATAAATTTAAACTTTATATATAAGATAAAACTTACTGATATAGCGATGCATTGTTACGCAAATGTCAAAATATTGCATGACTGTATATGTTTCAATTATGCTAATCTAACCGGTTGTAGAGTAGACTGCATGAGACAGATTATTCACTGTTGTCTGTTGGCATTCTTTGCGACTGAAACTCCATCTGCTCTTTTTTTTAAGCCTCAAATCTGCCAACGCCAGACGATTTTGTAAAATTATCTGGCGTTAAGGCTCTTTTCCACTCATCTCAGGGGCGGATCTAGGATTGTTGAAAGGGGGTGGCCGAGGGCGAAGCCCGAGCCTTCTAGGGGGGTCCGGAGGCATGCCCCCCCGGAAATTTTTGAGTTCTTGGGTCCCTGAAATGGCATTTCCAGCATTTTGAGAGCCATTTTTGGCAGCACGTTTGAGCACTCAGCAGTAGAAAAAAGTTCTATATTTGGGTTACTTGGGTTTTTTGTAATACTTTCAAAAGAAAACCCACTTAAAAAAAGAAAATGAAAACTACAACTTCATGGTCAACTAGAGCTGTCCTAAACGAAAGAGCAATAGTAGCCCAGTAACTTCAACGGACAGTTAAGAATAAATTCATTTAACTGTCTACTTCTCTAATTCTAGGATGCAGTACCATAAAACGTTCACACATCTGCCTTCTGTCGATGGGAATTGTCGTGTGGCTATGCATGGCGATAACAGCCAAGTCGGTTGACCAGCTCTCAATGAAGGCGCATCAATATTTAGCGTCATTTATTATTTTTTTCTAGACCAAAGAGGGGGGTCTAGCCACCCAATCCACCCCCCCCCCCCTAAATCCACCTCTGCATCTCTAGTTCGCAGCTTGCTGCGAGTACTTGTATCTCAGTAAAAAGAACTGACAACGACAAAACAAGCACTGCGAGTTGTTTTTAATTAGATGCAAACACTTAGGCTTGGTTTAGACGTCGAAGTTCCGTCGCATTTAATTCGTCGAATTTAATGCGACGATTATGCGACAGAAGTGACACAGTTCGGTTTAGACGTCGAATTTAATGTGTCGCATTTAATGTTACGGTTGAAATTTAACGCCAAATACACTGTAGCTCTAAACGTTGGTGTTTCGAGTTTCGAATTACCGCGCGTTGCAATTTGCATTGGCATCCAGCTGTTAAGAGAAACGCCATGTTTTTATCTTCAAGTGAGTATATCAAAAAGCTAAAACACAAAGAAGACCTTCAGAGGCTGTCTGTGTTTCAACAGTGTGCCGTTGGTCGCCCGTTTGTCGTTGGTGAATGTATAAGCTTTCGCTTAAAGCTCTCTCATTCTTAAAACTCAATTAATGTGTTGCTTTCGGCTATTTCGACAGTTTCTTCGGCCGAAAACTCCAGTACATTTTTATTGCCACCCAACTTCATACTAATTGTTTTCGGCCGTCACAAAACATTCTGGACGATACAAACAAGTACGACATGTTGAAAATGGTCTTCGTGGAGCCCACGAACTGTAAAATTGTTGGGTATCGAGGGATATTGTAGGATAGAAAAAGTGATTATACTAATTTATGCATTTTATTCGACTGCATTTTATGCGACGTCTAAATCAACGTCGCATTTCCGTCGAATTATGCGACACAGCTCGTCGCATAATTCGACAGCGTCGAATTAAATGCGACGCGTCGAATAAAATCAGTTTAGACGTTGCATTTCCGTCGGATAAAATTGGTCGCATTAAATGCGACGAATTAAATGCGACGGAACTTCGACGTCTAAACCAAGCCTTACAGAGAGCTGCGAGCTGGTTTTTGCGATGACTGGAAAAGAGCCTTTAGCTGCAGTGTAAAATACATAAGATTTGACAGTCAGATATGCCGCTTAGAAAAATGAACAGATGGAGTTTCAGTCGTCATGCACAGGGAAAATCCAGCGATGGGAAAAAGTTAAATGCGTATATTACTACTGTAAGTTAGTCAGTTGCACGCTGTTGCGCGCTGTTGCGCGCTGTTGCGCGCGCATCATTTTAGCGCCGGGCCATGTATGACCAAAACTAAAAACAATTCAACTGTTTTTGTAAATATTAACTCCAAAATCTAAAAAATATAAAGTTTTCAAGTTCATTGCCTCAAAAGCTGCGAAACTTCATTTATTTACGCCACGTTTTTATGCATTTAGCGCGCTAAAATACTAATGCACGTCGCCCGCCAAAACGGTGGGTGCACTCGATCGTGCAACTCGAGTCTTATACATGTTTTGTATTTTATGGTTTGTAGTGACATCATGGCCATGAGCACTAATCCTTTGTTATTTTTGACTGAACATTCAAAAGAGTTATATGATGAAATTTCTGAGGATAATAGCTACGATCTGGATTTGTGTAAGTGCAAGACTTTGAGTTTGATTTTCTATAGTTCAAATGTATCATGCACCATGTATGTATTTTACGATATAATTATGCGGTTAATCGGAATAGCTGTATAATAAGTATAATAATAGAAATATACTGTAAGGTTAGATATACACCACTGAAACAGAGAACATAGTAGTCTAACGTTTCGAGCGAAGGCCCTTCGTCTGAGAGAAACGTAAAGAGTGTAAACACACGCACACTCGCTCGCTCGAAACGTTATTAGTCAATGAATAATATCTATAGGGAATGAGACTCCAACGTTCTCGGTTTCGGCAGTTTATCTAACCTTACTATATTTCGACTTAGTGTAATAAAAGTAGCGTGCTGCGTAGGCAGTGTTGAAACAACAATAGAAATATAGTAAGGTTAGATATACTGCCGAAACAGAGAACGTAGGAGTCTAACGTTTCGAGCGAAGGCCCTTCGTCAGAGAGAAACATGAGGAGAGGACGTTTCTCTCTGACGAAAGGCCTTCGCTCGAAACGTTAGACTCCTACGTTCTCTGTTTCGGCAGTATATCTAACCTTACTATATTTCGATTTATATTTCGACTTGTTGTTTCAACACTGCCTACGCAGCACGCTACTTTGTGATTTAATAATAGTTCTTTACATCTAAACATGTAAATTCTGCGCGGGGCGCTTTCCTTCTCCAGTCTACATAGAGTGCATTTTGATTATTTTCTCTTTGTGAAAACGATACTCTCTGTTTCTTTAATAAGACCGCGTTTCTACAATTGTCAACGAAGAAATTACCATAGTGACCGAAATTGTTGAAGAGTTTCTGATCTATTTTGAGGACGAAAACTCCCCAGATGTTCTGAAATACAATATGAGAATTCTTGGAAAGAAGTTAGAGAATCTAGGAGATGACGCAAAAGCGAATGGTTGGGACTCACAGGTTGGTCAATTTTGTGAAATATACCCTAAAATGTTTTTTGAACGTAGCTTAAAAAGTTACTGTTCATGACCCAACGTTTAGACACTCTGATCTAGTGTCTTCATCACATTTATACTCTCATAGAACCATTGATGACGTTACCTCAATCTCGTACCCAGAGCCTGCGATCCTTTTGGTCAGTACCAAGGAACGGAGACTCTGGGAAACTCCGATGAAAAAGTCCCCAAATCGGGGTCTTTGGTCCCAGTCCTCTGGTTCCCAGATCCTTATAATTTGTAACTGTCATGTTGATGATCGTTCGCTAGTCCGAAGACCAGGGAAATATTGGTTTACCGATGAATAAAATCAACATGTTTTACAAGGCTCTCGACAAAGCATTTCGTGTAAGAATGGCCATTCTTTGCTTTTCTCCTAATCGTTGACCGGACGATTTGAGCCGTAGGTTTTATTTGTCCGCGTCGGCCGTGATCGGCTCGGCTCAGCTGCTCAGGTAAGGAATTGTACTTTCTGTTAGGAATTTTGGCTAAATTATATCAACCTTGCATTCTCTAGTGTTATTTTTAAAGTTCTGAGGCAAAACTGCGAATAAATACGAGACGAATCAGACGACAGATGTTTGTTTGGCGACAAAGCGACAATAATAATAGTTTTAACTTGTAAATTATCGGGATTTTCACTGTTTTGAATTATTTCATGTGTTCAATTGTATATTGGGTTTGTTGTTTATAATTATGTGTTACAGAACGTTGATAAATCAATTAAACAGGTTAGCAACGTGCACAGAATTTTAATTTTCACTTATTTATTGCTGGGTCGAGATTGATTGAACTAACCAATCAGGTGCCGAGTTTCGTCGAAGTTTCCCAGAGCCTCCGTTCCTTGGTACTGACCAAAAGGATCGCAGGCTCTGGGTACGAGATTGGACGTTACCTATCAACAAGATGCAAATCAATCTCGTTCCCAGACCTTTCTCACGCGGGCCGCGCGGCTCGCGTGAGAAGGGTCTGGGTACGAGATTGGATGCAAATAAGCTTCTGGCAGCCTGGTTCCCAGGCCTCAGACCGAAATTGTGACGTCACCAAAATAAGTTCGAGGAACTAGTCAGACCGCCGTCATCATGGTTTAATGGAGCGTGGGCGCTATTGATGTGACCGCACGCAATCTCATGGTTGGTTTTGCACACGTGCTCCGACAAAGCAGAATTCTCCTTTTTTAAAAAGAAATGTCTTATGATAAGTGGTGCAGCGTATATACATGAAGTGCATGTGGTACCGGACGAATTCGGAACCGGTCTTGAATTAGTACGGTTCCGCCTGTTTACACGGAAGAAAAATTCGGAAGCGGTCTCGAATTAGTACGGTTCCGCTTGTTTACACGGAAGAAATAGGACGAATAGGCGAGTTTCAGGGTGTTAATGCACGGGCATCGTTTTGCAAAGGAATTGGCGGGCTCTTGGCGGGCTCCGCACAAAGTAAGCAATAGCAAACAGACTTGCTAGCGAGCCAACAACAGCAGAATAACACTGTTAAACATCCAGAAACTGTACCTGTACTTTGTTTATCTTCAACAGTATGTTTACTTTGAGTGGAGCTTGCCAGTTTCTTTGAAAAATGATGCGCGCGCAACACCTTGAAACTCGCCTATTCGAGACTGGTACTATGTAAACGGGGTCTTAGGAAGTACATATGGCTATGAATTTGCAATCTTATCTCACTCCATATCCGAACCACAGTAGCTCAATGGTTGAGGCGTCTAACGGGACATGGGAGGGTTGCAAGTTCGATCCCTGTCAGGGGCTTGGAAAGATTTTTTAAGCATTTGAGCTTGGAGAACGTCCACTTCTCCATGGTTTTTATGAGGTTATGCAGTAACCAAGGTTAACAGCCAAGGAACTGCGCGCGGAGAATGGGGAGAATCAGCATGAGAGCGTTCGATATCTAAAGGCGCATTAGCCAGCAAGGAGTCATTACGCCTTTAGTCGGCATACTGCATGGCTATTTGGAGAAAACGTATAACAGTGAACATATTTGCGTCCCACCATCCCACCCCTAATCACTCAAAGCAAATTGTAATTTCCACCGAAAGTATTTTCGGTGTGATAGGTGCAGACATGCAATGGTGCGGTTATGGTGGTCAGGTCAAGGATGGAATTCGACACGTAGTGTGGGGACCTGAATCCAAGTAACAACAAATCGCAGCATATCCTGTAGTCATGTCTGCACCTAACCATCCACAAGGGTGACTGCAGATGTTAATCCTATGTTAAATATAAATTTGTTACACGATATATGTAGCTACACATCACATTGATATACAATTTACATAGTTAATATCGTTTTTAATCTAGAAAACCAAAACCGTTTTTCATGGATATGAAAAAGAAGTGAAAAGAATTCAGAAACTTGTTAAAAACGGAATAGCTGCGAATCCAGAGAAAGACGAATATGATGAACTTCATAATGATTTTATAGATTTGGAAAAGAAATGTCACCGTACACGAAGTTCGTGTGTAATAATATGATATTGCGTGACGTGATGTACTTTAAGATTGATTATGAGTCGGGCTAGCCCAGTTGGATAGATACGTTTAATAGAAGAACACCTTGCAGCTAAAAGCTGAATTGTGTGTACAGATATATCAAAATTTCATATCAAAAATTTTTAAAACTAACTAAAATAAACTAAACTAAACTGCAGACTACCTTTAAAAGCTAAATAATGTTTACAAGGAATTTAAAAATCTGATAATAATAATAATAATAATAACTTTATTTTAAACTGTAAGACCCTTTCAGCTGTAAGAATAACTGGTATAAACAGGATGAACAGTATTTACAATTATATAACTACCCTAACTACAATATTAATTACTATAATACAAATTAAGAACTACAAATATGGCAATCGATATCAGTTTCTAACAGATAGTTAAAAAGCGTCTGTTTAAAAATGTTAAAAGAAGTAATTTCTCTGATGTACACGGGAAGGGAATTCCAATCTTTGGCTCCTGCATATCGAAACATTGACTGACCTATTTTACTGTTTACTCTTGGTAGATGGAGGAGTGTGTGATCACGAAGTTCTTTTTCTCGAATGGAGCTTCGCAGTTTAAAAGCGTCAGTCAACTGCTCTGGACAATCTAATTTGTTTAAAATTTTAAAAATTGTCAAAAATCTAAAAAAGCGCCGTCTACTATACAAGGATAAAAGTTTCAGCTCACTTCTCATGTCTTGAGTGCATTTTCTTCGTCGTTCGTTTAAAATAATTCTCATTGCTCGATTTTGCATTTTTTCCACACGATTTGTTAGAATGGAACCACACTCGTGCCATACAATAGAACAGTAGTCTAAAATGGGTAAAATAGTTTGTTTATATATACGAAGTAGAACAGATTTGGGCAAAAACGCTGAAATTCGATTTAAAAGCTTTAATCTTGGGTAGATTCGTTGACCAAGTTTAGTAACATGTGGATGCACATGCAGGTAAAAATGATTGTTTAAATCTATTTGTTTTACACGTGGGGATAATAAAATCCCTTTGGTTCCTAAGTGAATAAATAGATGGATTAACGTTAGGAAGAATATCATATAATTTGTGATCTCGATTTTCCACTATACTGTTAAAAGTTTTCTTGGTTAGATGATATCGACGGTGATGAAGGCTATCCAGGTTTGTAATTGATAATCTTTCAGAGTAGGATTTTCCAGGAAGAATAATTGATAATATACGCTTTTGAAATCGTTCAATGTTATCACTCAGATATTTTGGTAACGAGAAATGGAATACTTCACAACTGAATTCTAGAATCGGACGAACGCACGTGCAATAAAAGCTAATGATGACGTTGATAGGAACATGCGCGCGTTTCAATTGAATTATGAAGTATATACGTTTGTTAGCTTTCTTAAAAATATTTTGAATGTATTCATTCCATCGGAGGTCACTGCTGACCGTGAGTCCTAAAATTCTTGCGTGATTTACAAATTCTACTTGGCCAGACTCTAACATAATCGGGGGAAAGATGTTAGCATTTTTTTTTTAAACTGAAAAATAAATTCCTTGCATTTTTTAGCGTTGCATTTTTTAGCATTGATTAGAATCTAAGGCCCCGTTTACACTATTACGGTACGGTCAGTCTTCCGTTGAAAAATCACTACGTTTCTTTGTTGTGTTTACACTATTACGGTACGGTCAGTCTTCCGTTGAAAAATCACTACGTTTCTTTGTTGTGTTTACACTATTACGGTACGGTCAGTCTTCCGTTGAAAAATCACTACGTTTCTTTGTTGTGTTTACACTATTACGGTACGGTCAGTCTTCCGTTGAAAAATCACTACGTTTCTTTGTGTGTTTACACTATTACGGTACGGTCAGTCTTCCGTCGAAAAATCACTACGTTTCTTTGTTGTGTTTACACTATTACGGTACGGTCAGTCTTCCGTTGAAAAATCACTACGTTTCTTTGTTGTGTTTACACTATTACGGTCCGGTATTACGGTACGGTCAGTCTTCTGTTGAAAAATCACTACGTTTCTTTGTTGTGTTTACACTATTACGGTACGGTCAGTCTTCTGTTGAAAAATCACTACGTTTCTTTGTTGTGTTTACACTATTCCGGAGTGGTTTTCCGTAGCGTAGTCACTACGCTTAGCACTCCGGCTGCAAATCACTACACTGGTAAATTTACCGTACCGTCATAGTGTTAACAGACGATTTTTTTGTTACGGAACGCTCACCCCAATCCGGACCATCACCATACCGTGACAGGGGCGGATACAGGGGGGAGGGGAGTGTGACTGGGTGACTAGTCACCCCCCTTCCCTGTCCCAACCAATACAGGATTATACAGCGATACACTAGCAGTTGTTTATACAAATCATGCAACAGTCACTCGTGTGTAAAACGTGCATAAATTATATTGTATAACAATGCTTATTGATACAGGCCGTAGCTATGGCCTCTCTTTTGCAATAAGATTGGACATCATGATACGCTAATATCTTGTAAATTTGAAACCCCAATTTTAAAACAGTAAGAATCAGACGCATTGTATACAATCTCAATCTGAAATCTGAATATACATAGTAATTTTGGAATATAAACTTATGAAACATATCCCCATGAGTCCACGACAATGACGACATGTCCTCCTACATGATGTATGTCTTGTATGGTATGGTGTATTCATATATTTGGGTATTTTGTTTGGTAATTTATATCCTTCAAAACTCTTTCAAATCCCCCTCAAAATGCAGGAAATGCTATTTCAGAGACTCTAAAATTCAAAATTTTCCGGGGGAGCATGCCCCCGGACCCCCTGGAAGTTTGTTGCACCTTCGGCGCTCCCCTGCCACCACGTAGTAAGTATTGCCTGTCCCCCCCCCCTTGTTAAATATTGTGAAAGAAACAACTGGGTACCTTATATGTTCTAGGGATTTTTGGTGAAGGAAAATTCGAGTGTAGAATATATACATTTTAAGACCAAACCGGGACCAGTTGCGAAAAATGCAACTACACAGGCCTTCCGGCAGGAAATGAACTCACGACCTTGCGATTCTAGTGCAATATTGTGAAAGAAACAACTGAGTACCTTATAGTCACCCCCCTTGCGAAAATCCTGTATCCGCCACTGCGTATAATAGTGTAAACGGGCCTTACTGTGGATTTGTAACTCGCATAAACTAAATTTACAAAGAATAATTGGTTTAGTTTAGATGTAAACGTTAATTCAAATCTCCTTTTCTGAGTAAACATTGCAAGAGAAGTGGGAACTAGCCGTGGCGACAACAACCAGACAGTGAAGACTAAGTAAGACTCGACTATTCATTTGTGTTTTAAAAAAGGGTAAAGAAAATTACGAAGGGGTAAATTCAGAATATGTTACAACCTTGACAAGGAAGCCATGCACAAATTACCTACCTTATCTTTTTGGTAGTATGCTTATAATTTTAACTTTTGTGTCGGACTCTCGGACCAGTCCAAATATTTCGGTGTTTTCCCGCTCTTTTTCTGAGGACGAGCTCGGTCGTCGCACATGCACAAAACGTTTGGGCAGCGGTGTTACCAAAGTATTGAGATTGTTGTCAGTGATCTATATATAGAAGTAAAACTTATTTCCGAGAGAAGATGTCACACATGCATATGTGATTTTTATATCATAGTTTTTTGTCAATATATATACAAAAATAAACATTTCATCGAGGTAAAATGCGTTCTATAGTCTCAATAACTCCGTAATACAAGCTGTAATTCTGAGGAAAACACAAAGGAAGTTTGGGGGATTTATCAGCCTTGTAATAAAGATACCCTGAAAATTCCTGCTGGTTGTTTTACGAATTAGGCAACGCCGATTTTGAAAATATTTACGCCGACAATGAACATTATGTATAGGTTATTTTGAGGCCACGAGGGGATATGTGATTACTTATTTTTCACATGGCGAGGTTGACAGGATTTCATAAGATAAGGAGTGGTGCGGGGGATATTAGACGGGAAGATTAGAGGAGAATATTATAGCGAGGAATGGTAGAGGGGAATATTAGAGCCTTAGAGGGGAATATTAGAGGGGAATATTAATATATTGTTTTGCCAGGGGCTATTGAATATATTCCCCTAAAAGAACAAAGGGAACCGAGGCATGTGAAAAATAATAACGAATATTTACAATACTGTTACTGTTACCAATGTACAGGGTCGCAACTAGGGGTTGTGGTGGGGGGTTGCAACCCTTGCCCTCTTTAACCCCTGCCCTTTTTTAACCCCTGCCCTTGTTAGACATTAGTAAACAAAGAATTAATCGTCTGTTGTAGTACGCAATACAATTTTCCGCAAATCTGGCGAGACTCAGAGGCTTCTAGTTCGGCTTCAATATCTAGTATCCCAAATTGTTTAGAATACTGAACGACTTTGCCCATTTTTTGCGTTCAACCCCTGCCCTCGAAATTTTCGAGTTGCGCCCCTGAATTGTGCGTCCTCTCCATTACATATATACATACCGAATTACAGGTAAGACCAACAGTAGGTGTTGATTTTGCGGAGGGAGGAAAACCGGAGAACCCGGTGAAAAACCCTCGAAGCACAGGAGAAACCAACTAAACTCTACTCACACGAGTCTCAAGCTCGAGAACGGAATTATTCCCAAGCGGTCACCCATCCAAGTACTAACCCCGTCTAAGGGGCCGATTACATGGGGAAATTTCAGCCCGGCTACTGGATGATGGAAAAGAGGGAGTGAATGTTTTGAATGAGAAATACGAAGTATGGAATACAGAAAGTGCATTGTGAAAAGCGATAAAGGAGTAATAAATATGGTTTATTTGAAATACACAACTAAATATGTTTGTTTTAAGCTGCATGTTCGTGACAACTTGGCTGATTTCTACACTTGATTCTTAATCAAATCATTCTCCTCTTTTCCATACCTCAGTAGCCGGGCTGAAATCTCAGCCCCGGCTGAAATTTCCCCATGTAATCGGCCCCTAACTGGGCTTAACTTTTGGTGAAAGGCAGCGCGCTAACAGCACACGCCACCCGTGCAATGAACATACAAGTCACGATTTAGGGGGAAATGTATTGTATTTTGTTTTGTTGTGTTGTGTTGTGTTGTGTTGTGTTGTGTTGTGTTGTGTTGTGTTGTGTTGTGTTGTGTTGTGTTGTGTTGTGTTGTGCTGTTGTGCTGTGCTGTGTTGTGTTGTGCTGTTGTGCTGTGTTGTGTTGTGCTGTGCTGTGCTGTTGTGCTGTGTTGTGTTGTGTTGTGTTGTGTTGTGTTCTATTTGACAACTAGTCCCAGTCCTTTTCCGTGTTTTCAGATCACCTGGATTGTATTGTATTGTATTGTATTGTGTATTGTATTGTGTATTGTATTGTATTGTGTATTGTATTGTATTGTGTATTGTATTGTGTATTGTATTGTGTATCGTGTATCGTGTATCGTGTATCGTATGGTGTATCGTATGGTGTATCGTATGGTGTATCGTATGGTGTATGGTGTATGGTGTATGGTATATGGTGTATGGTGTATGGTGTATGGTGTATGGTGTATGGTGTATTGTGTATTGTGTATTGTGTATTGTGTATTGTGTATTGTGTATTGTGTTGTGTTGTGTTGTGTTGTGTTGTGTTGTGTTGTGTTGTGTTGTGTTGTGTTGTGTTGTGCTGTGCTGTGCTGTGCTGTGCTGTGCTGTGCTGTGCTGTGCTGTGTTGTGTTGTGTTGTGTTGTGTTGTGTTGTGTTGTGTTGTGTTGTGTTGTGTTGTGTTGTGTTGTGTTGTGTTGTGTTGTGTTGTGTTGTGTTGTGTTGTGTTGTGTTGTGTTGCCTCGTTCTATGAAGATCGCTGCAGGTATTGTCTACCCCTATAAATCATGATTGGTTTAACAATGAAATAATGAAATGAGTCGTTCTTTAAATCGTACACCATGCACTACCATTTAAAGTTCCTATGAAGCGAAAATTAAGTTTGTCTTATGTGAAAGAACACTTAAAATTATATGGCAACATATTTTTCAGTTTTTCGTTTCCTTGCTTCGTTGTTGAGAAATTTCAGTTGCACGAGTGACGTCGAAATGTTTAATTTGCATATCAAAGAAACTGGAATACCTCAACAACGAAGCAAGGAAACGAAAAACTACAAAATATGTTACTCTATCATTTTAAGTGTTCTTTCAAATAAGACAAACTTAATTTTCGCTTCATAGGCACAGTGTAATAATTCAAACAAATTGGGTTTGAAATAAAATTATCGCTTATTCTTATAAGCTTGACACTTTTTGTGTGCAGACTGTTTAATAAAAGAGAGTGTGCTCTGAGCAAATATCTTAATGGCAATTATACCGGTAATAGTATTCTACAAAATCACGCAAGTACTCTATATATAGACCAACCAATATAAAATCAGGGCCTAATGGATTTGTTAATGTCATGGTGGCTCTTGTACGGCTTCCCCTCTATAGTCTCTTCAATTCACCATCATGGGTCCTCTTTATGGTTTGACAAAATAGGACAAACATGACGAAGGGTAGGAGCCCACAAATATTTTTTGGCTAGGGTCCCAAAATTTCTCTCGCCGGCGCTGCCCCCATGCAGCCCTCTGGCACATCTAATATAGATAATTAACGATATCGCAAACAGGATATAGGAATAATATACAAGATGTACATACACAAAACATCGTGTCATGGCTGTGTCTTCACTAGGTCCTTAAAAAACGAATAATAAGCAGTGAAATAAAAGTAGCGTGCTGCGCAGCCAGTGTTGAAACAACAATCGAAATATGGTAAGGTTTGAGTAATGAGTAATGATTTATTTAACGTCGTAAACACAGGATGTGGTCGCCCAATCATCCGAGCCAGAGGCTCATGTTAAAAGTGCACGACATAAACTAAGACCTAAGTGTTGATTTTACGGAGGGAGGAAAACCGCAGAACCCTGCGAAAAACCCTCGAAGCACAGGAGAGACCAACTAAACTCTACTCACATGAAATTCAAGTTCGAGAACGGGGTTATTCCCAGACGGTCACCCATCCAAGTACTAACCCCGTCCAACTGGGCTTAACTACAGCGGTGAGAGGCAGCGCCCTAACAGCACACGCCACCCGTGCTTCCCCATAGGTTTGATAGTACTGCCGAAACAGAGAACGTAGGAGTCTAATGTTTCGAGCGAAGGCCCTTCGTCAGAGAGAAACGTGAAGGGCAGTATATCTAACCTTATTATATTTCGATTATAATAACCAGAGAATGTGTGTTGTCATTCTACTTTATAAAGCTTGATAGAAATACTGAAATGTTCTATAGTTAATTCTTTGAACGTTTTCATGGCGATAAAGTAATATAAATAAGTTTTGTGGAAACACCACGTAAAATATTTCTTTGCTAAGCTTTCGGCCTGTTGACTCAGGCCTTCATCAGAGCAATGACAACAAGCTTAGCAAAGAAATATTTTACGTGGTGTTTCCACAAAACTTATTTATATTGTTCTACAGTTCTTAAAAACATATTTTTTGATCTATGTAGTTGATAAGATCCAGAGATTAAATTTAATGGGATCTTCACGGTGTCTGTCTTTTTTGTTAAAAAAGGAAGCAAAATGAGGCCTTGCCTTAATTTCCATGTGTTGTCTTTTAAAATCAAAGAAGAATTATAACTTTTTTAAAAATATATATAGAAAAACATACCAAAAACTTGCGACACAACATATATACATATTCATGGCGAAAATGAAACTGAAAAGTTTATAATTTGTTGTTTGTACCTTCCTCATTATCGGTATTAAATATTGTCGTACAAAACACCATTATTGACCATTTTAACGTTTGCACCTTTACATTACTTTACAAGTTGTCTCCTATTTGAATATAATGTCAACTAGAAAAATCAGTACTTATTACTTTATTGGTTTGTTATTAAAAATTCTTGTTATCGATTCTAGCAGAGTTTGACCTAATCACCAGCCTGCATTGAGGGTTTTTTGGAAATGGGAAACTGGAGGAAGACTTGGTGATGACCAACTGTCATATATTCTCCTTTATTGACATTTAACCTTTTAACCAGCCACGTATTTTTTTATTCAGAATTTTAAACATTTGCCAATGTGTAATCAATTCTTAACTGTAAATGTGTTATTATATGACTGTATACACACAGTATAGATTGACAGTTAGAAAGTTAGCCTTTCAATATATTGGCCAATCCCTGCCATTCAAAAATATACGCCAACGTTTTCTCTTGAGATATTATCTGTCAAGAAATAACATCTGTTTCAGTAAGAGCAAAATGGACAACAATAAAACAGCAAATTTTGGAAAACAAGAAAGAACTATTCTTCTTGCTTCACTGTACGTCCAAGTTTTTGTTGGAACATTTGCAAACATTATTGTGCTCATAACATTCATCTTTCGACGTCAACTCCGAAAGAGATCATCGGACTTACTTATTTTTAATCTTGCTCTTGTTGAATTATTTTGTTGTGCAATTTATCTACCTTGGAAGATATACAATATGGATCAAAAGGTATCCGGAACTCGACATTACATGTTTTTAATCTTTTCGTTTTGTCTCATGAGCAGTTTAAATACAATTTCAGCCATTGCTTTTGACAAGTTTGTGGCAGTCATGTTCCCTTTGCAGTATGTTATCAGGATGACAGTGAAAAGGACGAAGTACCTAATAGCATCATGTTGGATCATTGCTGCAATACCAAGCATCATTTACGGCTTTTTCCATTTGTTTCAAATCAAACATGATTTTTACACGATGTTTCTCAGTGTATCTTATGTACTCCAACTATCTGTAACGTCCATTTTCTACGTTATAATTTTCAAAATGGCCAGGAACCATGCATTAGATATCAAAAGAAACAGCCCACAAAATATTGACGGACGTTCGAATCATCGTTTGGCCATGAAATCTGTTTGGAATACACTTTTTGTTGTTTTTATCTTCCATGTCACCGTTCTACCTTACATTGTTTTTAGGTTCACGGGAACGACAGCCGAGAACTGGATGCGTCTTTCATGTTTTATTTTCATTTGTTCCTGTGTGAACCCTGGAATTTATTTCTTTTTAAGACGAAGATATCGCTATGCGTTATGCAGCATTTTAAAACGACAACAACTGAGAGAAAGTCAAATGGTTTACTAAAACATTTCACATTACATTAACAGAGTTTCACTTCGGGACATTCAATATTTTGTCAGTTAATAATTATACACAATTTTTGTGGCAAAATTTTGGGTGACAGAAAGTGTAGTTCTGAGGGTAAGGGCCCTCAGAAAACGGGAGGAACAAGGTCGGAGTGAGGGTAAGGGCCCTGGCACTCCTGAATTGGATCGGACCTTGCCCTCATGTCCTGGCGTGGGCTGTAAAGACACTATACACTTAATGTCTGCTCCCGAGGGAAAGAGTTAGTTTTGTTTTCCCGAGAGTCTTGATATTTCCTGAGACGAAGTCGAGGGAAACATCGAGACTCGAGGGAAAACAAAACTAACTGTTTCCCGAGGGATCAGACATTACGTGTTTTGTTATATATCTTGAGTTTCGCTGAATAATTTCGACGTTTATCAAGGGAAAGCACACAAAAGACAAACGCTAAGACTTACCAAAATATTTCGCCTGGCTCCATAATTTCACTTCAACCAAACAAATATAAGTCTCAGAACAAAAGAACAGCAATACATTTCACCAGTTAATCTTCACACATGCTTTGAAGACCTATAAATATTCTTTTTTTCGTACCAAACAAGCTTTTGTTTATAGCATGCCGTGAAGAGTTCAAAGTTCTAGCGGTCAACAATTGAAAACTTATTGACCGAGCAGGCAATAAGTTGTCAATTATTGCCCACTCGGTTGACATTGAAATTTAGCTAAGGTCATGTGACCACAAACCAACCAATGACAGTCATCGTTGCATCCAGTGAAACTCTAGCTATATAACAAAAGTATATATGCTAGGGTCGGGAAAGCAAGGAGCATACTCACAAATACTTTACTCTGATGGCGGGCCTTGTGGTTGTGAACTACCTGAGGCTTGACGACATGGACGCGGTCTTTAAAACTCTTTTCTACTTTACTTTCTTTTTCTTTGACTATGCAGTATAATAATAATAATAATAATGGAAACTTTATTTATTTATGATTTACGTATACTACAATGATAAACCTCTCTTTTACAGGTAGTTTACCAATGTCTACTTGAATTAACAAATGGTATAAAAATATTAGTATGACATTAAAGTCGGGTTATAATAATAATAATAATAATAATAATAATAATAATAATAATAATAATAATAATAATGGAAACTTTATTTATTTATGATTTACGTATACTACAATGATAAACCTCTCTTTTACAGGTAGTTTACTAATGTCTACTTGAATTAACAAATGGTATAAAAATATTAGTATGACATTAAAGTCGGGTTATAATAATAATAATAATAATAATAATAATAATAATAATAATAATAATGGAAACTTTATTTATTTATGATTTACGTATACTACAATGATAAACCTCTCTTTTACAGGTAGTTTACCAATGTCTACTTGAATTAACAAATGGTATAAAAATATTAGTATGACATTAAAGTCGGGTTATAATAATAATAATAATAATAATAATAATAATAATAATAATAATAATGGAAACTTTATTTATTTATGATTTACGTATACTACAATGATAAACCTCTCTTTTACAGGTAGTTTACCAATGTCTACTTGAATTAACAAATGGTATAAAAATATTAGTATGACATTAAAGTCGGGTTATAATAATAATAATAATAATAATAATAATAATAATAATAATAATAATAATGGAAACTTTATTTATTTATGATTTACGTATACTACAATGATAAACCTCTCTTTTACAGGTAGTTTACCAATGTCTACTTGAATTAACAAATGGTATAAAAATATTAGTATGACATTAAAGTCGGGTTATAATAATAATAATAATAATAATAATAATAATAATAATAATAATAATAATGGAAACTTTATTTATTTATGATTTACGTATACTACAATGATAAACCTCTCTTTTACAGGTAGTTTACCAATGTCTACTTGAATTAACAAATGGTATAAAAATATTAGTATGACATTAAAGTCGGGTTATAATAATAATAATAATAATAATAATAATAATAATAATAATAATAATAATAATAATAATAATAATAATGGAAACTTTATTTATTTATGATTTACGTATACTACAATGATAAACCTCTCTTTTACAGGTAGTTTACTAATGTCTACTTGAATTAACACTATATGGTATAAAAATATTAGTATGACATTAAAGTCGGGTTATCCCATTCTTTGTTACGTTTACAAAATATATAGTAAGAGGCCCTTATGCAAGTGTTCATCATTTTCTGAGTATAGTACTTTCTACATCGTTCGTCAAATTTCACGTCTTTCAGCATTTCAATAAAGTCTATAGATGACTGATTAAAAACTCCAAGCGAACTGATAGATAAATTTATAAATTTCACTTTTTCATAATTTTTGTGCTGTTCGTTAATAAGTTCTAGATATTTTTGTCTCTTACGGGTTGCATTAGTAAGAAGATTAGATTCAAATCCAACAGTCAGTTCGAGTATGTAGATGTATTTGTTTTCGATTGTTATCAGAAGATCAGGGCGTAACTTATCTCCGGTGATAACAGATGGACTGATGAAGCCAGGTAGGTCAGCATAAAGGTTAATATAGTGTTGTACGGATTTAAGAGAGGTTGCAATGAAATTAAGAACGGAATCGTGTCGCCACGTAAAACGTCCTTCGTTTAGGTATGTCTTGCATCCATTGACGACGTGGAGCAAGGTTTCGGGTTCCAAGCAGAAAGAGCAGTCGGATGTTGGTGATATTCCCCATTTCAACAGATTTTTGCGAGTTGGGAGCGTATTATTTATGTACCGGATGGTGAAGTTAAAGATATTCTTAGGAAGTTTGTTTTGGACCGAGGACCATATAGAGTTGAGCGAGAGTGTAGAGTATTTGATGATATTGGAGAAGAATGAACCTTGTGAAATGAGGTGATTTTGAAGCCTTTTTTCATTTTCTTTCCTGATAGTGTTCAGTACGTCTTTTGTGTTTTTGTACTTGTCATATTGTACATTTTTGTGATTGCTTGTGGCCATCCATAGGTTTTTGATCTCGTCATTTGGTGATGATTTCAAAACTTTCCGAGATATAGTTTGACATTGAAGAAATTTAGTTGATGGGAGAATGAGATTTAAGCCGAATTTGTTATGAGGAAGTAGGACGTTGCTAAGAGTTGCTGAGATTGGAAGCTCGAGCCACTTTCGGATATATTTTGACACGATATTATCTAGATTCTCGTTTACCCAGGTTTTACCGATATCAGAAACGGTGAAGTGCCAAGAGATTTTTGAAAGAACATAGCGATTGTACATTAGAATTTTGTTTTTCGGATGTAATGGTAGTTCGTCGATTTCATTCATGGTATTAGTCAGTGTGTCATATAATTCAGATTTGTGATCTTCGTCAGACATATTGAAGTTAAAGTAGCGACCTAAGTATCGAAAGGATTTACCATTCTCAACACGTGGTACAAAACAGCTATTTATAAACAGTTTAGGGAGATATTGAACGGATTTTGTTAGTTCTTTTTTAATTCCAAATGTTGAGCATTTATCTACACGTATAATCATATTGGCCCACTGACACCAGATGGTAAAACGGTTTAGTAGCATTTGATTTTCTTTTTCCTGACCAGTGAGAACGGCAGCATCGTCGGCAAATTGGAACCAGTGGATTGGGTTGCATAAAATACCATTCTCGCTTAAATTCCAAAATCCAAGTTGACGGTATTTTTCAGATTTGATGTGCTGAATAAATGTATTGAATGACATATTGAATAAGAGAGGGCTGAGAGAGTCACCTTGGAGAACACCACGATCAACTGTAATGAAACGTGTGTTGAACTCTTCGGTTATAATGGAAGTTTGGAAATCAGTGTAGAGGCTGTGTATGATATTTTTTATGTGATCGGGAATGTGATGATACTCAAGGACTTCTTGAATAAGGTTATGATGGACTTCACCAAATGCATTCTTAAGGTCTAATAGTGTTATGACGAGAGATCGTTGTTTGGTACGCGCTTTGTTTATTATGTGTGCCATCTGAGCTGTGTGTTCTAGCGTTCCGGAGAGTTTTGGGGTGAAACCTTTCTGGATGTTTTGTTCTATGTACTTGTTTTCTGCAAGAAATTGAAATGTTTTATTACGAAGGCATGATGTTAAAACTTTAAGCGGAATGGATTCAAGTGTTATTGGGCGAAAATTTGCAGGTTCGTCTGTTTCCCCTTTCTTGTGTATTAATATTGTGCATGCTTTTTTCCATTCTGAAGGTACAACACCGGATGACCAGGCAGCGTGAATTATCTCAGTTAAGTGTGAGCGTAAATAAGGACAGCGTTTAAAGCAGATTATAGATATCTGGTCAAGTGGACATGGAGCGCCAGACGGTTTCATTTTACGGATGACGTTAGTAATCTCTTGATAGGTCGGGGGGTCAAGATTAAATGGTGTTTGTGGTGAAGCAAATTTTGGAATCCAACTTGGGATGCTGAATGTTTTACTTGGATTGATTGCGGAAAATGTTTTAGTGAAATAAGATGTGCATTGAGCCATGTTAAATGATGGAAGTGAGCTTGTATTCTTTTTAAAAAATCTTTTGACATATCCCCAGAAATTTTTATTAATTAGGTTGTCATGATCAATTTCTCCTGGTTGATGGTTAACAGTATTACTTTGATGAGTATTAGATTTGAGAAGGTTGCGCAGTTGCTTCGCGACGAATTTAATCTCTAGAACATCTCCGTTTTGTGATTTTAATTTCTTTAAAGCTTTCTTCAAATCTTTGGCGGAGAATTTTTCATATTTTCTTTTTAATTCCAGTACATCATTATTATTTTCGACATATCCAAAATTTTCACAAAAATAGTTGTACATAACTGTTGCCATGGTATTGATATTGTTATTTAAATCGTGCGGTGTGATTGGGTGGTTTAAAAAAGTTAATTTGAAAAATTCGTTGGCTGTTGACCATTGTAACGGCGATTTGGGTAGTTTAATTCCTTTCTTTAATACAGGAAAGTTTTCTTGGCGAATTAAAGACGGGATTTCAGGGCCGGTTTGCTCTACATTATCCTCATCAGTCTGATGCTCGTTTAATGCGTCTGTCATTTGTTGTTGTAGTTCGTCTTCAAGGTCATCAATGACTTTACAGCTTCGTTGGTGCATTTTAAGACCGCGAGCCCCTTTACAGACTTTACCACAGCAACATTTAACAGCCTTGTACGATTTAACTGGCAGACACTCATTTGCAGGCAATTCAATAGCTGGATTTTCATTTACGTTGTTTTCTTGCTCGTAATCCACTTTGCTTTTACAGCGCCATGAATGTCGACCCAATGATAAAAATTCTTTGCCACAAAATCCACATATTATGAGGGTAGCAAACAGTGCAAGTAAGCTTGAACGGATCATTATAGATTAAATGTAAATATAAAAGCCAGAATACGATGTAATTTGTTAATTCAAGTAAAATTTTCTCGTTGAAACTAAGGACATGTACAGAGTGCGTCTATACGCCACTGCTCAATAATAATAATAATAATAATAATAATAATAATAATAATAATAATAATAATAATAATAAGGGTTCTAAGGGTTTTTGGAGGGCTAGTACCTTTCCCAAGTGATGCGTAACTACCATCTGGTCAGCATATGCTGATAGCCTCTCCTGGCGCCCCCATACCCAGCACTGTATGAAGCGCAATATATGGTCCCCCAAGAACTGACCAACTTAGCCTATCTACAGTGAATGACCGACCATGCGTGGTGAAGAGCCACACCCTTCTAGAGGTGAACCCGTTACGAACAAAACATGGCGGATCTAGGGGAGTAAACCCCGATATAAAATCCCAAATCCAAGATATGGTAATCGTGCCGATGGATGGATGGCAGATGGTGAACGTGCCGCAAACGAGATCTGACAAGGTGTGGCGAACCTTGACAATAAATTGCCTTATCCTTAGTGCCGGGCAACTGAGGACGGACTGTGGTTATACCCGTGCGATATCGTGGGACTAAATATGGGAGATTATGATCAAAATTATCAAATATTCCGATTGCAAGACCGTCACCAGGAGACTCCGAATCCAATAGTGGCAGCTGTTACAGGCGCTGATTCTATGGAGATACCTGAAAATAGCAATGAGTCACATGATATGAACTCTGTTTGGACGTTTGAGGAAAAAGTGAGACTAGTACAAATAGATATAGAAGAACGTGAGAGGGGATATGGATTTATGAGACGTGTTAAAGAAAGATGGGAATCAGAGTATCCAATAAGAGGCGACATCACAAAGCAGAATTTAAGAGACAATGCAAGCCGCTTTAAGAAGGAGCCTAAAATTATTACGGAGATTGAGAGCTGGAGAAATGGGGACGAAGGTAGAAGGGAACAGAGAAATGGAGCGCCAGTTGAAAATGGAAATGAAAGCCATCAGGAAGAATGGGTAACAGAGATGAAAGTAAGACTGGTTCAGTTGGACAGAGAGGAGCGAAGTAAGGGAAGAGGATTCATGAATAGATTGAAGAAGAGGTGGGACGAAGAATTCCCAACGCACCGTGGTATCAGTACACAAAGTTTAAGAGATAATGCAAGCAGATTTAAGAAGGATAAGGCTATAAGCAATTTAATTTTGGTACGAGAGCGAAGAGCAGAAGGGAGAGATGACCAGACGTCCCAAGGAACTAACAACGAATTGGATAATGCTAACGAGGAGCAGTTGAGACAAGATGGCGAGGGAGAAGAAGTAAACATTCAGACGGCTCAAGGAATTAATAATGTGGAGGATAGAGCCAATGAGGCGCAGGTGAGACAAAATAGTGAGAGAGAAGAAGTAGTAATCACACAAGATGAGCAAGGAAATCACAATGAGCAGAATAATGCAAATGAGGTGCAGGTGAGACTAGACGGTGAGAGAGAAGTAGAGATCGAACATGCAGATATCAGAACTGCGTGGGTAGAACAAGACTTTAAACTGGAAGATCTCTTCTTACAAGAGCTGGCAAAGCTACCGAGACCTAGCCCAACGGACATTGAACCAAGAGAAAGGTTGTTAAAAGTGAAAATGACGGCGGAGATTGAAAATAGTGCCAACCGAATCTTAGAAACCCACCTTAGGAACGGGGAGAAAGTAGAAGAGATTGTTGATACAGTCTACGCGATGGGTAAAGCAGTGGTAACACTGATGGAAGTAAAGAAGAAAGAGAAGAACAGAAGAGTAAATGGAGGTAATAGAAGAGAGCGGAAAATGAAAAACCGAATGAAGGAACTACGCCAGCTAATTGCTAAAACATGCAATGAATTACATCGAAGAAAGATTAGGCGGAAACCAAGTAGACGAGAAAGAAAGATACTAAGAGAAATAAAGGAAGCTTCAGGATACATGAATGCAACAGATAGAGAACTCAGGTCAACTAAGGAAAAGTGGTTGGATGAGTTAAGGTACCGTAAGGTTTTATTGGACAAGATGATCAAGAAAGGGAGAAGGATCCGTAACAACATAATGTTCCAAAAAGACCAGAGAGGGCTATACAAACAAGCGAGTAAAAAGAAAGAAAACATAGGCAGAACACCAGAAATTGAGAAGTTTGTTGAATTTTGGGGAGGTATTTGGGAAGAGAGGAGAAGTACAGTAGTGCAGCCGTGGATGACGGAGATCGAAGAAAAACTAAAGAACAAAATATGCTCAGTAGAAGATTTCAATATCGATGAAAATAAATTGGCTGGAGTACTAAAGAAACGAAAGAATTGGACAGCCCCTGGAGCGGATGGGATCCAGAATTACTGGTGGAAAAGATTTAAGAGTGTGTGGACCCCACTCGTAAAGACAATGCAGACATGGATTATAGAAACCAATACCATACCGGAATGGATTGCAGTTGGACGAGGCGTGATGATACCGAAGGCAGAAGACCTTAGTATTGTGAAAGATTATCGACCGATCACGTGCTTGAACACAGTATATAAAATCTACACTGGAATGATTGCAAAATATTTGAAAAGCCATGCAGAACGAAACGAAATGTGGGATCAAAATCAAATGGGAACGAGAGAAGGTGTATTGGGAACAGTTGATCAGTTACTAGTTGACAATTGTATCATGGATGAAGTGCGCGAACAACACCGGAATCTAGCCGTGGCGTATTATGATTATCAGAAAGCATACGACATGGTACGGCATGACTGGATCTTAAAAGTTTATGGGTGGATGGGAGTGCCAGAAAATGTATGTAGGCTGGTCGAAAACCTGATGAAAAAGTGGATGATTAAGCTGGAAATTAGGGTGGATGGGGAGAAAAGAATGAGTAGATGGATAAATATACGAACAGGGTTTCTACAAGGAGATAGCTACTCGCCAGTGGGTTTTTGTTTAAGTGAGGTACCAGTGATGATGATGTTAAGAGAAACAAAAGGATACAGAATGGGACCATCTGGCAACAGAGAAGTAGTGAGAACGCACAGTCTGTTCGTGGACGACCTGAAAGTATATCAGGAAAACCACGAGAGGCTGGCTATTGCAAATGAGATTATCGTACAAGCGAGTCATGATACAGGGGCATGTTATGGTGTCAAGAAATGCGCTGAGATAGTGTTTGAAAGAGGCAAGATGGTGAAAAGCGAGGGACTAGATATCCTTGAAGAAAGAATGAAGGCTCTAGACCCTGAAACTAGCGAAACCTACAAGTTTCTCGGATGCGAACAAGGAAAGAAAATAGATAAAGAGAAAGTGCTAGAAAGAGTGTCATTGGAGGTGCAGGAAAGAATGGAAAGTCTGGTACAGATGGAGCTATATGATAAGAATCTAGTTAAAGCTATAAACTGTAGAGTAGTACCAGTAGCGGGGTATGTAATGAATGTATGCCGATTTAGTAAAAACGATTTAGCAGAACTAGATATGATTGTCAAACGGGTGTTGAGGAAAAATGTGATGCACGGACGACAGGCAAGTAATGAGAGACTATATTTACCACGAAATAAAGGAGGAAGAGGACTGAAAAGTATGCGAGATGTCTATAATGAGACCAAAGTTAGAATAGCTTGCTATATGACATATTCGCAAAGTGAATGGATCAAAGTGGCTTGGAGGCGGGAATGCAAAAAGGAATATTGTTCTATTAAGAGAGAAGCAGAGGAAGCGATGTTAGACATAGGGGAGAGCATTAAGTTCGGTGAAGAGGCGGTGTGGCTAAATGGCGAAAGGATGTGTGGGGAGTGGAAAGAGATATGGGGTAAACTGAAAGCCATGTTACAAACCAAGACCGAGGTGATGCGTATAGAACAATATACAAAGAAAATCTTACAAAGTGAAGTGTATAGAGGGATCGAGGAGAAGGGCCATGGATGGCTTGAGTGTAATATGGACTCAAGAAAGACAGCAGCAGTAATCCTTATGCAAGAACAGATGGTGGAGACACGGACATGGAAAGCCCTTAGAGGAATGGAGGTGGAATCGGAAATGTGCCGCCTATGCGGCATACAGAGAGAAACAGTACACCATCTGTTATCAGGATGTAAAGTAGTAGCTGGAAACGAATATGTACGAAGACATAACAACGCATTAATGGTGTTGGCTGTAGCATGGGCAAAGCAAGAAGGGTTGATAAATAAGGATGCGGTATGATACAAAATACAATGGAAAAAAGGAAATGTGTTGGAGGGAAGTGGAATGAAGCTCTGTTGGGACTTGGAATATTGTATGAGAAAAACAACTACTGCAAGAAGACCAGATCTAACGTTGGAAGACAACAACAAGAAACTAATATGGTTCGTAGACATGGCATGCCCAGCAGAGATAAACATTGTACATAAACACCAAGAGAAGCTACAGAAATACCAACAACTAGCTTTCGAAACTCGTGAAAAACGACGAGAATACAAAGTCCAAATCGTTCCAGTTGTAATTGGAAGTTTAGGTGGAGGTATGGTAAAGGCGAGGAGACAAATTGGAAAGGTAATACGAAACGAAAAAGAAGTTGAATGGATTGGTAACCAAATGCAGAAGACGGTGCTGATCGAAAGTGAATCGACACTACGCAAAATAATATCTGGGATCGTACAAGCAGAGTGACATATAAGTGTGGACATTGTTAGCGAGACTGGCAAAATTATTGGCAGTACTTGTACCTTTCTCACAATTATTGTGAGTCAAAGGCCATGGGCCGTAAAGGTTATCAATTTTCATAATAATAATAATAATAATAATAATAATAATAATAATAATAATAATAATAATAATAATAATAATAATAATAATAATAATAATAATAATAATAATAATAATAATAGACTTTATTTAAAGAAGGTAAAAAAAAACCAGTTTAGCGAAGCTAATCTTACACTGGGCCTTCTAACCTAAAGGAAATAAATAAATTACAAGAAAAAAAATAAGTAAGAAATTTAAAAAAAAATAAATTATTACACAAAAAAAAAATAGTTAAAGAGTATCTAAAAAGTACCGATAAGCCCTAGTTTTAAAAGAATTAAGAGAAGATGACTGTTTGATTTCGAGTGGTAAGCTATTGTATACAATAGCACCACTATAAGGTAAAGTTTTTCTACTGATATCTAATTTGACTGGAGGTGTCCAAGGATCGTTATTTGCTGAACTCCTTGTAACACGGCTAGTCACGGACGACTTTAGCATAAACATGTCACTAACGTACTTGGGTACCATGTTATTTAAAGCTTTGTACACCATAATCGACTTTCGTAACATGGTTCTTTGTTGAACAGGGAGCACTCCAGCAGTTTTGAAAAGTGGTCTAGATGATGAGAGTAACTTACTCCAGGGAAATAGATGCGCGAATGGTCGGAGTGACTAATGGCATACCTAGGATTAGTGCTTAGTTATGCGGTGCCTTTGTTGTGGCACAGACAAAGGTTGTATTCTTGGGACAATGGGTTGTTTGTGTACACGATAGTCATGTACAGTGGCGTAACACTCATTAGGTAGGGTTAGGGCGAGAACTAAGGGCCCCCGACAGTTGGAGACCCCGAGGGCCCTCCAGCCCGCCCCCGTCAAAATTAGAATACGGTATTATAACGACTAAACATAAAAAAATGCAGGTTAACATTTACCAGCAGGATTAAATTTATTGAGAGCTAAAAAATTTGGCCTCCATGACTCCATCGAGGATGGCAGCTGAGTTTTTAGCTCAGCAAAAACAAAAGTCCTGGGTGTGAGCCCGTTAGCTTCTTATTACATGAAGTTCTTTACCTTTCAATTGATGAATGCAAAACGAAATAGTTTAATTTGGTTTCTTGATACTGTATATATATTATATAAAGTAAGAAGACTATATACAGTAAATAATAAATCTTCTCTTCATCTAAAAACACATGTATCACAGGCTTTCAAACCATGTCAGTCAAATGATGACAATAGGCCCCCCGCACCAAATATGCATAAGGGCCCCGTCTTCCTCCGTTACGCCACTGGTCATGTACCGACTGTCAGCTAAGCACGTGATGACTTTGCTATATCATTAACCATAATTTATATAATTGCCACTTTGAAATTAAATTAAAAATGTAATACAAAAGTAGTATATACTGTGTATATAAATGGTTTACTAAAACATTTCACATCTTTCTCTCTCTCTCTCTCTCTCTCTCTCTCTCTCTCTCTCTCTCTCTCTCTCTCTCTCTCTCTCTCTCTCTCTCTCTCTCTCTCTCTCTGTCTCTCTCTCTGTCTCTCTCTCTGTCTCTCTCTCTGTCTCTCTGTCTCTCTGTCTCTCTCTCTCTCTCTCTCTCTCTCTCTCTCTCTCTCTCTCTCTCTCTCTCTCTCTCTCTCTCTCTCTCTATATATATATATATATATATATATATGGAATATATATATATATATGGACTAACTCAACATGGAAACGTAAAAAAAATGTTGTGTAGATCGCCTTAAAATTAAGTTTCCACAAGGGAGCAACTTGGAATTGTGAGGAGAAGGAGTTATATAGGGTGAGATTATATAAGCTAGGAGAAGTTAATCAGACTGTGTTGATGATTTCTGAGGAGTTCCAAGGTATGCAAGGACATATCTGCAGGATTTTGCAACGGCTGAGAACAAAATATCCTAACAATAAGTTTACTAAAATTTTACTCTCTATAATTTTACTCTTTACATTCGGTTCTCTTTGCTCTCGGCTGTTAAATATATATACTTGGGGATAGCTGGTATAGCTTTTATCGGACTGGCAAAAAGTGCAAATAGTTTTGTTTGGTTCAACTAATCAAGAAATACATGCAAAAGCCGATAATAAAAAAATGCGTTACTATGTGTTCAATTGACGATATATAATATACGCAGTCTAAATGTTTTATGGGAAATTGGAGAAATCTAGTTATTCAGCTTTTGTTATTTTTCATTGTTTAGTCTCATTGATGAGCGTATATGTTATTGGGCAGACGTTATTAATAATATAATTATAATGTTTAAATAAAAAATAACCGCAACTATTATTGTATGTTCGACCATATATTTTCAATTTGAGCTTGGGACAGATCATCTTCTATCATGCAGCCTCTTATGCTGCCATGTAGTTAAGCTTAAACAGGTAGTGTTATTCCTATTACAGTAATAACAGTTAAAAGAAAACGCCACTTGCAAATAGAGAAACGTATTTTGAAGACAGAATAATAACAAATATTTAGCAAGAGTACTTCGTTGCTAAGTTACGTGTAACATTTCCAGAGCAGACAAAATTACAAACTGATCTATTCTGCATATAATCATTTCTAGAGTTATATATGGAATACCCCACCACTTTCAAATGTGCCTTCAGAGACACGAATACAAGCCAGGATTACCTAAAAACTCTTTTAATGTAGGCTACATCACAGTCAAAATGGAAATACCTTCCCACTTCTGTATTTCTTTAGTTGCTACTGAAGCTTGAGGAAACTTTTTTGTCGGAAAATGTGAATACTGAAAGTGTAATTTAGCTTTCATGGAATTTAATCATAATATAACAAATGTTTCTCCCAAATCGATACCAACAAACAAACAAATATAAATAAAGAATAAGCAACTTTAATTTTATCACTAAATTCTTCTCACGTTTCTGTACAGTAGCGGCTATATAGTAATACACAACAAACTACAGGAGCAGAAGTGGGAAGGTATTTCCATTTTGAATGTAAAATGTTTAAACATGGACGTGTTTGTCATGAAGTTAATCATGTCATTTTAAAGAACGAAGCAATTGTCTATAATAAATTTTTTCTAATCTCCCTAACATTAACATATGAAAGCCATGAACGTGGCGGGATATTGGCCACAATCTAGCCCCATTTCTAATTACAATAAATTTCGAATGCGAAAATATATGGAAACAAGCGACAAAAGAATAGAAGTAACACTGGTATAAACAAAGTTGCCGAAATTAAAAATCGAAAAGAATGTTTTTGTTAAGAGAAAGTTTAAATTTTAGAATGAATAAACAGTCCCCGAAGAGATGTTGAAACGTTTTATTATAAAAGCGGCAAAACTATTACTACAAAACTAAAGCACAATTAACAAGACGAGAGCTAGTACAATGAACAAAATGTTACTGTGAAATTATTTTAAAATATCATGGCTTCAACATAGATTTCCACTTCGTCCTTGTAAAAGAGCGCGCTGGAGAAAAGGAAAAGGCAATGCAATGAAAGAGTTACAAAATCTCGGAACTAAGGTCTGTTATAGTTACTGAGATATAAACATTTAAAGTCGGTCCCGGCTGCCCCTGTCTATATAAATAAAGTTTAAAAACCCGATGTCGTTTGAAGATTTTCTATTCTCTCCACCGGCTATTCTCAGTTCGAGGGCCTTCTTAAAGAAAGTTTATTATAAAAGCGAAAATTAATCTTTCCCTTGATGCTAACATCAGTTCCTTTCCGTTAGCGTTGTTTTGATCTCCTGACACCGACGCTATACCTATCATCTTTCTTTTCTCTCCTTTGATGATGTTACTCGTGAAGTGACGAACCGTTAGGTTTTATTAAAATATTTTAACCTTCTCAATGTATCTGTGTTTGATATGGTCTTTTTAAAAGTTATCTGCTGGGCAATAATATTTATCACTCGACAACGTTTAAAAATGAAGCAAAGTAAAGCAAAGCAAAATGAGGTAATTCAGGTAAAGTATAAAGCAAAGGCCAATACATGCAATTAACCTTTCTCAACTGCTGTTGAAGAAACTCTATTTGATGACCAAATATGTCGACTAAGACTATGCCTTTTCTCCTTGTAGAAAATGTAGCCCAACGCACGACGAAAACGTTTCATTCGAAAGAAATATATAAAAGGATTGATGCAGGCATTAATGTAAATAAAAGAAAACAGTCGTCGCCAAACTACGAAATCTGGAACGGACATCATTTGTAAGATGGCGTATGGCAAATAGGTTACATAAAACAAACAGACGACGATGAATGTATTGAAGGCTGATTTCACCAAAATGTTATCACCAGCATGAGTTAATAGTTGTTTTCGAACAGCTTTATATACAACAGTGTAAAGGCCACCGACGAAGACCAACTGCATCAGAACAAAGCAACTGAGAGATTTATCCAGTACATCATGTCTTCCAGAAAATATATAGTCAAAAAAGTGTGAAAACACGAGAATAGTAGCCATTAACCAGGTTGATGCAATCATTAGGATTGTACGCTTTCTCGTAAGTAATGTGCTATACCGTAGCGGGAAAACGACTGCAATGTATTTGTCTATGGCTATAGTCAACACAGCCGTTCCAGCAAAAAATAAACAGAATGTATTAAGTGACGTGTAGTAGTTTTTATTATCGCTGTTTCCTTGGCTTGTGATGTACGTATTCCACGGTAGAAATGTTGTTAAAGAAATGAAATCCGCCACAGCCAGATTTAAGATCAATAAGTCAGAGTTCTTTCTTCGTAGCTCTCGCCTTGTTATGAACATGATGATAATAAGCAAGTTAGCTAGAGATCCAATAATGCTTTCAAGGGAAGAAAAAGTCACAAGGAATTTTACCTCCATGGAACTAACGAACGTGGATTTGTTAATACTCATCTGCAAAATTTTAGTTAATAAAATTAAAGACACTTCAACTATTCAACCGCTGCCAATGAAGTTAACAGTTCAACTGACTATGGTTTAGCTTTCATGTCATCAATGATCACCAATTTTGAATTATTTATTAGCGATTAATTAATAATAAATTACTTCTGCACTTCTTAATTTATTAAATGTGTGTTTAATATGTATATATCGGTAACTTGAATTTACTATATTGGATTTTTTAAATATTTTGAAAAAAAATAATTTTTGTTTAAATGTCTTTGAGTTTGTTAAATCATATTTTTCAATTCGTATAGATTCTATTTTCTGCTAATAAAACATTAATTAAAGCAAAAAAAAAACGTCGGAGAAAATAAACGTCATGCTTGTTATCATACATATTATAAACTTCTTTGTCGGTCGATATTTTGTCATTGAGGTATAATTTATTTGCACTTTTTGTTCGTACAAATTGATTTTAAAATACTTCCTTAATTAAGATTTCAAATTCCTGTTTATCAGTATCTCTCTATTCACGCACTTGGATTTGTAATATTATACTTTTGTTTATGAATATTTTTGTGAAGGTATATTTAAATCCGTAGAGATACTATCTGACATTGCAAAAATATTACTAAAAATAGACATACAGGCTTTGAGGAAATGAACCTCGTGTAATTATAAACTTATCTGTTGATTATCGTGTATGTATCTGAGTTTTGCAATATTAAAATTTACTTTCATATATTTCAAACTTTTATACTTCTGCACGCTTTAAAGAGCTTAAATCTGTTAATAATTTCGTCTTCAAAAACTCATTAATAGTTTATGAGGAAAACACAAAAGAAAATCATGACCGTATCGTGTCTTTATATGTGATAAAGAAACCTCCTGATTTACATGAACTTTAGCTTTGATTTTCTCGGCTTAGACAAGGTTATTTTTCAAACTTACTACGCAATGAACTTACCAAGTGGTTCGTTTTTGAAGCCGTTCAATAAACTCGCAGTTCGTGTTTTATCAGATATAAAAACACTCGGCTTCGCCTCGTGTCTTTATATCTGATAAAACACTCCTGCTCGTTTATTATACAGTACTTCAAAGTGTATTACAAAACAAGGTGTATCCTCTACGCATGCTCTGATTGGCATTAAGAACCGTATAAAGATCACGAATAACGTCACGACAAGCAAAATTTCAGAATTTCCCAACTTGTCCGTTTATTTTTTTATTTTATTATATAACAAACAAAACATACCCTCTCCTCTCCATAATTATGTCGTATATTACGCCTACATGCGTATATACCTGCGGGGTCAATTTAATTTTTAATAATTAAAGCGAATAAAGTATATCCTTTAGTTGTTGTTGTTTTAAAATTATTCCTATTGAAAATATTCCTATAAAACCAAGCGGTACAGTATTAAAAATAGCTATTTTAAAAAGTTAATGTCATTCCAACATGGGATCCTGAATCATCGAGTTTGGATTCAAGTCCGAGTCAGCTTATATTAAGTCCGTTCTCCACTAGGCGAATTTGTTCGCGCGAAGCAAATTCTCCGGCAATATGATTGGCAAGTAACAAAATTGGCGCGAAAACTAGCAGCACCAACCAATTACATTGCATGAACGGGTATTTCGATTCGATTCGCGCGAACAAATTCGCCTAGTGGAGAACGGGCTTAAGAGCTTATATATTCGAACTTTCGTTGTTTGTTTACACTCCTTACGTTTCTCTCTGACGAAGGGCCTTTGCTCGAAACGTTTGGAAATTGGTGAATACACTAAACGTACCTTCATAAGATTACATATATGCACAGAGCTTTATGCTTTATTTGTTAATTATAATAAAACGAGATGAATTTGTAACATTGGATATAATTTTTTTTAAATTTTTTTTTTAGAAATAGTCACTTGGGGTTTGTTAAAATATATTTGAAATTTATATAGGTTCTAATTTCTTTTATTACAACTTACATTGTTAGTTAAAATAAACCGAAATAATATTCCACGTAAACTTGTTTGTTAGGCGGTGTTTCGTGATCTTCTACTGTAATTTAATTGTATTTTCCGTCGCTAGTACAAACCCTGAGATGACTGTACTCGCAATATTTATTATTTTTAAAATTTTTATTTTATTGATTTGCCCACATAATGTTATTTTTTCTATATCATTAGATTTCTATCATTTTAAGTACTATTTACAGAATTGGTGTCCGTTCTGTATCGGGGTATACAGACACGACACGAAATGCCTTTCTCCCGATACAGAATGGACGCCAATTCTGTAAATGACATCTAAAATGATCTATTTGGTAAGTTCATTGGCGTAGTAATTTTTCTAAAAAAAACGTTGTCTAAGTCGAGAAAATCAAAGCTAAAGTTTATGTAAATCAAGAGGAATCTATATCACATATATAGACCTCATTAAACATGGATTTTCTTTGTGTTTTCCTCAAGAATTATTAATGAGTTTTAGAAATTAAATTACAGGTTAGTACACTCTAAAAAATATTTGGTGAAATTTCACCAGAAACTGGTGAAAATTTCACCAGGCTCCATGTGCCCACTGCACCTACATTATGCTGGTTATTTTCACCAGGAAATCCTGGTGAATTTATTCCAACCACAATCCTGATGAAGATTACCAGGAAACATTGGTGAATATTCCTGGTTATTTTTAACCAATTCCTGGTTAAACTCAACAATCTGTCCTGGTTAAACTCAACAATCTGTCCTGGTTAATTTGTTATCGTTATCTCGTTATTACTTCACCATGTTCCTGGTTAATTTGACTACTATTGTGGTAAAGATCATAGCGTATGTAACCATATTCCTGGTTAATTTTACAACTATTGTGGTAACAATCACCAGGTATGTCACCATATTCCTGGTTAATTTGACAACTATTATGTTAAAGATCATGGGGTATGTCACCATATTATCGTTAATTTGATAACTATTATGCTAAACGTTACAGGGTTTGTCACCTCGTGCATTCCTGGTTATAGAATCGAGTAGCTTCTATGTCTGATTTGACCATCATCAGGTTCTCACACCTTTTACTAGTCAAGATTTGACCATCATTCACGGTTAATCTAGTGTATATACCTATACTAATTCATATCCACAATCTAATATGTAGTATGTACAAGCTTACTCGACAGATAAACAAAGCAAATGTTTAACGATGCCTAACGAACATTTATTAATTGCGAGTTACAGGTAGTAATTTCTACATATATTGAGATATTTATCAAACACTCTCACTGCATGGCATATGATTAGTGATTATGATTATAATGACATATTATATAATAATGATTAACAGCTTTGATCATCTCCTTAATTGTCTCGTCGTCCAGTAGTAGAAATTCTTCCTCATCAATACAATTATCTATAAAACCAAAAAAGAAATAGGTTAAAATTTATAGAATTATAGAATTATAGAATTATAGCATGCAGTCCCACAAGTAATGATTTCCTGAGGAATTAATGCATGAGCACTTAAAGAACAAAGGCACTAGCTTTGGTAATTGTTTCAGTTGTATTTTTATGTTTCAACTTCACAAGAAAAAAACAACAAGATTAAACATTAAAAAACCCCAGAGTTGTCAACATCAGTCAATTCCAGTGATGCTCATCCCCTCCCCTAGGCCAACCCCCAGGCATTTGTAATTTTTTCATATTTTAATGTTAATAATATACATCAAAAAATTTCTCAATTCTGATTGGCTGAGAGGAGTGCAATTTTAGTGTAATTCAGTGCAGAAAAATGAAATACAGTGCAAATTTTTTACTAGAAAAAAAGCTCTTCCTGTTAAATTTTTTTTTCATGTATGTTATTTGAACAAAGCATTTTGATTAGAAAGATTCTCTTTATGATAAATTTTTTCATGTATATTATTAATAAGTAATAGCATGATTTCTCGTGCAATTTAAAAAAAAACACGCACTCATGAGTTTTTCAAAGACCTCAAATAGCACTCGTCCTTCGGACTCGTGCAATTTTGATAGTCTTTGAAAAACTCACTCGTGCATGTTTTTTCCAAATTGCACTCGAAACCATGCTATTACCTATACAAATTCCTTGGGGTTGGGAACCATCAAAGCTAAAAATCCCCCACCATGGGGCCAAACGTGCATGACAAATGCCCCACCCTGGGGTAGATTAAAATATACTCCTCAAGTAAAGTTACTGGTAGATGCATGTAGAATGTATTTTGTAACGACTTTGTAAAAGGCCCATCTACACGCAATGATTTTTCTTCATGACTATCATATCCTAACAAATCTCTGGATTTGACTGATGCATAAAACATAAAACATGCAGGAGTAAAGCATTAAAACACCAGAGTTAAACTTTAAAACACAAAATACCAGCGTTAAACATTAAAACACAAGAGTAAAACATTAAAACACAACAATAAAACATTAAAATACAAGACTTAAACATTAAAACATTAGAGTTAAACATTAAAACACCAGAGTTAAACATTAAAACACAAGAGTAAAACATCAAACCACAAGAGTAAAACATTGAAACACAACAATAAAACATTAAAATACAAGACTTAAAGTGCCTATCTCATGGTTGGGGACTTTGAATATTTGTAATCTTTGGATTGTTCTGAAAAAAATTGTAATATATCTTGTCAGACGAAAATTTCATCTTCATGGGCTTTTTCGCTGTTAAAGGTTCCGGAAGTGATGTCAAAGCAGGGATTAAGAAATAGGGTTTAATATACACATATTCCTGCTTTGACGTCAAATTGACATCACTTTCGGAACCTTTAACAGCGAAAAAGCCCATGAAGATGAAATTTTCGTCTGACAAGATATATTACAATTTTTCTCAGAACAATCTAAAGATTACAAATATTCAAAGTCCCCAACCATGAGATAGGCACTTTAAACATTAAAACACCAGAGTTAAACATTAAAACACAAGAGTAAAACATTGAAACACAAGAGTAAAACATTGAAACACAACAATAAAACATTAAAATACAAGACTTAAACATTAAAACACCAGAGTTAAACATTAAAACACAAGAGTAAAACATTGAAACACAAGAGTAAAACATTGAAACACAAGAATAAAACATTAAAACACTAGAGTTATACATTAAAACACTAGAGTTATACATTAAAACACTAGAGTTGAACGTTAAAATACCAGAGTTAAACATTAAAACACCAGAGTTCAACATCAAAACACAAGAATAAAACACCAGAGTTAAACATTAAAACACAAGAATAAAACATCAAAACACAAGAGTAAAACATTAAAACACAAAAATAAAACATTAAAACACAAGAGTAAAACATTAAAACACAAGAATAAAACATTAAAACACTAGAGTTATACATTAAAACACTAGAGTTATACATTAAAACACCAGAGTTAAACATTAAAACACCAGAGTCCAACATTAAAACACCAGAGGTAAACATTAAAACACAAGAATAAAAGACCAGAGTTAAACATTAAAACAACAGAGTTAAACATTAAAACACAAAAGTAAAACATTGAAACACAAGAGTAAAACATTGAAACACAAGAATAAAACATTAAAACACTAGAGTTGAACGTTAAAATACCAGAGTTAAACATTAAAACACCAGAGTTCAACATCAAAACACAAGAATAAAACACCAGAGTTAAACATTAAAACACAAGAATAAAACATCAAAACACCAGAGTTAAACATCAAAATACCAGAGTTAAACAACAAAACACAAGAATAAAACATTAAAACACAATAGTAAAACATTAAAACACAAGAATAAAATATTAAAACACCAGAGTTGGACATTAAAACAGCAAATTGTTAAACATTAAAACACCAGAGTTGGACATTAAACAGAAGGTTGAACATTAAAACACCAGAGGTGAACATTAAAACAGAAGAGCTAGTAAACCTTTTAAACACAGTTTAAAACGTTAAAACATCAAAATAAAGAGTCAACACATCAACAAAAGGTGTAAAACATTAAAATAAATAGTTAAAAAGTGCTTTGTCATCGTTTCCCGCCCAAACATAAAATCAAGTTTTTTTTAAAATTTACCTTCAAATACGTCTTTTAGAGTGGCCAACTTCCGCTCCTCCAGTTTTTCGGCAACAAAACTATCCATCATATTACCGTGCCATTTCGTTTGCGTGAATTAAAGCATCAAATACCTTCGAAAAATAGCTTCTAAAGCAGACTTTCTTTACAATGGCGGCGAAAAAGTGAGCTGTGAGTAGATCGGATCAGCTGATCGGGTGACAACCAATCACAAGCAAGATGATATTTTTTCACCAGATTTGTGTTGAAGCGATTTCGCAGCGATTATGCAGTTAAGATTTGTTAAGATATTAACCAGGATGTTTGTTACAAACAACCAGGATAGGGTTAAAAAAATTTCACCAGGATATTTTCACCAGATATTTTTTAGAGTGTATAGCCTAGTACTAGATAACGTAAGGTCTTTGTTAAGACCCCGATATTTAAAGTACCTATGAAGAGAAAATTATTATTGTCTTAAATGAAAGAACTCTCAAAACGACAAAGTAACATCTTTTGCAGATCTTCGTTTCCATGCCTCGTTGTTGAGATATTTCAATTTTTTTGATATGCAAATTAAACACTTTGACGTTACACGTGTATAATGAGTTATCAGAGAAGGTTCGGTATCTTTGCTATTATCAAACGAAATCAATTAAAAATCTGTATGCCTAATGCTGTATGCGAAATAGACGCACAGGATCGGCTTCGAAGTGATTTCGTTTGATAATAGCAAAGATATAGAACTTTCTCCGATAACTCATTAATACACGTGTGATGTCAAAGTGTTTAATTTGCATATCAAAGAAACTGAAATATCTCAACAACGAAGCACGGAAACGAAGATCTGCAAAAGATGTTACGTTGTAGTTTTACTGAAGAGTTCTTTCATTTAAGACAATGATAATTTTCGCTTCATAGGCACTTTAAGGTCTTTGTTAAGACCCCGATATTTAACATGTACAGTTTGATAAACTTAAACTGACTACATTTAAAACGTGTGACAGAATTTGTATATATTCGAGTTTCATTTAATTTATAAATTTTAGTGTGATACAGAGTTTTCGGTCACTGAGAAAAAAAATATATGTGAACCCTTGGAGAGAATACGATATTTTTACACGTAAATTAAGATATCAGTTTCAACAATCCAATAAGAATTGTGCTTGTTTATCTTGATTTTAGTGCAGTAAAATTTAGGTATAAAAAGTTAAGTTATAAAATAATTCACGAGAAAAATACAACAGCAATCATGTTCATGCTTTTAATAAAAACTATCCTCCTGTTCTACACAGAATTTATAGCGTTGATCTTCTCGGCTTAAACAGCGTTGTTTTTTAGAATTATACTACGTCAATAAACTTCCAAATGCACGCGGGAGTTGTTTTTGAAGCAGTATTCAGAACACTCGCAGTACTTGCATGGTTTATCAGATCCTAAAACATTTGACATCAGAAAACTATCTATACACATACTACATGTACAAAACATATTATAAAATTATATTGGTAACGAATTTGGACATTCTATATTGTGTCTTATCGGCACTAAATAATACTCCCTAGGGCGTTTTTAATGATAATGGGGCTTTGTTAATGAGAATACATCAAACGTGTATCTTTACAATCAAATTTCTCCTAAGGATTTTTCAACGTGGCCGTGTCGAGGCATATCAAAGGCGCTTTAAGCAGCCGCCATACGACACAGTTCAGACCACGGATCCCAGCTAAGCCCTAGGTGTTGATTTTACGGAGGGAGGAAAACCGGAGAACCCGGCGAAAAACCCTCGGAGCACAGGAGAGACCAACTAAACTCTACTCACATGGTGTAATAAAAGTATAGCGTGCTGCGTAGGCAGTGTAGAAACAACAATCGAAATATAGTAAGGTTAGATATACTGCCGAAACAGAGAACGTAGGAGTCTAACGTTTCGAGCGAAGGCCCTTCGTCAGAGAGAAAGCTCGAGAACGGGGTAATTCCAGGACAGTCACCCATCCAAATACTAACCCCGTCTAACTGGGCTTAACTATTGGCCAGAGGCAGCGCCCTAACAGCACACGCCACCCGTGCTCTCTTCTCCCCCGCGCCCGTCTCACGCTTCTCAACCAATTCTAAAGTTTATTGTTATTGGCATTTATTGCTTATTTAAATATATAATTTGCCATCTCTGGTCGTACACAAAAGTGCTCGAGCAACAGTAAATGTTAAAGGTGCATGAGGAAATACGGACAACATTTTTCTTCAACTTCCAACGGAACAATGTTGCAGTAATTTGTTGCTCGTAATCGTATTACTTCACTTTAGTAGAAGTAATATTGGGCATTTCACTCGATTACATAGCATGTTCTAGGGATTTTAGGTGAAGTAAAATTCGAGTGTAGAATATATACATTTTAAGACCAAACCAGGACCAGTTGCGAAAAATGCAACTACACAGGCCTTCCAGCAGGAATTGAACCCACGACCTTGCGACGGCCTCGGCAACGGCGGCCGTGGCTCAGTGGTCAGAGCATTGCACTAGAATCGCAAGGTCGTGGGTTCAATTCCTGCCGGAAGGCCTGTGTAGTTGCATTTTTCGCAACTGGTCCCGCTTTGGTCTTAAAATGTATATATTCTACACTCGAATTTTCCTTCACCTAAAATCCCTAGAACTTACTTCACTTTAAGCCTGGCTTCTATTTGGTCGCGACCGTCCTGTCTTAACGGTCGCGGAAGTGAAGAGTTGCAACGTATTTCTTTTGTTAGGACAAAGAAACACATCAATACGCTTCGATTCCGCGACCGTTAAGCCTGGTTTTCATATGTCGCCGATTTGTGATTTAGATGCATGTTAAAACGGGAAGTGCAGCAGCATGTTAAGTAATAAAGAACAATGTAGAAAAGCAGTGCTTTTATTCTTTTACTTAACATGCATCTAAATCATGGGTCGGCGACCATCGGCGACATATGAGAACCAGGCTTTAAGACACGGTTGCGACCAAATGGAAACCAAGCTTTAGTAAGCCTTTCCCATGGCCATGCACCTCGTTTGGGAGCCTTTCCCATGTATTTCGTTTGTGTGTTTGCAATTCCAAAGAAATATTGCTTCATAACGAGGCCAGAAATGCTCATTTAGCTTGCACATAAAAGAATATTTAAAATATTTGGATTTTATAAAAGTGGTCTTCACGCACTACATGTGTAGGGTCTAGTTCAACTCTTCAATTAATTAAACGTAACAACGGTTTTCTCGAGACCTCCGACGTAGCGGTTTTAATAAAATGCAAGCGTGGGGTATCCAAGAAATTGATTCATTACCACTGAATAATTTAAACCAATCTCCTTTTTAAGATGATTATTATTCTTGGCGTCTCTTTCATTACAAATCCGATTAATATTGATTCGCAATAATTAATAATAAACTTTACCGTACGATCTTTCATATCTAGATCTTTTTTTACACTTTTCACTTTGTCATCGTTAATTTAATATCAGTGAGAATGTTTGCAGGTTCTCTGCCATTTAGAGTCGTCAATTTATTATATCTTGCGAGAATATCTGGGGTCTTTTTCACTTTATCTTCAATAATATACGAATAAATAATTAATCTCTGATTCTATAACCTAACTTTAAAGATCAATAAGAAAAGCACATCGAGAACAAATAGCATTGATTTGCCCGATACTGCATGGCTATATTTCTTTACTTTAGAGTTGACAAGAGAGAATACCTTATTGTTGTGACGTATGCATTATCTGGATATGACGCTTCAGTTAGTATATAAAAAAGTTAGAAATGAATAATTCAAGCTGTAATTATTTCTCTTGAGATATATAACACTAAAACATAGAGAACCAAAGAAAAAGCTTAGGGCATAAGTCATATTATAAAAAATCAATTAAAGTGGTTTATTCTCCCACGAATAACACGATCTCGGTCGGCTTGTTGAGGACTGACAATTCAGTGGTAGGATAAGACAAAAAGTAATTATTTATTCAAATGCACTGCCAAGACACTTATTTGCAATTCAAAACTAGAAATCGCCCACGAGTTATTATTTACACGCAGGTGTATGAAAGTATTCTGACAAGCAGTTCGTCCAGAGTACACTTTCATCTCAGCGTTTATACGTTTTAAATCATTGTTGCACAAGTCTCCAGCCATGCCAGAATAGCAAGAAGAACTAAGAATTTCGCCTGCTGATCTTGGATGTAATATCATTCGTGTCGCCTTCACAATATTTGATTTTTGAAATATTAATCGAAAACCAAACTGGTCGTCAACAAACATCATGACCGAAACAACAGCACTGCTGCCAAACGGTGTGATACCAGAAATTGATAAACTGAACAAGAACCGTTGCCAAGAACCAGAAGATGCAAAACAAGACGCGAAAATCGTAATCAACGTTAGTGGTCTTCGATTTCAGACGTATTTGAGCACACTTGAGAGATTCCCAGGAACTTTGCTCGGTTCAGCGGTCAAGAGGCAACAATTTTACGACGAAGATCTTGGAGAATTATTCTTCGACCGAAATCGCTCGGCATTCGAAGCCATTCTTGGCTACTACCAAAATGAAGGCGCTATCTTCCGTCCGGAAAATGTTCCCGTTAAAATTATCGCAGGCGAGATCAAATTTTTCGAGCTCGGCTCCGAGGCAATGAACCAGCTTTTCGAAGTACCTGGCTATTCTGGTTCAGTCGAAAGAGTTTTACCTGTCAACGAATGGCAGTCTAAAATATGGCAACTTTTTGAGCACCCGGACAGTTCTCTCTACGCCCGCGTGCTCGCTTTTTGGTCCGTTACAGTAATATTGGTGTCCATTGTAACATTTTGCCTGGAAAGCCTGCCTCAATTCCGTTGCCCTGATGATGATAGCTCCTGCTCAACCAAGAAAGGACAACCCTGGGTCTCCATCGAAATCGTTTGTATCGTCTGGTTCACACTTGAGTACCTCGTTCGTCTTTTCTCCTCCCCGGAAAAGATAAAGTTCTTGAAATCGTTCCTGAACATTATCGATGTTGTCGCCATCTTGCCTTATTACATTACACTGCCGATGGATAGCAAGTCAGGTGGTTCGTTTGCCGTGCTACGGGTCATCAGACTAGTTCGCGTTTTTCGTATTTTCAAGCTATCTCGGCATTCCAAGGGGCTTCAAATCCTCGGTCAGACGCTAAAAGCGAGCATGCGCGAACTGGGGATGCTCATATTCTTCATGATCATCGTTGTCGTTCTCTTCTCCAGTGCCATTTACTACGCTGAAGGAGAAGCCGATGAAACGTTCTTCACCAGCATCCCAGACGCCTTCTGGTGGTCTGTCGTAACCATGACGACAGTTGGATACGGTGACAAGTACCCTAAAACACCCTTGGGAAAACTGGTTGGTTCGATCTGCGCTCTTTCTGGTGTACTGACCATTGCACTTCCAGTTCCCGTTATCGTGTCCAATTTCACCTATTTCTATCAAAGCGAACACGAGCTGCGAGAATTTGAAGCTATGACAAGCAAGTGGGACAAGAAAGAATCCGAAACAACAGAACATGGTGATGAACTTTGCGCAATTGAGGTATGTCGGGGTGAAGGCAAACCTGCATTGTGTGATAAACACAAGGCATCGCCTGACAAGACTGATACTACAAAACCGAAGGAGGAGGAGTACGAACTATCAGAAATTGTTGTCACTGGAGGCAATTAACTTGTATTTAATTTATTTTGTCATCTTATTTATCTTACATTACTATCTATTATATATATATATATATATATATATATATATATATATATATATACAGCTACACTGATGAGCTGTAGTACAGCGAAACACGTGTCTGTAGATTGAACTATATATATATATATATATATATATATATATATATATATATATATATATATATATATATATTATTTACTCGACGTTAGCAAAGTGTTTTTAACTTGAACTTTCAGGTACATGTGACACAACGAACGGTTTGACTCGTTTTCAGGTGTAAATAGCATGAACAACCTCGGTCCGCCATCTGAGTTCTAGTGACTCCATGGTTGTGGGTGGAAGTTCAGAGTTTTCTGGGTTTAACCCTTAAAGCCTGGTTCACAATTGAGCATAACTTAAGCATAAGGACATTATAAAAGGCAAAACGAAAGAATGAAGTCAAGCCTGCGACATAAGGACAGTCATAATCATAATCATCATCAACACCTAACATCTTAGCTGTGACCTGTGGTCTAGCGGCTACCTGAGCGCCTTTGATATGCCTCGACACGGCCACGTTGATCTGCGTCCTTCGCAATTCAGCCGCTGGCTGCAAGTAAGGATGATTAGCCCCCAGTTTTTTATAAGATCGTAAAGAACAAAGACAAAGATAAAACAAAACGAGCAGAACAAAGACGAAAAAAGAAAATATCTTGTTCCGAGTCAACTTGGTATTTTGTATTTTAAAAGTCTTTGGTATATAACAAAACGCTTGTTGACTTTTGCCTCGAGAAACATTGAGGTTTACGGTCCCTCAGGCTTCAATGTCACCCTCGGGTGACATTGAAGCCTTCGGGCTTCGTAAAACTCGATGTTTCCCTCGGCGCCAGTCAACAAGTGTATAGTGTTTTCAGCCTGAAGCCAGTAAACCTGTTTTTCTGTACAAGCTGTCCGTAAGTTAAAGTTTAACTTACGACAGCTTGTGCAGCAAAAACAACGAAAAAACTTTCTATTATTTATTATCTAACACCTTGTAATAAAATATAACCAATGCATTGTAATTTCTTTCAAGAAATTCTGGCAGATCTTTTCTGCATAAGTGCATATTTGTACATATTAAATATTAAATACTTAATTGCTGCGAGCCGTAAGGCGAGCAGCTCACTAATCTTGACGAGGTCTGGGTCGTGTTTATATGCGTTCACAAACTCGATTCTTTAGGATTTCGTGGGCGATGATCTTCGGTATACGCAATGTCTACCGATCAGCGGCAGGCATTATTAAAGATGGCAACATTAAAGATAGCAACAGCCGTTATTGCTGCAAATCAACAACCTAAAACTGCATAGATTGCCGTTCTTCACTTCAAGCAAGAGTGCTGACGCCATCACTCTTTAATGGCTCGATTTTATACGCGTGACGTCCATGTTGAGGAAAACGTCGCATGCTTAAGCTCTTTAATTGAAAATTGAAATTTACTACTAAATAGTAAATGGTAGCAACTCGCAGCACTTCACTTTTGATAAAAACTTTTAGTAATGAGATTCATTATGAGCTCGAGAATACTATGAGGGATAGTTGATATGGGCGCAGCCCACGTCAACTATTATTGCTAACTAAATTTGTCATCTACAGTGTGTATCAAAAAACCCTGAACCCTTAGAAAACAACCTATTGTAGTAGTTTGAAAGCCCTGAGCACTTCGCTGAACCCACAGATGCGTAAAACACACGGTCTTATCCATGCACCTGGGAAATTAAGATAACCTGAAGTGTATGCATGGTGAAAGTATTAAAAGCTTTTTCTCTTCCTGTTTAACATATGTGCTGATTAATTTATAACGCAGCGCTTTTAGGGCTTTCAAACTACTATACAATAGGTTGTTTTCTAAGGGCTCAGGGTTTTTTTTATACACACTGTATATTTAAGGAATGTGCGCATAGATTATTGAGTATTAGTCCCTGTATAATATATGCTGTATGTACTAAATAAAACTGAATCAGTTTTTCTCAGTGTCAGTTTATAAGAAAATGTAAGTGTGGACGCAGGAATAAGTTTTTTGGGAAGCTTTGATTTCCTGGAAACGGTCTGGGGGGCGTGCATGCTATTACTTCCATACAGGAAGCCTACTTTTGCCTATTTCCATACTGAAAGCTCACTAATAAAATGGTGGACAATCTCCAATATTCTAACTTTGATTTATACAAACAGTCATTGTATGATTCACAGTTGCTGGTATTGTATCACATTCAGGCACATCATAGGAAAAATATTGTGGGAGTAAAACCCCCACAGGTCGAAAGTTTCGAAGGAAGTCGCCCTCACTGCCCCACAATACGCGTCCGCTGCTATACTGCAAGCGTGTACGCGTATACCACTTAACGTCATAAATATAATTACAATAACATCAACGTTCCTCGTTTTATAAAAAAATAATGTATATAAATTTTCAAACCAATTGTATTTATAATCTAAAAGAACATTTTCAAACCTTAAATTGCACGGTGATTGACAAAACGGTGTGTTTTTTAATAATAATTATATAACTTGATAAAGCTTATAGTTAGACTTCGTGCTGACGTGTTCGTATAGCAATCGTTTCGTGCCATCAGTCAGAAAAACTGTTGGCTCTGGCAGCAGTGAAACAGCGCCATCTGTTCGGATCAAGAGCATTACGTCTTGCGTCAATTTTATTAGTGTCGAGATCAACAAGATACTAATTCTCAACTGTCTTTTCCTATATGAAATCTTCACACCTCCAACCCGCCTTGTTAACCTTTATTTTGGCACCCAGTCTAGAACAATTCCTGGGTTAATGCTTCACGTATATCGGTCACCAAAAAATTAGGGATAAGGTTAAGAATACTTTATTTGGCGACTGATACATAAAAACAAAAACCGCGATTCTTGAATTATGTATGAATTATTAAATATATTATGGAAATATAAATTCTGATAAGAGGTGTTTGTTGATTAACTTTTTTCTCTACGGGTTATTTTATAAAAAAGAAATACCGGATATAGTTTCCTTTGGGTGATAAACAGCTTTTAACGTCTGAGGTCTTCCCATCGGATGTATTTCTGTTACAAACAGTAAATTTGTCACGCTCTCTATTTTTAAAATATTTATTTGGCAATATAGAAAGGAAACTGCACCTGTTTGGCTTCTCAAACTAACGTTTTGAAAGAGTTCCTTTGAAGTTGTTGGCGTCAAATTTTAATGATCACGATTCCTTTACTTATAATGCGAATCTATTTTTAAACTAAGGAACGACGATATTTCGAGTATTTATTTAATATGCATATAAAGTCATCATCAAACCAAGTTTTCAAGGTCGTATATCAACCGAACGTCTAGAGTTTGGAACTTATTGGCTGATGAACTTAACTGTAAAAATTTGTCCTAAATGTAATCAACTTCGCTCTTTCTCTCTTTCTCTCCCTTCTTACTTGCTGATATTAATTAGTAAGGATTATTTATAGATCTTTTTAGTTGATTTCTTTTTTTATAATATGGGCCAGCAGTAATTGGCCTTATGCCGTTGCGGTTACCTGCTTGGTTGGCTGATGAACTTAACTTATCTGTAACATTAACATGGTCTTCTTTCAAAGTAATACTAATTATTACTTCACTTCATTAGCCAATTGTTATAGTATAGATGACCCACGAACATGGAAAACAATTTGTCCTAAATGTAATCAACTTCGCTCTCTCTCTCTCCCTTCCTATTACTTGCTGATATTAATTAGTAAGGATTATTTTTAGATTTATTTTAAAGTTGTTTTTATTTTTATAATATGGGCCCGCAGTAATTACAGGGGCGCAACTAGAAAATTTCGAGGGCAGGGGTTCGGAACGCAAAAAAAGGGCGAAGTCGTTAAGTATTCTAAACAATTTGGGATACTAGATGTCCTCGTTATGCTTCTTCGAGAACACTTAACAACCACAACCACAACCACAACCACAACAACAACAATCAGTGCGGAGGCATGGCCATGGGGAACCGCGGACATGTAACTACAAAACTGATGCAATATGAATTGTGTCAGGAAATAAACTGTAAACAGTGTATTCAATCTATTGAGAGTATGCATTTTGAGTATCTATGTGACGTTTGCGTGTTTTTAGTATTTTATATGACGTTTTTTAACCTTTAGGTCTGTAAAATCTTCCTCCAAAAGCCAGGAAATGGCATTTTAGCGACTCTCGATTTCAAAATTTCAAAAACCGAAGGAGGAGGAGTACGAACTATCAGAAATTGTTGTCACTGGAGGCAATTAACTTGTATTTAATTTATTTTGTCATCTTATTTATCTTACATTACTATCTATTATATATATATATATATATATATATATATATATTATTTACTCGACGTTAGCAACGACGTTTTCAGGTGTAAATAGCATGAACAACCTCGGTCCGCCATCTGAGTTCTAGTGACTCCATGGTTGTGGGTGGAAGTTCAGAGTTTTCTGGGTTTAACCCTTAAAGCCTGGTTCACAATTGAGCATAACTTAAGCATAAGGACATTATAAAAGGCAAAACGAAAGAATGAAGTCAAGCCTGCGACATAAGAACAGTCATAATCATCATCAACACCTAACATCTTAGCTGTGATCTGTGGTCTAGCGGCTACCTGAGCGCCTTTGATATGCCTCGACACGGCCACGTTGATCTGCGTCCTTCGCAATTCAGCCGCTGGCTGCAAGTAAGGATGATTAGCCCCCAGTTTTTTATAAGATCGTAAAGAACAAAGACAAAGATAAAACAAAACGAGCAGAACAAAGACGAAAAAAGAAAATGTCTTGTTTCGAGTCAACTTGGTATTTTGTATTTTAAAAGTCTTTGGTATATAACAATACGCTTGTTGACTTTTGCCTCGAGAAAAACACACGGTCTTATCCATGCACCTGGGAAATTAAGATAACCTGAAGTGTATGCATGGTGAAAGTATTAAAAGCTTTTTCTCTTCCTGTTTAACATATGTGCTGATTAATTTATAACGCAGCGCTTTTAGGGCTTTCAAACTACCATACAATAGGTTGTTTTCTAAGGGCTCAGGGTTTTTTTTATACACACTGTATATTTAAGGAATGTGCGCATAGATTATTGAGTATTAGTCCCTGTATAATATATGCTGTATGTACTAAATAAAACTGAATCAGTTTTTCTCAGTGTCAGTTTATAAGAAAATGTAAGTGTGGACGCAGGAATAAGTTTTTTGGGAAGCTTTGATTTCCTGGAAACGGTCTGGGGGGCGTGCATGCTATTACTTCCATACAGGAAGTCTACTTTTGCCTATTTCCATACTGAAAGCTCACTAATAAAATGGTGGACAACCTCCAATATTCTAACTTTGATTTATACAGTCATTGTATGATTCACAGTTGCTGGTATTGTATCACATTCAGGCACATCATTGGAAAAATATTGTGGGAGTAAAACCCCCACAGGTCGAAAGTTTGGAAGGAAGTCGCCCTCACTGCCCCACAATACGCGTCCGCTGCTATACTGCAAGCGTGTAGGCGTATACCACTTAACGTCATAAATATAATTACAATAACGTCAACGTTCCTCGTTTTATAAAAAAATAATGTATATAAATTTTCAAACCAATTGTATTTATAATCTAAAAGAACATTTGCAAACCTTAAATTGCACGGTGACTGACCAAAAGGTGTGTTTTTCAATAATAATTATAACTTGATAAACCTTATAGTTAGACTTCTTGCGTCAATTTTATTAGTGTCGAGATCAACAAGATACTAATTCTCAATTGTCTTTTCCTATATGAAATCTTCACACCTCCAACCCTCCTTGTTAACCTTTATTTTGGCACCCAGTCTAGAACAATTCCTGGGTTAATCCTTCACGTATATCGGTCACCAAAAAATTAGGGATAAGGTTAAAGAATACTTTATTTGGCGACTGATACATAAAAACAAAAACAGCGTTTCTTGAATTATGTATGAATTATTAAACATATTATGGAAATATAAATTCTGATAAGAGGTGTTTGTTGATTAAGTTTTTTTTCTATGGGTTATTTTATAAAAAAAAAATTACCGGATATAGTTTCCTTTGGGTGATAAACAGCTTTTAACGTCTGAGGTCTTCCCATCGGATGTATTTCTGTTACAAACAGTAAATTTGTCACGCTCTCTATTTTTAAAATATTTATTTGGCAATATAGAAAGGAAACTGCACCTGTTTGGCTTCTCAAACTAACGTTTTGAAAGAGCGAAAATAAAAACTTTTGTCTTCTTGAATTTCCTCTGAAGTTGTTGGCGTCAAATTTTAATGATCACGATTCCTTTACTTATAATGCGAATCTATTTTTAAACTAAGGAACGGCGATATTTCGAGTATTTATTTAAATATGCATATAAAGTCATCATCAAACCAAGTTTTCAAGGTCGTATATCAACCGAACGTCTAGAGTTTCGAACTTATTGGCTGATGAACTTAACTGTAAAAATTTGTCCTAAATGTGATCAACCTCGCTCTCTCTCTCCTCTCTCTCTCTCTCTCTCTCTCTCTCTCTCTCTCTCTCTCTCTCTCTCTCTCTCTCTCTCTCTCTCTCTCTCTCTCTCTCTCTCTCTCTCTCTCTCTCTCTCTCTCTCTCTCTCTCTCTCTCTCTCTCTCTCTCTCTCTCTCTCTCTCTCTCTTTCTAACCCTATTGTGACTAAATAAAAGTTATTCCAGGTTTTTATCATTATTATTTATCTAGTTATCATGTTTATAAAAGTACGCTCTTTTCACCATGGGGAGTGTCATATCTTGGTAACCATGGCAATACTGTATTGAAAAAGCATCTTTTTTTTAGTCAGACTAACTTACCAAACAACCTGGAGAAACAGATTTTAATTATATTAAAAAGAAAAGAAAAAAAATTTTTTTGTACGAGACCACCTTAAAATAAACAAAGTATAGATGCAGTTTCTGGATGTATAACACTGTTATTCTGCTGTTCTTGGCTCGCTAGCAAGTCTGTTTGCCATTGCTTACTTTGTGGAGAGCCCGCCAAGAGCCCGCCAAGAGCCCGCCAATTTCTTTGCAAAACGATGCGCGCGCAACACCCTGAAACTCGCCTATTTAGGGGCGCAACTAGGCGGGGGTTGGGGGTGGGGGGTTGCAACCCCTGCCCTTTTTAACCCATGCCCTTTTTAACCCCTGCCCTTTTTGTGAGACCTCTAATACTAGATTAGACATTAGATAAACAAATAATTAATCGCCTGTTGTAGTACGCAATACAATTCTCCGGAAATCTGGCGAGACTCAGACGCAGTTTGTAATATGCTACACCAAGTGTTTCCTAAAAACAACCGCTTTTCTGAATTTGTGGGCTCAGCTTTCGAAAGTGAACCAATCATATAGATAGAGCTGGATTTTGGCACCCTGTAGGGTATGTTGGTGTGATAATTTCTTCGTTTTTACAGGAAAATTTCAACCATACTCGCTGTAGAATTAGATGAAAAAGTTCGCTCAAATTGCTGAAAATGGCGTTTCCGAAGTTCTAGATTTCAAATGCAGGCACTCCCTACAAATGCGGGCACTAATGACCATGCCTCCGCACTGTTTGTTGTTGTTGTGGTTGTTAAGTGTTCTCGAAGAAGCATAACGAGGACATCTAGTATCCCAAATTGTTTAGAATACTTAACGACTTCGCCCTTTTTTTGCGTTCCGAACCCCTGCCCTCGAAATTTTCTAGTTGCGCCCCCGTAACTACTGCGGGCCCATATTATAAAAATAAAAACAACTTTAAAATAAATCTAAAAATAATCCTTACTAATTAATATCAGCAAGTAATAGGAAAGGAGAGAGAGAGCGAAGTTGATTACATTTAGGACAAATTGTTTTCCATGTGCGTGGGTCGTCTATACTATAACATTTGGCTAATGAAGTGAAGTAATAATTACTATTAATTTGAAAGAAGACCATGTTAATGTTACAGATAAGTTAAGTTCATCAGCCAACCAAGTAGGTAACCGCAACGGCATAAGGCCACTAAAAAAAAGATGCTTTTTCAATACAGTATTGCCATGGTTACCAAGATATGACACTCCCCATGGTGAAAAGAGCGTACTTTTATAAACATGATAACTAGATAAATAATAATGATAAAAACCTGGAATAACTTTTATTTAGTCACAATAGGGTTAGAAAGAGAGAGAGAGAGAGAGAGAGAGAGAGAGAGAGAGAGAGAGAGAGAGAGAGAGAGAGAGAGAGAGAGAGAGAGAGAGAGAGAGGAGAGAGAGGAGAGAGAGGAGAGAGAGGAGAGAGAGGAGAGAGAGGAGAGAGAGGAGAGAGAGGAGAGAGAGAGCGAGGTTGATTACATTTAGGACAAATTTTTACAGTTAAGTTCATCAGCCAATAAGTTCGAAACTCTAGACGTTCGGTTGATATACGACCTTAAAAACTTGGTTTGATGATGACTTTATATGCATATTTAAATAAATACTCGAAATATCGCCGTTCCTTAGTTTAAAAATAGATTCGCATTATAAGTAAAGGAATCGTGATCATTAAAATTTGACGCCAACAACTTCAGAGGAAATTCAAGAAGACAAAAGTTTTTATTTTCGCTCTTTCAAAACGTTAGTTTGAGAAGCCAAACAGGTGCAGTTTCCTTTCTATATTGCCAAATAAATATTTTAAAAATAGAGAGCGTGGCAAATTTACTGTTTGTAACAGAAATACATCCGATGGGAAGACCTCAGACGTTAAAAGCTGTTTATCACCCAAAGGAAACTATATCCGGTAATTTTTTTTTTATAAAATAACCCATAGAAAAAAAACTTAATCAACAAACACCTCTTATCAGAATTTATATTTCCATAATATGTTTAATAATTCATACATAATTCAAGAATCGCGGTTTTTGTTTTTATGTATCAGTCGCCAAATAAAGTATTCTTTAACCTTATCCCTAATTTTTTGGTGACCGATATACGTGAAGGATTAACCCAGGAATTGTTCTAGACTGGGTGCCAAAATAAAGGTTAACAAGGAGGGTTGGAGGTGTGAAGATTTCATATAGGAAAAGACAATTGAGAATTAGTATCTTGTTGATCTCGACACTAATAAAATTGACGCAAGACGTAATGCTCTTGATCCAAACAGATGGCGCTGTTTCACTGCTTCCAGAGCCAACAGTTTTTCTGACTGATGGCACGAAACGATTGCTATACGAACACGTCAGCACGAAGTCTAACTATAAGGTTTATCAAGTTATAATTATTATTGAAAAACACACCTTTTGGTCAGTCACCGTGCAATTTAAGGTTTGCAAATGTTCTTTTAGATTATAAATACAATTGGTTTGAAAATTTATATACATTATTTTTTTATAAAACGAGGAACGTTGACGTTATTGTAATTATATTTATGACGTTAAGTGGTATACGCCTACACGCTTGCAGTATAGCAGCGGACGCGTATTGTGGGGCAGTGAGGGCGACTTCCTTCCAAACTTTCGACCTGTGGGGGTTTTACTCCCACAATATTTTTCCTATGATGTGTCTGAATGTGATACAATACCAGCAACTGTGAATCATACAATGACTGTATAAATCAAAGTTAGAGAGAGAGAGAGAGAGAGAGAGAGAGAGAGAGAGAGAGAGAGAGAGAGAGAGAGAGAGAGAGAGAGAGAGAGAGAGAGAGAGAGAGAGAGAGAGAGAGAGAGAGAGAGAGAGAGAGAGAGAGAGAGAGAGAGAGAGAGAGAGAGAGAGAGAGAGAGAGAGAGAGAGAGAGAGAGAGAGAGAGAGAGAGAGAGAGAGAGAGAGAGAGAGAGAGAGAGAGAGAGAGAGAGAGAGAGAGAGAGAGAGAGAGAGAGAGAGAGAGAGAGAGAGAGAGAGAGAGAGAGATAGTTTATTTCCAAAATACCTCAATTACAGTTTGAAGAGGGAACTGAATTACAGAGGTTTACATCATATATTAAAAAAAACCCTTAAAAAAATGTATATTAATTATTTTAACTATTGACTATGGCTATTGTTATATGCGACAGAGGCCGATGGAATAAAACTATTTTTAAACCTATTTGTCTTACACAATGGTATATACATTGGTTTAATGTTCCTTAAGGTAGTATTTGGTCGAGACGTATTAAATGGAATGACGTTGTACAAACTGCCTTGCGGGTGGTTGACAATTTTGCGAAAAATTTTTTGGCAGAGTTCTTCTCTACGGTCATCAAGACTGCGCAATTCAGCTAAATTTAGGAGCTCTGAGTAGGACATGTGGTATCCAAAGATAATACGAAGGGCGCGTTTTTGTACTCTTTCAAGAGAAGAATTAATGTATTCAGGAAGGCTATAATGGAAGGCCTGACACTCGTATAAGAGTACTGGTTGAATACAGGTGGTAAAACTAGCGAACACGCAACCAAAAATTATAAGAATATATGAAAAAGGACTAAATAACAACGAAATTTAATTTCTGTTTAATTTTTTGTTTAAATCTGATCAGTTACACAAATATCGAAACAAAGCCTTAAGAAATCTCAAAGGAGGTGGAACTTAGGAAATCGTAATGGTAGTGAATTGTCGAGTGTTTAGAAAAATGGAAGAACAGAACATGTGGAAACATTCTAGAATCAATTTTCTAACAGGAGCAGTGGAGCCGGCAGCAACGCGACCACATTTTTAGTTCGTTTCGCACAAATTACAGCCGTCGAGAATTGTCTGCCTGTCGCATAATTTTCAGCGACTTATAAGAACGACTTAAATCTTTCAATAAATAATTAAAAAACGCGTGTACACCTAATGACAAATGCTGCTGTTCTGATGCGTCTGGTCCGATGAACGAACGAACGCATGCAGAAATAATCTTAGCAAGGCTGTTTCCCCCACAACTTTATCAATTAAGATAAACTGCACTAACTCTACCTAATTCATCTAATTAACCATATTCTTTCAATGAGTTTTTTTTACAATTATGTAAGTACCTTTATATTGCATTGGCCTTTGACGAAACGAAAATGTTCAGTCTCTTATTTTCTCTTTTAAGTGTAGGCGTCGACTTCCTCTTCGTGTCAATGAGTACATTCCAAATTTCTATAGCAACCCTTTGAAGTAGATATGCAAAATAAATATTAATTAGTTATATACGTTCTTATAAATATAGAACCCGATTGATGCATGTGGTAAGTTTAATCTTGTTCGTGCGACCAGATTGACTGTACTCGTTTTCGAATTTCTTTTCTTTGGATCTTGCTCCCATTTACAATCTGTCACAGTTGGAGTGAGTACAATATTACTACTTTTTTATAACTATAGCACTAAATTGCTCAATTAAACCTATAAATATAATATACGTAATCTCAACCGCTTACAAAATTATTAATAAAGCCGAATAGGAATTATATAGTCAATTAGCCAATGTGGAGTCAGGTAGGAAGTCTATTTTACGATCTTTATTTGCAGTTGCTTCATATTATGTATGTTTTATAACGTATGCATTGCTTATCAAACATAGAAAAGTGTTGCCAGCCTATATTGTACAATATAAACGATACTAATAATTAAAATGATGAGATCATTCATTGGCAAAATGATTCATTATGTTCTTATTGATGTAAGAATCGTTATTAGAACCTAAAATTAAATTTCTTAGACCAACGTATTTTTATCGAGTTGGTATACTTTATGAAATCGTCGTTCGTCTCAGTCCTTCACTACCACATTTTATTATTTTACTCTGGCTAACGCCAGACGATTGTATTCGTTAAAAGAAGAAATATCGGGCAGTAGAAGATTCATATGAAATCAATTTTTAAAGTTAAGCAGCTTCTTCCGTAATGCCTGATTGTATTAACGCATTTTATAATAAGAAATCATTTTATGCTAACTGCAATGCATTGTAAAATTTTAAATTTTAAAACTAAATAGGATTTGGGGAATATGAAAACTAAATAGCATATTCTGATGAACTATAGAGACTTATATTTCAACAACGTTAACGTGTTACACTCTGACAATAAAATTTTTTTTGCAATAACAAGAAATCATTGTATGTTAACTGCAATGCTTTGTAAAATTTTAAATTTTAAAACTAAATAGGATTTGGGGAATTTGAAAAACTAAATAGCATACTTCTGATGAACTATATAGATTTATATTTCAACAACGCTAACGTGTTACACTCTGACAATAACAAGAAATCATTGTGATGCTAACTGCAATGCTTTGTAAAATTTTAAATTTAGAAAACTAAATAGGATTTCGGGAATTTGAAAAAATAAATAGCAGCCTGATGAAATACATATAGAGGATATTACATGGCCGTGCGGAGATACGAATTTTATCTTCGAGTGCTGTCAATATCTTTCACGAGTGAGCGAAACGAACGAGTGAGAGATATAAACAACACGAGAAAATAAAATTCGTATCTCCGCACGGCCATGCATATAATGTTCTGTTTATTATACTGATATTGATAAACTATACAAAATATACGTAAAATGGAGCAAAGGTTATATAACACTTCTATTTGCAAAATACTCAACAAATTACAACATATAAGCCATAAGTTTTGAAAGCATTTTTCACAAGAATTTCCGTAGTTTGTAGAACAAAGCGTAGCACAGGTAAATAATTTAGAATGAATACAATTTTGTTTACGCTAATAAAGAGTTAAGAAGCGGATTCTTAGTGCTGACGCAATCGATATCTTCACATGTGAAGATATCATTTAGATCTTCACATGTGGAGATATCACTTTTTCGCAAAAGAAAACCTGATATTTCATCGATATCTATATATAAAGACTTATATTGCAACAACGTTAACGTGTTACACTCTGACAATAAAAAAACCCCTTGAAAACCTTACGTTAGCAAGGCACTTAGATCAACATCGTAGCACGAGAACAAAAAACTAGGGATTCTTTGTTTCTTTGACGAAAATCTGTATGGTCACGCACTGTATAGCACGTTTTTGAACAAGTTTCGCCAATCTTTATTTATTTCTATTTGAACTGTACCGTTATTGTACCTATATAAATTAATCAAATATATATTTTCTTGCTACTAATCAATTTTACTCGAACAATGTTGATATCTGTTAAGTAAATATCTTAAATATAGTCCTACGGATTAAAATAGAGTTCCTTGGCAACAAATGACTCTCAGTGCACTTCTGAACAAAAAACACTTGTTGCGGATCCAACTGGATATAAACAAAAGTATTTTACCTTAACTACATTTAAGTATCAATATTTTATAATTAATTCTTTGAACGTTTTCATGGCGATAAAGTAGTAATATAAATAAGTTTTGTGGAAACACCACGTAAAATATTTCTTTGCTAAAAAAAAAAATTTTAATAGAAAAAAATATTTTAAGCAAAGAAATATTTTACGTGGTGTTTCCACAAAACTTATTTATATTACAATATTTTATACTTTCATATAGGACGACTTTGTATGGAAGAACAGTAGAAAAATGAAGCTCATATCAAAAGCACTGCAGTTTCTATGTGTTTTATTATTGGTAAGTTTCATATACTCAAGTTTAGAGAGTTTCGTTCTGTTAACCTACAATCATAGAATAATTAATTGGGACATTTCCGTGGGAGCGCGATTTCTGACGGCATCGTAAACTCTTTAAAAAAAAATCTGTCGCCTGTTCAAAACCACCATCACAGGTCTTCCTCTACCCTCCCCCCTTCCTCCCACCATGCAATGTTGGTCCCTGGGGGTAAGCCTTACCCACCTCATACCATGTTTGTGAACCAACATTGTATGGTGGGGGAGGGGGGGGGGGGGGGGGAGGAAGAGGATAACTTAACTGTGCAAAATGCATCTTTGCTTAGAAGTGACATTGTTGCAAGTTGTCCCAATGTAATTATTCCATAATTGTAGAATTTAAGATTTTATTACCAGCCAATATTCAGAATAAAAAGGACTTCCATATGAGGAGTAAAATTTCCTGGCGTAATATATCCAGAATAAAATACACAAGATTAAAGGGCATATGACTCGAAAAGTAAGTTTGTCTTATTGAAAAGAACAATTAAAATGATAAAATAACATCTTTTGCAGTTTTTGGTTTCCTTGCTTCGTTTTTGAGATATTCCAGCTTGTTTGATATGCAAATGACCTACTTATGACATCACACTTGCATAATGACTTTTTAGAAAAGTATGATTTTCTTTGAGAGTACTTATCAAAAGTACTTAAAAAAAATTTGCACTTGCATGTATGTAGCCATGCCTGGTCACTAAACGTGCGTAGTTGTGTGTAAAATATTTGGACCATCCTAAAATTGATGCTCTTTTTCAAAAGTCATTATGCAGCGTGATGTCATAAGTAGGTCATTTGCATATCAAACAAACCTGAATATCTCAAGAATGAAGCAACTTTTTACGTCACATGTACAAAATGAGTTATCAGAAAAGGTTACATATCTTCGCTATTATGAAAACATGGGCTTAACTCAAAGGAAGCATGTGTGTGTTTCTACCCACAACACCAAACATGTAGAATTCCAAGTGATTTCGTTTCACAATAGCAAAGATATGTAACTTTCTCTCGGTAACTCATAATAATCATTATGCACGTGTGACGTAAAAAGTTGTGTCATTTGCATATCAAACAAACTGGAATATCTCAAAAACGAAGCAAGGAAACCGAAAACTGCAAAAGATGTTATTTTATCATTTTGAATGTTCTTTTCAATAAGACAAACTAGCTTTAAATATTAAATACCTAAGCTCACGAAATTCGTTTTTTAATTTCTAGATAAAAGGCGCCCATCCTCAAGCACAACCTTGCTTAGTTTGTGGAGACGCAATATTGAGAATATGGTCACTTATGAGTCGTGAGGGTGATCATTATTTAAGAATTACTGACGACAAAGCAGATGACGACGACACAGATGACGACGACGCAGATGACGACGATGACGACGACGGCCATTTTAAGGTAGACTTCAAAGGAGAGATAAATGCACATAAATTAACAAGTAAGTTTATAACATACAAGGTATTTGTTTATATATTTATTATTATTTATTTATTATTTATTTATTTACTTATTAATTTATTTATTTATTTACTTATTTATTTACTTATTTATTTATCTATTTATTTATTTAATAAATGTTGTTCATTTATTAAATTTCCTTCATTTATTCATTCACTCATTTGCAGTCATAAAAGTATTATAAATAGTTATCCATATTTATTAATGATAATAAAAAAATATTAATATTTATCAATAATTATATATAATAAACCTTATTTACGCCATGGTACATATGTCACTTGTAATTTTATTTCCGTATCCTTGTTTCATTCTAGGTCTGTTAAAAATACGTGACACGCCCACGTTACTAGAAACAAGAGTTCAATTTGTTTTCAGAATGAATAATAAAGACTACCATCTTTACGCACCTTCAGTCAGTAGCGAGCTATTGGCGATGGTAAATCTTTAATTATACTTGTTTAACTAGCTCGTTCGTTCGTTTCTCTCTCACGAAGGGCCTTCGCTCGAAACGTTAGACTCCTACGTTCTCTGTTTCGGCAGTATGTCTAACCTTACTACATTTCCATTGTTATTCATTCGTTCGTTCGTTCGTTCGTTCGTTCGTTCGTTCGTTCTTCCTTCCATCCATCCATCCATCCCTCCCTCCCTCCCTCCCTCCCTCCCTCCCTCCCTCCCTCCCTCCCTCCCTCCCTCCCTCCCTCCCTCCCTCCCTCCCTCCCTCCCTCCCTCCCTCCCTCCCTCCCTCCCTCCCTCCCTCCCTCCCTCCCTCCCTCCCTCCCTCCCTCCCTCCCTCCCTCCCTCCCTCCCTCCCTCCCTCCCTCCCCGCTCGTTATTTATTCATTTAGTAAAAGCCAATGTTTCTAATTATTACCTACTTTCAGCCTGCCAGTGAAGGAATAAAAGCAACGGACAACAGGAATACCTTTGCGCCAGAGAGACTACGCTACGAACATCGTCTGTTTACAGTTTTTCAATCAGTAAAATTCAGAGGATATTATCTGTCAAGTGACGGTGACGGAAAACCATCGTTACAAAAAGTTATTAATAAAGCTTATCGGGAACCAGGCCAACTTTTTCTAACCATAGATCCAGGTAAGGAAGAAATGGATGTAAGTGTGCTATTTAATCGATATTTTACCATAATTTCTTTGAATTATGTTTATTTTATTACAAAAATAGTGCTTGAAAATAAACAAATCGCCAAACTCTTTATCAAATTAAGTAACAATACTCAAACGATAAACAAACAAACACAGACAGACAGACAGACAGACAGACAGACAGACAGACAGACAGACAGACAGACAGACAGACAGACAGACAGACAGACAGACAGACAGACAGACAGACAAAATATAAATACATTAATAAATACATACATAGTACATAAATACATAAATATATCAATCAATCAATCAATCAATCAATCAATCAATCAATCAATCAATCAATCAATCAATCAATCAATCAATCGATATACATGGTCATATACATATATCTTTACCTGAACTATATTTTTAAATTTTTCAAGGTTTGAAAGATACAAAATATCAAAACTTACAATTTTTTGCTTTCTTTTTCTTTTGTAAAATAGGTAATGCTATAAGAGGTATAGCTTTTGGCTCAGGGAATACGGTCGGTCGAAAAAAACGTGAAATTTTGGGAAGAAATCTTGCAAGTTATAAGCAGCAACGTCGAAGGAAATTTAGATGGGCGAGGCCTACGAGACGATGCATAAAACCAAGGCCATCTACTACTCCTAAGCCAGTTACAACCGAGAGACCAACCACCAACAAACCAGTCAGAGACAGCTCAGTAATGATGAAACTTGACCTCCCAGATGATATTACATTTGTGCTGTGTTTTTGGATAAAGACACGGGCAAAAATGGGACAACTCGTATCACTGGTCGAAGATTTACAAATCAGAAATCAAGGATACGGATACAATCAAAGGCGATTTCAAAGATCTTATCGCAAGAAAGAAAGAAAAACTATTAGCAAAAATATTCTCAATGTTTCTATTTACAACGGTAGATTAAGATTTGAAATTGGCTACAAAAGAACGTCCAGGTTAGTGATCTATATTTGGTAAAGCATATAAATATTATATATATGACAATTAGTAGACTTTAGTTAACATCAGATTATCTAAGAGAACCCTAAAATAGTAATAACTTTGGAGTGTTGGAAAATATAAGATGGTGGGAGGCTAACCACAACAGCTTTCGGCCAATTACTGTGGTTCCAAATAAGATTTAAGATAAACAAACATATTTACAAAGTTTACACATACAGATACAAAGCTAGTGAGCGAGGGTCATCTACATTATAAGTGTTTTCTAAAGAATAGGGCTACGCTAACCTGCCGGCTCTCCTTGGGAAATTGAGGCCGGGGGAGGAAAGGCCCCGATCTCCATTATAACAGTGGTTCCTACAGGGGGGGGGGGGTACATGTACTGTATAGCTGATGAGCTCAATGGCGTAGTCAGGGTGGGGAGGGGCGAGAACCTCGATCTACTAAGGGGTTCGGGGGCATGCCTCCCCAGAAATTTTTTTGATTTCTAGGGTCTCGGAAACACTATTTCATGCATTTTGAGGCAAGTATTAAGAGTAATCTGAAAGCCATAAATTACATAATTTTGTTGAAATCAAACCAGAACATAGAATGATACACGTCAGAATATCTTTAGATTTATTTATAAACAAGTCGTAAATGTAAAAACAGGTTGGAGGCATTTTGTATAGACCCTTAGTATTGTAATTTATAACATATGCATGCCTGCTATATATAACACATCACTAGTCTACTCACTTGGACTTAAAACAACTGTACCCCTCCCCCCTACAAGTTTCTCCACGAATTTAAACTTTTCACGAGCACGGTCTTGGAAAAATGCAACTACACAGGCCTTCCGGCAGGAATTGAACCCACGACCTTGCGATTCTAGTGGAAGGCCTGTGTAGTTGCATTTTTCGCAACTGGTCCCGGTTTGGTCTTAAAACTATATATTCTACACTCGAATTTTCCTTCACCCAAAATCCTTAGAACATGCTATGTAATCGAGTGAAATGCCCAATATTACTTCTAATAAACCCAATTCTCTCCTGGCATTACCACCTTAATGTATACAGAACTCGCGATCAATCTCTCGTCAATGGCCTCCGTGGCTCAGTGGTCAGAGCATGTGTAGTGTGTAGTTGCATTTTTCCGAACTGGTCCCGGTTTGGTCTTAAAATGTATATATTCTACACTCGAATTTTCCTTCACCAAAAATCCTTAGAACATGCTATGTAATCGAGTGAAATGCCCAATATTACTTCTAATAAACCCAATTCTCTCCTGGCATTACCACCTTAATGTATACAGAACTCGCGATCAATCTCTCGTCAACGGCCTCCGTGGCTCAGTGGTCAGAGCATGTGTAGTTGAATTTTTCGCAACTGGTCCCGGTTTGGTCTTAAAATGTATATATTCTACACTCGAATTTTCCTTCACCAAAAATCCTTAGAACATGCTATGTAATCGAGTGAAATGCCCAATATTACTTCGTTTAGTATTTTACGTCAAGAGAAGACCTCTGGTAGTCAAGGGGTTAATATAGCTAATAAAAACTTATTCATATTAGCTCCTTTAGGTATTTTTCTTCTTCCTTTTTTTTAATTCTTTACTTAAGGAGGATAAGTTTTTCAGCAGAGCTGGTGGGGTCCTCCATTTAGCATTATATTAATACAGCTAAGACCTATAGGTGTTGATTTTATGGAGGGAGGAAAACCGGAGAATCCGGCGAAAAACCCTCGAAGCACAGGAGAGACCAACTAAACTCTACTCACATGAGTCTCCACCTCGAGAACGGGGTTATTCCCAGACGGTCACCCATCCAAGTACTAACCCCGTCTAACCGGGCTTAACTATTGGTGAGAGGCAGCGCCCCAATAGCACACGCCATCCGTGATAACCAAATATTATTTATTTCTGGTATTAACCTATATTCTTCTGTAATATTTGAAACCAATTTAGGACCCTTCGTAACTGCATGATCAACGACGATAAATTCCACCATATTTGTGCATCGCTGAATGATCAATACGAGTTGGAAATTTACAAAGATAGTGTTTCTATTTTTAAGCAATGTTTAAAAAACGTCGCCTGCGATTTTGTCAAGAAGAATACAACCTCCAAACGTAGGGGCACATTTACACTGGGAAACCCTAGGAACAAAGCACCTAGAAGTATGAATAGAAAACCTTTCGATGGCAGTCTGTTTCAAGTCAACATATGGGACCAATATCCATCGTTCAGAATCAAACGAATTGCGACAAACTGCGCGTGTGGTGGAGGCAACCTAATCAAGTGGACGGATCTTCTTAATGGCACAATGAGTGATGTTAATGTCTCCGATAACTCGCAGTGTCCTAAACTGGAAGGTTATACTTATGACGAATTAACACAAAGTAGACTTATATAAACAGTTTATATTTAAAGTGCCATTGAAACGAAAATTAAGTGTCTTATTTGAAAGAACACTTAAAATTTTGGAAGTTTTTCGTTTCCTTGCTTCGTTCTTGAGATATTTCGGTTTGTACGATATGCAAATTAAACATTTAACGTCACATGTGCATAATGAGTTACTGAAAAAAGTTATATATTTTCTCTGACGAAGGGCCTTCGCTCGAAACGTTAGACACCTACGTTCTCTGTTTCGGCATTATATCTAACCTTGCTATATTTCGATTGTTGTTTCTACACTGCCTACGTAGCACGCTACTTTTATTATTATACATCTTTGCTATTACCAAAGTACCAAACCAAAATAATTCGAGGGAAGTATGTGCGTGTGTTTCGCCCAGAACACTAAACATGTAGATTGTCAAGTGATTATATTTGACAATAGCAAAGATATATAACGTTTTTCGATAACTCATTATGCACGTGTGACGTTGCAGAATGTGACATTTACATCAAACAAACTGAAATATCTCAAGAACGAAGCAAGGAAACAAAAAACCTGCAAAATACGTTACTCTATCATTTTAAGTGTTCTTTCAAATAAGACAAACTTAATTCTTGTTTCATAGGCACTTTAAAGTGTCTTTGAAGTCAATCTTTCATTGGCGAGTTTTTTTTTGTTTTAATAAATAGAGAAACATGACTTGGAGTATCTGTGGCGTAGTCTTCAAGCTATTACGTAATATTATCATACACGAGAAGCCGTTTACTATCTGATTTGAAAACACCGAGAAGTGTGTTGAAAAACGAGGCGATAGCCGAGTTTTTTAACTCACTTCGAGGTGTTTTCAAATCAGATAATAAACGGCATTCGAGTGTATGGTATAGCTTCTCAAACAAATCAGTATAATTTAAAGAGAAATTTGAGGTAAAACTTGTCTTAGTTTATGGGCATTTATTACCACATTTCACAACAACATCCCGGTAACTGATCCCCATTGTGTTTTCTTCATGAATTATTAATTAGTTTGAGAAAGTAATTTACAACAAAATTAACTTTTCACCAAAATGTTTGGAAGTTCGTTTGCGGAAGTTCGCAAGCTCTTTGGGAAGTCAGTATTAAATTCGTTTTGAACTATGCATTTGATTGGCTACTAGGAACCAAATGACCAATCAAATGCGTAGTTCAAAACGAAACTGCGTACTGTGTAATGAACTTGCGAACTTCTCAACGAACTTCCAAACTTTTAGTGAAGCTCGTCAGAATATCTTTAGATTTATTTATCATGGCGAGAAATAATGGTCACGCATGCGCGTAATGCATGGCCACTTACAAAAATTTTGACTAGAAAAGTTCTGCAAGATTAACAGGACTTACATAGAGGATGAGTGAAACCATCGTCGTAGCAGTGTCAATTTTAAAATTATTTCAAATGTTTCTATCTGAATCGTATAGTGCAACACATCTGCGGTATAAATATCATGAGCGATATGCCACAGATATTAAATCCGTTGCGGTTTTTGATATACTATTTTGAGCACAAGTCTAACATAAGCCAATATGGCGAATACGCAAATTGTACCAACCTTGCTGCTCACGTTATCGAAAATCAAACAGAGGTATACTATTTCCGTACAAGTTTCGATCTGATTCGGCTACTATAAAGATCCGTCTTTTCGATGATATTCTTCATTTCCAGCCTGTATTTGTCGTTGTTGCGGTTTTCAATCTCAAAGCTTCAGTATTTTCTGATCATCGAATGAAGATTTCATCCAACATTGCATAAATTAGTTGTTCTCTTTTCTTCTGAACCACGGAACTGTGACGACCGCACGACATAGGTACTAGTTTAATAGGGCTTTAACTCCGCCTCTCTATGTCCACCATTTCTCGGCATGAAACAAGTCGTAAATGTAAAAACAGGTTGGAGGCATTTGGTATAGACCCTTAGTACTGTAATTTATAGCACTTTTTTTTTGTTTTAATAAACAGAGAAACATGACTTGGGCATTCTCTGTACATTTCAAGAGAATCTGGTGCGTAGTCTTTAAGCTCGACGAACTTCCAAACTTTTAGTGAAAAGTATGTTGTGAATGACTGTAATTTTCAAAGTTTGCCATATCTAGAACACTTTTTGAGAAATGTGAGCTCTAAGTTATATTATGATGTCTGCAGATGGATAACTAGATATGCATAATAAGACGCAACAATTTTAGCATTAATGCAAATGACTATCTGTATACGTCAAATACCCCCCCCTCCCCCTCCCCTCCCCTCCCCCCCCCCCACATTCAATCCCACTACATACAAATTTCCCCAGTATAAAGTGAAATCGTGTCAGGGGCCTATGCAAGGTAGATATTATTAAAATTTATAATAAAAAAATAGTATTCTTTAACACGCGCATATTAAGTGATAACAATAAAAATCGATTAATCATCTGACGGAAACCGATAGGTAAATATGATAATCCGTTTAAATATTAAAAAATCACAGTAGCTTGCCTTTCTGGCGTTGCTAGGAAACTACGAAATGGTTGTCATGAAAACAGCTGCTAGCATCACCAAATCAGTGGCGAACAATCCGAACATCCATTTCGTCGCTTGCTAGTACTCGCACAGTGTCTAGTCGTGCTTCTGGTCCCTCAAGATGACCCTCTCGTGTAGAAATGAATCACAGACGTTTTCGTTTGCTCTCAGATGACCTGAAAACATTGTTTTGTAAGCATGGCAATGTCTGGCAAGTGCGCAGGTGGTCTTTATACTTGTCTGCTGTTCGTCTGGTTGAGCAACTTCCTTCTGATGGGTCACACTGCCAATAGTATGGAAACCACTAATAGTTTTACAGCAACTATTTTACAAACTTCTCAAAAGCCGACCAACACTATTTCGATGGGATCAACGAGTCAGATTCTCAAAGGTAAATTAGTTTATTCTATAGGGATACATATTCAGATCATTTTACACGATTTTATATTTTAAATATTTACTCTACTTGCTCATTTGCTGTATTATTATGAAATCGGTTTATCTAAATCAGATTTCAATCTCCCCAAAGTCACAAACACTTCACTGTAAAGACGAAGCCTGGCGCAGTTCTTGAATATATAACTTGTTCAAATAACTTGTGTATAAAAATGGAAGCGCATTAACATATATATATGAACAAATAGTAAGTATACTCTATATAAAATACGGGCATAATTCTCGAATTATTAACAGGTAATGGTTTATTTTGCGTCCGTCGTTTATGAGTTAGCGTTTAAAATCTGCGCGGTATGAAATCAGGCGTGTATACAATTATAAAATACATAATATAAACAAATAAATTCCCAACGAATCAGCCAGCTAGAGTAGCCGAAATGAAAATAATTTTTTAGGGGGGTCCGGGGGCATGGTCCCCCGGGAAATTTTGAAATCGAGAGTCGCTGAAATGCCATTTCCTGGCTTTTGGAGGAAGATTTTACAGACTCTAAAGGTTAAAAAACATCATATGAAATACTCAAAACACGCAAACGTCACATAGATACTCAGAATGCATACACTCAGTAGATTGAATACACTGTTTACAGTTTATTTCCTGACACAATTGATATTGCATCAGATTTGTAGTTACATGTCTGTCGTTTTATATCAAAAGGGGGGGGGGGAGCTGCAGTTCCCCCCCTGGCTACATCCCTGTGTCAACATACAAACTATACTGTTGTCACGAGACTTGAAAGGTGCAAGAAACATCTATATATTAATTATTAATTATTAATAGTTACTTTGATTTATTGATTTATTAAGCTTTTGCCATTACAAACATGAGATTTCACATTATTTTTGAAAATTGGCAAAGAGGCCTCCAGAAACCATCAGGATTATTAGTTAGGGGTCTCCTCATAATGAAAGTTTACACAATTTTTATAACTACAGTGTTGAGATTAAATTCAGATTTAAGAACTGAATTGTGGCTGTTTAAATGTGATGATGCATTATAAAATAACATGTATACTATGCAAGCCCTGATTGGTCAATTGCCATGTTTGGATCAGAAACGATTTTTTGAACATGTCGGACAGTATATCATTATATTCACTTGATTATTTTATAAAAGATATACCAAATGTTTTTTTCCGTGTTTGAATTAAGACTCTTATCCAAACACTTGGGAAATTGCTCGACTTTCGAAAAGCTAAAAACACTTGCCTACAGCTCGTGTTTTGTTATGCTTT